>JARHVA010000865.1:227500-1437500 GCA_037957365.1 Torreya grandis
CCAAAAAATGGCCATCAATAACTTATATGAACAAAGGAAAATCTTGGTCAATAATCTCATTAGATAGTAAATCTATTAGATCAAAGGTAATTAATTTTGAATTTTTCTTTATATCTTACATGAGATCTAAAAACTAAGTGGGTTCAATATTACGTAGAACTTGGGTCTTATGAAATTCTTCATATAGGATATCTTATAGATAGTAGCTTTGTTTAAAAGTTCAAGGACTGAGATCTTACCATGTGTATTACTTAATTGGTCAACAAGGTCATAGCCCTTATATTTGATCACAAGTTTAGGCTTAGGAGGCACCTATAGTATAAGAACCTATGGTCGATGAGGTTAAACACCCTTATCTCTTTGAAAAGTAATAGCACAAACCACAAAATCTAATATAAGTTATGGGTGAATAATGGGTATGGGATGGAGCTATCACTTGAATAAGACTTAGGTAGAATAAATGGTTGAGATAATGCATGTTAGCATCTAGATACTAACTCTATAGTATTAAAAAATAATTTTTGAAGAGAGATCAAGTGTTGTCTCCACTAAAAAACCCTCTCATTATGTTTACAATTTTGCTTAACATATTTGACAAAGTACTTGAGATACAAAATTATAAAAACTATTACAAATTAGAACCCAAAATGAGTAATAGACACATATCTATTGACCATATTGATATAAAAGGGAAAAATAATTTTTAAATTATAAATATTTTGAGATTATAAAATCATCAATCATGAAAAACAAAATAGGAAACCCTAGATCAACCTAGGGTTTTAAGACAAAAACTTGGGTTCACCCAATGTTTAACCCTAAATTGGATATGGATCCTAATGAGATATATAGGGTTATGAATATATAAATGAATAATCACAAGGGTAATAAATAGATCTATAGTAGGCTGATTAATTTAAAAAATTAGATAGAACATATATTGAATTTATTACACTGAGATATACTAAAAATAGGGAAACACAACTATGCTAAATATTGGAATGATAATGAAAACATAGTACTTAGTTGGTTATTATGATAATATAGATCAAGATTTGGAATAGGTAGGAATTAGAATCAAATAATATTATATAATAGTCACCAAATTTTAGATTAAATGCCTATGTGGCCTCAAACACATGCATCAACATAGGAAGGTTGCATTGATGTTACTATCTAAATCAAATACATGTGTCTAATATAAACTACCATCTAAAAATATATGTGACCACCTAAATGCTTCTAGGTTTTGTGTCACTTTCACTTTGGTGCACTCAGATTTATGCAATGGAATATCACTCTTTGTTAAATGATCAAACCCTAGTTAATCATCTTCATAGTGACCTTGGTAAAAATGGGTTAGTAGAATCATGGTGTCAAGCTAAATCCAAATTCCCCTCTGTTAATGAGTATTGCCTACATAGCCACTAATATGAAGATGGACTTATAATGATGCATTTCTCCCCTAATATGTTAACTTGTGTGTTTACAATGGTGTAATATGTGGAAACCAAGTACAACATTGAAATATCTTATAACTTATAAAATGTGACTCATAGAAGGCTCGTTCAGTAATTTAGACATGTATATATGTTATCATTATGACTAGTATGGAAATAGGAGAAAATAGGGAATATTTTCTCACTTTAGTGCTTTTGGTAAGATACCTTGTGAGAGGTAAGAATTTAATATCTGAAGAATGAATGAGGGTTTATCTTATACTTATACCAATACTCTTGTAAAATATCTCACATTAAATCAATTAGTCTAACCTTTTAGATACATTCATTTATAAATTAAAAGGATTTTATGGTACTAGACAATTGTGTTGGGGTAAGAAACTTACATGGATGTAAGTGTCTAAATGAGATGTAAGTGTCCAGTCAGTTGGAAAATAGGTACAAGCATATAACTTGTAGATATATAAGATAAACATGTTTATAACATTTTAGGTAAGATAGAAGGTTGAATTTATTAGAATACATAGGTTAGACTAGGAGATAATCAATTATTCATAAAGAGATAGTGTATGTAAGACTTGCATAATTAGGAAATGTCTAAAACTTAGAGTAAAAACCAAGGTTTATAGTTTCTAAGTGTACAAGCCTAAGGTGATATATAATTAATAAATATCACATGAATCCCCTTTTGGTTATACTCCTCCAACTGCACCAATATCACAAATGAGCCCTTAGAAGAAGCCTTCTAAGTACCCCAAGTTGATTTCCCCTAGGACATCATTACAATCTCCTCCTACCCATGCAACACCATATTAATCATGTCTCTCATACACACCTAGTTATTCATGAATTGGCTTCAATTATCCCATATCATATTTGAAGATGAACACCCATATCCAAAGCATAATTGGTCCCCAAGTCTATATGACTTATGACCAATTGAGATCACATTTGTTCCCATGGGAATATTCCATAGCCACTCCCCCATTTTCACCCATGCCTCCCTCCATATTACATGAAATTTCATATCCCTCATTAATTATTTATACCTCTACCCATGCCTCCACCATTCATTTTAATTTTTGCATCATCTTTTAAACTATAAAATCTATGGGAGGACAAGGATGGATTGGTCCTTTAGAATATTTAAGATCACATAGACCTAAGATAGTATACCATGGGGACATATACATCCATTTCTAGTTCAAAAAACTAATGGTAGGATGAACATAGTGATGACCCAAACCTTTACCCATGATGGGGACACCATTTTGTGTAGAATAGAGTGAGACCTCTTCTCCATCACCAAGAGGAAGATTCAAACTAGAGAATAACTTATTGTAGAGGAATTGGTCTCTATGGTAATGCTACAAATGAGATGACAACTAATCTCATAGAATATCTCAAAGAGAAACTAATGGCCCTAGAGTCCCAAGTTAGGACATCATTCCTAGTTGGCATCATTGGTAAGGTAAAAGTAACACTCATAGAATTATTTTCATCCTTAGGAGATGTGACTAAATTTATTTCAAAGGGAATTGTCCTCTTATAGAGAGAACAATAGTACTTAGACAAGATAATATAAATTGATAACAAATATAAGAAGATGCCAATGATCATCAATATAGGGATGATACCTAAGATCAAAATTATTCCCCTCATGGATTGTAACTTATAATAGATATTGATAAGGAGTATTAAGGACACATTAGAGGATTATCTTAGGGAAATTTAAGATATGATTAGAACATTGGAGAAAATTAGGGACAAAATCCTTGATTAATTTAAGGAGTTCAACATTACTATGATCTTCCACCCCAATTCCATACTACTTAACACATATGAATTTAGGGTCCACTTTGAAAATTTAAGGCAACCATGAAGAGGAAGGTGGTGAAGGCCATAAAAATGGGGCATTAGATATTTTGGATCTTGTTATGTAGTATAAAACTAGTATTAATTAGGTTAATGAAATGAAGATATCTCTTAAGGCCACTCTTAAGGTAGATGATAAATTGTTGACTTATGTCAAAGTTCTATTTAGGGAGCCACCTATCAACCTACCTAAGTTGGATAGAGAGAAAAATATCATTTTAAATGCATTGATAACTCAATGAGGCACCCAAATGAAATTAAGAAGTGGTCTCCCTCAAAGTTCTAGTTGATGATGGTTTAATACCTCTTGTGGTCTTGAAAAAGAATGTTGTCATTTATTTATGTTATTCCCTCTTTTGTCTCTTTTGGGACACATTATTATATGGTTATAATTGTTTTTTGATGATGGCTTAGATTAGGATTCTATGAAAATTGGTGGTGTTTCCCATCTCAATACTATATATGCTACTTTGTATCACTATTGAAAGGTAGATATTTTTGTAATATAAGGCATGGATAATTAATATACTTACAATTTTTTTCAATCTATTGGTTTTGATTAAATTTTGTTGTGTTTGATTGATGAAAGCCTTCTAATTTTGTCATGAAAATGGGAAAATATTGGTATTTAAGGATATTATATTATATTTTATGTAATATGTGTATCTAATAAAAAATGAGACTCATGTTACTCTAGCTAGTTTCTAGATTTCTTCTCATTTTAAAAAGGTAGTTATAAGTTTATGTGCATGTTAACTATAATCTTGTAAGTGTTTACCTATAGAATGAAGTTGTATGAATTTAGTACATGATATTTTGACACCCCTCCCTATGTGGTTGAAGTTTGATCTTATGTGAAATCGAACATATAATGGTGAAACTATAAATAGGATCATATTCAGTCTTAACCATTAAGGCTTCTAGATTCACCCATAAATCCTCCTCTTTAGCCTAACCCTCCTATTTTTTATGTTTATTTAATTGATACTTTGAATCTAGTTTCTTGAATAGTAATTATAGATCAAAGGCTAATAGAATTGTGTATTTAGAGAGAATATCAGTTTATGTATGAATTTAATTTATATGTGGATAGTATTGGGATTCTAATGGTTTCAACTCATCTCTTGGATAATCATTCCAAGTATTCTATCTAATAGATCAAAATACTTAAAACTTGTGCCTAGGAATGTTCTATCAATAGTCCTAAAATAAGAGGACAAATTCCCCTTTGATTATTCCATGGTATCTCAATGTACTTAATTAAATAGGTACATATTGAGGTCCCAACAAAGGGATAAAAATTATTTATAGAAAGATGGAAAGGATAATTGTATGATTTTAAAATTTGAGAAATAGATTTAAACACATAAAATAATCTAAATCAACTCAAAATTCACAAAACATCAATGAGAGAGAATGAGGAAGCAATCAAAATTTAATAAAAATACTCTTACATCACCTTGCTTCCTTGAATATTCTCTCTAAGATATTTAAATTTTTCTCAAATGATAATTTGATTATATGATATTGGATTACAAGATAAAGTGGCTTCAATATTTTAAATGGATACAAAGGGATTAATGGATTTCAAATGCATAAAAAGTATTATGGATGTAATTTAAGAGAGTGTGAATCCCATGTGAGCTTGTATATTTTACAATTATTCTAACCAAGGACCTTGCCTAGTTATTTATAGGGGTGGTGGATAGAATAAAAAATAATTTAAAATTCCTACAAATCCTCTAGATTTAGAGGGTTCTAGATAAGTGGAGAGATTAGATGAATTTTATTGAGTTAGAGAAATCTAGAATTAATTGGGGATTAATTAGGATTAGATTATGGGTTTTAGATAGGTTAAAGGAACTAAGTTTGTAGGAAAGTCTAGGGATAGGTAGGGTAGGGGGGGTAGGTAGTGTATTTAAAATTTAAAATTGGAAAGTGGGAAACTGGTTATTAAATGAAGTAGGATTAATAGGTTAATGGAATATTAATGGGAAAAATAATGGATTAACATAGTGTGGGGTATGTAGAATTTTTTTTATGGTGTGAGAAATATATAAGGGGAATGGGGATTATATTATCAAAAAAAGTGTTATTTAGGATTAAACAAAATTAATCGATATAATTGGTGAAATTAGTTGAATGATTAAGGGGAGAAGATTTATTTTTATAAATTTATCCCTTCTTTGAAAGGGTATTATGAGTGAAGAAGTGGTAGAAATGGTATTTTAAATAAAAACTAATGCATGAAGAGTTAAAATAAAAATGAGGTTGCATGATGCCCCCTCGAGAGGGAATGCAGGGAATAATAGAATGGATGGCCACTTGAAAAGAGACACCAGGTGGGTATATAGTGAAGGAAAGTAGTGTTTTGTATGTACCATATTATAGTTTAGATAAAAGTGATATGATTACACAAGTGAGGATGAAATTGGGTAAAAATAAGTAAGGTTATTGGTGTAAGACTAGTGCCAAGGGGGGATGCATCATAGAAACAAGGATTACCCTCTTAAGATGAGTCCTAGGCAAAGATAAATGTTGAGGAAAGATGAAAGTGGGTTAGATGGATAATATGAGTAATCATGATATATATATATATATATATATATATATATATATATATATATATATATATATATATATATATATATATATATATATATATATATATATATATATATATATATATATATATATATATCATGATTACTCATATTATCCATCTAACCCACTTTCATCTTTCCTCAACATTTATCTTTGCCTAGGACTCATCTTAAGAGGGTTAGATGGATAATATGAGTAATCATGATATATATATATATATATATATATATATATATATATATATATATATCAAGAGATGTGAAGATTGAGATAGATAAGGCCATAAAATTTCAACATATGCCAACTAAGATCACATGTAAGGGAGAGACATGGGCCAATATAGAATAATGATATGATAGATTCGATATAAAATAATGATACTATGGATATAGATAAAAGTGTATCTCAAAATTATTAATGAGATGAATTTGAGTGACCTTAGGGGAATGGGAAAGGATGAGAAATGGTTGGCTAAACTACCCTTATCACTAAAAGTGGCTAAGTGTTGCCTACATAGTTTAAAGATATGTATGGCCAATGTAGTTATGACTCTAGATGTTAGATTGGGAGTGGGGAGATGAAAAAGCATGCCGCTAAAACTGATTAAGGAATTAATAATATTTATGAGGAAGGATTAAAAATAAAAATAGTGATAGGAAAAGGTTAGTGAAGTTTAAATGGGATTAGTCAGGGAAAGAGATAGGGGGTAGGGGTAAAATATACAATGGAGGTAAAAAGAGATTCATTTTTACCCTAATTTATATCAAAATCATGCTCTAGAGGCCTTAGCTATGGATCACATTCCACATGCATCACATTAAGGAGATAGAGTATGTGAGTAGTAGAGGCCTTCAAATGCTAGATTGATGGTAATTATTCCACCCTATCTAATTAATTTTTAATTTAATTCAAAATTTCACATACAAGGAATAAAATGGAAAATTGAAAAATCACAACTAGGGGCATTGCCCTGAGTTACATTTTTTCACTCACAATCTATGATGTCAAACTCGACATCTACATTTTCATAAAATCATGACTAGTGCTAGGTGATTTTAAAAAACCATATGGGATATTTATGGTATTGCAAAACTATAATAGAGGAGTTGTGGATTTTCAAAACTACAATAAAGAAGTGGAAGTTTTACAAAATCACTAGAAGGGATTAGTGATTTTAAAAAATTATGTTTAAGGGTATAGAGAGATTAGTGATTTTGAGGAGGATAGTGATGGGGGTTAATTAGATAACTAATGGGTTAAAAAATATAAAATACGTGGATAAGGTGTGGATAAAATAATAAAATCAAGGTTAGGATATAGGTTTACGGTTAGTAGAGGATAATAAGGTAGTATGTACAAAAATATCTAGGGGTTTTAACATTACTTGGACTAAGTATAATAAACCAAAGATGGTAAAAAGGATAACAAAATATTTTGAAACCATGAAAAATAAATCTATCTTATGGTGGTTTATGGTGTTACACAAGATGCATTAACTGAGATCAAAATATTTTGGAGTATTGGATATGATGGGTTTGTACTATATTATGATTATGTCATCATCAGGATAGATCATGCTTTGAACACTGTATCAGTAGAGAGGTGGTACTTGAAGATGAGTACCTTCCATTTTGTTAATGGTGAGATGACTATGACTAAGGATGTTTAGTACATTTTTAGATTCGTGATGAGAGGGGATGTTATTTATTGGAGATCTTTTTCACTTAAGACTACTATTTATAGATTATGTGGTCATTTATAGGTTGGTGTTAAAGATTAATAGATCAATATTGATAGGGATTTTAGGGACAAGAATGTGGATCAGATGATTTTGGTTTTTATATCTTTTGTGATTGGTATATTACTACTAGACAAGGGTAGTCAATGATTCCATTTGGGATTAGGATATGTGGTAGTAGAAATAGTTCCAAACTATAGGGTTTTTTCTATGGACCAATTATATTAGGGAATTTGTACATGGAGATTCATATGGGTGCATATAGGTGGTAACTAGTGTTTTTCCATCCTTATTCTTATAGATCTAGTAATAGGAGCATGTGGCCATGAAGAGGCCACTAGCTACATGAGCTATCTTAGAGCTAAACCAGCCATTGGTTTTTGGATGGTGTATCATTCTTGGGGTATAAAATGCCCATGATGGGGACATAAGATTTTATAGGTGGGCATTTTATAGTTTGATAGAGGCACATATAAGTTGTATGCCTTATAGATAAGTTCAATGGGGTTGGCTTGAGGATGTCGAGTATACTAGCTACATGTTGATCGAGTGTTACCTAAATGGACATCATGATTACATAGTGGAGAGATATCATCTAAATTAGGTATAATGCCAATTTGGCCATCAATAGGATCTTCCTAGGGAGGAACATCTATTTTATTGTTGTGATAGGGAGAAGATATAGTTGGTGTGCATGGTGGATAGGGTTATATATCATGTACATTATGATGGAATAACTCCCATCATCTAGGATTTTAAGATGATAATGGCTTACCCTAGTGTCACTATGACATATACAACATGGTTGAGGTAGAAGATATTGAGGAGGCTATTGAAACCTATTCAAAGGACTAGTAGAGAGGGTTAATTAGGAGGGTCCTTTAAGTACATGCATGATTACAAAGATGGAGGGATCAAAGAGGGTATAAATAGGCATTGGGGATGGTGGAGATGGTCATGCATTGGTTATTATTAATGGATATATAAGGGTTGGTCAGGTGACTCTAGGGATAGATGTAGGGATAGGTATAGGAGTAACCCCTAGTGATGTTGTTGGGATTTAGAGAGTGATAATGATCACTGAGGACTAGGATTGAATAAAGATCTTAGAGCAGGAGGTAAGGGTGAAAGTAATAGAGATATTTAGTATTATAATAAAGAGGGACATATCATGGATATGATATTGATTTATAGTGGTATATATCCTAGAGATATATGTAGATAGGTCATGTATTATCCTAATTGAATATAATATTTGGATATATTACCGATAGGGACATGAAAATAATAGTTCTACAAGGATAGATCACACAATTTTAGGCTAGGCTTAGTTAGTGAGAGGTGGATTTCCATGTGGCTAAGAGGGATAGAGATGAGAGTGCCACATTACTTCAAAGGTAGGGTTTGGGAGATGTGACTAGACATATATACTATTTAACTAGGGAGGCACAATATGATAGGAGACTATAAGAGGTTATTGTGTTGATTGACTAATGAACACCATCATATAATGCCAGTACTTCTTTAAATTCTATTCATTAGCCTCTTAGGAGACTAATAGAGTTGATGGGATATCGATATGAGACATTTACCTTATTTTTGAATTCTATTTTTCATTCTTGGCACATGGATGTCTAGGATGCTTATGGTTGTATATGATTTTTGACATGAATCATGCACATTTTGTGTCATTATATGATGATGCAATTTATTATGGTATAATATGTTTTATGAATTTTATATCTTATTTATTTATGATTATGATGTGATGATGAAAGTTGATTATTTACTGCATTATTATGAGACAATAGATATCCATATTTGATGTATTTTGGATGTTTAATAGTTATTAGGAATATTTAAATGTGTTAAGATAGCTAGATGATTTTTTTCTTATGGATGCATTTTGATTTTAGATTTTATGCATATAGTGATGGGATGAAAAATTATGATTATGATTGATATGCATTTTAATATCATGGCCTATTAATATAACAAAAGAATATTTTAGAAAAATGTGTTGTGATGACATAAAAATGAAATAAATAATGTGGTAATGGGATGAAAGATGTATGATTTATAATTTTTTGACATGTGCCAATATTCTAATAGGTTTTACTTAAAAATTTAATTATATGTCTCATGAATTTTGAAAAGGAATAATAGATAATCCTACTGCACCAGGGAGATGAATGGATAAATAAATAGACTAATAGGGAGTGAAAATTAGGTCAGGTAGTATGTCTATATTAGATAGGATGGAAAATGTGATTTTTTAATGATTATGGGGTATTGGTTTAGGGTAATATGTTGGCAATGTCTTGAATCCAAAGAAATGTTGACAATCTATTTTAATGTTGCACTAGTTAAAAAAGTACCATGACATTTGAGTATTTGAGGTGACATTGTTAATATAATGTATGGAGACTTAATTAGGAACTCCATGAGTGACATTCCTAGATCATAATGGGTAGTCATTCATACCATCTTTGTTCATTATATATAAAATAATGAATATTTATAAAGAAAACAAAAATTACACACATCAAATGTTTATAACAATATTACACACAATAAGTATTTATAAAAATATTATAATGATCATATTTATATAATAAGTATATACTCTCTCCTCTTTCTCCATCATTTGTCATCACATATCTCTTGTCCTTCATAATCCCCACATCTTGCATTAAAAAAAATCCTTGATCTATAATATCAATAATTACACAATTGGTTTATTTATTAATCACCATCCCCATAATCATATCCCCAATCTTCCCATTCAATCATTTGCACTTGTCAATTAGGCATGATAAATCACAACATCCATATTTTATTCCATCAATCATCCATTATCACTAATTGTTCAATTCACCATTTAAATTTAATGGATTCCTTCCTCAGTTATGGAATGATTAGGATTGTAAATTTATCATTATCTCTCACTCCCTTGAATGTGTCCTTGATAGGGGCATAATTACTATTAATCACATTATGGATCATTTATTTGATGCAATGCAATTTAATTATTCCCATTCATCCTTTGGTCACTTGATCATATCATTTATTCTCTCTCATGTCCATCATATCACTTAATTTTAGCTTTGAGGTACACTCATCATTAATATTATCAAATCATTGTCTTATTTTATCCTAATGCTTTCCCATGCATTCATCCTTTTTTGGGATATGTCAATAGCTCATGGTCTTTCCTATCAATCATCTTGGTCTGCATCTCTCCCTAACATGTGTCCTTACCTAGGATATGTCTAAAGCTTATGTCCTTTTGCTTTATCATCATCATGTTATGATTGATTCCACCTTGGGATGTGATGACAACCATGACACAATATTTTTATTTCCATATGAATAGGTCTTTCATATGAGCATCATTAATTTATATCCCACTACTCATGTCAATCTCATCATCGATTTCACATCTAGCATCCCATCCCCTTGTATATTCATACATCTCTCCCCTCATTCTCATTTCAAGTATCCATCTATCTCAACCCTTCCCACATGTCCCCTTGATGGGGGAATAATGTGTCCACTAACATCATTTACTAACATTCATACATGACTATCTTTATTCTTTGAAAGGCCATTACTCATGCTTCATCCAGTCACAATGCCCTTTCAAAGAGGGGAAAAAGTTATACACTTAAATTTGTTCACTTCATAGATAATTTCATATAATTTTTCTTAATATCATATTATCCCAGTCCTAATTCAATATTTCTAATATATTCCCCATCATACACTATCCTTATAACATCTCATGACTAATTAATTCTTCTAATTAATCCCCACTTAGATACAAATCTTTTCTTATCTAACATTTGTGAATTTCAAATTCCCTCCCACCTACCCTAGCCTATGAGTATCCTTTTATACACCTAGAGACTCTCTATAACCCCTTAATCATATGACCAATCACCTTAATCATCATTAAACATCTAGAAAGACTCTAGAGGATTCTACCTCCAGAACATTCCCTCCTCTAGAATCATCTAAGGAAATTTTAATTCCTTGAATAATTATTTGCCATTGATCTTCCTACAACCAACTTTGATTTTTCTATATTGATCTTCCTTCCTCCCTCTCTATAAATAACCAACCCACCCTCCATTCTAGCTAATGAGAAAACTCCATAAAAAATCAATCCATGCTGTCATATTAGTCTATTATCAAGCCAATATCATGCTATCATAAAATTTGAGTCTAAAATGTAATCTAAAATCCATAATCACATAGTATTTTATGGTTTTTATCTTGATTTAAAGTACTTAGATTTTATGATGTGATGCTAGTATGAATTTTTCATTTGTCTTTGCATTGAAATCCTAATTGGCTCTAGATTTTACTTGTAAATTGGTATTTTGAGTAGATTTTGATATAATTTGCATATCATAATCAATTTATCAAACTCAAAATAATACTTAAAACCACATATTAGACTCCCCAAATAATATAAGACCCATTACATGTATCACCAAGTATATATCTAGTTCTATTCAATTATTGATCTCACCCTTTCAGTTTCACAGAATAAGTCAAGTAGAGGAAGACCAAGACCCATGGTAACTCTATCTTGTTTATCCACACACTTCATTACCCATGACCATCCCTTTACCCATGGCATGGATAGATATATCTACCATTAATGTTCCTAGAGCTATCTATGACCTACCCAAAAACCCAAAAATATATCTCCCATGATCCATGCCCAATGGGGGTGTACTACTAAAGAACATGTGACTTCATATAAGACAACTTTTAGACTCTTGAAAGTGTAGCATGAAGATGTAACCTATAAAATATTCCTATTCACCTTGATGGATGTTACTTATGAATAGTTTTTAAACCTACTTGAGAATGCCATTTTAGGATGGGACCAGTTTAGAAGCACATTCATATCCCAATTTGGGTAGGTTATTAACCCCAATGACTTGTACCAATAGTTCTATAGCATAAAGAGGGAATCAAATGAGCCCATCAAATCATTTAATGCTAGATTTCATAAAATCTATAGTATTTTCACTACATTGTATATAATAGATACCCAACTATCATTAAAAATGTATAGGAATGCTTTAGACCCTTAGTGATATAGGTAAATCAACTTAGGAGACTTCATTTTTTAAATTTTGGTCTTAAAAAATTCTTGAAGTTCATGTTTTATCAATAATAAGTTTTTTGATGTTACATTTTGTCTTGAGTGGGTCATATTTAGGTGTTAAAAGTATATTTAGGTTATTATGGAGATGTCTAAATTAGTAGGTTTTCAAATATCTATTGTTTAGATCTTCTTTGTCACTTTCCTACAAAAATAGGGAATTCAAAAATTTGAATATGTAATATCCTTTTTGAGTATGTTTCTCATCAGTGTAAAAATATTAATGTCACGATCTTGTTATTAAGGGTCTATTACATTACTATAAAATGTCCTTAAGGTATTTAAAGTATTAACTCATGTTTAAACCATGTATGGTCAAGTGTATAAGAGTTAATTGGCTAAAGTTAGCAAAGTTAAGAGAGAAGTGGAACTAAATGTTATTTGAAGAAAAGGTGATAAAATACAAAGAGACATGTGTGGATAAGATAAAAAGACTCTAAGGACACTGAAAAGGGTTTAAAGATAAATAATAATAAGCTAATTAAGGTTTAGAAATAGGTAGAAAAATATAGAATTGAGGATAGACTCAAAGGTGCATGGTTTGACAGTCCTTTGTAACTGTCTTAAATATAATCAATGAAAAAGTAATTTTGTGAATAATATGATATGATGTTAGTATACTATCATGTGTAAGTATGTTTTTTTTTTTTAATATTCCTTTATTAATTGGATTTAATGATTCTTAAGATTGCTTATATGTAACAAAAAGACATAAAATATGACAGTCAAGTTAATGTGTGTATTTAAATAGTTTTTAAACTTATTCATGTAGAAATATGATTTCATTAGGTTGGTGAAATGTATGTAAATTATATTTAAACTATAAATAATCCAAAATTTTCCAATAAATATGGAATTATCAGTCCTATTTATGTAACCATCAGTGATAATATGTAATCACAGTCTAGAGTGTGATAGATGAAGAGAACAAGGGTCTTGTTATTGCATTTAAGGATTGATCAAGAACAAAGGAATATTTCATAAGTATATGATATATGCATAGACTAAATTTAAATCAAAAATACTCCATGATAATTCTTATAAAGTGAAATTTCCATTTTTTAGTGTTCTCAGGTTACACATAGTCCTACAAACCCTAGTTTAGGGTTTAGTCCATGAACATATTTGTAAATTAAAAACAAAGCTTTAAAAAGTGTTAAAATTTCATATAAGGGAGTATTAATATGTGTGTGAGTTTTTGACATTGGTTTAAATATTTTTGATCACCTTAAAGGAGAGATATAATTACTATACCAGATTGTATATCTAAAAAGAGACCTAAAACAATGTTCTTGTATATTTTGCATCAAAATTGACTATAATTAATGGTATAGGTCTAAGTATCAGGTTATGCAATCAAGAATATTTTTGAAAATTTACGTCTATTTTAGATTAAGTATAATTTACTTGTTAATGCAACCTTGTTTAGTATTTTTTGAAAGATTCCACTTAGAGGGAAGTCTGAAGCCCTTTATTAGAGTTAGCTTTGATTTGGATATAAGAAATTTGTTAATGACATGAAAAGTTTAAGTTTGATAAATAAATTCATTTGGGATTTTGATATACCAATAAGAGTCTTACAAGACAAGATCTAAAAGTCTATGTTTTGAGTTCCTTAATAGAATCAATATAAAAAAAAATCAAGAAACTAATATACTAAAGTAGATATCACTAAATGAGAAGTTCATGAGTTTATAAGGCATGAGTTTTTTGAGTTAAATCTAAAGATGATTTACAAAATATGATAAGACTTGGTTGAAGACTAAAGGTATATAGTTAATAGTAAAACTTGGAAACCCCATGTTTACATTAGATTGACCATATAGATAGAGAGAACAAGAGTGTGGTTATCATCAATTGCAATGTAATGTTCTTGTGTAATGACACCTTTATAGATGATTTAATACCATCCTACACTAAGGCCATAAAGGTGGATATAAACTTGAATCCCTAAGGCAAAATGTTCACATCCATCCCAAACATATTGTTAAATTCACTAGCCTTGAACCCTATTCTCAACACTAATCAGAATATACCCATTCCACATATAATTCCAATCACCAACCAACTCCCTTTAAGACATGATACATAGTACCAACATTTAGGCCTTCTTATCATATTTAATGGTGAATTATTCCCTCAATCTCACAACTGAGTATTGGTTCTTACTATAAATAATGTCTAGAGCATTCCTTAGGTGTCTACCAAGAATGAATTGGATTTTATCCAACACATGATATAAAAACTTAGTAATGACTTCCCAGGTTTGCATAGGTAGGTCGGAAACATAGAAAAGGAAAATTATGTAAATAATTTAACATACTAGAGATACAACTGTTCCTTTAACCACTCTAACTTTCCAATCTAGTTATGCTCTATAAGCTATTTGAGCATTAAATAGTGGATTATTAGATTCATGATTTATAGTTTTGATTTTATATCCAATCTAGATATATGCATGTTGTATTATTGATAGTTGTATAATTTTTTTTTTATAAATATTATGTTTGGATAGCTATTACATATGTCATATTACGTTTTTTTATCATGATGACTGATTTCATTTGCAAATTATTTGCATTCAACATTTTATTTATGCTTATATATTGAATTGATGACTATTATGATTTTAGACCAACTACCCATTTGTTTTATTGAGGTGGTTTCAAGACTATCCCACCCTCATAGGTAGTACAAATGGATACTATCATTAGAGAGGGGGGTTAATATGTAGCATTAGGGGTTAAAATAACTTTGTCAAACCCATGCACATACCACATATAGTTTCTTGAGTGAAATGAATATTTTTTGTATTGGTTAATAATATATGAGTCTTATTTGAATTAATGAGTTTAGTACTTGTGATTTACTTGTCATGAAAATACCTTTCATTATTTGGTCACGTTCTTAATTAGCCATAGGGGTCTAACTATGACTTGATAATATTTACAACATTTCTAGTTATTGGAGGTTTGAATATCATTTGCCTTATTTTGTTGGGTCAGCTTATGCCTTTTAATTAACATGGAATATGAGATAAAGAAGTTAAAATACCCCAAAACATTTGATATTATGTTGGTTGTTATAACCATTGGCATTTTATGTAGTTACAAGGCAATAAGTAAAATTATGTTTTGATTTTGGAATCTCAAGACTTAAGATTATTATATTATTATCATGGTCATATGGTATGAAGTAGAATATAAATGAAGTTAGGGTTTTTATTTTGTTTAGTTAGTATGATTGGGGAGTTGACCTCACCATTTTGGGAGGATGAGGCTTTCTTCTTCTGTCATTCTTAGATATGGATATTTTGACTATGAGTTGAAAATTAAATTAATATAGTGGTGAATTTATGAAGGTAAACTACATGATGATGAAATTAAAAAGTTTTAAAGGAGTGATTTGGTTATTCAAAATGTGCACGTATGAGGGGGAAATAATAACAAAGAATGTGATAAAGAAAATAGGACACTGTATAGTGGAGACAGAGATTTGAGCTCAATAAGAAGGAATAAATTTCCATTTTACTCATCTAGATGATACCCATTTAATGATAAAGTTAGTATATTTAGATTTAGTTTATCATTTTGGTTTTGGTTTTTAGATTTAGATTTTCAAATGAAAATAATCCTTTGATATGGGCTTTGTATATTTTTTTTAAATAAGCAAAATGGCACCCTTGACAAAATAAATTAGGGATTTATGTATGTAGACCTAACGATGGAATTAAGTTCTATTTATAGGCCTATATACATAATATTGAGTTTTTATGAATAATTATCAAAATAAAAATTGAGTTCTTAGATGGGAGGAGCTTAAAATGTTTAACCCTTACCAACTAAGTATCTATTATTGATAAAATAATTATTAGAAATCATAGAAGTGGGAATAAAATAATGTGTGTGGGTTTATTTCAATATTTTTTAGTTTTCAATGAAATCCTTATTGGAAGGAAAATAAATAAGTTATAGATAAGCTTATATTTTCCTTAGAACTTGATTAAACTACCGTCCATTAGAAGTCTGCATAAACATGATATATTTATATGGATACTTTGAGATTTTTTTTTTGATTCTTCATTATCCTAGGTTTTAATCTCAACTACATGTTGTAGATGTAATATAAGTAACTTGATGTATACATATATATTTATAAACACCCACACATGCATCTAGATAAGGACATATATAGACCTATGTATGGATATTTAAAACCTATGCATTTGTTAAATCCTTTTTAGTACAATTGTATATGTTATTGAAATAATATAGGATTGTATGTATAATTTATATATATATATTTTTATGAAGACCTAGGTTTTAAGGTCAATTTACATGTTTCAAATGAAAAATATGAAGTCTAATGTGTGTCTATATACATCTATATGTATGTATGTATATGTATATGCATTGATAAATATAAAGTTATATTATATACATACATACGTGTGTGTGTGTGTGTGCGCGCGCGCGCGCGCGCGCGTGTGTGTGTGTGTGTGTGTGTGTGTGTGTGTGTGTGTGTGTGTGTGTGTGTGTGTGTGTGTGTGTGTGTGTGTGTGTGTGTGTGTGTGTGTGTGTGTGTGTGTGTGTGTGTGTGTGTGTGTAAGATTTAAATATGGAATCAAATACATATGCCAATAGGTAGTCTAATAAACATTGAGTTACCTAAACAACTTATAATTATTGTATCAAATAGTTTTACATAGTTGTGTGTGATAACATGGATTTGATTAAAATATATAAGGGAATGTTTTTTATATCAGTTTTGATTATGTAGGTAAGGATGATTGTTATTTATTTTTTTGGTTAGTAATAAAACATTTCCTTATTTATATATTTTACATAGAATCCATGTTATCATATATATCTGTGTAAAACTTCTTGATACAATAATTATAACTTTGTTTAGGTAACTCAATGTTTATTAGACTACCTATTGCCATATTTATTTCATTCAATATTTAAATCTATTATACACTCATACATATAACATATTTAAATATGGAATGATAGACATATGGAAATAGGTAGTCTAATAAACATTGAATTACCTAAGTAAATTATAATTATTGTATCAAGAAGTTTTACACAATTGTCTATGATAACATGTATTATGAGTAAAACATATAAATAAGGGAATGTTTTATTACCAACCAAAAAAATAAATAAAAATCACCCTCACCTACATAATCAAAACTGATATAAAAATCATTCCCTTATTTATGTATTTTACTCAAAATCCATGTTATCACATATAATTGTGTAAAACATGTTGATACAATAATTATAAGAATATTTAGGTAACTCAGTGTTTATTAGACTACCTATTGGCATATGTCTTTAATTCCATATTTAAATTTTCTATATACTCATACATATAGTAGATTTAAATATGGAATGAAAGACATAGCCAATAGGTAGTCTAATAAACAACAAGTTACTATTTATCAATTTCTAGTCCTAGACCTACAAATTGACCAACCCTAGAGATTAGGGTCATATTTCATTCTTGACACCTAGTTGTTATTCATGTTGTGAGATCTAAATGCATGTCTAGTCAATCCACTATCTAGTCACATTTCAAACTTGCCTTAGCAATCTTTGTAGGTCTTAGTACCCTATTTCAAGCTTTAGTTAGGAAGTGTCATGGTGTCTAAAGTGTGTATTTATCCCTTATACATATTAAAGGATCATAAACATAAGGGATATGTAGTAAAGAAGCCAAAGTTGGGGGAGGTAGCTTGACAAAGGTCTAAGAGCACATTAGTCATGCAAAATCATCATAGGTATGATCATTTTTGAGCTTTCAAGAGTCATTGTATAGACTATCATCTAATATAATTAAGGTTTCATTAAATTTTAAGGTGTTACATATGAATTCCCAGTGTGATCTAGTTGATAAACCTTTTTAGAGTCATGTACTTAGGTCAGTCAATGGTTTTAACCATAAAAGGATGTTATTTTGTCCTTAATTTACCACTAGATCACTCATACACCTCCAAAATTCCTCACAAGTCACACTAATCCATCATGGAATGTTTCATACCTCAATTAGATCCACCATAGCCTTGTTCAATGCTTAATCCCTCCAATATGGACCACACATTCCAATTTATGACTTTTCACCTAAAATAAGTCAAGCACTATCTTTCCCTTCTATTTCCCTTCCATAACATCAGTAAGCTACATTTTAGGGCCAAAATAGGGAGATTTGCAGGGAAATGGGCACTTTGTAGGTGTTTTCTCAATAGTATATATCAACTTAGTCAGGGGAAAATTTTTGCAAGGTGAGTTTAGAGATGTTCAATGGAGGAAGCATCATAGTTTTTTAACTTGTTATGAGCTTAAAACCATTGCTCCTCCACTTTGAGCTCATTGGCAAGCTCAGAGTACCCCTTAGGGTTATGGTTATTGTATAAAACATAAGTATAGTGAGGGTCTAAGCTCTTTACCATGGATGGTACACTTAAGGGGATAACCATTCATGGCATTTATCTAGGAGATGAATGCCTTCCCTTTATGAATATTGGTAAGAAGTTAAGGAACTTCTACATCCTTCTTGTCTATAAAGGAAATTTTGAGGCCAACAATTTTCTAAGGATTCTGATCCATTTACCAAAACTAATCAGTTATCATGATCTCTTAAGTCATGTGGAATCCCTCTATGATTATTTTAGCATGAAATACATTCATGTGAACTTAGATATTAGGCTAATGTTATTGACTTGTTTCTATGCATGGTTTACATACCAATCTATGCAAGAATCAAGTTTAAGGTGCATCTATTAGGGGTTATAAGCAAATTTTCATTATTGTAGAGACCTATCATGATCCTCAACACCTTCTCATCTAATTTCAAATCCCAATGGTCTTGATTTTTCATCATAACACTTAATAGAGACCCATCTATGTATGGTTGAAATATAATACAGAGTGGACTATGTATATTATCCAAGAGCACCTACAAAATTCCAATATGCCTTAAGGGATGTGAAAGGGGTGGTGATATGGTGGTGATTTGCCTTCATGATTCTAGAATATCTTCCTAATCTTCCATATGATTTCACATTCCATGATCCTCAACACCTTCTCACCTAATTTCAAATCCCAATGGTCTTGATTTTGCCTCATAACACTTAATAGAGACCCATCTGTGTATGGTTGAAATACAATATAGAGTGGACTATGTATATTATCCAAGAGCACCTACAAGATTCCAATATGCCTGAAGGGATGTGAAAGGGGTGGTGATATGGTGGTGATTTGCCTTCATGATTCTAGAATATCTTCCTAATCTTCCATATGATTTCACATTCCATGCAAACCTAGTTATATACCTTTAGTAGACTTAGTCACATTTTTTAAAGGTTAAGGTTTCTTCATAGATTTTAAGGTAATTTTGAGAATTGTATGTTTCATTGTGATATCATAAACACCTTACCTCTACTTCCAAATATTTAATTATATCTATATATGACTAATGGTGTCTACATGGTTTACTTAGGTTAATCTAATGTGAGGTCTTATGTTCACTCCATGCCCATTTAATATTTCACATTATCCCACTATAGTTTCACTATCATTATGTTCTTTTACCACTATGTGTTATGCACATTCCAATCTAGTGTGTCTATAATATCATCCTCCCTATTTACTTAATCTTCCCCAAGGATTAGGTACCCTAATTTAGTACCCACATTACACTAGAACCACCCACACCATTAAGATCACCTA
Source organism: Torreya grandis (assembly GCA_037957365.1). Classification (NCBI taxonomy): domain Eukaryota; kingdom Viridiplantae; phylum Streptophyta; class Pinopsida; order Cupressales; family Taxaceae; genus Torreya; species Torreya grandis. Next base: position 248,096 of record JARHVA010000865.1, read on the forward strand.
GCTAGTCCAATATGGACATATGATAGTGGGGAGAAAGTGTAATATGCACCTGAAACCATCTTTAGGTTGTTTTACTCAAGTTTTAAAAGGGTATGTGGAAACGATCGCAAACATAAATTTTGGTGTGAATATCATGAAACCTACATGCTAAAGAAGTTGAAGGTGGTGAAAGTCACTTTTGACATAGTTAAAGAACCATTCTAGTCATATTCAATTTATGCATGATCAAAACCATCCTACAGGTAGTCTCTATAGTATAAAATAACTCAAGATGACATCACTGACCTGAGATTGGTATCTCCACTTCATGTGAACTCAGGGAGATAGGGTATATGAAAAAAATACTTAATGACCACATTTTTTATTATATAGACCTAATGGCCATCACTCTTGAGGAGATAAAATGATGTCATCATAGTCATAATGACATACATTATATGAAAAGAATGAGACCTAGGCTAAGTATAAGGATGGGCTACGTAGTGGATTAGTGTGGAAGAGCTATAATCTGAGAATGGAGACCATTTTAAACATGTTATAAACACTTCATAGAGTCACCAAATTAGTTTCTATGGAAGTTTTGATTCTAAGAAATAATGGTGTTTAAGGTACCTCCAAACCCCTCCCAAGGTGTGAGGCTTAGATTCATGATCAAAAACGTTAGAGGTGGGTTGGTGTAGGTAAGCAACTAGTCACTCCATCAAACCTTACTGGTGAATTATAAACCCTAAAAGTCATTGTGATCCATAAAATGGACAAATTTAAGAGTTGAGGCATGTTTTTGACCTATAAAAAATGTTTCAAGGGTTAAAAGGTGGAAAAGGTGGTTTAAATGCCCAAAAAACTAGCTCAATCTAGTCCACTTATGTGCAAGCATTTTGAGGGGTAGATTCACATGCTCACCCAGTTCACCACATGCCACTTATGATCCATAGCTCATAATGGAATTTAAGTCTCCCTAAACACTAAACATCCATGGAAATGTGATTGATAATAGGGAACTATACTATATGAATGATTGTTAAGAAATTTGGGACTCAAAACTACCTACAATTAACCCAAACACCAACTTCTAACACTCATATCTCCAAGGAAAATTTGCATGTGAATCTAACCTAATTATGTTAGGAGGGGAGGTCAATACCCTAAAAATTCATGGCCTTTATTTTAGGGTTGGATGTTTGTACTGTATGAACCATCCTTACTATGGTGGACACCTCCAACCCTACACAAATTATAAGAATGACTTCATGGTGGAAATTCATCTCAAGACATATTAAGATGAAATTTTCCATCCACGAAATCATCTTTGAGGTCCCTTGGGCACAACCATGACCCCTTTTATGACATATTTAGGGTGTGTACTATATGGAAAAGGACCTAGAAAGGCTAGTTTAAGCTTAAAGATCAACTTATAGAGGGTTTTCACATGAAAAAAGAGTTTGATAAGGGATGAGGGACATAAAGGAATTTTAATAAAACTCTTAGAGGTCTCCATGATTGCCCTTCATTACTGCTCTAAAGATAGAGAGTTGTAGACCCTAATATACTTGGTCATATACACTACAGGGAGGGAAATTAGCATGAAAAAGGCTATAAATCCAATTTCTAAGGTATCTAAGGTATTTTACTAGTTATGCAAAAGGTAAACATGATCCATGGAACAATGTGTAGGTCAAAGTTTATATAAAAAGTGTCAGAATAGTATGACACTTAGGCTCCACCATGGTTACACCATCAAAAGAGTAGAGCAGAGTATGGTGTGATGGTTTGAGAGGTTTTAAATCCTCTTTAGGGTTATTATTGAATTTTTATAAGGTCTTTTGGGCTATCCCAGGCCTTGGAGAGACTACCTCAATGTATCTTTCTACTTACAAACCTGTAGAAGCTTCTCAAAGGATAAGATCTCCATAAAAGAAGCATATTCAATCACTTATGAAGGTAAAAAGGGATATGTTTTAGAATTCTAAATGTCCATGGTAGGTAAAAGATCTTTTTATATTGGGATTGGTGTGGGTGTTTCACAAACCCAAGATCAGGTTCTCAAGAACCAAGCCTAAAACACCAAACCCTATAAAACCTCCCTTAAACCCTAATTGCAACTAGTTTAGGGAGATTTAAATGAAGATAAATTATTTTTCCCAAAAGTGTCTAAATTATCACTTAGGACCTATAAAAAACATAGAGGGGATTTAGCCCATGGAATTGGATGGTATAAAAGGTATATGGATGCCTCCTAAAAGAAAAAAAATATAGATTTTTAGTTTAATTCCATGTTCAAGGTCCTAAGAAAATATTCTAAACTATAGAGGGACTAAATACAAGACTTATTATACCTATTCAACATCACTTCAATCCATGAAACTCACTAAAAAATACATCATCTTGATCAAAACTAGCAATTTGTGAGGTAGGTTTTTAGGCCTAGTAGTGCAAAGCTAAGGTGTGTTATAAGTAAAGAATTCTTCAAGGATCTCAATTATAATACTTTAAATGCCTTTCAAAGGTTATCTAAGTCCCATAAGATGATTTTAAAGCACAAGTTTAGATATTGAATTAATGGCATGATGAATATAAATATAATTTTGGGAAGTTAACCATATAGGTGAACTTATCAAACAAAAGTGGAAGGATCTAGTGAAAGGAAGGTGATAAGAAGACATTGATTGACATTTAAAAGAATTATAACTATCATTTGGGTGAGATTACACTAGGATGGGGGTCATTACTATAGGTAAAAGGTATTTTCTTGAAGAATTGGCATGTATATTGATGTAAAGGCTACTCAACACCTAAAAGGACCTTATTTCAACCCATATACATTGAATAACTACCAAAGGGAAGGATGTGCAAATATTTTAAGAAAGGTTAAAGAAAAAATGAGTACAATTGGGATAGTTACATCCAAATCAACACCAAATGTGTCTCATTAAGGGAATGTTAACACTCAAAAGGGGAGAAAATGCTTGTATAGTTGCACCATACCACATTAGGATCATTGATGAACCCCTTCCACACCAAAATCCTTCTCTCTTGTCTTGTATTATCTCTATAAATGTAATAATTGAGCTCTTGTTTTCCATCCCTCAGCTGGGTGTAGCAAAGCTCTACCAAAATCTTTGTGTAGCTCTTTTGAATCAATATAAGATAAGTTTCTAATTATTTTGAGAACTAACTTTACCTTGTTAAATTCTAATGTACCATGGGTATGTTTTCCATTCATAATATGTATTTCCTTCATATGCCTTACTTCAAATTTGTTTGGTTTCTTATAGGTTATGTGAAGTGTTAGTTAGTGAATTCTCTCTTGAAGTGTCATAAGATTGTAGTGTCTTATGCAGACCTATACCTTTCTGCCCTTCAAGTTGTAGGTCTCATCAACCTTCATGAAAAGCACTCATGTTTAAAACATTGTCAAATAATATGATCAACCCTTATCCCCATTAGATTTATTAGTAGTCATGAGAGTGTTTAAGCTGAGAGTGGATAAATAAATAATTTGGTGTATCACCACATAGGATAGTTTATAGATTTAGTTTTCATCTCTTTCCCTTTTCCTTGTGATAGATATAGGTTTTAGGAAAATTAATAGATTATCATATCAAGGGAGATATCTACTTAAATTCTATTGGTTTGACCTACAAATAGACAACCCATAGTTTAGGTCAATCAAATTTTGAACTAGGTTTGAGTATAGGGCTTAAACAATTCTCTTCTCATCTAGGGTACAACCTATAAATCTAATAGTTATGACATGCCTAGTGGGACAACAATTAAGGAACTTGGACATCATTTTTGGATATCTTGTCAATGTGGGAGGACACTTAGAAGTCTTGGAGTTGTCAGGAGTAGATTAGAGGGCAAGTTCATACACCAAATTTCCACTTGGTCTACCTTAAAAGGTAAGCAAGTTTAGTTCATTGAATTTCCATTGGAAATTAAAAGGAGAAAAGGGTACCTTTTTCAAACCCCAAAATAGTACCCCCTAATTGTCCTACATATCCAAACTTTTCAAATTCTACCCATGCACAATACCTTAACTATTTAACAATCTAGATGTCAAGGCCTATATTACAAGCTTTTATCCCCTTTAATGTTGGTAGTCCTCTTAGCCTTTAGTAATATGATGATATCCGTATTGCCTCTTTGAAACATTTTCCATAATTTGTAAGAGAAAACTCCATAACTCTTATAGAGCACATAACTCACATTGTCAACCTTTGCTCAATTTATAACATCACTTAGGAGAATGTACCCATGAGACTACTAGCCACATCCTTAAAAGGAAAAGCCTTGAAATATTATAGGCATCTAAATCCTACCTCAATAAATACCTAGGATGAGTTTTGTGACTGTATTTACAAGTATTTTGAGGATAGAAGTGACCATGTATCACTAGTTGAAAAACTCACTTAAATTAAGAGGGCACCCTAAGAATCTATTATTGATTTGAACTATAGATTCAAAAAAAGTTATGATAGACTCCATATCATCATTAAGCCCATACCTAATTATGATTTCCTTTACTACTTGAGATCATTAAACTCGAATGTTGTAGTCATGATCCAATCCATGGGTGGGATAACTCTATCAAAAGCCTATGAGATATCTATAATAGTAGAAAACTGCTTAATACAAGTAGGGAAACTCATGTCAAGACCTCTCATTCCCCTATTTCCTAAGCTCTAGCTAGCTCCACCTACCATTTATCCATTTCATGCTCCAAGAACTCAAGTACAACTTAATGATAATTAAGTGGATAGAATTGGAAAAATGTAAGGTTTATTGAGGGTTCAAAACAACAAGCTATTGGATTTAGGGAGGCAACATTAGACCCTATATAGACCATACAAAGGCCCCTTACAATCTTAATATCTATACCAATCTTACAAAATACCCCTTTATACATTAAATCAACAAGTCCAAGGCCAAATTACTCAATCTAGACCTTATAATAGCTATAATCCCACAACTACAAGTAGTTTAAGAGCCTAAGTTCTGACATAAAACAACCTTTCACAAGAGGGTCAATGGAAATTAGAATCATATTCCAATGAGATGGTAATGGCTACAAGTAAATAAATGTATTAAGATCCTAGTTGGCATCATACTCCTCCATTCTAAGGTTATGACACAATGCCTCCTCCACCATAAGGTCCTACCATGACATCATTAGAGGCTCCAATAAAACAACAAGGAAACATGGGTAAGGTACCAAATATCACCACTTACATGAATTTTCAATAAGGGGAAGATGTGTTTGAACATGTAGTAGCAAACATGGGTTAAACTACACAAAAGGTAGATGAGTCAATTATACCCTATATAAGGGCTAAAAGGAGGATGATGGAGGATAATTTAGGATAGCCTAAGGTCTCTTTAATGCCTCCATGAGTTATTCAATAGCCTACCACTTCAAACATAGCCACTAAGTACCCTATAACTCAACAAATACATCAACATCATGAGTAACAATATAGGTCTCCTTTTGTCCCTCAAGTCATGAAAGTGTCAAGTGACACTTATACTTTTAAGGTGTAGTCCAAGAGAAGCAATCTTCCATTCAATATTTTTTATCACGTGAAAAGGTCAAATATTACCATGATAATTTGGGATGTTATCTCTATTCTAGGGCAAAAATAAATCATCCAAAAATAGCTCTCCAAGCTCTCTCATGTGCACAAAGTAGATGACAATGTGAGAAATATTTTTATCAATAGTAGTCAGCCTAATCAAGTTCAAGCTCCTAGTCAAGATCAAGTTGATAACATTGTATAACCCCCTAATGTTTTCAATCCCCCCTTTACTTATCAATCATCATAGGGTACTATCTTGTCCATAATTATATGATATATTCATGTGCTTCAACCTTAATCATACCTAAATCCATAACAAATAAACTTGAGCTTAAATATGTGCCTAATGAAAAGGGTGTCCTTCGATAAGATGGTTCTCCCACTAAAATAGTAGGTTTCTTCAAATACCTAAAGATTATATTGGTATCCTACCTAAATTACGTCATCACTCAAGATGTAATGGTTGTAAACTTACTCCCATACTTTGCCCTATGCTTATCTAGGCAGTTTAATCTAAAAATCATGGGTTACTTATCCTCTAAATATTCATACATGGTCTTTAGGACCAAATATGGTACTAGGGTCACTATTAGGTCAAAACATATCTCTAGTTTGCATCTAGATCCCTATATGCCTAACCTTGCAAACATCAACTATACCATACTTGATGAAGATGAGAATGCTAGTGAAAAAGAGCCTCATGATCATCTTGAAAGAGTTTTAGACCTCTATTTAGATGAATGGGTATTTGAGAATCATAGATTTGATCCTTATAATGACATTGAGTAGGCACATTTAGGAGTGTATTGTATGCTTGAGGATGATGCTATTATACCTTGCCTAATAAACATAACTTAAGAGGAAGATGGTTTGTGGAATTTATTATTTTCTTATTCATGGTCAAAGAATGGTAGTGGGACTAGAGTCTTGTTAATTTCACCCTCAAATTAGAAATACTACTCAGCTACAAGTTTCAATTCAACTACACCTCAAGCATAATAGAGTATGAGGCTTTTCTACATGGTTTTCAAGAGATAAGAAAGAGAGGTGCCAAACTTATTCAAGTAAAGGGTAATATTGAGCTTATTGTGAAACAAGGGGAATAAGTAAAATCAAGAACCATCATTCAAAATCCTAAAAGCATCATGTATGGGATCTCATAGAAAATTTCTTATCATTCAACATACAATCTACACCAAGGGAGGCAAACCAACATGTAGATAGGATTGTAGCCACTAGATCTCAATATGAGATTGTAGATGGGGTTAAAGGTAGTAAAATTAAATCCAAAATCAAGGTCATATGTAGGCTAGCTATACTTGATAATGAGGTGAGTTGGTAGGTGTTTGATAATGATGATCAACTTATGTGTTTTGTCATATAAGAGGTAGAATTCTACCACAAAAATTAAAATAAGTTTCAACACCAATATGATGATAAATAGTGTAGATGAGGTATAACAAGCTACCTAATAGACTTTTTAAATTAGAAATCATCAATAATAAAGATGACTAGATGAGAAAATACAAGACATGTATCTCAACCAAGGAGGAACATTATGAGAAGATATAAATATTTAAAGATAAGTTGTTGAAGCTAGGAAATATTAACATAGCAGAAGAGAGAGTTTCATTTGTTTGTTTATGCCAGGAGTATTTAGATGTCTTTTCATGGGAATAAAAGTATTTTAATGGATTTGAATCCAAACTTTCATAACATACCATTAAATTGGAGAGCAATGTGTATACACATAATATTTTCACACTTTTATCAATTAGTGATGCTTTACATCTTGTAGGAACCCATCACAACTCAATCTCTCTGATTGCATGCCTTAAGGGGTGCAATAGGAAGGGGTGGGTATACCTTTGGTGCTTCACATGATTGTTATTCCTTATTGACATATTATTCCCTATCTATTTATCTCCCAAAACCTTTCCCTAATCTATCTCTCCTTCCTTGCACATTCCACTAGTAATTTCCTATTTATATCCTTATTTCCCTTGATTATTACCCTTTTTACCTATTTGGTAAGCTAGGTCGACCTGATTGACCTAGCACAGTTTGGCGTCACTTTAGCTCTTAAGGCCTAGTTTCCATCTGACTGACCTAACACAAACTTCAACCATTAGACTAATAATGTGCTAGGTCAACTTGGTCCACCAAGCATAGCCAACATGTCCAAGTGACTTTTGGGTTAGATTCTCCTATATATATATAAGGTCATTTTGGTCATTTCTAGATGAATGAAATTAGGAGTTATTATTCACTTGTGCTTCTTCATAATATGCTCTTCCACTATTCTACTTGAGGAGTCTTATCCTTGGTTTCTTATTTGGAAAATATTAGTATTATGGATAGGTATTGGATGCTTTGGACTGAAAAATTGATCCTTACAAACCACAACAACCTCTTGCAAAGCCCCATTGGCCAAGGGAAAGATTGAATCATGGTGGGTTCACATTCAGGTAAGTATATTCTAACTTTGTTCTCCTCTCTTTTAGTAGATAGATGCATCATAAATGTTGTCTCAAATAATATTATTCCTCATATTCCATGTATTAGGGTGTTACTTATACTTACTTTATTTTAGGTTACCTATACATGTATTTGATTGCTTTGCATCTAACCCCTTACATTGTGCCACAACATTTTATGATCACTAGATTAGTTTAGTTTTCTTATTATTAGATTAGTTTATTATCATAAGTGAATATATAAATCATATGAATATTTTAGGGTTGTGTTATTGTGTTATATTGTATGCTTTAAAACCCTACCTAACATGATGTGTTATGATTTACTTGGTAAGACTGTGGATAAAACCTGGACCTCCTCATAAAATTACCTTTCTTTTCATGTTCTCCAAAGATTGAGAAAATGAAAAGGCCTATATGCCTGAAACAAGATGATGGTTGAAGAAAAATATTCAAATAATATTTGGAAAGCCTATAATGATACCCCCTAGAGGGAGTAGATGTCACATGTTTGATGGATGGTCCCTAGAAAATAAATAAGAAGAAAGGTGTAATTAACCCATGGTTGAGATTAATCCAAATGAGAAAAAGCTTGCATGCATTGATTTTTAAAAAATTAATAATTTACCTAAAAGTGATTATAATCAGTAACAAAGGTTACAACAATAATTTTCCCTAGGAAAATTATAAGTAGTGGAAATAGCCTATGCCCTAGTTAGGGATGATGAGTCAAAAACTAATGATTTTCCCACAGGTGGTTATAATCATTAAGAGACCAAGATGGAATAAAGATGTTTGATTATGCCCCAGTAGAGAAAATTGCAATTATAAATCATGGATATAACCTATTATATAGATTAAAGATAAGAGGGTACAAATGTAGATGCATTGGTCTAATGACTGAAGAAGCCACAAACAACTAGGCACATGGGGATACACAAAGTGATGAAAGAGATGAATAAAATAATAAGAATTGATCAATAGAAATGATTCAGTTGTATCTACCAATAAATAAATGATCATACTTATTAGCATTGATACAACTAGAATGTTCAATGTGTTGATTTGATCAAAATGGGTGAAAGGATTTTTCAAGGCTACCAAGGAGAATTCTCTATCACTCCATTACTTGTAATACTTCTTAAGCTGATTTTTGTTGTAGCACGTGATAATATGCCTTAGATAGAACACCATGAGAACTTTGCCAAAATGTGCATAAACCATGAGAACTAACTTCTAATCTAATAAAAAATTAAAAATAATTCACTAGTGATATAAACCATGATGATAATGTTGATGTATGAATATGGATGGATTCAAGAATAATGTGCAAGAAATCACCCAACGAACACATGTAGACTGAGTTAAGTTAATAGTACTTGAAAAAAAATAAACAAACAACACACAAAAATAAAAATAAATAGGAAAAACATACAAACAAATAGACATACAACAAACACATAGAAATATTATAATTAAAATCAAAAGAAAACATCTTAATAATGGTTTTTCCCTAGTAGGGTGGATCAAGGATGACTAACTGGGCTTAGATAGGATAAATGTTTTTGGATTTTAAAAATTTTATGATTTTTTTTGTAATTTTGTAAGCAACTCAACCTAATTGATAATTATGAGATGCAAAATGGTCCAAACTCACAAAATGGCAAGAGTGTTTAAATTGATAGATTTCTTGTAAAAAAAATGAGAGCATGGCTTAGGTTACTCATAAAACAGAGAGAGCATATGGAAAAAGGGGACTAAGCCGATCTAAACAAGTATTGAAAATGGCCCACATAGTCCCAAAATGGACTCAAGTCATAGTAGTTCCACCTTACATTGGAGGAATATAACTAGTGTAGCATCTAATTAAAATAAAATAGGCATATTTGGCATAATATCATAGGAATGACAAGTTGGTATGTCAAGTCACAATAAATAAAGTTTTCCCTTAATTTTCCCATAAGAAATTATAACTATAAAACAATGGTATAGGTTAATGATACTAATTTTCCCATAGGTAGTTATAATTAGTAGCAAGACCGATGAGATACTAATTTTCTTAAAGACAATTAGAATTAGGCCCAAAAAAACAAGGCATGGTATAAAATGAAATAAAAAATGAAGGATGTAAATGCCAAAAACTCTATCATATTATATCAAAATATGGCCTCTATCTAGAATTATTAAAATAAATACAAAACTTGATCTGATTATTTATGCTAAAAGTGAGACCAATAGATGAACTAAGGACAAATGGGCTAGGTAAGATGGCCAAAACCAAGCTTTGGTCTAATAAGAATGGCATGGCATGCTAAAATGCAATCACATTATTCAAGATGATGATAGGATGAAGATTTGATAAAATGGTAAGAGGGTTGGCCCCAAGTGATAAGGTGAATGGCATGATAGGATAAAACAAAGGAAAGAGGAATGGATAAAGAAAAAGGCATGGATTTTGACAAATGAGAGTGGTATGGTACATGTTTTATGGCTTGGGTATGGTGAAAGTTTCTAGTGTTCCTTTTTGGTTTGGAGATGCACATCTTAATTAGTAAATGAGACAACCAAAATAATTAATCATGTAATTTTTAGCCCACACCTCTTTTAAATAGTTTCTTTGTCAAGAACTAACTACAAATTTGGATGCCAAGAATGTTTTTGTGATCATTGGTTATTGATTCTATTTCCTTCAAATATTGAGATAATGTATCTTTGTAGCCTTTACAAAGGAAAGTATGGCCAGGGATGGTAAATGTGGATAAATGTTGGATCATAGGTTTAATTGGTAAATGGAATGGTGGATGATTATGGAATGTATAATGGGTGGGAGACAAATAAATATTGGGATTTTTAGGCACACACAATGTTGTTGATTATGTATTTGACTTAAATTTGGATGTGGTAAGGATGAAGAATTCTAAATTTTTTCTCGATATAACCATCATATTTTTCTATTATTTTCACTTGAGAGTATATACCATCTGATTAGGCTATAAATTGGAAGTTATACTAATTTGATCTTTTTTTATGTCTTCATCAAGTAGTGAAGGACTATTGTACTCATCTATTGGCATCTTGAAGAGGTTTTCACCAATGAAGTTATCTTGATTATCCCATAGTGCCTCTAATAAGGTTTTACTAAGGAATGTTAACTTTTGAATTTGATTGCCTTCTAGTGCCTATGAAAAGGTTTCACTATATATTGAGTTCAAAATTTTATTTTCCCCTAGCACCTCCAAAATGGTTTCACTAGGATATTTTTTTTCTTCTACATGAATTTGGTCTTGGCCTCCTTATGATTATTCAATTGATATGTCTCCATGGATGTAATTTAACAAGGTATGATTATATTAGTCCTAATTGACATTTGTGTGAGGTGGAATGCCAATAATATGGCTAGGTTAGTTATGGTAATGGCATTAGGGAAGGATGAATAATCCTCATAGAAGATACTAGAAATTGTGTTGATGATAAAGTAATCATCTTTTTGAGGTCAACATAGCCCCTTTTTGAAAAGTGTGACCCTTGAGATATTTTAAAGCCTAGCCTATAAAGCATGGCTTGTTCTAAACATTATTTATAATTTAAATATCATCCACTCTACCAAACATTGGTTATTGATTTATGGTTTGTTTTAAACTTTCCTAACATTGATAATGTTTGGTCTTCATGTCTTTAAGTTATAGGTTTCATATAGCTATCATTAATGCTTCATGTTCCAAAACCCTGGCATAAACCCTCGATTCAAATTTAAATTTGGCAAGAAATAATTGGTGGGAGCACTTTAAATTTATTTTAGACTTGAGCACAAGTTTCATGTTTAAATCTCATTCATGTTTTTTAACACAACTAAAACTTTATCTTAAAAAATGTATGGTACCCTTTATTATCTTTTGTGTTAGTTATTTATTGTTTCTAAATGAGTCTAATATTTAGTTTTACAGGGTCCCTTTTATTTTATAACATGGTCCCTTTATTAGCCTTTTAGCCTAAAGTTTTAATCCTAAGGCCTTGATGTATTTATTAATACGAACAAGAACTTAGCCTTAACACCTTAGCTTAAGCCTTTACTTTACCTAGGTCCTAACTTATGGACGTTGCCTCTTCATAGATTTGATAGTTCTCACTTCATTATGAAGCATGATCTAAAAAAGAGAGGAAGACCCAAGTCTTAACTTAAAAAACATGAAAATTGCAAGATTTAATGATCTGCACTTCCTTATAGCCTTTTAATTGGATGGCATGAGGAAATACCAATAGAATCTAGCAATTAGTCCTTTAGACCAATCATGTTCAAGCTCCTAGATCATGATCATAGGTTCTCACTTCATCATGGGATGAATATTGGATGAAGTGAAGATATCATTGAAAATTTAAAAGCCCAAGAGCTCCATAGAGTTACCATGTGCACTCCCATGTTCAAAGATTAAAATTAAAGGGGCCCACATGTTATAAAGGACCAATCACAAGAAATACCATGGATCATGATCAGATGGCTCTTGCTTCATCATGATTATTGATCCAATGGTTCAAATTTAGTCTAAGATCTTAGGAGGCCCCAGGAGGTGCTAAGTGGCACTCTCAAATTGGAACATAGGAGTTTGATGAGCTTAAATTTGACATCCACATGACCATAATTTTACATCCATGAGGACATATTTGACGTATGTGCAACCATCAACTTTAAACCCATGAAAGCCAAAAACTTCACAAGCTTAAAATTGACATTTTCTTGACCATCATTTGACATCCATGAGGGCATATTAGATGATTATGAGACTGTCAAATTTAAGCTAATGAATTATTTTGTGTAAGACTAAACTGCATTCCAAAATGTTTTTAGAAAGATCATGAACTACCTTGTGAACTAATGAAAGCCCATAGATAATGCTCAAACACTGTAAATATTTGAATTGTAAATATTGAAATGGTCTTATGGTCCAAGTATATGTAAAATAAACTTAGTCTAAGTCTATCCCTTAACATCCCCATTGCATTTTTTTTAAATAATGTGAACCTTAGGCTATAGACTTATACTAAGTCTTATTTTAAAGAGTCTTTGTGATGTAAAACTTAGACCAAATGATTTTAACCAAAGGTTTTAGTGTGTTTAATAATATAATAAAACTCTATTTGGCACTAGATCATGATATCATTTTGACCCCTTTTAGCATGTTGTATAGGCTTGACATGAGTATTTTATCCCAAAATATAGGTTGTATTATTTAAATGTAGTGTAAACTTTGGCCTTAAATATTTATTCAGGGTTCCCTTTGTATAAATCCAATAGACTTAGGTATAGTCATTTTATCCTAAAGTTCATTCATGTTTAATAAACACAAAATGAACCTTAGCATAAGGTATGTAAACTTAAGTCCCCACCTAAGCTATTTGATTTAAAACTTAGGTAAAAACATCTTAGCCTAAGTTATTTTATGTATATTTTCTAACTTAAAGTTCATACATCTTTGCAGATCAACAACTCAAATTTCATCATGAAAGGATGATCCAATAGTGCAAAGACATCGAAGACTTTTCAATGGAGCTCTAAGAGCCCTTAGGCTTGATGCATGGTGAAAGCATGATAAAAATGGACTAATAAAGGATCTAACATTTCATGCTTCATCATGCTCCTTGATCCAATGGCATGGGAGCACCAATGAATTTTCAAGAGCTTAAAAGGCCCATAGAGGTGCTTGATGGCATAACCACAGGGTATTGGTACCAAATATCCAATAATGAACAAAAGCCTAGATCATAATTTATAGTTTGTAGTCACTCATAGGATCTTGATATGATGATGTAAAGTAAATGGAGCATTTTTAAATGACAATGGCTAGTGCTTCAAAAGGCATTTATGAAAATATTGCAAAAGGTTTTAGATTGATGCCATATAAGCACCACATAAGTAAAAAATGAAAAAATAAGATATCTTATGTGCCTTAAAATGTAAATGTAAGGTCCAAATCAAATACAAAGCACATATGAGATGAACTCCAAATGAACTACCACCATTAAAACTTTGAATCCTTAAACTTGCATAAAAGGAACCTAAGTAAACTTGGATTGATTACCAGTGAATTCAAAGAAGGCTTAATTATGTTTTAAATCATGAAAGAGCTAAATAGAGACCATTTTCAATCTAATTGTGAAGAATTTGCAAGCATAGAAACCATGGTAGCTCAAAGATAATAATTAAGAGATGAGATAGATTTGTACCTATCTATGGACAATGAAGGAAAGATTTTTAAAGATATGAAGTTGGATGTCATAGCCCTAAATTGTTGATTTATGGAGCTAAAAGCTTCACCAATGAGCTAATGTGGAGGTTGTTGGGCTTACACAGTAACCGACATCAGTCATAACTAACTGACATCGGTTCAGGTCAATCGACATCGATTAGGGGTCGGCCGGCATTGGTCATCTTTAGACTAACACCGACTTCTGTGCATTTCTAGAATTGCTATTTTTAGGAGAACAATTAGTTTGCATGTAAAGACTAAAATTAGTCTTGAGTTTGTTTTTCTAATTATTGTTTGCTTTAAATTCTATTTAAGAGACCCATGGGGTAGTATTGTAATTTGAGCAAGATCTGCAAGAATCAAGAAGATTATTAAAAAATCTTTTTCCATGATTGTTGTAGCAATCTGAGTGTGTTTTTATTGTTTTTGATTTCTAGTTACTTATTACTTCTGGTTTCAATTCTATTTTTAGTTGCTTATACAAAAGTAATCAATTATACTCTAAGATCCTAACAACTGGTATCAGAGCATGTTAGTGTTTGTTGATTACCGAATTCACTCACAGGGGTTTCTAATTGAGTGGGAGCAAAGCAATGGTAGAAGAAAGTAAACTAAAAATGGAGAAATTCAATGGCAAGAATTATCAATTATGGAGGATGCAGATTGAAGATTATCTATATCAGAAAGATCTGTATTTACCATTGGGTGGAGTTTCAAGGAAGCCCATAGATATGGAAGATGAAGAATGGAATGTTCTTGATAGAAAGGTTCTTGGATCTATAAGGTTGAGCCTGGTAGCTTCTGTGTTTTCCAACTTATCACAGGCAAAGACAACGGTAGAGTTAATGGATACTTTGGCAAATTTATATGAAAAACCCTCAGCTTCAAATAAGGTATATCTTATGAAGCAATTATTTAATTTGTAAATGCAGGAAGGTGGATCTGTATCTAGTCATCTTAATGATTTCCATACAATAGTAAATCAGTTAAATTTAGTCAAAATAGTTTTTGATGATGAAATTAAGGCTCTTTTAATCTTATGCTCTTTACCTAAAAGTTGGCATAGTTTGGTAATGGTAGTTAGTAATACTGCATCTACTTCAAATATCTTGAAAGTTGATGATGTTGTTAGTGTAATCTTGAATGAATAAATTCATAGGAAAAGCATAGGGGAAACATCAGGTAATGCTCTAAGTGTTGAAAGCAAGGGAAGGCAAAGAGAGAAGGGCAAGAAAGGGAAATCAATGTCAAAGATGGGAAGTAGATCCAAATCTAGAAATGGAAGAATTACCTGCTGGAATTGTGGAAAGAAAGGGCATGCAAAGAAATATTGTTGGTTGAAGGATAACAAAGAAAATCAGCATGAAGGTAATAAAGAAGCAAAACTTGTAGGTATTGTTGCACAGGATGCTCTTATATTTTCTTTGGATAATAAAGTAGAATCATGGGTTTTAGATTCTAGTGCCTCTTTTCATGCAACCCCAAATAGAGAATTTTTCAATGATTTTCTCCATGGAGATTTTGAAAAAGTTTATTTAGGGGATAATGAGCCTTGTAAAATTGTTGGCAAAGAAAAAGTGTAGCTGAAATTGCAGAATGGCAACACATGGGTGTTGAACTATGTCATGCATGTACCCATCCTAAAGAGGAATCTGATTTCTATAGGAAAGTTGGGCGATGAGGGTTGCATAGTAACTCTCATAGCTAAATCTTGGAAAGTTTCCAAGGGTGCACTTGTATTAGCAAAAGGTAAGAGAGTAAGTAAACTTTATCTATCTACTTATATTACTGACTATTCTCCTTCTATTTTATCTACTTTAGATGTAGATGCAAAGTTGTGGCACTGTAGGCTTGGTCACATGAGTGAGAAGGGAATGAATGTTCTTAAGTCAAAAGGTAAGATTTCATATTTGAAAATCATATATCTAGATTTCTATGAGCATTGTATTTTTGGGAAATAGAAGAAAGTGAGGTTTCTCAAAATTGGGTCAACAAAGAAGAAGCACAAGTTGGAGCTTGTTCACATAGACGTGTGGGGACCAACTCAGGTAGCTTCTATTGGAGGATCATAGTATTATGTTTCTTTCATTTATGATGCTACAAGAAAGGTATGGGTTTATTACATAAAGAGAAAATTTGATGTTTTTGACACATTTAAGAAATGGAAAGCTTTGGTTGAGAATGAAATAGGTTTGAGATTGAAGTGCCTTAGATCTGACAATGGTGGTGAGTACTACAGTAATAAATTCAATAGTTACTATTCTATGAGTGGAATATGCAGGGAAAGGATGGTTCCAAGGACACCTTAGCAAAATGGTGTTGCTGAAAGGATGAATAGAACAATAATGGAGTGTGCACAGAGTATGAGGTTGCATGCTGGTTTGCCCTTACAGTGTTGGACAGAAGCTATAGATACTATAGTTTACCTGACTAACAGAGGACCTTCTACTACACTGGATGGTGGAATTCTAGAAGAGGCTTGGATAGGTAAAAAGGTAAATCTTTCATTTCTTAGAGTTTTTGGTTCTGAAGCTTTTGTGCACATTGATAAAGATAATAGAAAGAAGCTGGATGCTAAATCTATGCGGTGCACTTTCATTGGTTATGGTTTTAGATATTTTGGATTTTGGTTGTGGAATTTAGAAACTAACAAAATTATTAGAATCCATGATGTAGTTTTCAATGAGAAGGTGATGTACAGTGATCAGCTCAAGAGGCTGAATAATTTTGAGTAGGGCAATCTTGATTTGGAAGAGGTTATGATCCAAAATGAGCTCATAGGTAAAAATCATCACTCATAAAAAAACACAGAGACCGATGTCAGTTAGGTGGAGACCAATGTCAGTCAGGTGGAAATTAACATTGATCAGGAGGAATTGACATTGGTCAGGCGCAGATCGACATCGGTTGGGTGATAACCAACATTAATTAGAGATGACCGAGATCGGTCACTGTCAAAAGGAAATTTGGGTAGATAGTAAGCTATAAATGAGTCTCAAATGCCCATAAGGAGGTCTAAAAGGGTAAGTAAACCTCCAATTCATTATTCCCTTTCTTTATACTACTCATTGCTCACTGATGGTGGAGAACCAAAAAGTTTTGATGAGGCAATGCAGGTAGAATCCAGGAAACAGTGAGAGCATGGCATGAATGAGGAAATTGATTCCTTGGAAGAGAACCATACATGGGATTTGGTTGAGTTGCCAACCAGAAAGAAAGCACTAAAAAACAAATGGGTATATAGGTTAAAGGAAGGAGAGAATGGACAAATGAGACATAAGGCCAGGTTGGTAGTAAAGGGATTTGCACAAAAACTAGGTATTGATTTTGGTGAAATTTTTTCTTCTACAGTAAAGATGACTTCTATTTGGATTGTATTGTCTTTAGTTGCTATTGAGGATTTGCATCTTGAGTAGCTTGATGTTAAGACAACATTTCTTCATGAAGATTTGGATGAAGAGATATATATGGATCAGCTGGAAGGTTTTGAGGTCAAAGGTAAGGAAAAACTTGTGTGCAGGTTGAAGAAAAGCTTATATGGTTTTAAGCAAGCTCCAAGACAATGATATTTGAGGTTTGACAGGTTTATGATAGAGCATGGCTCTAGTAAATGTCAATTTGACCATTGTGTTTATTTTGATAGATTGGATAATGGTAGTTATATTATCCTATTACTATATGTAGATGATATGCTTGTTGCAGGTTCACACATGCAAGAAATTATTGAGATTAAGGTAAAATTAGCTCACACATTTGCCATGAAGGATTTAGGAGCAGCAAAGAAAATCCTTGGCATGAGTATTAAGAGAGATAGGAAAAATCACAGTTTGATTTTGTCTCAAGAGGATTATGTGAATAAGGTGTTGGAGAGGTTCAATATGCAGGATGCAAAACTGGTAAGCACACCTATGGCTGGACACTTCAAGTTGAGCAAAGAATAGTGTCCTAAATCACATGATGAGGTTGAGTACATGAGTAGAGTTCCATATGCTTCAGAAGTTGAGAGCTTGATGTATGCAATGGTATGTACTAGACCTGATATTGCCCAAGTAGTGGGAGTTGTCAACAAGTCTATGGCCAATCTAGGAAAGGAACACTAGAAAGTAGTTTAGTGGATTCTCAGATATCTAAGAGGGACCAACAGTAGGCATATATGCTATGGAGGGTCAAACACTTCTCTACATGGGTATGTAGATTTGGATATGGTAGGTGACTTGGATGGCAGGAGAAACACCACATGATATGTGTTCATTGTTGGTGGAATGGTGGTTAGCTGGATTTCAAAGTTGCAGAAGGTTGTTGCCTTGTCTACTACAGAGGCAGAATACATTTCAGTCACAGAGGTTAGCAAGGAAATGATTTGGATGACTCGGTTCATGGAAGAGTTGGGAAAGGAGAAAGAGATTTGCAAATTGTATAGTGATAGTCAAAGTGCAATTCATTTGGCAAAGAATTCAGCCTTTCATTCAAGAACCAAACATATGCATCTTAGATACCACTTCATTAGACAGGGATTGGAAGATGGACAATTGAAGCTGAAAAAGATCCATACAGATAAGAACCCTATTGATATGTTAGCAAAGCCAAAAATAAAGGAGAAGTTGAATATTCATTCAACTTTTGTTGGTCTTCAAGATTGAACTTGAAGAGGGAGAAACAAGCCAAAGATGTTTAGAGGATGTTGATGTATAGGTATAGGTGCAACTATTTATCTCCAAGTGGGAGATTGTTGAGTTGTGGAGCTAAGAGCTTCACCAATGAGCTAATGTGGAGGTTGCTGGGCTTACACAGTAACCAACATTGGTCATAACCAACTGAAATTGGTTAGGGTCGACCAACATCGGTTAGGGGTCGGTCGACATCAGTCATCTTCAAACTGACACTGACTTCTGTGCATTTCCAAAATTGCTATTTTTAGGAGAATAGTTAGTTTGCATGTAAAGACTAAAATTAGTCTTGAGTTTG
Organism: Torreya grandis; assembly: GCA_037957365.1. Lineage (NCBI taxonomy): Eukaryota > Viridiplantae > Streptophyta > Pinopsida > Cupressales > Taxaceae > Torreya > Torreya grandis. The sequence goes on from JARHVA010000865.1 coordinate 267,356, forward strand.
TTTTTCTAATTATTGTTTGCTTTCAATTCTATTTAAGAGACCCATGGGGTAATATTTTAATTTGAGCAAGATCTTCAAGAATCAAGAAGATTATTAAAAAATCTTGTTCCATGATTGTTGTAGCAATCTAAGTGTGTTTTTGCTATTTTTGATTTCTAGTTACTTATTACTTCTGGTTTCAATTCCATGTTTAGTTGCTTATACAAAAGTAATTAATTGTACTCTAAGATCCTAACATGAATAATGGAAATAAGAATTGGTAAAAACTCATCATCTCCATAAAGGATTTGAAACCCATCACCAAGGAGGAGCAGATGATTACCACTATCAACAAAAAGTATTATGATTTGGTTGTAGTTCAAATGGATATTATCCACTAAGTTTACAAACTAGAGTACTTCACTATATTGGCATCCTTGCTCTAATTTTCATTGATTATATAATTAATGGTGACTGGATTATCCATGAAAGAAGTTCTAGGAGAGCAGCCTACATTACCCCACTAGCCTTTGAAAAATACCACAATCTCCCAAAACACCATGTGGACCTTCCCACAATCAAAGGATAGACCACTGAGTATGACCTAGACACCATCCTTAGACCATGGTTACTCCAAGGAAACTATGCATTTTGGGATTTTGAAGTAAAGATTGCAATTATCTAGTTTAGGGAATATCATGACCCTATTGAATAGAATATATGGATCCCTTCTCACCACTTATGTCAACAAGACTTGGGTATCCTATGTTTACTTTATGGTGGAGAAATAACTTGTTTCTCCAATTTAGGATATGATTAGTTTCTTCCTAGGAAAATAATTCACTCCAATCAAAAAGAGGACAAGCACGTAGTTTCACATGATGTCTTATTTGATGGATGCCCTAATGGCTTCCACCAAGATCTCCAACATCAAGAACTAGTCTCCTGAAGGCAAAAACAACAATCTCTCACCACTATTTAAAACTACACATCTTTAAATATAGGCATCACATGAAATTCATATGTGATTTTGTCTATCCTATTTTGGTAGAGGCCATCACATGGATCCATATGCGCAGGATTACCCCTTTGATCAATAAGTATGTGGAGCTAATGGGTGATATCTAATTTTATCCATATTGCATGATTATTAAAATTGAGGTAATTCTAATCAAACCCTACATATTACTTATCTACATTCCTCCTAAGATGATAGAATAGGAAATTACATCTCAACTCCTTCATGGTGTTGATGGATTATGTAAGGAGAAAAGGAAGGGTCTCTTCCATCCCTTTCCTTTAACCATATGATGAATAATTTTACATGATTGGAAGTAGGTGGACACCATTTCCATGCATAGGGACTCTTTTTCATTTAAATTGGATGATCTCAAATAGTAGGATCTTAAGAATGTAGTGGGCCCACATTTGAATAGCAACCAACTACCCAAACTAGTCCATGAACATGAACTTGGCCCTCTAAAAACTTGTACATAAAGGACAACAACTTTGAGGAAGTTTTAGCCAAGTTTAATGGAGCCAACCAAAAGCTTGTACATAGACTGACTAATGATAACAAACCAATAAGGGACATATGATAGATGCATCCCATTTAGTACCATTTATTTCTTGGACCTTCTAGGCCACTTCAAGAATAACCACAAATGGATCTCCCACAACCCCAAGGGAAAACTATACAAGGAATTGGAAAGGGAAAGATGGAGGAGAGACACGGTGAGGAACCTTCTTCCTCAACTCTCCTTCCAAGACCACCATCCCTAGTTGATAGCTTGGAGTTAATTGCCTTTGAGCCTAATGAAATAGTAGAGGGTGCCCTCAAAGACCATGTTGAAGCTTATGGTTTTGGGGAACAAGAAACACAAGCTAAAAAAAATCAAGTTCAAGAAGAGTAGGCTAAATAGGAGGATAAAGGGAGGGAAGTTAACCTTGACATAATTCCAATGGCACAATAAGAAAATAGAAAGGCAGAGTTGGCATTGGTCCCTATGGGATCAAGGAAGAGGCCAAAGTTGACCCTCACTCATCCCATTAGTGAGATCAACTTATTCAATAAGGATTTCCTTATTCACTAAACAATCATCCTTGATTGGTTCATGTATGGAAAGTTATAGAAGATCCCTTACCACTCCAACTCTTGGGACTTAACCCAATCCATTAATGTTGTTGTACATGAAAAAATCAATCCATGAATAAGGACTCTAATGAAAGACCAAGAAGAATGAAGAATTGTGACTATTGTAGGGCCAGAAAGAAAGAAAGTAGATACTCCAAAAGCATCTAGTAGCACTAGATTCAAGGTCCTATAGCATCCAAAATACATAGAGCTAATTACTATAGTACAATTCAATCTTGAGACAACTAGATTAGAAAGGGTCACAATAAGGAAAGCCATGGTCTGAAATGAGGAGTTCACTTTCTAGAAGGTTGAGCCCTTTGCGAGATTAGCCCCAGTTGGAGGGAAATAACTTGGTGAGTTTTTGATTTATGAGGAAGATATTGAAATCTTTTTATAGGCTCATAATGCCCAAGTTAGAGTTGGAATTAGAGGCATGAAATAAAAAATTCAAATTTGGAAAAGGAAAAATTAGAGACATAAGCCATTTTAACAGTTCCTGATGCCATAATAAACATGTTTGAAGCATCATTATTTGATATGTTTAATTCTTTGAAATCAATAAAGTTGAGGTTGGATGCCTTGGGCCAACAAGGTGAGGTGGCCAAGGGATTATTAACAGAGTGGTAGGGGAAAAGACTAGGATAAGGGATCTCATTAGCATTTTGAGTAGGAAAAGGATTCCTAAATTTAAATCTATTAGCTTGGCTCACCTGAATGCCATATTAGGAATAGTAATGGACAAGATCCAAAGTCTAAGTGAATGGAGAAAGAATTTGGATAGACTCTTAGCTGATGATAAGGAATTAATAACTAGTATTGAGAAGCTTTTGGTCACTATGATGGATAAACTTACCAAGACCATAGCCCTGGGAATTATTGATGATGTAGAATACAAACATAGTGTCACTTTAGTGATTAATGAAGTAAATGGAAAGAGCCAAGGTAAGTTAGGTAGTGATAATGGTAGGATTTTAGGCATGATCTTCATAGCAAAGGAAAAGATTGCAGAATCTTAGAGCATAAAAGAAGCTATTGTTTCTACACTAAATCACTTTCTACATTCAAAAGATAGAAATGAGAAACTAAGAGATGGTTTAGGGTTAGAAGATACCCGGATGTAGTCATGTGCACCAAAATCAGACATTGGAAGGTACTCCTCTTTGGCTGTGGAGGAATGACACCTGTGAAGAAAAGGAGACTAAACACAAAAAATGTTAGATGAGGAGACGGTGGGCTGTCAAGCAAAAGCTTGATCCCTGAAGTACGAAGACTTCCTTAAGGGATATCAACCCACTAATAAAAAGTAGAATATTTGATTGAAGTAGAAATAATGAAAGACAGAATGAAAGAAATAAAAGATGAAAAGTAGAATGCATACCTGATATACAATGAACTATTCTGCATAGTCACCGGTGTCGGTCTCTATGCCAGCATCAGTCAGGGAAGGGTGCCGACATCAGTTAAAGTGTCGGCATTGGTAGGGGTAATGATCGGTGTCGGTCGGGGCAACAGTTTTGGATAGGGTCTGGTCGAGTCTGGACAAGGTCTTAGGATTTAAAAAAAGGTTTGATGTTTTTATCTAAGGGTCTAGGAAGCTAGTTTAGGAGTTAGAGGGATTGTTTAGGGGTTTGTACAGGGGTCTAGGCAGAGTCACAGACTGTATTTTCTAGACAGGGTGAATAGAGGTGATACAGGAGGAAATCAAGTTAGGTCTATGATCTAACTCTAAATCTGGGTAATGATATCAAATGAAAAACAATAGCTAGAGAGTAAAACAAAAACACAAAGCAAAGCTTACCTATTATACGCTGAAAATAGAGTCAGAGACATGATTGATGTTGTCACTGTGTCACAGAAGTTTGGTGTAGCAGACCTCTAGTAAGATGATCAAAGTAGAATACCTATACTAGAGAGAGAGAGAATACAAGAGATTGGATGCAGATTGGTTGAATGCAAGAATTGGTTGATCGTAAGAGTTGGTTGATTGTTCAAATGAAGAGGTTGCTGATTGATACAAAGGAAGGTCTGATAATCGATCGAGAAAATGGATTGGCAATCGAATGGATAATGGATAATGAATAACGGTTCCTGCATTTGGGTCAAGAATGCAGTGTTAAGGATAACCGACGCTAGCAAGACTACCGACATCGACTGATTAAGTGACCGACGTCGGTGACGTCGGCTAGGTAGTGACTATCGTCGGTAGATGCAAAATGGGGATAGAGGCTAGTTTTAGCTCTCTACTCATTTTTACATCCTGCTAGGTTCAAGGCTCGTGGGAAAATGGTTGATAGGGGTTAAATAGGCATGGGAGAATAAAATGGGGGTTAAGGGGAGGATGACAAGGGTTAGACATAATTACGGTGTCTACATTTGCCCCTTTTTGTCTTGTTGGTTGTTCTGGATGAACTACAAGACAAAAATAAGAGTTGGTTACCCCAGGTGTGGGATAAGGTCGATTCTATCTTATTGGTTGTTTGAATGAACTACAAGACAAAAATAGGAGATGGATTACCCTGCCCTGATTATGCATGAGGTATTCCCCCTCAAAGCAGGAGTCGAAGGAAGGAAACTGAGAATCGGGTGCTGATTTGACAAAGAGTGGATGAAAAAGGGGTGAGGGTGAACACTGCAAAAGTCGTGATTGCATGCGTACCACTTCATGAGATGGTCAAGTTAAAGTGTCGCAGGTCAAGGGTCGAGGAGTGCCAAAATTGAAGTAACCAAGCCCTAGCATTTAGTTGTCTGCTGATTGGGTTATTTAATCAAAGCTATAGCTCTAAATGGTCATCGTGTTTCAGGTATTTTGGGCTCAGGAAGTGCTCTTAGAAACACAAAAATGTCACAAGTAGTGTGGATCAATCGACTTGCGATCTTATACTTATGAAGGTCAAAATAGTTTGTGCACAATTTTGCTAACCAGTCATGAGGTAGCATACAGGCAAAAACAACCAAGGCAACATTGTCTTGGAAGTGGTCGAAGTCAGAGGAGATAGGCATGATCTCCAATGGTCATTAGTCAAGGTGGATGGATGGACGAAAGGACATGGCTGAGCTAACCTTAGAGGATGTTATGTGATATGAGTGCTGCCTACATAGCCCTTGTGTGAAGGGCCTCAGGCCAATGTAGTTTTCCCTAAAAGGGAGGAAGGGTCAAAGGGATGGAATTGGTCTTGGTCAAGGGCAAGGTCATGGTCAAAAGGAGGAAAGAAGGTTTATCCATCAGAGAGATGAACAAATGAAGTTAGTCGAGCTAACCCCAAAAGAATGTCGTGTCATCTAAGTGCTGCCTACATAGCCCCGGTCTTAGGGCCTCAGACCAATGGAGTTTGAATAAAGAGTCCGAGTGGTAGACAGGTAGTGAAAGTGGTCGATAGACTGGTCTTGGTCAAGTGTCGAAATGATGAGGAGAAAAAGATGTTACAACATTTTCCAAATAGTGTATACTGTAACATTGGTCGAGGGTCTTTCATTACTAGCAATTGTCCATAGTCGTGATGGACGTATGCTAAAAATGAATTGAGGTCTATTTATGCTTCAGCAAGTATTGGTTTATGCTTAACATAAATTGCATCTGGTTGATAGTTTCTATGTGTATTAGTGTCCATAGAAATGAGTGTGAATAAGATATGGGAGGTTATAGGTCTGAAAATGTTGGGTTGGCTTGGTTGGGTGTGACAAGTGATGAAATTGAATGTCACCAAAATGAAGAAGAAGTGAAAGGCATATTGCTCTTTCATTGACAAGGACCAGAAAGATAGCATAGATAGGGGTTATTAGAACCAAGAGCCCCATTCATGCATGACGTCATTAACCATATGTTGTGTTAGAGAGGTAATCAAATCACTTTGACATTAAAGTGAGCTCGAAGTCCCTTGAGCAGGTGATAGGAAGAGGATAGGGTAACCCGTTTTAGAGTAGAGATAACTTTACCCTTTTTTATAGGAGACCCTGAGACAACTACAAGCCAAATCCATGACCCATTTTTTTTTGGTGCAGACTGATCAATGCGGGAAGTCTACATAGAGATGTCATTTGCTTGGTGGACATTGGTGAAGCTGATCAATGCTGGAAGCTTTAAAGAAAGATTGTTGTTTGTAGCAAGAGTTAATCATAGCCATCCTTCGAGGAGTGGTCTATATTTTGCTATATATATAAGGGCTTTGAATAGCTGTCCTTTGAGGGAGCAGTCTATTAGCTATAGTAATGATAGTATAGTTATCCTTTGAGGGAGTAGTCTGTCTTTTGATTCTAATTTGGTGACTTGGATATTTTGACATCTTGATTTGTTTTGATAGAAATGTGAGTCATGGATAAGACTATAGAAGGTCAAGGGCTCCCTTTTATTAGGACAAAGCATCCATACTGTATAAAAGGGGTATATAGGATTTGTTAAAGGGAGTAGGGTTGAAAGGAATGAGGACTAAGAGGATGAGGATTGCTCAAGGGATGAGCTCAAGGTAAATGTCAAGTGGATGAGTACTCGACTAACAATAGAATGGTCGCAGATGCAACGCATTAAGAGGCTCAGGTTCTGGTCGACCATCGAGAGAAGACAAATGATATGTCCCTGATCCATACATGTGCATGATAATGAAAGGTTTGAGCCAATTAGGGGAAAACTTGCCTCATTTACGTCACTCCATATTGGTCATGTGCTGATTCTCTTTGAGGACGAGGTCTCTGATATTGAAATCTCATTCTCACAAATTTTTGTCATAGGCTCGTTTGATGTGATGTTGATAGACATGGAGATGGTTGAGGGAAGCAAGGCGGTGCTCATCAAGTAACTCAAGTTGAGCTAAGTGATCTTGACAAAAGTCATCATTAGAAAGAATGTCATGCAGAGAGATGCAGAGAGATGGGATTTGTACTTTGAGAGGTATGACAGCCTCTGTTCTGTACACTAAAGAGAAAGGGGTAGCACCCATGGAGGTTCGAATGCTAGTGCGGTAGGCCCATAAAGTGAAGGGAATATGAATATGCCAATCCTTTCCAGTGCCGCTAACCACCTTCAAGAGAATTTTAGTCAATATTTTGTTGGAAGCCTCGACTTGCCCATTTGCTTGTGCGTAGTAAGGCGAAGAGAAACTGAGCTTGATGCCAAATGAGTCGCAGAATTTTTGGATGGTCTTGTTTTTGAAGGACTTACCATTGTCGGTGATGATTTTATGAGGGACACCAAAATGACAGATGATGTGGGTGCTAATGAAGTCGACAATCTTGTCGGCTTTTGTGGAGATGAGAGGAATGGCTTCCACCCACTTGGTGAAATACTCAGTGGCGGTAATGATGGATTGATGATGAAGCGACGAATGAGGGTTAATCTCATCGATGAAATCTAATCCCCACTGAGAAAAAGGCCAAAAATCTTGAGTGACTTATAAGGCATGACTAGGAAGATGAAGCAAGTTAGAGTGTTGTTGACACTTGATGCAATGCCGAACATAGTCACTACAGTCTTGATGAAGGGTGGGCTAATAATAGCCCAGATGAAAGATGCACTTGGCAACCAAATTTCCACTGAAATATCCACCACAAATCCTGTCGTGGACTTGCTTAATGGCCTGAGATGCTTTAGTGGAGGTGAGACAGTGAAGAAGGAGGCCGTCGAAGCCTTGCTTATAGAGAAGACCCCCTAGCATGGTATAACGAGTGGTACACTTGATAAAATCTCACCACACATTATTAGAGAGGTTGGGAGGAATGACAAACAAAGATAAGAAGTCCACAAGTTACTTATACCAAACATCTCATAGGCTAGAGTCTATGGTGTTGAAATGTTAGGAGAGATATAGGAAGGCAATGACACACGATGCATCGTGACAAAAAGTCTGGATGTAGATGAGGAAGATGGGATATGAGAAGCGAGAGAAGCCATGGTGTCAAAAAACTTATTCATGGATCGAGGAACAGTCTGCAGGAGGTAATGGTCAAAAGATGCAAGGAGGATGTCAGCACGGTTTTTGTACCTTTGCAAAATTTCATTTTTATAGAGGTATAAACCATTGACCTGATTGATGATGAGCTACGAGTCGCCAAAGATGCTGATGGACTTAATGCTGAGAGAGAGGGTGATCTAAAGTCCCAAAATTAAGGCCTCATATTCAGCCATATTATTGGTATAATTAAAGTCGAGCTTGAAGGACAGAGGCATGGACTCACCATTGAGTGGGATGAGAATGACTCCCGCACCCCCACCAAGTTGACATTTGGAGCCATCAAAGAACATGGTCATTTGGTAGATAGTGTCATCAGTGGAAAGCGTGGTGATAGAGTCATCAGGGAACTCGCATTGCAAAGGTTGATTATTGGGAAGAGGGGCATCTACCAGTTGATCAGTGATGGTTTGCCCCTTGATAGATTTCTACTGGATGAATTTGAGGTCAAACTCAGCAAGCAGCATGAGCTACCAAGCCATATGTTGATGTTGATATGGCTTAGAGTGCATAAACTTAAAAGGGTCAATGTGAGTGATGACAAAGGTTTTGTGATTAAGAAGATAGTGGTGGAGCTTGGTAGTGGCAAAGACTAATGCCAAATAGAGTTTCTCGGTATGAGTATACTGAGTTTCATAGTCGACCAGTGTTTGGCTGATATAGTAGACTGCTTGCTCATGGTGATGCTCGTCTTAGTGTGTGATCATGGCACCTAACGAATGGTTGGTGACAGAGATGTAAATGTATAAGGGTTGATCATCTTTAGGTGGAATGAGGACTGGTGGAGAGACCAGATAACATTTAAGGGCTTTAAAAGCCTCTTGACAGTCCTTATCCCATGTAAAGGAGACGTCCTTCTTAAGGAGATGATGAAAAGGTTGGCAGCGGTCAGAAAGCTGCGAGATGAAATAGTGAATGGACTGGAGCTTCCCTTGTAGACTTTGAAGTTGCTTGAGATTGGTTGGGGGTGGCATTTTGAGGATAGCACAGATTTTGGTGGGATCTATCTCGATGCCACAAAAAGAAATAATAAAGCTGAGAAGCTTGTCGGAGAGGACCCCAAAGACACATTTCTTGGGGTTAAGGTGGACATTGTATTGAATAATGTGAGAGAAGATGATTTTTACAATGGTTAAATGGTCATGGTGAAGCTTGGACTTGCCGAGTAGGTCATCCACATAGTGCTCCATGATTTTGTGGAGGAGATCGTGGAAAATGTAAGTCATGGCGCACTAATAAGTGGCACCTACATTCTTCAAGCCAAAAGGCATGACTCGATAGCAGAAAGTCCCCCATGGGGTAATGAAAGTGATCTTGTGCTGATCTTCCAAAGCAATTAGGATTTGATTGTATCCTAAAAACCCATCCATGAGAGATAGCATCTCATGGCCGGCCGTGAGATCAACAAGCTAGTCTATGTTAGGAAGAGGAAAGTCATCTTTGGGACAGGCTAGGTTGAGGTCGCGATAGTCTATGTAGATCCGGATCCCCCCAGTCACCTTGGTGACTGGGATGATGTTAGAGACCCATTGTAGATAAATGATGGGCTGGATGAAGGAGACAGAAAGGAGGCACTGAAGCTCTTCTTTGACAAGGAGGGCAATGCGAGGATGTATCTTTTGAAGCTTTTGCCTAACAGGCTTAGCCTCTAGTTTGGTGACAATATTATGGGTAGCGATGGTGGGGTCGTTGCCAGGCATGTCACGGTAGGTCCAGGCAAAGGCCTTGCTATGGTCAGAGAGGAACTAGGTGTAGTCAAGCTGCTCCTAAGCATCTAAAGATTAACCAAACTTTAAGACGTGGGGAACATCAAAAGAAGGGAGGTTGATGTCAATGGTTGATTCATTTAACATAACATGGGTCTCAGAAGGGAAAAAGTGCTAGATAAAAGATTCATCGGCACCCATGTAGGAAAGAATGGCATCATCGTCAATGTAGTGGACAGTGTGAATGGTCACCGACTCAGCTTCTATCATGCTAGGAAAAATGAGAGGGAGAGACTTGGACACCCCATTGAGCTGATAAGTCAAGGGTTCTAGGTGGATGGTGTCTATGGAAAAAAAACTAGGAGGGATGGAAACCACTAACTCCATAAGTGAAGGAGGAGGGACAGGTGAACCTAAAGGAGATTGGTCAATGGTTGGTTCGAGGCAAAGGTCTACAAGGGTCTGAGTGGGGTCGTAATATCCTAGGCCATACCGTTTCTTGGCATCGTCATCATTGAGCAGCTTGATGGACTGATGGGAGCCCTGCTCATAGTGTCTGAAACCAAAACCCTTCCATGCACACCTGTAAAGGTAAGTGTGTGCAAAGGTGGGGTTGCCAAGAAATGAGAAGTCAGATGTGAAAGGCTAAGGTGAAGAAAGAGGATTACAATCAGTAGGAGCTTGATCAAACCACCCATAGACAAGGTTGGTTCAGAGGTGAGGAGGACCATAAGGCACGATCATCCTGATCTGATGGTCGTAATTAGGGTTGTGATGAAGGCATCCATACTCTTGTGGAGTTTGGAACATATCTAAGGCTAGCAAGCAATATTCCCCCAATGAAAGTCTTTGGAAGATGTCTTCCATGGGGCTTGTGGTCGTCGCTTGAAGCGGAGGTGTGAGGGCGACCACCTGTTGTGAACTGGTCGAAGCTTCTGCGGATGGAGGCAGTGTCGAGATTGATGGCTTGATAGGGATGGGGACATCATTTGGATGGTAGGTGGTGTTACAAGTTTTGAAGGGTGAAGGGTCAGTGGGAATGATATGGACTTGCCCATCGTGCTCAAATTTCACACAACAGTGGAGGGTGGAAGGGACATAGGCCATGGCGTGAATCCAAGGTTGGCCCAACAAGATGTTGTATTGAAACTCTCCTTTGATGATATAAAAGAGTTCTAGGACTGTGCATGGACCAATGCGGATGTGAAGGATGACTGTGCCAATGGTCATGGTAGTGGTGTCATTAAAGGAGCGCAAGATTATGTCAATTTTAGAGACATAATTCTTGGGAAGAGCCAATTGTTCAAAGGCATGGGTGGAGATAATGTTGATGCTAGCGCCTCCATCGATCATAATGCATTTAATGTGTGTCTGATCAACATAGGCAATGATGAAGAGGGCAGCATCCTGATCTTCCGTGTTGGATGTGGGAATCTCAGAATCAATGAATGTGATGGAGGCAATAGGGGCTAAAGAGTGGACAAGGGCAGCAAGTGGCTGGGGGTCCTGGGTTGGACCTCCGCTGCCTGTAGGGCTCTGATGAGGGCTTGACAATGTTGGGGCGAGGTTTGGATGAGGTCATAAAGGGACATCTTCACAGGCATTTGGTGAAGCTGTTTCAACATAGAGTCATGAATTGCCCCTAAAGAGGAAGAAGAAAAGGGTTGAGGCGTGCCAAGAATAGAAATTTTAGGCTTGGGTGATTGAGGTGGCTAGACGAAAGGGTAGGTCCAAGGAATGGTAGCTTTTTCCTTCACCTTGTCCTTTTGTGACCTGGTGGTTATGTGAATGGCATTGATTTCAAAGATAGAGGGTGAAGGAGATGAAGGGGTCATGGTTTGCTGATGAGATGTTGATGGGTTTGGAGAGGTCAGAGGGTTATGAGAAGGAGTCAGGGGTCGGTCGAGAGTGTCCTTGAAGAGAAGAGTGTCTTTCTCTAGATAACGGTGAATGACAATCTTGAGAGTACAACAAGTCTCGGTATCATGTCCTGGCATACGATGATATAAGCAAATCTTCATGTCATCAAACCAGGAGGGCTTAGACTCGAGAGGTTGGAAAGGTCTGATGGGTGGAAGGGTTATGCTAGAAGTCTATAAAAGTCGGTGAAAGATTAATGAGTGTGAGCCCACTAAAGGATCCGTGCTCGTCGATGTGTATGATACTGGTGACTTTTGCTTGGACGGAGTCAGAGGAGGCTTCTGTACCACCTTTTGAGTTGACAGTACGGTGACAGGCAGAGATGGTACTTTCTTCATGGGAGGTACTACCTTTTTAAGAGAGGGTAGACTAATGGTAGGCAAAGGAAGCAAAAGAGGCAACTGATTTTGATTAAAGGTCAGAGTGGGAAGGACTTTGGTCAGGGTCAAAGGATGGGGGCCCGAAATGGAGGGCAATGGTGACAGAGGAGGAGGCATTCACCTCTGTGGTTTGCCAGTCTTCTGTGACTTAGGTTGAAGACTACTATTGGTCGAGGTCTAGTCTAGGTCCACCTTCACTTGCAGATGAGTGAGGTTGGAGACAGGGCGAATGCCAAGTGACTTGATAGGTTTAGATGGGGTATATGTAGGTTTTGGTTTTGATGGGGTCAGTTGAGGTTTAGAAATGAGAGTCTAGTTTTTGTTAAAAATCTTGGGAGATTTTGCCTTAGGAGGATTAGCAGCATGAGACGAGAGGGCACGGGCATGTTGAAGAGCTGTGAGACGCTCCCACAATACCTGATGCTCCACTTTCCTAGAAGGGAGAAGTTCAAATTTCTCCACTAATCAAGAAAATGGCTAAGAAGATGTTGGATGGGGTTTAGGTTCTTGAGAAGATGTGGATAGTTGTGGGGTTGAAGATGAGACTGGTGTAGCGATCTCAGACCCAAGGCATGATGGAGTCATGATAGGTTCATCTGTGGTTGGAGATGAAGGAGAGGCAAGTTCTTCACTGGGTGGAGAAGAAATCAGAGAATGAGGCTCCTCAAGTGGGTAAAGGGCAGGAATGATTGTGCCCTCCACTTGTGGTCAAGGAGTAGGAAGAGTTAGGTCCTCCATGGGTAGCAGGAAGGAAGACGGTGAAACTGACAGTACTGGTAAGGTTGAGGCATTCTCCAAGATGAGAGAGGTTGACAGAGAACTAACCAAAGAAAGAGGTTCGTCCACATGTGATGGACTGATGGATGGACTCACCTCTTGAGGTTCATTAGAAATGAAGGGCGAGACCGTATTGACTGTTCGTATATTGTGTTCGTGAATATTGTCAGTCAAGGTCTGGACATTGTTCTGAGTTGGTGGATGATTGGGGAATGGTTGCTTGAAGATGTCGATGCTCTGATTAGGTGGTGCATTGGGATTGTCGAGGAGGAGGTCACCCTTTTCAAGCATATCTTGGATGATGTTTTTAAGGGTTTTACAGTTGCTTGTGTCATGTCCCTTAACACAGTGGTAGTTACAGAAGTCATTTTCCCTATACCACATAGGGATGGCACGTGAGGGATCAAATTGTGGAGGTGGTCGGATCTGAGAGAGATTGAGGACCCCCTATTTGATGAGTTTTTTTAGTACAGACACGTATGATTCTCTGAGTGGAGTATACTGTCGCTGTATATATCTTTGCTGGAATTGGCAGGTGGCACTCTAAGATGTGGATGGCTTAGGCTAGTTAGTTGAAGGGGAAGAGGAGGAAGATCTAACGACCACAACGTTTGCTGAAGCTTTAGATTTAGGATTGGGCGAGGAAGGCTTAGAAGAGGGGTCATTGGTCTTGGAGTTAGGATTCTTGCTGTGTAACTTGACTTTATTCTCCTCGATGGCATGTAACTCAAGTTTATGGGCCATCGTGAAGGCTTCGTCGAAAGTGTGGAAGGTCTGAACCCTCAAGGTGGAAGAAATATGTCTGGCACAAGCTTGGGAGAAAAGTTCAATAAGTTCAGGTTGGGGTAAAGAAAAGGAGAGTTGATTGATGAGGCCCCTCCATTGAGCAATGAAATTAGTAATGGATTCATCCTCAAATTGGCAGATAGAATAGAGGTCTGTGATTGAGACCTTCTTGGTGATGTTGATAGAGAAATGATCAAGAAAGAGCTGGACCAGCTGAGTGACGTGAAGAGGGAATGGTTGGCAAGAGAGATGTACTAGTCAAGTGCAACACCTGAGAGAGACATAGGAAACGTGCATAAAAGCAATGCATCATCATGGGTGATAAGGTAACAGGCATGTCTGAATGCCTGTAAGTGTTGTTGTGGGTCTTCCTTGCTTTGAAAATGAGAAAACTTAGGAAGTTCCCACTGGCTGGGATATGGCCTGATTGGGATGGAAAGATGAATGGGATCATTGCAAATTTGTTCATATGAGAGAGTATTGCGTGAGCCGAAAATGGAGGTCTCTAGGCTGGACATCTTGTCCATTAGCATTTTGATGATATCTACTGACGGATTGGTAGGTGGAGTGCCCCCTAGATTGTAAGGCACATGAATGAGGCTAAAAGAGGCATACAACGTAGTCAGTTGTACCAGTAAGGGTGCAAGTATGGATGACTAGTCGTAGGGATAGAAGAGGAGACTAAGGATGGTTGGGTAGAAGGCACGGCTAGGCTCAACATTGCCACAGGAGGTTGGTTAGTGGTAACATGGGCCAATGGATAGGTAGCCACCCTAGTGTTGATAGGAGTAAGGGTAGGCAGAATAGAGACGACCAGATTTTGAAAGGGGGTAGAGAGTGGTTGAGTGGGCTGAGGTTGATAGGGGCTGAAACCCCGATGGAAGTGGGCTCAAAGATGGAGGGAGAGGCCACACTTGGATGGTTGGTCAAAGGCTGGTCATTGGTCGAGGTAATAGCCTAGGTGTCTAAAGGTTGAACTACAGATGCTGTTGATACAGCCACAGTTTTGAGAAGAGAGGTCGACATTCTATAGATTGGATTGCCCAAGGAGTCTCGCGTTTGGCTATTTGCGAGATAGTGCTATAAGGCTTTGACATTGAGGTCCAAGAATCATGCAAAATCTTGGTCCCCTTTTGGGACAATAGGCGTCTGGGTTAGGGATGGTCTAGTAGGAGTTCTTTCAGTCTCCGAGTGGAACTCCATTATAGGACTGGTTATGGATAAGGTAGACGAAAGCGGGTGATGCCTCACGTGATTAACTAGAGCCTTGGCTTGAATATGAGTCAAAACCATTCAAGGCAAGAAAGAATGTCCTCACAAGCTCAAACAAGCAGATAAGAACTAAAAAGATGAAGAACACAAGCAAATCTTAAAATCCTAGGAGTAAATTATTAGGATTATAGTGGCTTATGCCTTAGAATGTGTGTAGAGAAAGATTGGCTTTTGAGTCGGGTCCTAGAAGAAGTAGTCTATGGATGGTTTCGGGTTAGTTATGGTGCTCAAGAAGTCTGTGTTAGGTTTTGTACAAGGCCTGGTGCTAAGGAGCAAGCTCCCCTCACTTCACGAGTCTAGTGATAAGCTGGGCCCACTTAGCCAAAATATACTTCCCCTAGAGATTAGACTCTGCCAGAGAACAGAGTGGGCTTTCCCCTTGGTGATGAAATCCAAGTAAGATCACGGGGACGGGTAAGGTATCCACTGGGGGATGAAATCCCAGTTGGGCCTTGTCTCAGGTAAGTTAAGATGTTTGTTTTGTGTAAGTGGTTTGGTCGTGTAACATCAAGTGGACTAGATTAATTCAATATGCGTTTTGTTAATTACTAAGTGTGGTCTAAGAAATGCAAGCACAAGCAGAAATACAATGCAACGTGTTTTAAGTCCAAGTCAAAATGTTTGTTCGTATGAAGATGAATGGAGAAAGAGTCGAATAATATGAGTTTTGGCTAGTCTAGAAGTGCAAGAAAGAAAAGAAAAGTTCTTTTTATTCCTGCTTATGATGTTGTTTAGAAGAGATGAAAGAGGCAAAAAGGAAGGAACTTAATGCACCCTATATGAATGAAAGAAAGAAAGAACCCAAGGAAGGCCCTAGGGTCCCACTGGGTGTGCCAGATGTTTCTACGCTAAATTGCTTTCTACATTCAAAAGATAGAAATGAGAAACTAAGAGATGGTCTAGGGTTAGAAGATACCAAGATGTAGTCGTGCACACTGAAATCAGACATTGGAAAGTACTCCTCATTGGCTATGGAGGAATGACACCTATGAAGAAAAGGAGACTAAACACAAAAAATGTTAGATGAGGAGATGGTGGGCTATCAAGCAAAAGCTTGATCCCTGAATTAAGAAGACTTCCTTAAGGGATATCAACCCACTAATAAAAAGTAGAATATTTGATTGAAGTAGAAATAATGAAAGATAGAATGAAAGAAAGAAAAGATGAAAAGCAAAATGCGTATCTGATATATAATGAACTATTTTACACAGTCGCCGATGTCGGTCAGGGAAGGGTGCCGATGTCAGTTAAAGTGCCGACGTCGGTAGGGGTAATGACCGGCATCGATCGGGGCAACAGTTTTGGACAGGGTCTGGTCAGGTCTGGACAGGGTCTTAGGATTTGTAAAAAGGTCTGATGTTTTTGTCTGAGGGTCTGGGAAGCTGATTTAGGAGTCAGAGGGATTATTTAGGGGTTTATACAGGGGTCTGGGCAGAGTTACAGACTATATTTTCTAGACAGGGTGAATAGAGGTGATATTGGAGGAAATCAGGTTGGGTCTGTGGTCTAACTCTAAATCTGGGTAATGATATCAAATGAAAAACAATAGCCAGAGAGTAAAACAAAAACATAGAGCAAAGCTGACTTGTTATATGCTAAAAATAGAGTCGGAGACATGATTGATGTTGTCACTATGTCACAGAAGTTTGGTGTAGCAGACCTCCAGCAAGATGATCAAAGCAGAATACCTGCATCAGAGAGAGAGAATACGAGAGATTAGATGCAGATTGGTTGAATGCAAGAATTGGTTGATCGTAAGAGTCGGTTGATTGTTTGAATGAAGAGGTTGTTGATTGATACGAAGGAAGGTCTGATAATCGATTGAGAAAATGGATTGGCAATCGAATGGATAATGGATAACGGTTCTTGTGTTCGGGTTGAGAATGCAGTGTTAAGGATAACCGATGCTAGCAGGACTACCGACGTTGGCCGATTAAGTGACCAACGTCGGCGACGTCGGTCGGGTAGTAACCATCATCAGTAGATGCAGAATGGGGATAGAGGCTAGTTTTAGCTCTCTGCTTATTTTTACATGCTGTCAGGTTCAAGGCTTGTGGGAAAATGGTCGACAGGGGTTAAATAGGTGTGGGAGAATAAAATGGGGGTTAAGGGGAGGATGACAAGGGTTAGACACAATTACAGTGTCTATAGCTATAACTAGTGATAATAGGGACTGTGATGACCTAGTTGATTAGGTAGAGGTTTGCCTCCTAAAGCTAGTTATGGATCGATAACTTATCAAATAATAACATCATAGGGCCATATAAATTCTACAAGAGCAATAGGGGAGTCACTCGGCAATGATCCCACCAAGTTGATTGATATTCCTTCATTATAAAAACATTGTAATATTTGAAATAGGGAATATTATTTTATAAGTAAGATGCTAGTTCGTTAGCATATTGCCTCTAGGTTAGTCCAATTTTGAGAAACACGTGTATTATAGAGATTTCTAAACAATGATAGCTTTCCTTATCTTTTGTACAATTGTATCTTGTGACTGACCGGTGTACTACCTTTTCTTTCTATGAAAGGCATGTATTACCATCTTATAAGGGAAAGAGAATTTTGAGAAAAATTTGTATACTTGGAGTAATTAATACTATTAAGGAATTCTGCAAAGATTGTCTATATTTTATGTGTCAATTATTAACATATATTTTCTCTCAATTGCTAGTTTTATGTCTTAAATTTGAATAGCTTCTTTGAATTCTATGTTGCATATTTAATCATAGGGTTTCTAATTTCTACATATGCTAGATTAGTTAAAGGATCTTGGATTTTATTCACTTCATTTTGTTTTGTATTTAGAAGTGAAAATTCTATTTGATTATAATAGTAAATATTTAAAGTAAACCTTGTTCTTACTTGTGATTCTTTACATCATCCATCAAAGTTTTCCTGATGTATAGTGAAATTTGAGCTTAGGCTATTTTACATTATATATTGGATTGAATGAATACTCAGTTGTAATTGAATCTTTTTCATCATGTTTGAGGCTAAGATAAGGATTCACTTGCTTTCTTTCTACCCTAATCTTCTCATTTGCTTCCTATTTAACTAGATCACTTTAGTTTAAGTTTCAATATAAATATCCTTCTAGATTATTCTATAGCTTAAGTTTTGATCTTAATTCAGTAAGCATTAACATAAATACTAGAATTCAATAGAGAATTTGACCATGATGTCTCCCAACCATCAAATAATATAAATCTATAAGGACAGTTAAACATTGATTTGCCACTATTTCACCATAGGTAACATCAAGTTACCATAACCTGCTACTCATGCTCTAGATTCCTAGAATTCTAAAATGAGAAGTGTTCTTGAACACTAAGGACATATGTGGTATACATAGAGGCACCAATAGGTCCCATTGGTGCTATAAAGAGAGCCATTTTGTGAATTCTTTGAGTCTTTGTTAGTCTTGATGTGTTTTCATCTAAGATTGATGCTATCTTTGTGATTTTGAGTAAACCTTTGCTTAGAAGTGTAAATATTATTGATATCCATATTATGTGATGCATATTTATGTTTCCTTAGATAGAGATCAAATTTCTTTGATTTTTAAAGCTTGGTTTTGTTAAATTTAACTTAAACTTTTAAAATCTACAGTAGTTAAGGTTACGGTGGCTTGTTTTGACCAAAGTTGTCATATCTTTCATAGATCTAGGCTTATTTGAGCTTAAAATTATAAATATAGATCATATTTGCATAATTGGACATATTTTTTAGCTCTCTTAGGAAAAGGTCAATGCCCGTTACTGTTATTTACACAATATTTGCAAAATGAGCTTAATGTATAGGTTTAATCCTTATTTTTTATAAATATTAGACTGATACATCATAATTAAAAAAAAATCAATCTTCAAGCTAGAATTACCAAGGATTTAAACTAGATCACACTCAGAGATAAAGGAACCTTT
Source organism: Torreya grandis (assembly GCA_037957365.1). NCBI lineage: Eukaryota > Viridiplantae > Streptophyta > Pinopsida > Cupressales > Taxaceae > Torreya > Torreya grandis. Next base: position 286,178 of record JARHVA010000865.1, read on the forward strand.
GTTTGAGATTGAGGTTCATATAAGAGCTAGGCATGATAAAGGTAGATTCAAGAGATCCAAATCTTTTCCAGCTTCACCTCTTCAAGGTACCTTTGCCTTCAACCTTCATCCAAGTATGGCTTGGTTGGGAGAATCTTCAATCAATGTGCCAAGTGTGGTACATAATCTCCCATGTAACCCTAAAAAATATTTACCTACATTTTGTCTAATGGGTATAAAATGGCTAAAGAACACATTAAGTCTTTCAAGGCTGATTTATGGATACTAAATATCATGCATGAGGATGTGACTTATAGGTTATTCCCATTTACCTTTAAATATGTTGCTTATGAATGGTTTTTGAACTTGTCAAACAATTATATCACTAGCTAGGATGGTTTTACTAATGTTTTCATGGATTAATTTGGTAAAATTACCAGTTTGTGTGTCATCTATCATTAGTTCACCACCATCAAGAGAGATGCAAGTGTGCCCATAAGGTCCTTTAATGATAGATTTTAGAAAATATATATTAATAACATAGAAAATTATAACCCTGATGATGTTTTAGCCTTTAAAACATACAAATATTCCATATATCCCATGACCTCTTTACTTTTAAAGAGATCCATTCTAGCTATAACTTCATTGGCTATGGCTTATTCTGAATCAGTAATCATCAATGATCAAATGTATCCCTGGGGATAAATGGCCTATTTTATTCCAAACATTAACCCACATATGCCCATTTTGAACATATTCCCCAATAACAACTAGAATATTTTATCTATGAACTAACTTCCAAATCTAAATCAATTACCCTTAAATCATGCTACTCCTAATCATAACATAAGATTATTGAATCATCCTACTAATGGATTCAATTTAAATAATCTATCAGATTTAATACCATATACTAAAAATAGCTAGGTGCATAATTATAAAACTCCCAATAATGAGAATGAGTCTATCTTAAAAATGGTCCAAAAATTAAGCACTGATTTCCTTCAGTTGTAGAAATAAGTAGGCAATACTAGAGATAGCTCTAGTAGAAACTTCTCATTTCAAAGGTTTAATAGGATAAATAATAAATTTTAGAATGATGGTTTTCATAATAATAATAATAATGAACCATATTCTAGAAATAAGACTATGGACATTAAACTTACTAATATTTCATTACCTAACTATTTTAGAGTGAATTATACAGCCAAACATGGTGAGATTAATTATATGAAAATTTTCAAAGCTTTTAAAGCTTTCCAAGAGGAGCTAGATAAATTTGAAGTGGTCCCTAATAAGGATAGTGGTATAGGTACCTCAAGAACCAAATCATCTGATCAAGTGTTTATGGTGGAGACTTTTGATTTCCCTTTTCAAGAGGAGAATGAAACTGATGAGATCCATGACTTCTAAAAATTCTTAAAGAAGACTTATACCTTGATGAATAGAGATCAGAGGTATTCCTTGACTACTTCAACACCTCCAAATAAATTTATAACTCATCTAGTCACTTCTTCAAGAGATAACCCATAACCACCTAAAGGGAGTACTTCTAAACCTAACATTGATATTCTTAGTTTTGGGACTATGGAAATTGCATTTTGATAGTGCTAGGTGTAAGGATAGATCTAGAGTAGGCATTATCCTTAATAACCCTATTAGTAATAAATATCATGCTTCCTATAGAATCTAATTCCATTATACTAATAATCTTGCTAAATATGAGGCCCTTATCTTAGGTTTACAATTTTCTATAAAAAAATAAAGTCAAAGAACTACTAATCTATGGGGATTAAGAACTAGTGGTCAACTAAGGGGAAAATACCAATGCAAGATCTCATGCCTTTAGAGGTATAAGTTTAGAGTATAAGATATGATTTAGTCCTTTGATACTTTTGGCATTATTTCCATTCCAAGAGAAGAGAACCAAGTTACTACTGAGTTGGCATCTGCTGCAGCCAATCTCATGACCAACCAAGATTCCCCCAACTTCATCATTGAGTTGATCCCTTGTCCTTCAATGCCTAATAATGTTAATAATTTTCAAGTCTTTAGTGCTGATCAATATATATTGTATTTTATGACCAATTCTAGAGCATTTAATTCTCATATTATTGATGGGACTGATAAAAATGTATCTAAGGAGAACAAATTTGATGGTAAAGTCATTCAATTGAGTGACAAAAAGATCCCTAAGGGGATGATTTATTTAGAAATATTATTTTATTAGGATAAACTAGATGAGGTTTCTAAAATTCCCAAAGTTAATGGGAAGGACTATAATGTTGTTGATATTGGTCTCTAAGATCAACCCTAGTTGGTAAATATTGGAAAAGCCTACACAAACATTGAGAACAAGAAGGCCAAAGAGATCCTTACCCAATACAAGGATGTCATAGCATGGTCTTATGATGACTTAAAAATATTTGATCTAAGGTTCATCACTCACACCATCCCTCTTAAATAAAAATGTAAACCCTTCATATAGAAATAGAGGCTTGTAAACCCTATTTTAGAACCAATGATCTTCAAAGAAGTTGAGAGACTATTATATTCTAGGAAAGTCTTCCCCATCAAAAATTCTACTTAGGTGGATAATTTGGTGCTAGTCAAGAAAAAAATGGTGAGATTAAGCTCTGTATTAACTTTAGGAAATTAAAAAAAGTATTTGATAAAGATGACTATCCTCTTCCTTCTCTTGAGATTAAGTTACTTTAGGTTCAACCATGATTTCTTTTCTTGATGGCTTTTTAGGGTATAATCAGGTGTTGGTTGACAAAGAGGATAAGATGAAGATAGCTTTCACTACTAAGTGTGGGACCTTTGCATACAATAGGATGACCTTTGGGATAATCAACATAAGAGATACATTTCAAAGGGCCATGGATAATGCCTTCCAAGGCCTGATAGGTAAATGCATCATTATATATATGGATGATCTAATAGCTTTTTATAAAAATAGGGAAGATCACTTTATGCATTTACAACAAGTGTTTGAGAGATGCAAAAGGTATATAATTTCCTTAAACCCCAAGAAAAGTATCTTTTGTGTTACTGAAAGTAAATTTTTAGGGCATGTTATAACCAAGGATGAGATCTCCATAGATCCTAAAAGGGTGGAGGCCATATCCAAAATAGATCCCCTAAATAGTATAAAAGAGATAAAATCATTATTTGGTAAGATACAATTTGTAATAAAAATCATTTTTGGATTTGTATAGATTGTAATCCATTAAATGACATGTTGAAGAAGGATTGCAAGGTCTCATGGAATGAAGAATCCAAAAAGGCATTTAATGACATAAAAGAAGCAATTAGCCAGGCTCTAGTCCTAATAAGTCTTGAATTTTCAAAGGACTTATACCTCTATTATTTACCCTCTAACCATATTATATATTTGGTTTTGACTCATAAAGTTGATGGATGTGATCACCTAATAGCCTTTATGAGTACTATCTTCAAAAACATTGAATTGAACTATTCATTGATTGATAAATAAGCATATGCATTAGTTAAGGTAGTAAAGAAATTTAGTCATTATATCTTAAAAATAAGGTGCATGCTATCCTAATTGACCCTGCCATAAAGATTATGCTAAGCCAGAATGAGTTGGGAGAATGCATAGGTAAATGGATGTCAGTTTTACAAGAGTATGACATAGAAATGAAAATGGCAAAACTAGTAAGGTGTTAGGGTGTAATCCATATGATTACTAATACCATACCTAGGTTAAGTATTATGTAAGTTAATTAGTATAAACTTCAAGCTAGTGATTGGTATGATTCCATCATTCATTTATTAATCAATGGTACCTATCCTACAGAATTGGTAAGGGAGCAAAAGATGGATCTAAGGCTCAAAGCAATTCATTATCTGATCAATAATGGAGTCTTATACAAGAAAAATTATGATGAATTCTACCTAAGGTGTGCCTCAATAGAGGAAACTAATAAAATCATGAGTACCTTTCATGCAAAGTTTGGCAATGGACACCTATTAGGGAGGACTACTACACACAAGACTCTTAGAGCTGGCTACTATTGGCTAACGGTCTTCAAGGATGCTCACAAGCATGTGAAGGAATTCCATTCTTACCATATTTTTTATCACTAAGGATCCCAATGTAGTAATTCCCTTATAATTAGTCATGGTTGACAAACCATTTTCATAATGGGGGTTGGAATTTATAGGAGTGATGAACCCCAATTCATCTAAAGGTCACAAATTCATCTTAACTACCATAGATTATTGTATAAGGTAGGATAAAGCTATAGCCACCAAACAATGCAGGATGAAGGAAGTGATTAATTTTATTGGAAGAAAAAATTAGTACTATATTCATAACTCTAATCTCTCTAGTGTGTGACAATAGGTATGAATTTACATCCATAGAGATGATTGAATGGGATTATGATAATAGAATTTGTTTGAAGTTTTCATCTAACCATTATCCCCAAGGGAATGGATTATTTGAGTCTACCAATAAGAATTTGATGAAAACAAATAAGAAGTCTATTGCAGGACTTGGCACAAACTGCTCAAGTATACACTATGGGTAGATAGGATAAGGATTAAACAAACATTGAAGGCATCACCTTTTATGTTAGTGTATGGCCAAGAGCCCATATTTCCTATCAATCTCAAGTTTCCCACATATAAATTCATGTAATAATTTATGGAATAGGGTCAAGAGCTTGTAAAATCAAGATTACTAGACATCATTTATATGGAAGATGCAAGGGAGAAAGCCTTTGCTTATTTTAGTAGGCATTAGACCATGGTGAAAATATGGTTTGATAAGTCAATGATCAAGTTTTTCAGATAAGGAGGTTTAGTTCTCCTTTGGGACAAAGCATTTGAGCCTAAGGGAAAACATGGAAAATTCACACCTTTGTGGATTGGCCCATATCAAATTTTAAAAACACTAGGGAACAACACCTTCAAGATCAAATATCTACAAGGAGCAGAGCTCACATTACCCAACAATGGGAAATACCTCAAGAACTACTTCTCTATTGTTCCTCTTGAGAACTTTATGGAGTAAACTGTAATATGTTTATAATTAGTGTGGGTAGGCTGGTTAGTTTCTTTTAGTTTTTCTTTCCAGTCCCTTATTTTCGTATAAGTATGTACATTTTTATTTTCTTCCCTTTGCTTTTTTGCTTTCCTACTTTTTATTATGTGTTTTTTTTATTGCCTTATTCCTTGATGTCTAGTTGGTAGTAGAGCAATGCCCAATCTTTCCCTAAACTTAAAGCATGGTTCTTAATGGATATCTAAGCATGATGTAAGATAGTGTTAATGATTAAAGATATGAAACCTAGAAGTTATCTCTTAGAGCCAATGGCAAATAGTAAGTGGAATCAAAGAACACACAAAATATGGCTATGTCTTAATGATTGATCCCAATTCTACAAGTGCAAGGTTTATTTCAACTATAAAATAATCTAAATAATGGCATAGATAAAATGGAATAGATGACTTAGTGATTTGTCTAAACTAGAGTTTCTAGGTTCTAACATATTATTATGTTCCCCTAGAAGTTGCCATTTGTTGAGGTCAACATACCCCCTTTTTGAAAAGTGGGACCCTTGAGATATTTTAAAGCCTAGTGATAAAAGCATAGCCTATTTTGAAAATTATTTAGAATTTGAAGATCATCCACTCTACCAAAAATTAGTTATTGATTTATGGTTTGTTTTAAACTTTCCTAATATTGCTAATGTTTGGTTTTCATGTCTTTAAGTTGTAGGTTTCATGGATCCCTCATTGATGCTTCATGTTATGAAACCTTGGCACAAACCCTCAGTTCAAATTTAAATTTGGAAAGAATTAATTGGTGGGAGCATTTTAAATTTATTTTGGACTTGAGCACACATTTCATATATAAATCTTAGTTGTGTTTTTTAACATAACTAAAAATTTAGCCTAAAAACTATTTAGTCCCCTTTATTATCTTCCCTGTTAGTTCTTTATTGTTTCTAACTAAGTCTAATTTTTGGTTTTGTAGGGTCTATTTTATTTTATAACATGGTACCTTTGTTATATTTTTAGCCTAAATTTTTAATCTTAAGGCTATAATGTATTTATTAATAAAAATGAGACCTTAGCCTTAACACTTTAGCCTAAGCCTTTACTTTACCATGGCTCCTAAGTTATTTTCCTTGCCTCTTTATAGATATGATAGTTCTCACTTCATCGTAAATCATGATCCAATGGAGTGAGGAAGTCTGAGGTCTTAACTTAAAAAATATGCAACTTGAAATATCTAATGATCTGCACTTCCTTATAGCCTTTTAATTGGATGGCATGAGGAAATCTCAATAGAATCCAGCACTTAGTCACCTAGACCAATCATGCTTGATCTCTCAAATCATGATCAAAGGTTCTCACTTCATCATAGTCCAAAGATTATATGGAGCAAATACATAATTGAAAATTCAAAAGCCCAATAGCTCTATGGAGTTTCCACATGGCACTCCCATGTTGAAATATTAAAATCAAAGGGGTCCACATGTTAGAAAGGAAAAATCACAAAAAAAATCCTATATCATGATTATATGGCTCTCACTTCATCACAATTCTCGAAAAATAGATCAAATTGAGTCCAAGATCCTAGGAGGCCCTATAGAGGTACCAAGTGGCACCCTCACATTAGAACATAAGAGTTTGATGAGATTAAATTTGAAAATTGTGTAACTATCATTTGATGTCTATGAGGATGTATTTGACGTCCACACAATCATCAAATTTTACCCCATCAAAGCCAAGAAATTCATGAGATTAAAATTGACCTTATCATGACCATTATTTGATGTTTATGAGGACATATTTGATGTTCTCAAGACCATTAAATTTAATCTAATGAATTATTTTGCTTAGGACTAAGGTGCATTCCAAAATATTTCTATAAATATCATGAATTGCCTTGTGAACTAATGGAAGCCCTTGGAGAATGCTAAAATTATGGAAATATTTGAAATGTAAATATTGAAATGGTCTTATGGTCTAAGTATATGTAAAATGAACATATTCTAAGTCTATACCTTAAGGTCCCCATTGCATTTTATTTAAATACCATGAACATTAAGTTATAGACTTATACTAAGTCTTATTTTAAAGAATATTTGTGATGCAAAACTTAGACCAAATACTTCTAACCAAAGGTTTTAGTATGTTTATTAATATAATAAAATTCTATTTGGTAGTGGATCATTATATCATTTTTACCCCTTTGCGTATGTTTTATAGGCTTGACGTGAGTATTTTAGCCCAAAATATAGGTTGTATTATTTAAATGCACCATAAACTTTGGCCTAAAATATTTAATCATGGTCCCATTTGTATAAATCCAATAGACTTAGGTATAAACACTTTAGCCTAAAGTTCATTTCATGTTTAATAAACACAAAATTAACCTTAGCCTAATGTATTTAAACCTAAGTCCCCACCTAAGTTTTTTGATTTTAAAATTAGGTAAAAATATCTTAGCTTAAGTTATTTTATGTCTATGTACTAACTTAAAGTTCATACTTATATGCAGATCAACAACTCATGTTTCATCATGGAAGGATGACCCAATGATGTAAAGACACTAGAGACTTTTCAATGGAACTCTGAGAGCCCTTGGGCTTGATGCATGGTGAAATAATGATAAAAAATTATTTCAAAAGTATTTAATGGTTTGAAATTCATAACGCTCATTGATCCAATGCCATGAAAGCACTAATAACTTTTCAAAAGAGATTAGAAGGCCCATAGAGGTGCCAGGTGGCACAACTATGGGGCACTGGTACCAAAGAGCCAATAACAAATGACATTTTTGATCACAATCAATGCTTCATGGACACTTTCAAGATCTTGATTCAACAATGTGAAGCAAATGGGGCATTTTTAAATGCCAATAGCTAGTGATTGAAAATACATTTATGAAAAATGTCTTCAAAGGTTCCAGATTGATGCCACATAAGTTCCACATAACTAAAAAATGATAAAAGAAGAGATCTTGCGTGCCTAAAAATGCAAAGGTATGAATTCAAAGGTCCAAATCAAATCCAAATTATGTATGATATGAAATCAAATTGAGATACCACCATTAAATCTTTGAAGCCCTAAAATTGCACAAAAGGACCCCAAGTAAACTTGGATTGATTACTAGTGAATTCAAAAGTAGCTTAATTATGTTTTTAATCATGAAAGAGATAACTAGAGACCATTTTCAATCCAATTTTGAATAATTTATAAGAATATAATCCATGATAGCTCAAAGACAACAATTAATAGGTGAGACAAAGTTGTACCTATCTACAAATAATGAAGCAAAGTTTTTCAAAGATACAAAGTTAGATGTCACATACTTGAACAATGGAAACAAGAATTGGTACAAACTCTTCTTCACCATAAAGGAGATAAAAACCATCAAAAAGGATGAGTATAGGATTTCCACTATTATTAGAAAGTATTAAGACTTGGTTGTAGTTCAAATGGTTGATCTCCACCATGTAGATACCAAACTAGAGGTACTTCACTCCATTGACATCCCTACTCTAGTTTTCGTTGATGATATAATTAATGGTTTCTAGATTATCCATGAGGGAAGTTATAGGAGAGTAGCCTACATTTCTCCACTAGCCTTTTAAAAATAATACAAGCTCCTAAAACCCCATGTGGACCTACCCACAATCAAAGGAAGGACCACTGAGCATGACCTAGACACCATCCTCAGACCATGGTTGCTCTAAGAAAACCATGTATTTCAAGATTTTGAGGGAAAGATCCCAATTTTATAGTTTAGGGAAGGTATTAGGGTTATCATGACCATATTGAGTAGAATATCTAGATCCCCTATCACCACTTATGTCCATAAGACCTGGGTGTCCTATGTTTACTTTATGGTGGAGAAAGAACTTGTTCCTCCAATTGGGGATATACTTACTATCTTTCAAGGAAAATAATTCACTACAATAAAAAGAAAGATAATCATATAGTTTTACATTATTTCTTAATTTTTGGATGCCCTACTAGCTTCCACCAAGATCCCCAACATCAAGAACTAGTCTCTTGAAGGTAGAAACACCATCTCCCACCACTACTCAAAACTACACATCTTCAAATATCATCACCATATGAAATTCATATGTGATTGTGTTTAACCTAAATTTTTGGAGGCCATCAAAATGATTCCCATTTCTAGGATTCCCCCTTTAATCAATAAATATGTGGAGTTGATGGGTGATATCTGGTTTTATCCAAATTGCATGATTATTAGAATTGAGGGAATTTCTAACCCAACCCTATAGATTGCCTATCTACATTCCTCCTAAGCTAGAATAAAAATAAATTGAATCTCACATACATCATGGTGTTGATGGAGTATGCAAGGAGAAAAGTAAGGGTCTCCTCCATCCCTTTCCTTTGACCATAGGAAGAATAATTTTACAAGATTGGAAGTAGGTGGACATTGTCGACAAAATTTGACATTTTAGTCAAATTATGGCACCTATAGGTAAAAAATTAGTTTTATATGTCTATAGGGAATATAATATACGTTTATAAGGTGTTTCATAGGTCAATTAACATTAATTTGTGTTATAATAACTTTCATCATTAGTTCTCTAGGTCTATTTATCATTTTGAGTCATTTTAAGGGGTTAAATAGGTACATTTAATACTTTCTATGGGTTTATTGGGAAGTGTACAAGTTAAAAATTATTATGTCACATTAAATGTTTCATAATAAGTCTTTAGTGATGGTTTATAAATATTATAGGTTGTGTAGAAGAAATGATATTTTTATAGTGAAAAAGGAAGATTTGGGCACTTGTACAGCCTCTTTGGGAAGTGTACCACATGGGAGAGGTTCAAAGGATGTCATTTAAAATTATTTAACTCAAATCCATGCCTTTAGTGACTTTAAATTTCCATTTCCATCTCAAAACAATACTATCTCCCTTTCATCCTTCTTGGCATGAAGGAGTGACTTGTAGGTATGCATTTGATATGACTATCATAAGGGATTTCAGGTAGAATGATTTTGGGAGGTTTTTAAAAATTTATAAAACTCAGTTTACATAGTAATAATTTTTATATTGTTAAAATGTGTTTCATGAACCATTCATTTTAATTTGACCTTCCAAAACTGCTTATCAATATGTGCACCCTTCAGGTTTTGGTCTTGTTTAGAGAAGTCTGTACAAACCAGTTACAAAAATTACTTTCAAAGATTTTTGTATTCCTCCTAAAATTATTCAAACACTTGATTTCATGTTTAAAGTGGTTTTTTATATGCTAACCAACTCAATTTTTCGGAGGATACACCATTTTGAATTGTGAAGAGTTTTCACTATTTGTAGGAATTTTGTGCTTTGTTATGGCTTTAGGGGGTTGTGTTAGTGTATTCAACATGTTTTAATAGTCCAATTTCTCTCATTTTTACCTTTCACCTTTATTATCCAATTAATTTTCATGATTTACAAGCTCACATTCCACACAAGTAGTCATTCAACACTCTACCTACCTTGTTCCACATGTTTTCAAGTGATTTTTACGTTTGAAGGAGTATGTTGGCGCTGGTTTCAAGGATATCTTGATTAAAGTCATGGTTTGAAGGTTTTTAAAACCTATTGAGTGGTATTTATGATGTTTCTTAGCATTTATCTTACCCAAATCCACACCCTGCCTACATACACTCAACCCATGCACGCAGATAAGGGTTTCTTAAGTGATGTCATACCATGAGAGGGATGTTGGTAGTGGTTCCAAGCTCTTAGAGAGATGAAGATTGATACTTAGGGGGGGATTTTTTGTTCATATATTAAGGTGATCAAAGAGGTTTAAATTCCAACTTTAACTTCATTTCTTTCATTGAGAAATTTTCACCTATAGGTGGTATCAATAGTAGGTTGAAGTGTCATATAGGGATGATGAACTAATGGTGAAACCTTCATATAATTCCAACATGTTATATGGAGTATAGAAGACTTATTAGGAGAAAAATATGGTTAAATAAATTTATAAATGAATTCATAAGAAGGTTGACTGAGTTTCAAGTCTTGAGTCCCTAAAACAATAAAATAGAGGTCCAAGGACTGCTTATGGATATCTAAAATTTGCATGGTGAAAAGTTTTAAGGTATATAAATAGGTTAACCTTATAGCCTTTGGTGGAGAGAATGAATATGGAAAGAATTAAGAAAAGTGGATTACTATATTATTGGATTAGATGATATTTTATATGCCTTACATGGCCACTCCTCAATCCATACACAGACCCTAGTATCCACCTACAACCATGGTATTGAAGGTTTACAGGAAGGGGTTTATTTTGATATCCAAATTGTTGTATTTATTTACCTGAATTGAGATAAATTTTGAATTAATTATTTGGGACTTAAAATTTTTTAAAATCAACTTTTCACATCATAATAAACTCCTTAATGTACTTACAAGTAAGGAGTACATAGTCAAAAAGACTCTCAGGCAACAGGTAGGGTACATTCAATCAAGGTAGGCAGTGCTTATATTAAAAGATGATATGAACTTGAGTAAATTAAATCAAAAATAATATAAATTTAGAGAGGGTTAAAGGAAATTTGTAGGTACCATGACCAAATGACTAAGGTTATAGACACATATAGTATATATTGATAGTCAACTATGTTTGATTGTCTAAGTAGTGAACAGAGAAAGCCCAGTTGGATGAGCCCAAGTGTGTAGTATAAGGACTAGACCTTGGAAAAAATATAATCATGGTTAAATGGTTATAATATCCCATCAAGTATCTTTATATATAATAAATAAGTCTAATTATACAAGGAAACCTACAAGCAGGACCTAAAATAACACACAATCTACATGGTCTAGAGCTAGTCTTGGCTTTTTGAAGGGTTGAGAGGCCTATAAACATGAATAAAAGACATTTTTTGTGGTAAATATCCATAATTAATTTATGATACTATCACACACTTAACATGTTGAGACAAATAGGGTAGATACCCCCTGTTCTATCTCAAAACAGGGTATTTCCCTTATGCAAACATAGGTAGTTTTGTGAAAAAGGGGTGATTGGGTGAGTTGGGGATGGTTTATACCTTTGAGGAATGTGTATGAAGATATTATACACCTATTTAAACATTATAAACACCTAAAATAATTATGAAATCAAGTTTTATGGTTTGGGTGGCCAAAGTTGCAGTCAAGCTTGCTAAGCAAGGATATGCCTAAAAGGCCAAAAAGGGGTCACTTCCAATTGGAGGTCTAGGTTTTATTTTAAAAATGTTTGAACGTGTTTATTGTATTTAATAAAAATTTTTTGAACCATTTGTACATAGGGGAAACCACCAAAAGGCATGTTTGGAGCTAAAAGTCAAATCAAGCCTACTTGCCAAGATAAGCCTAGTGTCCAAATGGAGGGTCACTCTCAGTTCTAGCTTGAGACAAGTTTTACCATGACTTTAAACATGATAATTGAATATATAAATAGGTTTTAAAACTCTAAAAGTGAAAATAATATCCAAAAACTAACCCTTTTTTTAGGACCTTGAAGCAAATTTTGGCTTGCAAGAAGGAAAAAACAAGCCATTTTCAATTGCTCATATCTTTCATGAAGATATGAATGGGAGAAAAATAACTTAGGGGATGTTTTAAAGTGAAATATAGAATATTTTAGTTAAATTTTTTCTCAATTTTTATGTCCCTACTTTATGAACAATTATTGAGACCAAAAAACATGCCTAAAACCCTACTAAACCCTTGCCAAGGACCAATACTAGGAAATGGAGCTAGATATCTGATAAAATGGACCAATTTTAAAATAATATATATTGTAAATTTTATATAGCTAATTCAATATACTTCACATGATTATGAGTTGTACGGATTTGTATAGATGGGATGAAAAATAGGCTCTTTTTGACCATTTTTTGTGTTTTATAGGTTATAAAAGGATTCAATAGATGATAAAAACTTTGGGTGAAATATTATGACTTATTATAACCCAAAATATTCATTTAATTCCATTAATAAACATATAAGTTCCTGATATATGTGTTTTAAATTAGCTAGTAAAATCTAGCATATTGCATAAACTAGATAGAAGTGTGAAAACTTCAAGTGGATGGACTTTTAAGGTGCCCTGATGCTTCCAAGTAAATGGAAGGTCTTTAAAATTATAAATAAATATCTCCCATATATTTTTATGACAAATTAAATCCAAATTAAAAGACAAGTGTGCAAGGTGCATGGAAGGGTAGTTTTTAGGACTATAGATGATGATGGCTCATTTTCAATTATTTTATAAGACCAAGGATGGAACCAATGCATGGATAGGAATTTATCATGTCCCTAAATTTAATTAAAATAATTAAAAATTTTCTTAATAAGTTATGGGATGTATAAAGAAAGGATATCATGAAGGTAAGTTTTATGTGCAAAATGAGGAGTTTCTTGCCACTTTACTTCAAGTTTATGACTTAGATTGACAATTTTGTTCCTATCCTTACATGTTTCAACCCATATACTATTATAATTCATGAATAAATAATATTATTATATTTAAATGTGTCCTTATGACCCTTGGACTACTCTCTCTCTCTCTCTCTCTCTCTCTCTATATATATATATATATATATATATATATATATATATATATATATATATATATATAAGAATTAGCCATTTTGGAATTGTGGGGGATGTTCCACCTAAGTATGGTGAAGCCCTGATCATTTGTATACCTTTTGATCAATAAAATGACTAAGTGTTATGCATTATATGACTTTATTTAGTGTATTTTTATTGAATGCTAGGTTTTCTTAGTGAATACTATGAATTCCTTAGAACGTTGTCATATTCTTTCACATATTTTCATCCTCTTCTTGTAGGGCATTTGAAGTGTTCCAGGAGATGTCCACATTTAAGTGAGTTTGTATTTTAATTAGTTTCATTCAATGCTTTTTGTCTAGTCCTCCTATCATAAGACATTATTCCATAACCTCATAATGTAATATTGATACAAGAAGATTTGGATTGTAAATGTGTATGTTTTAGTTAGTTTATTGGTCTCAAGTGTAAAATTCAATGGTTGAAAGTCATAAAATTGATTTGGTATATCAAATCCTTAGTTTAGATTTTATTTTAGTTATCTCTATCTATTTTCACCGCCCCCCCCGCCACCCGCAAGTTAAGTGGTAGTTTCAATCCAAAGTGGTACATCAAGGGAGCAAGCCCTATCTAGAGACTCACCTCACTCCTTAGGTTCCCCACAAGCCTAGAGGTGATTCCATTATGCCACTTATATGAGGAGAGACTTTTCATCTCCTCAAATGGTGAAAATATAAATGACAATAGTTTTTGGCATGCTTGGTGGGACTTTTTGTTCAAGGAGATGGAGAATTTTGGTGTGTTATTCAACCAATAATCATTTTGGAGGCATCTCAATCAACATCAATGGTGAATCTATGTTGAATCATCTGGTCAAGCAGCCCTAGGGCATCAAGAAACCATATTTTGGTATGTATAATCTTGTTTTTGAGTAGCATGGATTTTATGTTCCTTCACATAGTTTTGGTCAAGCTCATATAGTTCTTGGAATCACCTCAAGTAGCTATCCTAATTGTCCTTCTCCTATTAAAATTAAGAGTATTAGGGAGATAATGTTAGATTATGAGAATAAAATTATGGAGATAGAGAGATACCATATAAAGAGGAGTGTTTGTTTAAGCAAGATCAAGCCATGAAATCCATAGAAGAGAGACTAGTGAGATGGAGGAGTCAACCCACCTAATATAATCAGCCTTGTGTGCCTTCTTCCATCCTAAAAAAATATTCTCCCATGTAAAAGGAATCCTCTCTTATCCTAAACCTCCTAAAAATGGTGATTTCCCATCAAAAGAGGATAGAAGTATCTTCCAATCTACCTAATAAGCCTTATCTTACACCAAGTGAATATCCTTGTACCCCAAATCCTTTATTACAAATAGCACTTGCTCATCAAAGAAGGATGAATGAATCTGTTAGTCCATCTAATATATCCTCTCCTATGCCAAAGCAAATTCTTCTTATGCATGTACAAACTCTTCCTATTTACCCTCAATCTCCTCAAGCCCTTCAATATGATATCAAGATCTCAAGTTGGAGAAATGTCCATCATAAACCAACTCAAGAGCTTGAGGAGGTGAATGAAGTTATTGCCTATCATCAAGAGGAAACTTATAATGTTAATATTATAAGTTGGAGGAGTGTTCATCATGAACTAGTTCAAAATCTTGAAGAAGAAAGGAAAGAAAAAGCTATGCCTATTAGTTTCACTTGTTGGAAGGATGTCATTCAAATTCAAGCACAACCTAAAGAGGAAAATAAGGAATAAGTTGATGAAACTCATATGAATATAAATGTAGATTTAGTAAGTCACTCTCCTATCCCTCAATCTAGTGGCTTCAAGTGACGAAAGTCTATCAAGCTTTGATATGGTGACTGCAAGATGGAAAGAAGAAAATCAAAATGTTCCAACATGCATCAATCCATTCAAGGAATGTTTTTTCCCTCCCACTTTCTCCTTTGGGAAAGGATAACACACCTTGTGTGAGGTGGAAGATAAAATTTTAGAACTTAAGGGTGAAGGAGAAAATTTTAATGGAGAAAGATCAAAGATTGATGACTTACAATAGTATCATGGTGACATAGTGTGGACACCTAAATATGGCCATCGATAACCTCCATCCAAGCTTTTGACTAATTTTCACTAAAATGCAAAATTTGACCTAAAAACACTAAAACATATTAAATGAGTTGAAATTTTTATATTCAAGTGCCAATTTTGGTTAGGGTATCCCTAAATCAGGTAATGTAATTTATGGATAGGCTAACTTTGATCAAATCATTTCGAGTCAAAATACCAATTTTGCACTTGGGCGCTCTAGATTTCTCTTTTATATTAAATTTCTTTTAAAGTACATGTGCCTTTGTTATTTGGTGTTGGTAACATCCTAAATGGGATAATGGATCCAATGCATCTGAAATTGACATCTAATTCCAATCTAGTCAAAATTTGGACCAATAACACGGTATTATGATCAATTTGAGTAATTTGTGAACAAAGTGCTTAATCATGCTTTAGAGATAATTACACCAAATTAGATCATAATTAATAATTGCATGGAAAATTGTTGAATACTTATTTTTATAAATGACTATTGAATATTTGCATCATTAGGTGACATCATTTCTTAGGAAGACATCCTTAGGCCATAAATACATAAAAAATCAAGGTTAACCCCTCCCATTCCTCTTTAATTCCTCTCTATTACAAATATTAATGGGTATATTTTTATAATTAATTTCATATTTGGATTTATTCATGGCTACACATCTCAATCTTGAGATGGATAGTCATGGTTGATCCTCAAACCATTAAAAAAATCTATAAATAAGAGGCCTTTCTTATTGAATTTTAAGCTCTTTTATGCCAAAATTATAATGCCCAAATTTATTCAAAAATAATTGCATCTTATTTTTATAATTAATTTTTTTTGAGCCAAGCCAACCCAAGTCAAAGCCAAAGGTGCCAAGAGGAGATGAAGTTAGCCACACTCCATTGAATAATATCTCTTGAAGCACAAACTGAGCAAGCCAAAGAATGAGCTTTTCGGAGAAATAAAGGATATGTTAATAAATTGGTTTTTTGAGTTCATATTTCTTATTTCTTTCCATTTTTAGTTGTGTTCTAAAATGGATTTCCCTCACTAAGCTCTCCCTAGTAACTAAGTCTAGAGATGTATGCTAGCTAATGTGTTGGTTTTATAATTTGATTTCATTTTATCACTAACAAGATACTAACACCTATATTGAGTAAAATTCCTATTTTAAATAATGTCACTCATGATGCTATGATCTTCATGAGAGTGCAATCAACAAACTTTTTGTGTTTCATAGTTTTGATTTTTTTTTGTTGTTTTACTTTAAGTAAAAATGACCAATAAAGAAGTCCTAAATTTTTATTTACATAATATTTTTTCTATAAATATTTTTATTAATATATATAAATATGTCATTGATATTATATAAAATTTTCACAAAATAATACTTTATATTTTAGAAGTTTTAGATGTTTTAGTGACTGCCACTTTCTATTTTGTATTTTTCTGGTAAAAACGGTTAGAATAGAGTTGATAAATTTTTTTGTATTAAATTTTTGGATATAAATTTTTTCAGAGATGTGAAACCTATATTTACTGACAAAATATAAAATTTTCATGGAAAAATTATCTATATTTTAAAATTTATGTAAAAAATAATTACTGCAGGTTTTTATGTTTTATGTGCAGGCTTTTATGTGTTATGCGTTATGTTTTATTTTTAGCCTTTTTAATTTTTTGTTTTTAGGTATTCATATATTTAATATTATTGTTTTAATATTTTTTTTATATTTATGATAAAATTTTATAATCTAACACATTTTATTTCTTGATATTTTACCTTCGGGTTAATAGATTTTGCCCTTCCAGGTTATCTCATTTGATAAATGTGCTTTAAGACTAAACAAAGTTCTAACATTTTTATTGTAGGATCTACATGGAAATTCATCTAAAAAAACTAAATCAATGAATTTCACATATAATTTAAGTGTTTTAAAATCAATTACGAACTTTCTTTTTGGGCTTAATGAAAACTTTAGATGCTTAAGTGAATGCTTTGATAATTATGCTTTCAAAGTTACAACTTAAGACCAAGGGGTCAAAATAACACCACCACATCATTCGTTTTGATTCTAAAATTGAACACATTTTTCAATTATTATATTTTAGTTATTTTTTTCAATATTTTTTTAATTAAAACATGTTTAGCAAAGAGAAAGATTGTGTGTGTATGCTTTTCGATTTGTCCCCTTTAGGGAACCCTTGGAATCAAAATCACCATTCTTATTGCAAAAAGCCTAGTCCAAATCTTAGAAAGAATGTCATATAAATCACTCCCCAAAAACGTTTCAAAGTTTGTGTGACCTTGAAAATGACCCTAAAGTATTTATATTAGTCTTTTAATTCATGCAAACTTGGCTTGTGAGGGGGACTTCATTACCTCCTATGAGTTCTTTAGGGAATCTTTGACCTAAGGTTTCATCTCCTAGCATTGATTTCATCCACTCTTTTTGAGTTGTACACAGGATATATCTACATTTGGACATCTCACTACACTGAGTGAACAACAAGATGTAGTAGCTATAAAAAGGAATAGACCTCTTTACAACTAACCAATTCCATAAACACCTAATTTTCATACTTTTCTTTTGTATTATGTGAAATGAAAATCATTGTGCAATTGATTCCATTAGAAACATTTGAAAGATTGATATTTTTGTCAACCCCACATTTTCATACCCTTGTTAGGATTTGGATGATTATACTTAGAGTATTTTTTTAATTTTTTCTTGGTATGTTTTGAGACTAAAAATTGTTTGTTTACTCATAAATCCATGGAAAAATCAATTTGTTTATACATCATTCTTTTATCTAAAGAGACATTATGATGGTTGTTTTACACCACACTTATGCCTTGAAATTTGTACTAAACTTGTTTATGTTTGTGTAAATTTCAGTTGCAAATGGTAGTGTTACACTACCAAAATCATATCAAACCATTTTGCTTTTGATTTTTTGAAACATAACATTGATCACATCATTCGAGCATGCTTATGCCATTAGGCTACTCAATGTTTTTCAAAACTTGTTTACCATTGTGCCAAAAGCCATTTTTTTAAACCATGTCATGTATACCATTTGGACCTTTGTCTTGTGCTATCATGCTATCCAATATTGGCTATCTTGTTTAGTCAAATCCTAGTTTTCAATGTTGATTTTTCAATTACTTTATCGAGTTTTGATTCAAACATTGATTGATTTTAATTTAGGTCTTAATTAGTGGGGCTAATACACAAATCTTTCTCTTTTGGGTTGCATAAATTTGGTTAATCGATTATCCAAATTTGAAAACTCTTGATGAATTTTTTGTTCAAAACCTATCCTCATCATCATTTATGCCTTTATTTGGGAGAACACAACCTTTCTCCAAAAACCTTTTGACTTATGCCAACTGATCATGTTTATGTTTGATTTTATGTCAAATTTGTTTCC
This sequence comes from Torreya grandis, assembly GCA_037957365.1. NCBI lineage: Eukaryota > Viridiplantae > Streptophyta > Pinopsida > Cupressales > Taxaceae > Torreya > Torreya grandis. The sequence goes on from JARHVA010000865.1 coordinate 305,283, forward strand.
AAACTTGTTAGATTAAATCAAATCACATTGCACCTTTGTTTCATGTCTAGATTTTGACACCATTTGACCAAAAGTCCTAGCATAGCCTATTTGATCGTAGCTTTTGACTCCACATTTAGATAAAATACCTAGTGACTTTTTTCACTTTCCTAGTTTAGACCTTATTTGGAACACTTTGAACTAGATATTTAACATGCTATTTTTTATTCAAACACTTGACCTTTTGTGTGTATGACATTAGACATTAGAGATCTGATGTTATACTTTTTTATGGTAAGTCTTAGCAAAAATCATTTTAGAGATACAGCTCCACTTTTAGACCATATTGGAGATATAGCTCCACCCCTTCAACCAAGTTAGACCAAGTTTGAACCATTTGTCCTTTAGACAGTTTTTTAGAGTTTATACAACTCTAAGCCTTTTTATTTTGAATCTTTCATCATTTAAATGGATATGTCTAGCTACACTTATGGAGGAGTCATGTATAATCTAACATATGATAGGATGGCTACACAAAATCCCACAAAGAGCCCCTATAGAGAAATATTTTCTAAGGAATTTTATTATTCTCCCTACAATACTCCATATGAGGAACATAGTCAAAATCCACAAAATCCAAATCGAGACCTTGATTGGCATGAAGAGGCTTGTGAGGAGGACTTTGAAGACTCAACTATAGATAGTGTTGTTTGGGATAAGAATCCATACCCTCTTTATAATAATCAGTTCATGGAACATAGTCAAGAACCATCTTATGAGCTAACTCATGAATAAGATGATATGATTTATAAGGAATAAATGGATGATTTGGATCATGTAATCAATCATGCTCCTCAATGCCCTACCATTATCCAATTGTAGGCCATTCCTCCTCCATTACCAATCCCATCCAAACTTAAAGAAATCGAATCATTCAAAGACTAATCTATGTTCAAAACTAGTATCTTCTAACTCATTGGAAACAAAGGCCAAGAGAACTAACCAATCTAAGATGTTTTTATTGAATCAACCATTTGTGATAAGTCAACTTGTGATGAATTGCCTATTGATCCTATACCAATTATCTAGGAGTCTCACTCTGATGAGCCAGTCTTTACTAAGTCACTTCTTAATGATTGTAACTACCTTTGGGTAAATAATTACCTTGAATATATGTATATTTTTCAAGATTCTCACCTTAATAAGCTAGTACCTAAGGAGTTGTCTCTCAACCTATTTCCCATTATGAAGGAGTCTCAATTTAACAAAATAGTCTTTGTGGAGCCCATTATGCCATCACATGTCATTACTTGTCCAATACCAAACATTAAATAAGACATCATTATAATAGATTACCCATTATATGAATAATCAAAGTTATAGTCAGGTTCTATTCTTGGATCAACATCAAGTTTGGCATCAGAATTAGAATCAACATTAGTCTCAACATCAGATTCAAAGTCCCTTGAGTTAGAATTAGATTTAAAAGAAAAATATGTTTGTGGTTGTTACAACATTGGCTATGCATACCTCAAAAATCAATTTGAATACATTTTTTATCTTTTTACAAGTTTTTAGGATGAATAATTCAGCATTGACATAAGTTCTCCTAGTATCTTCTATAAGGATTATGATGCCAACACCCATTCCATTACCATTTCACATGCCATTACCATCAACCAAGATAGCCATATTATTGACATTCTATCTCCCATAAGTGTTGATTGGGATCGATAGAATCACACTTTGTCAAACTGCATCCATGGTGACATATCAGTTAAAGAAAAGCAAGGAGGCCAAGATCACATTCATGTAGCAGAAGAACACTTTCCTAGTGAAACTGTTTTAGAGGTTCTAGGATACAATCAAAATTCCAACTCAACATCTTCTAGGGAAACGTTTTTACAAGTGATATAATAAAATCAAATTCACAAGCCAATGTTCATTAGTGAAACCTTCTTGGAGGTGTTACAGGACAATCAAGATGACTTCATTTATGAAAACCTCATTGAGACACTAATAGATGAGCAAAAAAGTTCTTCACTACTTGATGAAGACAAAATCAAATATAAAATCAAAATAGCTTCCTATCTACAGCCTAATCAGATGGTAGCTACTCTCAATCCCAAATAATAGAAAAATTTGATGGTCCTATCAAGAGAACAAGTATTCAACCCCACCATAACCAAAATTATGTTGAATCCAACATCAATAATATTACATGTGACTGAAAATATTGATATTCTTTTATTCCCCACCATTATACATTCCATTATCATCTACCATTCCATTTCAAAATAAAAACTACCACCCATTATTTGTCATTATTTATCATCCATGGCTGTACTTTCCTTTGTATAGTCTACAAAGATACCATATCTTGACATTTGAACGAATTAAAATTAAAGGCTAATGAATATCATAACAACATTCTCAGAATCTAAATCTGGAAGTAGTTCTTGATGAAGCCACTATTTAGATGAGGTGTGGGATAACAATTAACATGATCAAGTATTTTTTTATATCATTTATTGATTAGGATGTGCATCTCCCCATCAGTAAGAACAATAGAATCAAAAACCACACCTAAGCCAAAAACATGTACCATACCATTTTCATGTACCATACCATTTAATTATCATGCCATTGCTATTATTACATATCCTTTTGCCATTATCTTATATCCTAGATAATCACCTTCTCACTTGGGGACAACCCTCTTACCATTTTATCTAATTTATCAAACTATCATTATCCTTAGCAAGACTGTGTCATCTAACCATTCCATTCCTATCTAGACCAAGGCTTGTTTTTAGTCATCCTACCCAATCCTATTTTGATCTTAGATACTTTGGTTCCTCCTACCCTTTTTTTGAGGGGATTTTGATCAGGTTTTAACTCTTATCAAATTCATGTTTACAATGACAGTCTATGAAAGTGGCGTGATAGTTGATCTGGCAAGATATCTTTCATCTTATCAAGTTTGTTTATGTGAGCCTAATTATAACCACCTATGGGAAAATTAGTGTCTCAAAAATCTTGCTACTAATTATAAATTCCTATGGGAAAATTACTATCATTGACCTATTCCATCATATCCTAGTTATAACTACCTATGCAAAAACTAGGGGTAACACTTTCTTACTAAACATTGTTGCATCACCTTACCATTGTTGTTTTCATTTGATTGACCATTTTCTAGATTTGAGCACTTATTGGGACCTAGTTGGTTTTTCCTCGCCTTTTATGTGGATGTAATTACTATGACTTAAGGTCATTTCAGGATTAAGTAAGTCATGATCAATTCATGTTGAGGTCACCTTAGTCCCCCTTTTCATACGCTCTCTCTATTTTATGAGCAACCTAAGCCAAATAATCTCACAATTTTATGAATAGGTATCTTGTCATAATCTAATGAGTTAAGATACCTCAAACTACAAAAACATTCATAACATTTCAAAAATACAAAAACATTTATCCTATCTATGCTTAGTCAGTTGTTCTTCCCTATTAGGGCAAAGTTATTTTTAGGATGCTTTATTTTGATTATTTTGGGTTTATTGTTTGTTTATTTATTTCAAGTTATTTGTCTATTTGTTTGTTTTTTGTGTGTTTTATTTATTTTTTTGTTTTCTTTCATGTTTTTTTACTTTCAACACTATTGCCTTGACTCAGTCTATATGTGTTCATTAGGTGATTCCTTAAGCACATTATTATTGAGTCCATCCATATTCATACGTCAACATTTTCATCATGGTTTTTATCATTAGTGGATTATTTTTGAGTGTTTATTAGATTAGGAGTTAGTCCTTACACATATTTTGTCCAAGTCTTCATGGTGTTCTATCATGAAGCCTACCATCACATGCTATAGTAAAAATCAGCTTCAAAAAGGTATGTAATTAATGGAGCCACATAAGTTTCTCCTTGGCACCTAGATAAATCCTCCCATCCCACCCTTTATCAGATAAACCCATTAACCATTCTATTTGTATCATTTTTAATTGAGATTATCATTTCCCTATTGGCAGGTACAACTAAATCATTCACACTGATCAATCTTATTCTTCTATTCATTTATTTCATCACTTTTCACCCACTAATATTTAATCTATATTATAGGTTATATCCTTGAGTTATGCTTGCTAATCATCCATAACTAGATCACAATCATATTTATCCAATCTAGGTCATCTTAATGATTATAACCACCTATGGGCAAATCATTATTATGACTTTTAATCTTGATTATAACTACCTTTCAGCAAATCAGTATCCTTTTTACATCAATGCATGCAAGAATTTTCTCATTTTGATTAATCTCAACCATGGGTTAATTATACTTTTCTTCCTATCTATTTTTGAGGGACCATCCATGAACAAATGTGATGGCCACTCCCTCAAAGGGGCATCATCATAGGCTTCCCAAACACCATTTAGAGCTTTGTTCTTCAATCAACATCTTCTTTCTGGCATATAGGACATTTATCATTCTTTGAGAAGATAATTATTTACCTATGATTTACAACATCTTCCCAACTAGGGGCAAATTGTAGACACCTAAATCTGGCCATCGACAACCTCTGACCAAGCTTTTGACCAATTTCCACCAAAATGCATAATTTAGCCTAAAAACACTAAAACACATTAAATGAGTTGAAATTTTTATATTCAAGTGATAATTTTGATTAGGTTATCCCTAAATTAGGTAATACAATTTATGGGTCAACTAAATTTGATCAAATCATTTTGAGTAAAAATGCTAATTTTCCACTTGGGTGCTCTGGATTGCTCTTTTCTATCAAATTTATTATATGGGACATGTGCCTTTGTTAATTAGTGTTTTTAACATCCTAAATTGGATAATGGATCCAATTCATCTGACATTGACTTCCAATTCTAATCTAGTCAAATTTTGGATCAATAACAAGGCATTCTAATCAATTTGAGTAATTTGTGCACAAAGTGTTTAATCATGCTTAAGAGATAATTACACCAAATTAGAGACTAATTAATAATTCCATATAAAATTGTTGAATACTTATTTTTAGAAATTAATATTGAATATTTACATCATCATGTGACATCATTTCTTGAGAAGACATCCTTAAGCCATAAATGCATAAAATATCAAGGTTAACCTCTCCCATGCCTCCCATGCCTCTTAAATGGTCCTCTATTCAAAATATTAATGGAGATATTTGTAAAATTAATTTCATATTTGGATTTATTCATGGCCACAGATCTCAATATTGAGATGGATGGTCATGGTTTATCCTCAAACCATTCCAAAAATCTATAAATAAGAGGCCTTGCCTATTGAATTTTAAGCTCTTTTATTCCAAACTTATAATGCACAAATGCATTAAAAAGTCATTGCATCTTAGTTTTATAATTCCAAATTTTTGAGCTATGCCAAGATAATCCAAACCAGATCCAAATGTGCCAAGAGGAGATGAAGGTAGCCACACTCCATTGAAGAAGATCTCTTGAAGCACAAGCTGAACAAGCGAAAGAATGAGCCTTTTGGAGCAATCAAGGATTTGGTAAGAAATTGGTGTTTTGTGTTCATATTTATTATTTATTTATATTTTTAGTTGTGTTATCAAAAGTATTTCCCTCACTAAGATCTCCCTATTAACTAGGCTTACAGATGTATGCTAGCTAGTGTGTTGGTTTGTCAATAACAAGATACTAACACCTCTCTTGAGTCAAATTTCTAGTTCACACATAGAAGACCTTGATTCTCTTGATTCCTCTTTGGATCTCAAGGAAGATGATGGAAATACAACTCTTGAATATTTTTAAGATGAAGATGAGACTTTTCCATGTGTGCCTAATGAATAATTTGGCATTAGAAGCACTTTTCAAGCCTAGGAAAGAGAGGCAATGAGTATGGAGCTAGGTAGGAATGATGAGTTTTCATTATCTCTACTTGATGAGATTATATTTTGTTTTGATGAAGATAGTGAAAAATATATTTAATTTGATGATTAAGAGATCCAAAATAGTTTTCATGAGCAAGATGATATCTTGGTCCTTGATCAAGAAGTAGAGAAGTCAGACTGTATGGTTTTTGTATTGAGGAAGGAAACCAGGAGTAGTTTGAACAAATGAGTGATTCCTTTTGGGATGAACTTGAAGAATATTGTACTAATTGAAACATCAAACTAGAATCCCTTCCTTAAGACACCAATGAAGAATCTAGAGATCAATTTGTAAAAATTCTTGAAGAACTAGGGAAAGATGAGTTGGTTCAAGATACTCTCCAAGAGGGACATGAGCCAAATGGACCTTACAATGATAAAACTACAACCATTGATGCATTAATGAAATATGATAGCACGAAAGACCATCATAATGAATGTATTAAATTTAAAGAGGAATACATATATGTTGAATATATGTTTGAATCTGATCCACTTGAATAAATGTCAATCAAGGTTGCAAACAAGAAAGGTGAGCCACAAAGTGTTCACTTCAATAAACTACTTGTTTGGCACCATGAGGTTTCTTTTCATAGAAGATAACTAAGAAAATTTCCATTTGATCCATGAGGGAGGTATGATTATTGTTATGTTGTGCATAGTAGTTGTTTTTTGCTTCTCCTAAGCGCTTTGAGCACATTTGTGTTTTTTTTGTCTTGTTTTGTGTGTGTCTTTGCTTTGTGTGGTTGAGGTAGTCATTAGTGTTTTGTCTTAATCAAAGGTTTGGGTCAATGGTCAAAGGTTTTATTTTTTCCCTTAGTCCTTATATGACTCCTAAACCCAAAGGAATGATAAGGCTAATGGTCGAGTTAGTATAGTAGGCATACTACCCCTATGAGTCACCAATTTGTTGACCAAATTTGGCTTTTTAGTCAAATTTAGGCACCTATAGGAAAAACTTAGTTTTTTAGGTCTATATGGGGTATACTATATTTTTATAAGGTGTTTCATAGGTAAAATATTATTAATTGATGTTAGAATAAATTTGGTCATTAGTTCTCTAGGTCCATTTACCATTTTGAGTCATTTTAAGGGGTCGAATAGGTGTATTTAATGCTTTGTACGGGTTTATTAGAAAATGTGAAAGTTAAAAATGATGGTGTATTATTAAATGCATTATAATAAGTCCTTAGTGACTATTAATAACTAGATATTACAAGTTGTGTAGAAGAAAGGATAGTTTTATAGTGAAAAAGGAAGATTTGGGCACTTGTACCACCTCATTGAGAAGTGTGCCACATGGGAGAGGGTTAGGGGATGTACTCTCACATTACTTAACTCAAATAAATGTTTTAAGTTAATTTAAAGTTCCATTTATATATAAAAACAATCATATCTCCCTTTCATCCTTTTTGGCATAAAGGAGTGACTTGCAAATCTGCATTTGGTATGGCCACCATAGGGGGTTTTAGGAAGAATGATTTTGGGAGGTTATTTTGAACTCAGATAGCTCCATTTTAATATAATAATTTTTATATTGGTCAAATTTGATTTGTTAAGCATGGGATATGCTGAGAGGGGGGGTGAATTAATATATCATATATCTTATTAATCTTTTCTTTAACCAAATTCCACTCAATCAAACATTCAAGATATGTAATAAAACTCAAACAAATAAACACCACACAAGACAGAGAGAGAAACTAGATATAACATGGAAACCCAATGTGGTAAAAACCATAGAGAACAATCTCAAGTATATGAATGAGCACCAACCCAAACAATATTCACAAGCTAAGCTTGTAGGAGCACCAACCCCTTTGCTGAGCACCAACCCAACAACTATTCATGAGCACCAACCCATAAGAGCACCACACCCCTTTGACAAGCACCAAACCAACTACTATTCATGAGCACTAACCCACAAGAGCACCAACCCCTTTGCTGAGTACCAACCTAGTAATAATTCATGAGCACCAACCCACAGGAGCACTAAACCCTTTGCCAAGCACCAACCCAGCAATAATTCGTGAGCACCAACCCAAAAGAGCACCAACCCCTTTATGTATACCACACACCTATCTCTCAATGTTGCTATCTCAACAAATGATAGATCAATACAACTTCTCTTTCCTCTCTCTCACCTTTGCTCTTCTAAGCTAGATATAACAAATACAAATCATATTCATCTCTCACAATTGCTCTTATAAGCTAGATAATACAATATCAAATAAACCTCTATCTCTCATATTTACAAATGTCTTCTCAAGCCTTTATTTATAGCTTTCCAAATGACCTTTGGCCTTCCCCCTTTGTGACCCTTCAATCCTCATGGAAAATGGTGCCAAACTTGTATGACCCTTCATATTCTTTCCTTTGAAAAGTCATGTGGTAACCCTTCATGACCAAAAATGTCCTTCCCACTTTTGTCCTTATCTTGGTGACTTTTTGTATTTCTCAAAGTGTCCCTTCATGAGAAATTGTGCCCTTCCTCTTTTGTCTTCACTTGGTGACTCTTGGAATTCCCCAAAATGACTCTTCATGGGAAAATGCATCCCATCCTTCTTTTGTGTTAACCCTGTGGCTCTTTGACTTCTCTATGGGCCCTTCTTTTGTCTCATATGAAACCAAAAATATATTCATTAATATTAAATAAATATTAACTCACATTAGCCAAGATAAACAACATTAAATGTAATGGGGCCTATATAACCAATAATGCTAGACCTTTGACATCAATTACAATATTTCCAACAATCTCCCCCTTTTTCATTAATGGCAACCTCAATCCTAAAACTGCCACATCCTGTCACCTACATTTACTATCATCTAAAAACATACAATAACTCCCCCTTATTGTAGTAACTTGTATCTGTACCTGTTATTCTCCCCCTTTGACATCAATGGAAAAGGGCCTACTTGGAGCTAACACTTAGCTTCCCCTTAACTGATGCTCAACATTAATGGCAAGAAGTAATAGAAATTACTCCCAACTCCTCTAGCAGATATTTGAATGTGTCCTTTGATCATGACTTTGAGAAGATATCTACCAATACATACACATTGTTCCCTATCCTTTGAGCATTTGCAATCAACTCATTTGAATCTTTTCTTCTAATCTCACAACCTTCTTTATGAAACTTTAATGTGTATCCTTGATCACATATTTGACTAACACTCAACAGATTATGCTTAAGACTTTTTACATATAAAACATTCTTAGTCTTAGTTATACCATAATCCAAAATCAAAGTACCTTTTCTGGCTATCTTGGTAGTGGTTTTATCTCTGAATCTCATTGTACCACCATTGATCTTCTTTAGAGATATAAATTTACTTTTATCTCCTATCATATGCCTCGAACATCCACTATCAATTAACCATGGCTGATCTTTACCTCTTACATGCAAAGCTATCTGAACCATCATAGAATCTTTAGGTTGTTTCTTTTGCCATGAACATGTCTGTACCTCCTTCTTGATGAATGGAGCTTTGAAACTCTGATCCTTCTTGACTAATTCAAACACACTTCTATAATACTGAGCTATGTGTTTGAAGTTGTAACACTTGTAGCATACTATGGTCTCTTCATCAAAGGTTGATAGAGGATCAAAAGACTTGTGGCTTCTACTTGACTCTACTTGACTTTTCTTTGATAACTCCAGAACCAAAATAGGTTGAACCTTGTCCCCGCTTAGTGTGAGTACACAAGTATTTTATTAATTTCAAAAAATCAAGTACATAAGGGTGCCTTTACTCTATTAACCCTTTTACAATGCAAACATGGATTTATATAGTTTTTACCAATGACCGGTAAAAACAACTAATCCTATAACCAACTAAATACGGGAAAACAACCCGTAAAGCAATTCTAATTAATAAATATAAAACATTAAAACTACCTAATAATTAAACTAAGTTTATTTTATGGGGGTGTCTTTAATAAAAGATGCATGCCCCATTTACAATAATTATTTATTACATACCAAAAATCTAACCTAACATTAAGACTTTGGAACAAGTCCTAACAAACCCCCCTATGATCCAAAGTCAGGTCTTTGGACACATACCAAGCATTTTTTTGAATTTTTCAAATTTGATTCTGTCAAGGGGTTTTTTGAAGATATCAACTGTCTGATCGGTAGTTGGGCAATATATTGTATCAAGAGTTTTCTTTGCCACCAGCATTCATAGATAATGGTATTTGACATCCATATGTTTTGTTTTGGCATGAAACACTGGATTCTTGGACATCTTGATTACACTCTAATTATCAATGTATAACTGTGTAGGAGCAAACTAAGAAACCTAAAGATTTTCAAGAATACGATGAAGGTAAATAATTTCTCTGAAAGCATCCCATGTTGTAATATACTCTGATTCTGCTGATGAATTTGCCACTTTATACTGCTTCTTACAACACCAAGTAATGGCAGCTAAACCCATATGCATATTGTATCCTATGGTTGACACTCTATCATCCACACATCTGCCAAACTTTGTATCACAATATCCAACAAGTTTGAAGTTCTTGTTGTGGCAGTATTCAAGGCCATATGTTTTCATTCCCTGAAGGCAACGAAGTACTTATTTTGCTGCATGCCAATGAATTTCTCTAGGCTCATGCATAAACCTAGATAAAATTCCAACTAAAAATGAAATATCAGGCATGGTAGTCATCAAGTATATCAAACCTCCCACCAATTGCCTATATGTGGTGCCATCAAAAAAGGCACTGCTAACATCCTTAGACAATTTCAAGTTACTTTCCATGAGAGTGAGGGTAGGTTTACAATCACTCATGCCAAACCTCTCTAATAAATCAAAAATATACTTAGTTTGTGAAATGAAAATACTATGCTCTTTTTGAGTTACCTCTATGCCTAGATAGTAGTGAAGAAGTCCAAGATCTATCATCTCAAACCCATTTTTTAATTCCTTCTTCACAGACTTGTTATGGTTTTCATCATTACCTGTAATAAACAAGTCATCAACATAGAGAACTAGTATCACCATTTTCTTACCCTGCACTCACAAGTAGAGAGTATCATCTGATTCACTATGATGAAAACCAATGGATTTCAAGTATGAAACCATTTTTTCATACCAAGCCCTGGGTGCCTATTTGAGCCCATACAAAGATTTTGTCAATTTACACACTTTGTGTTCAGCACCCACCTGTTCAAAACCCTGAGGTTGTTTCATATAGACTTCTTATAAATCACCATTTAAAAAAGCACTTTTAACATCTAATTGATGTACTTTCCAACCATTTTGTGCTACTAAGGCAAGTACCATATGAATAGTGTGCCATTTGGTAGTTGGCGCAAATGTTTCCTCATAGTCAATACCTTCTTGTTGCGCATATCCTTTTGCAACAAGTCGTGCCTTATGTTTATCAATGGAGCCATCTAATTTATAACTAGTCCTATAAAGCCATTTACATCTGATGGGTTTAACATGTGGAGGAGGATAAACTAAAACCCATGTATTATTGTTAAGTATGGAATCATACTCACATTTCATTTCCTATTGCCAAACATGTTTAGTAGATGCCTCCTCAAAAGTGGATGGCTCAGTGGAAGAAGTAGTAACAACCATAACATAGTTTACCTATTTTCAAGAATTCTTGGGCCTTGTTAAACCAACTTCATCTATTGTCAAGTTAGAAAAAGCACTTTGAGCCCATTTTGGATACTTAGACAAATTATTCAAATTAGGGACTCCAGAATTCTCATTAGGTGCATTATTCGATGGGGGACTTAGAGAATTTTCAATAATTTCTAAGTCATCAACCTATGAACTTGTAGATGAAGGAGAGGAAAGTGAAGGAATTTGAGTATCATACCATAACTTTGAAGAGTTATCCCCATTATTCAAACCCTTATCTCTTTTTTCATTTTTCCTCTCTAATCTATCAAGTTGAGAATCAATCTCTATAGTGTTCATAGTCCCAAACTCATCAAATATTATATCTTGACTCACTATGAATTTTCCTGAATCTTGTGCAAGAAAATGAAACCCCTTTTTATCTTCATAATAACTAAGAAAGATGCATTTTTGACTTCATGGTTCGAATTTAGTTATGTGTTTAATAGGAACCAAAGCAAAACAAAGACATCCAAACACTTTCAAGTGTTTAACTTTGGGTTTAAACCCATATCATGCCTCATATGGAGTTTGTCCCAAAAGTGCAACTGTGGGGGACCTATTTCTCAAATACACTGTAGTACCAATAGCTTCGGCCCAAAACTTATCATCAAGCTATTTATAGTGCAACATGGCATGTGTTATGCCCTCTAAAGTTTTATTCATTCATTTAGATACTCTATTTTATTGTGGAGTATAAGCATTACTATATTTTCGATGAATTCTATGTTCTCAACAATAATCTAAAAATTCATTTGAGGTATACTCACCTCCATTATCTGAATGAAGAGTGGCCAAATATGAACCTATTTATTTTTTGACTAAGTGTAACCAATCAACAAACTTAGAGAAAACTTCAGATTTATTTTTCATAAAGAATACCCAAGTCATCCTAGAAAAGTCATCAATAAACAAGAAAAAGTATCTACACCCACCAATGGATGACTTTTTCATGTCACATACATCACTATGAACTAACTGTAAACATTTGTTAGCTCTCCAAGATGATTGTTTAGGAAATTTTTCCCAATTTTGTTTGCCCAAAACACATGACTCACAAAGAATACTATCTTTGCGAAAAGTGGGAAACCCATTCACCATACCATATCTCTACAAATCCACTAAAGAGTGGATATTCAAATGTCCATAGCGGAGATACCATAACCACTATGTAGACATAGTACCTGTACCTGTGTCAACAACTATTGCAAGTTCTATATTGGGAGGAAACACCTTACAATGCAATCTAACCAAGTTTCCATCTTCATATCTTGTATACATTGTTTTATAATCATCCTTCATTGAATTGATGTAAATGAGCCCATTTTCAAGCACAATTTGATAACCTTTCTTTTGAATAGTTACCAAAGAAAGTAAGTGTTTTTTCAATGTGGGAACACACCAAACATCCTCCAAGTATTTTATAGACCCATTAGGAAGAAGAATTTGAATTGAACCAAGTCCTACTGGTGTATGCATAGACTTATCTGCTAAGGCAACTGGAGAGAGAGAAGCTTCCTTATAAGACCAAAAAAAATCTCTCCTAAATGTCATGTGTTTGGTTTCTCCTGTGTCTAAAACCCATACATCTGTGAGCTCATCTCTAGCCTCATATTCAATATAATCAATGTGCCCCAAAGTAGTGAATGCAGATTCATGGGCAACATTACTATATTAATCATAGTTATGATCAACATACTGAGCAGAGTAGTCTTAGTCACTTTTTGTGGCCTCTAAATTTTATCAAAAGGAATCCTACATTGTGAGGCAATGTGACCAAATTTTCCACATCTATGACACTGAATGTCTGATCTACCTTGATCTCTACCCCTATATGAGTTGTGACTATGTCCTCAATCACTTGTTTCATGTGAATGTGATTGATTAGATTATTGATTATTTGAATGACCCCTACCTCTATTTTGATATATGTCTCCTCTGTAACCTCGACCCCCTCTAGAACTGTTTCCCCTATTGTTTTGATGCCCAGATGAAGATGAACTAGGCTTTGACTCTAAAACATGGGCTTCTTCTGTTTTATTGGATTTATTGGGTAGAGAGAGGTCATATTGGATGAGTAACTCAGCCAACTTATCAAAGGTGATGCCTGTGATCTTGTCAGAGACATGCAACATTTCAATAAAATTCCTATAGGACCCTGGTAGTCCTTTCAAAGTAGTAGTAACTATGAGGTCATCATCTAGTTTTCCAAAACCAACCTTAGTGTACTCAGTAGTGATATTTTTCAACTTAGACATATATTCTCCCATATCCCCATCTTCATCTAATGACAAAGTAAACAAGTGCATATGAATATCTATCTTCTTATGCTTAGGTTTCTTATCATACAAATCTGACAATGTTTTCCATGCAGTGTAATTATGAGGAGAATTTTCAATATGAACATACATATCATGATTAAAACAACATTTAATGAGAGCTAAGGCCTTAGAATCACACAAATTGAATACACCTAAATTAGCCTGCTCTATTGGCAATGTGGGATTTTCATTCTTAACAATATCCCATAACTCATTAAACACTAGTGAAGCCTCCATCAATCGTTTCCAATCTAAATAATTGGAAATTGTTAATCTATCACCATCTGAAAGCAAATTTTGAATTTTTGGCATTTTGAAATGAAAATAAGTGTAGTAGAGAAACATGCGACAAAATACAAAAGAAATGAAACAAATATCACACTCACTACACAAGACACTGCTTCTATGGGGTTTTACACTTAACCTCAGCGTAGAGCATAAAAGAAAAAAATAAGTATTTTTGATGGGTTTTGCACTTAACCACACTAAAAATCAATGATTACACCCTTATTTTGCCAAATTACAACCTTATTTCACCAATTACACCCTTATCTCACCACAACAATGTAAAAGAAATATGATTGAATTCTGCCCCTTTTTCAAAAAATTAAATAACACAATATAATAAGTATGTATTTTACAATATTCTGATTTAAAAGGGAATATTCCTTTTTCAAAAAAGCATATTCCAAAGCAAAAAAAAACTTTCTCCAAAAGAAGGATTTGAACCCTTGACCTCCTCCTTTGCAAGCTTCTAACAAAATAAGCTTAACCAATTACTCTAAGAGCATTTGTAGAACATTATACTTAGAAATTTCTACTTATACCAAATTTTGTGTATGAGATAAAATTTAAAAAAATTACATGAGTAAATAAATTCAAAATTTTCCCTTTTTACAACTTCTTTTCCAAGCTATCTCCCGTGGGACCCAGTCACAACAAATTTAATGAAAATCAAACTTTATAAATATCAAAAATAAATTTCTAAGTTTTATTCCAGCACCAAGTTTGCTTGGGACACCATGGCAGCTCTCGAGAAATTTTTCTTCACCTGTTCTCTCTCCTATAGGCCATACAAATCCATATAGGCTAGATAAAATGAATTTTTACTGAGTTTTTGTAGATTTTCAAGGTATGTTTTGTAGGGAATGGATTCAAAATGAACACTAAGTGTTAGAAGGCCATATACCAGGCTGTACAAGTTCAAAAAAAATCCAAATTTTCAATTTGAATGCAAAAATAGGGGTTTAATACCATTTTCAGATGTTTTAGCTATTAAGAGCCCTGCGAATGAATGGAAATAACAAAGGTAGCCATGAATGAAATTTTTTAGAGGTTTTCAATAGAAAATAGGCCGTATAAATCTGATTTTGGCCAAAAAATAATGAATTTAATAACATTAAAATGCTAAAAATTCATTTTTATGCCAGATGAGGAGGTTTGAACACAAGACAATGGAGTATCAAATGATCAAAAACACCGGACTGTGGTATATGGAAAATATAGGTTTAAATGTGAATAATATTTGAAAAATTAAAATAATGTAATAATTTTTCAAACATTTAAACCAATAAAAAAAATTCATTTTATATGGCATACCTTATTTCATGCCAAAAGATATCGTGTGAATTGATTTTTCACCTTGCTCCTTCGAATTCACCAAGCTTCCAAAATAACCATGCTCTGATACCACTGATAACTCCAAAACCAAAATAGGTTGAACATTGTCCCCGCTTAGTGTGAGTGCACAAGTATTTTATTAATTTCAAAAAATCAAGTACAT
This sequence comes from Torreya grandis, assembly GCA_037957365.1. Lineage (NCBI taxonomy): Eukaryota > Viridiplantae > Streptophyta > Pinopsida > Cupressales > Taxaceae > Torreya > Torreya grandis. The sequence continues at coordinate 320,942 of JARHVA010000865.1, forward strand.
AAGGGTGCCTTTACTCCGTTAACCCTTTTACAATGCAAACATAGATTTATATAGTTTTTACCAATGACCGATAAAAAAAACTAATCCTATAACCAACTAAATATGGGAAAACAACCCATAAAGTAATTCTAATTAATAAATATAAAACATTAAAACTACCTAATAATTAAACTAAGTAAGTTTATTTTATGGGGGTGTCTTTACGAAAAGATGCATGTCCCATTTACAATAATTATTTATTATCTACCAAAAATCTAACCTAATGTTAAGACTTTGGAACAAGTCCTAGCATCCTTCTCCTTATTATTTATGATGTTTTTCATCTTTTCAACTTTTTCAACTATCTTATCTTGACAAAGCTAATGCTCAAATGTAACAAGAGATTCTACACAATCCTTCCTATCTAATTCTTTATCTACTATAGCAAGTAATTCATTTTCACTTTTAAACTCAACCTGATCAACCTTTACTATTTTAGGTCTCTAAACCTTAATTTGTCTTTTCTCATATTTTCTAGGGGCTCTATATCCTTTGACATACCTTGAATATCTCTTTAATTTATTTTGACATAATTTAGCAATATGTCCAACCTCATGACAACAAAATCAAACAATATTTCTCATACCTTTTTCTTGAATGTGACTGAGATCTCCCTTTGGCTGATTACTTCTCCTCATACAGTCTCTTGCCCTATGACCAACATGATGACAAACAAAACAATGGCCATGAAAAGAATTTAAAAACTTAAAAGCATTGGGCTGTCTGATTGACTTCTTTAGTTTGCCTTCAAAACCTACATCCTTCTTTCCTTGGACCAATATTTCATGATCTTTCTCAACCTTGATTATAAGCTTCTCATGATTATCCCTTAAAGAACCTAACTCATCCTTCAAGTGATTACACTCTTCTTTTGATGTTAAAATTGAATTTGCAACCTCTAACTGATTCTTAAGATCTTGAATAAATATATTATTTTAGTTTACTTCTATAGCCAACTTAGAATCCAAGATACACACCTTTTCCTTAAGAGCCTCAACCACAGATTTCAACTCTTGATTCTCCTTCTTGAGCTACTTGGCCATCTTATGCTTTTCTTTGATCTACCTTCAAGCTATTAAAAAACTTTCTGAAGGAACCTGCTCTGATACCAATTTTTAAGCATGAGATATACTGAGAGGGGGGGGTGAATTAGTATATCCTATATCTTATTAATCTTTTCTTTAACCAAATTCCACTTAATCAAACATTCAAGATATTTAATAAAATTCAAACAAATAAACACCACACAAGATAAAGAGACACCAGATATAACATGGAAACCCAATGTGGGAAAAAACACGGAGAATAATCTCAAGTATATGAATGAGCACCAACCAAAACAATATTCACAAGCCAAGCTTGCAAGAGCACCAACCCCTTTGCTGAGCACCAACCCAGCAACTATTTGTGATCACCAACCCACAAGAGCACCACACCCCTTTGCTGAGCACCAACCCAGCTACTATTCATGAGCACCAACCCCTTTGCTGAGCACCAACCCAACAACAATTCATGAGCACAAACCCATAGGAGCACCAATCCCTTTGTGTATACCACACACCTATCTCTCAATGTTGCTATCTCAACAAATGATAAATCAATACAACTTATCTTTCCTCTCTCTCACCTTTTCTCTTCTAAGCTAGATATAACAAATACAAATCATATTCATCTCTCACAATTGCTCTTATAAGCTAGATATTACAATATCAAATCAACCTCTATCTCTCATATTTACAAATGGCTTCTCAAGCCTTTATTTATAGCTTTCCAAATGACCTTTGGCCTTCCCCCTTTGTGACCCTTCAATCCTTATGGAAAATGGAGCGAAACTTGTATGACCCTTCATGTTCTTGCCTTTGAAAAGTCATGTGGTGACCCTTCATGACCAAAAACGTCCTTCCCACTTTTGTCCTTATCTTGGTGACTTTTCGTATTCCTCAAAGTGTCCATGAGAAATTGTGCCCTTCCTCTTTTGTCTTCACTTGGTGACTCTTAGAATTCCCCAAGATGACTCTTCATGGGAAAATGTGTCCCATCCTTTTTTTGTCTTTACCCCGTGGCTCTTTGACTTCTCCATGGGCCCTTCTTTTATCTCATATGCAACCAAAAATATATTCGTTAATATTAAATAAATATTAACTCACATTAGCCAAGATAAACAACATTAAATGCAATGGGGCCTATATCACCAATAATGCTAGACCTTTGACATCAATGACAATATTTCTAATATGATTTATGAACCATTCATTTGAAGTTGACCTTTTAAAACTACCTATCAATCTATGCACCCTTCAAGTTTTGGTCTTATTTGGAGAATTCCAAACAAAAAAATTACTAAGATTACTATAAAATATTATTGGATTCATCATAAAATTCTTCACACACTTAGTTTAATTTTTTAGGTGGTTTTCTTATGCTTACCAACTCAATTTGTAGGAGGATACACCATTTGTAGGAGTTTTGTGCTTTGTTATAGCTTTAAAGGGTTGTGTTAGTATATTAAACATGTTTTCAGAGTCCTATTTCTCTCATTTTACCTTTCACCTTTAGTCTCTAATTAATTCTTATGATTTTAAAGCTCACATGCCACACAAGCAGTCATTCAACACTTTGTCTGCCTTGTTCCACATGATTGCAAGTGATTTTTAGGTTGGAAGAAATATGTTGGAGCTAGTTTTAGGGTTATCTTGATGAAATTCATGGTTTTAATGTTTTAAAGTCTGATTGAGTGGTCTTGAGGATTTTTTTTATCATTTCTCTTACCCAAATCCATACCCTACCTACATACACTCAACCCATGTGCGCACACAGGTGTTTCTTGGGTGACATCATGCCATAAGAGGGATGTTCACAGTGGTACTAAACTCTTGGAGAGATGAAGAGTGTTATTTAGTGGTATGTTTTTGGTTCATATATTAATGTGATCAAATATAGGTTTAAATTCTAGCCTTACTTCACTACTTGCACTGAGAAATGATCATCTACAGGTGGTATCAATAGTAGGTTAAAGTGTCATATAGGGATGACGAAATAATGGTGAAACCTTCCTAGAATTCTAACATGTTATATGGAGTATATCAGACCTAATGGGATAAATATATGGTTAAATCAAGTTGTAAATGAATCCATAAGAAGGTTGACTGAGTTTCAAGTCCTAATTCCCTAAAACAAGAAAATAGAGGTCCAAGGGCTCCTTACAACTATCTAAAGTTTACATGATGAAGATTTTTAAGGTACTAGATAGGTTAACCTTGTATCCCTTAGTGGAGAGAAGGAATATGGAAATAAAAAATAAAATTGTATGAGTGGAGAATGTTGTTTGAAGAGCTCAAAGTTACTCCCAAAAACATTGAAAACATGCAGTGGTATCTACAGGCTTATGAGGTTATGAATAGCCTTTTGATAGTTAGAGGTAAATGAGGCATAACTTCATGTCAGAAGTGGTTCCATATGGTATAATGATAATAAAAAACTTAAATAACCATCAAATAATTATATTAACTTTGATATGCCTTACATGACTACTCCTTAGTCTATACACAGAACCTAGTATCCACCTACAACCATGGTATTGAAGGTTTGTAGGTAGGGGTTCGTTTTGGTATCCAAACTATTGTCTTTATTTACCACAAATGAGGTAAAATTTGAATTAATGCTTTGGTACTTAAAAATTGGTAAAATAAAATTTTCACATCATAATAAACTCCTTAATACACCTACAAGTTAGGAGTACATAGTTAAAAGGACTCTCGGGCAACAAGCAAGGTACATTCAGTCAAGGTAGGTAGTGGTTATATTAAAAGATGATATGAGATTAATTAAAGTGAATAAAACAATTTATAAATTTATATAGTGTTAAATTATATTTTTATGCACCATGACCAAATGACTAGGGTTATAGACACCTATAATATACATTGACAATTAACTATGTTTGACTATCTAAGTAGTGAATAGAAAAAGCCTAGTTGGATGAGCCCAAGTGTGTAGTGGAAGAAATAAACCTTGGAAAAAATATAATCATGTTTAAATGGTTCTAATATCCCATTAATTATCTCTATATATCATAAATAGGTCCAATTATATAAGGAAACCTATAGGCATGACCTCAAATAACACACAGTCTACATGGTCTAGTGCTAGTCTTGGATTTTTGAAGGGTTCAGAGGCCTATACACATGAAAATAATCCAAATTTTTATGTGTAATGTACTTAAGTACTTTATAATCACATCCCACACTTAAATATTTTTGAAAAATAGGGTAGATACCCCCTATTCTATCTCAGAACATGGGCACTTCTCTTATGCAAACCTAGGAAATTTTGTGAAAAGGGGGCGATTGGGTGAGTTAGGGATGGTGTAGACCTTGTAAGAAGGTGTATTAATCTGGTAGATACATATGTGAACTTTAGAAACACATAAAATATGTAGGAAAACAATTTAGATGGTTTATTTGTCTAAAGTTGTAGTCAAGCATGCTAAACAAGGATGTGCCTAAAAGGCCAAAAAAGGGGTCATTTACAATTGGAGGTATAGGTATGATTTATAATATGTTTCAAAATGTTTATGAGATGTATACATATATTTTTTAATCATCTATATTTATGGTAAACCACCAAAAGGAATGTTTGGAGCTACAAGTCAAATCATTCCTACTTGCCAAGACAAGCCTAATGTCTAAATGAAGGGTCACTCTCAGTTTTATCTTGAGACAATATTTACCATGAATTGAAACATATTAATTGAATGTATAAAAAGGTGATAAAACTCTCATAGTGAAAACAATATAAAAAACCTAACCTTTTTTTGGGACCTTGAAGCAAATTTTGCCTTGTAAGAAGGAAAAAACAAGCCTAAGAGGCCATTTTTAATTTCTCATATCTTTCATGAAGCTATGAATGGGTTCCAAAGGACTTAGGGGATGTTTTAAGGGGTATTATATGCCATTTTAGTGAAATTTTTTCTCAATTTGGATGTCCCAAATTTATGAACAATCATTAAGACCAAAAATAGGCCTAAAACCCTACTAAACCCTTGCTAAGGAACAATATTGAGAAATGGAGTTGGAGAGCTAATAAAATAGACCAATTTGACAAATATATATATTGGAAATTTTAGAGTACCTAGTCACACTAATTCACATTCTTTTTATTTTTAAGGACTTGTATGGATTGGATGCAAAATAGGCTATTTTTTACCATCTTTTATGTTTTTAAGGTTATATAGGGAGTCAAGAGATGAAACCAGCTTTGTGTGAAAGATTAAGACTTAAGATAACCCACCATATTAATTTAATTCCATGAATAAACTTATAAGTTCATTATATAGGTGTTTCAACTCAGCCAATCAAATCTAGCATATTGCACATACAAGAGAGAAGTGTGAAAACTTCAAGTGAATGGACTTTTAAGGAGCCCCTGATGCTTCCAAGTCCATATAGGTTATTTAAAATTATCGCTCACTCCCTCCCATGGATTTTCATGATCAATTGAAGCCAAATTGGAAGCCAAGTGTGTAAGGTGTATGGAAGGGTAGTTTTCAAGACTATAGATGATGATGGCTCCTTTCTAATTAATTCCATTAGACTGGGGATGGAAATAATGCATGGAAAGGCATGTATAATTTCCCTAAATTTAATTAAAGTCATTATAAATTTTCTTCATCAGTTATTAAACATCCAAATAAAGGAAATCATGAAGTTAGTCTTTTTGTGCAAAATGAGAAGTTTCTTGTCATGTTTCTTCAATTTTGTGACTTGCATTGACACTTTTTAATCCTATCCTTGCATGGTTTAACCCATATAGTATTCTAATGCATGGATAACTTATTTTTTCATCTTTATAAGTGTCCTTGTGACCCTTGGACTTCTCTTCTTCTCTCTCTCAAACTCTATAAGAGTTAGTCATTTTGGCATTATGGGGGATGCTCCACTTAAGTATGGAGAAAATCTACTCATTTGTATACCTTTTGATTGATAAAATGAATAATTTATACCCCTTCCGTGACTATATTTATGGTTTTTTAGTTTAATGTTGGTTTTGCTTAGTGAATACTATGAATTCCTTAGCAAGTTGTCAAATTCTTTCACCTACCTGCAACCTCTTCTTGTAGGGAATGTAAAGTGTTCCAGGATATGTTCATGTTTAAGTGAGTTTGCCTTTTCATCAGTGAAATTAAAGGCATCTTGTCTAGTCTTCCTAATATAAGACATTCTTCCATAATCTCATAATGTAATATTGATGCAAGAAGACTTGGATTGGAAATTTGTATGTTTTGGTTAGTTTCTTTGTCTCAAGTGTAGAATACAATGGTTGGAAGTCATAATATTGATTCGGTGTATCACCTCCTTAGTTTAGATTTTATTTCAGTTATCTCTCTCTCTCTCTTTTCACCCCCTTCCCCCCAAGGTAGTGGTAGGTTCAATCCAAAGTGGTACATCAAGGGAGTTAGCCCTATTTAGAGACTCACCTCACTCTTTAGGCTGACCACAAACCTAGAGGTGATTCCATTGTGAAACTTGGATGAGAAGAGCCTTTTCATCTCCTTAAAGGGTGTAAATCCAAGTGACAATAAACATAATGTTTAGGCATAGGGAATCTTTTTCATTTTAATTGAATGATCTCAGATAGTGGGATCTTAAGAATGTAATGAGCCCATATTTTAAGAACAAACAACTACCCAAACTAGCTTATGAACATGAACTAGGCCTTCATGATACCTCATACATAAAGGCCAACAACTTTGAGGAAGTTTTGGCTATGTTAAAGGGAACCAACCTCAAATTTACACATAAATTGACTAGTGATAATAAACCAATAGGGGACATATGGTAGATGCATCCCCTTTAATACCATTTATTGCTTGGACCTTCCAGGCCAACTTAGGAACAACCTAAAATGGAGCTCCCATATCCCTAAGGGAAAATTATATAAATAACTGGCAAGAGAAAGATGGAGGAGAGACCTAGTGAGGGACTTGTTGACCATTTTTTACCCAATAGGCAAAAAATTAGTCCCCTTTTGTCCCTGCTATTCTAGGCCATTTCATTTTTCAATTTTGCATGAATCTATTCATTTATACAGACTCTACATGTTAGTCCTTTGGTGCATGAAGGATCAGTTTAGAGAGTTTCAAGTTTTACAAGGCTTCTTTGGGCTCTGGTCTGAAGAAAATGAAGAAGTTTGGCATCATTGAACCATTGAACCCAGTTTAATGCCTTGGCTCAATGCCTAGTTCAATCACTTGGTTCAATTGGCCTTGGTTCAAGCTTTGTTTTTAACATCAAATTTAGCACAGTGAAGTAGCTATTTGTTTTAAACTACCTTAGCACCAAATCAAGAAAAGAGCCTGAGGAATGCAGTGACCCACCAGAAGATCGCCCCCAAGGGCTGAAAGAGTAGGAAGAAGACAAGGAGCAAAAATGACAAAGCATTCAAGTGGCGAAGGGAAGGTGAGTTATTGAGATGAGCGGCGTGACCTATTTTCTGTAGTAGGCATTGATGAGGGGACAAATTGTAGTCTACCTATAGAAAGGAGGTGTGGCCATGCTCTTACATTAATGTTTAGATGCCAAAGTCAATTTGGGTGACTGTGTAGCATGGTTCCAGCAGGCCTTTTTTGAAGAATGACACTAGTAATAGTGGTTTCCTCTTCTTGATGTGTTTAGTGCACATGAGCCACTTGCATAAATGAGCACCAAAATCCTTCCCAAGAAGTGCCAATTTCTCTTCCTCTTCTTATATATTGTAAACTTCTCTTTTGAAAGTGATTTGCTCTTAGCCTTAAGGCAAAACTTTGCCCAAAAATATCTCAGGCTTGTAAGGTAGACCTCTGCTAAAATTTTTACCTTGAATCAGAACTTAGCTATTTTTTACCTCCATTCTGAGTTTTGCATCTTTAGTATGTGTTTATGCCTTGATTCTATGTTAATTCATTTTCTCAATGCTTTTACATAATGATTGTAGCATGTCTGGTGCATTTTCAAGTTTCCTTTTACAAGTTTGTTAGAAGTGTCCCTAGAGGAGTATAGGTGAAGTGGATAGGCTTTTGTAGCATGTCTCAGAATGCCTCTAGTAGTTATTTCCTCCTTGTATCTCCATAGACCCCTGACCCAATAATGCAAAAGGTTTTCTCACTTTAGGTGAAGTGTATAGGCACTTCCTTTTGGTGAAAAGTGTATATTCAGGCTAGGTGGATCACATTTTCTAGTGTATCACCTTTTCTTTTTTAGGCTTAAGCTTTGTTTTCAGCATCTCTCTCTCCCTTTTCATCCCCCCATTTTTTACATTTTATTTATTAGTAGTAGGAAAAACCAAGGCCTAAAAGATACATCAGAGGGAGCTAGCCCTCATCTAGAGACTCTCCCCTCCAGCTTCATTAGTCCCACAAGTGAGAGGGGAGTTTCCATTGTTGCGTGAAGAAGGTAGGAGCTCAGCCTCCTACCAAGGGTGCAATCTTCTCTATTAACAGGACCTTCATCCTTAACTCTCCCTCTGAGACCACCATCCCTAGTTGAGCACTTGGAACTAATTACCCTTGAGCCTAACGAAACAATAGAGGGTACCCTCAAAGACCTTGCTAAATCTTATGATTCTAAAGAAGAAGAAGCAAAAGATGAATAATCTCAAGTTCAAATAGAGTAGGCTGAGTAGGAGGATAAAGGGAAGGAAGTTTCCCTTGACATAGTCCCAGTGGCATAGTAAGAAAAGAAAAAGGTAGAGTTGGCATTGGTCCCTATGGGATCAAGGAAGAAGCCAAATTTGACCCTCACTCATCCCACAAGTGAGATCAACCTGTTTAGTGAGGATTACCCCATTCATGGATGAATCATCCCTCATTGGTTGATGTATGAAAAGATACAGAAGATCCATTCCCACTCCCACTCTTGGGCCTTGAACCAATCCATAAATGTTGATGTACATGAAGAAATAAATCCATGGATAAGGGATCTAATGAAAGAATAAAAATAATGAAGAATTATGACTACTATAGGACCAAAAATAAATAAATTAGATTCTCTAGGAGCATCCAACATCACTAGAGTTGAGGTCCTAGAGCATCTAAATACAAAGATCCAATTATTATAGTGAAATTCAATCTAAAAACAATTATATTAGAAAGGGTCACAACAAGGAAATCCATGGTAGTAACTAAGGAGTTCACTTTCTAGAAGGTTGATCCCTTTACAGGCTTAACCCTAGTTGGAGGGAAATAACTTGGTGAGGTTTATATTCATGAGGAAGATATTTAAATCATACCAAAATCTCACAATGCCTAAGTCAATTCTAGCATTTGGGGCATGAAACAAAAAATTAAAAATTTGGAAAAGGAATGGGAAAACTTAGAGACATAAGCCATTTTATCAATGCCTGATGCCATAATAAACATGTTTGAAGCATCATTATTTGATCTGTTTAATTTTTTTAAATTAATAAAGCTGAGGTAAGATACCTTTGGCCAATAAGGTTAGGTGGTCAAGGGATTAATAATAAAGTGCTGAGGTATAGACTATGATAAGGGATCTCATTAGAATTTTGATTAGGAATAGGAGTCCTAAATTCAAATTTATTAGCCTAGCTCACTTGAATGCCATATTAGGAATAGTAATAGACAAGATAAAGATTCTAAGTGCATGGACAAAAAATTTAGATAGACTCTTGGCTAATGATAAGGAATTGATCACTAAGATTGAGCATATCTTGTGCACTATCCTAGTTAATACTACCAAAACCATAGCCCTGGGGATTATTGATGATGGAATATATAAACATAGAGTCACTTTAGTGATTAATGAAGTAATGTGCAAGATCTAGGGCAAGTCAAGTAGTGATAATGTCAAGTTTTTAGGCATGATCTTCATGGTAGAGGAAAAGATTGCAAAAGTTAGGATAATAAAAGAAGCTATGGCTAGAGATGATAGGGACCATGGTGACTTAGCTAATCAGGAAGAGGTCTACCTCCTAAATCCTACCATGGATCTATAACTTATCAAGGAACAATGCCAAAGGGTCATTGAACTTATATAAGAGTAATAGTGGAGCCCCTTGATAATGGGCACATGAAGATGATTGATATTCTTTCATTGTAAAAACATTGTAAAATTTGAAATAGGGAATATTATTTTGTAAGGTAGATGTTATTTCATTAGCATATTGCCTCTAGGTTAGTCCAATTTTGAGAAATAAATGTATTCTGGATCTTTCTAAAGGACACCTATCCTTATCTTTTGTACAGTTATATATTGTAACTGATCGGTGTACTACCTTTTCTTTCCACAAAAGGCATGTATTAGCATCTTGTAAGGGAGAGAGATTTTTGAGAAAAAATTGTATACTTAGAGCAATACATACTATAAAGGAAATATACAAATATTGTCCACATTTTATATGTCAATTGTTAACATAGTTTTTCTCTTAATTGCTAGTTTTATGTCTTAAATTTGAATACTTCTTTGAATTTTGGGTTACATCTTTAATCACAGGGTTTCTAATTTTTGCATATGATAGATTAATTAAAGGATCTTGGATTTGATTCACTTTATATTATTCTGTATTCAAATGTGCAAATGCTATTTGATTATAGTAGTAAATCTTTAAAGTAAACCTAGTTCTTACTTGTGATTCTTTACATCATCCTTCAAAGTTTGCCTATTGTATAGTGAAATTTGAGCTTAGGATATGTTACACTATATATTGGTTTGAATACATACTTAGTTATAATTGAAAATTTGTCATAATGTTTGAGGCTAATATAATTAATCACTTATTTATTTCTACCCTATTCTTCTCATTTTCCTTTTTAACTACATCACTTTAGTTTAAGTTTCATTATAAATATCCATCTAAATTAGTCTATAGCTTAAGTTTTGATCATAATTAATTAAGTATTAGCATATATACTAGGATTTCATAGAGAATTGGACCATGTTGGCTCCCAACCATTAATTAATATAAATTTTGAGGGATAGATAAACATTAATTTTTTGCTATTTAACCATAGGTAACATCAAGTTACCACCACCTACTACTCATGCTCTAAATTCCTATAATTCTAAAATGAGAAGTGTTCTTAAACACTAAGGACATTTTTGGTATAGATAGAGGCATACAAACATCATAGAGGGATCACAAATATATTTAAATTTATCTTCAAGGCATGTATAACCAATTTTATAACAACCATGAATATATTTTGATTCTGAATTTGATTATGACATAATGGACTCTGAATATGATGTTGACAATGACATTGATTCTACTTTTGATACTAAAGATGATGTTGGTTCAATAATATAACCTAACTCTAATTTTTATTCTTTATCTAATGTGGATTCTACTATAATAATGTCTTATTAAATGTTTATTATTAGACAAGTAACAGTCTATGATGGCATAACAATATCCATAGAGATTGGTTTGTCAAAATGAGACTCCTTAATGGTGAGACAAAGGTCAAGATACAACTCCTTAGAGACTGGCTTATCACAAGGAGGATTTTGAAAAATAGGCCTAGGAATAAAATGTGATTTGTCATAGGTTGACTTATCATAAATGGTTGGTTCAACAAAAATATCATGGATTGGTTGGTTGTCTTGGTCTTGGTTTAAAATCAACTATAAAATACCAATTTTGAATACATCTTGGTCCTCAAATGATTATCTCAATTGAGGTATCAATTAAATTAGTTGGGGATCGATGATTGATTGGGGTTTTCTAAAGTGAGGAATGACTGGAAATAGTTCAAAAATAATGAATGAGAGGGCATTATGGATAGTGGTTGATCACACAAGCTAAAGGTGAGGTCTTGGTATAGAAATGGTAGGGCATTATGGAGCTCGATTAATCATACAAACTAAAGGATAGAGTCCTTGAATGATATTGATAGGGAATTTCAAAGCTTGGTTTATCACATAAGCCCAAGGATGAGGTCTTGGTATATAAATGGTACAATGTTATGGAGTTTAGTTGCTCACACAAACCAAAGTATGAGGTCTTAGTAAAATGAATGGGCATTATGGAGCTTGGTTACTCATACAAGCAAAAGGGAAAGGTCTTAGAATGGTAATGGTATTCCTTAGATGTGGTGGACCTTGATAGCTCATATAGTCTGAAGGTGGAGGCATAAGTAGTCACATAAAGATAAGTATAATACCACAACTAGCTTGAAGAATGGATTAATGCACCCTATGCTTTAGAATATTGGCTTTTTTGGATTGATTATTGCAAGGAGGGTATGGATCCTCCTCCCAAATAATATTGTCCTTATCCTAGTAGGGGTATCTAGTTAGATTATGTGGATCTCGACTTTGTTCCCCATTTTGATTATGGTAAGGAGGGTATGAATCCTTCTCACAAACCATATTGTCTTCATAAGGGTCTTTCATAAATCCATAAAAATTAAAGTCATTTTGTGTGGTCATTCCATTATAACTTGGATTGTATATGACTCTACCATAAGTGTAGATAGACATATCCACATAAATGATAACACTCCAAAATTAAAAGGGATAGAGTTATACAAACTCTAAAAAGCTATGTCTAAAAAGACAAAGGGTTCAAACATTATCTAACTTGGTCACAAATATTAAAAATAGTATAACATCAAATGTGTCCAAAATTTATATTCAAATATTTGGTAAAAATAGTATAATTTCAAATTTCTAATTTTAAATGTCTCACATCAACAATTTCAAGTAATATGAACTAAAAATAATATGCCAAACTCTAGGTCTAAAGATGTTCCAAATAGGTCTAAAATAGGAAAGGGAAAAGTTGCAGGTGTTTTGGCCAAATGTGATGTCAAAAACTAGGATCAAAACAAGGCATATGCTAGGAATTTTAGCCAAGCACGGCATCAAAATATAGACTTGAAACAAAGGGATGATTTATAATCTAAAAAAATTAGAACACTTTGGCATAAACAAGGAACTTGATTATAGACATAAACGTCATCAAAATGGTATGAGGAACTAAACAAAAAGTATTTGAACATGGACTAATTTTCATAAATAAATTCACAAATAATATAGTTTTTGAATTTTGGGTCAAAAATTAACTTAAGTTATGTAACCTAAAAGAGAAATATCTATGTATGAGCCCCTCCAAAATGAGCCCTAAATAGAAATCAATCAATGTTTGGATATAAACTTGTAAAAGTTAATCAAAGACTTGACTTAATAAAACTTAGGTTTTATTTACAAACAAACTAGGAAAATTTGAACATGACTATGCTAAACAAAGATCCAATGAGTCATAAATGATTAGTTCAAACAATGATAATTTAGACACAAGACAAGATAAGTCTATGAAATAATTTAGGTAGTTTAACAACATTACCACTCCTAAAAGAAATGAAAATGGTTTATTTCAAATAATCATAAGTCATAAGACTTGAAATGATTTGGGTAGCATACCATTACCTATCTCAATCAAGTTTTATACTCAACATTTTTGACACAAAATTCTTCTAAGTTAAATCAAGGTGTCAAATGGATGGCATAACACCTCATCAAACAATGGATCAATATTGGACACAAGGCTCAATTATTACATCTTTTAAACATATTTTTTAAAAATATAACACACCAAACAATAAAAGAATAAATGATAAAAATACAAATAAGTATATCATCCTAGATCCTATCAAATTGTGGTAAGTGGGGTTGACTAAAACTTACAAGTTATGACCATCTAGATTGATCCCATGTGTGGTTAACACAAGATAATCATCACATAAATTGAGTTAATACCATTAAAATTATCATCAAGGGTCTATTCCTATGCATACTGATACCATATGTGGACTTCTTAGTGGTATTCCCTGGTTAACTAGACCTAACTCAGGATTTAGTTACTAAAGGAGAGGTTATCTTATCAACCCCTGGATCTATTAGTATGCATTCCCATCTTTGTATACCCTATCATAAATCATTGTTGAAACACTACCGAGAGATGAATCCCTAGATCAATTCTTCCCTAAAGAAATCATAAGAAGTAACAACATCCCCTTCAAAAGCCAAAAATGTATGAAAAATAAAGACTAGTAGAAAGACTTTAGGTTTGCTTTTAGATCACCCAATACCATGTGGATTTTGGGGAGAACATAGGAAAATTTCTTTATACACCTTGGAATAGTCACTAAATGAAATGAAAAATGTTCTTTTTATCCTATGATTTACCTATGTGGGATGGGGGGAGCATACATGCACTATTCTTTTTTTTTAATAAACAATCAACAAATAGATTACAAAAAATTATGAGTGAATTTTATTTTTTAGGCACTAAATTGAAAAGTAATGATGTTATTTAGTTGGTCCATTATCTTAAGTGTGATATATTGAAATAAATTCACCAAAAAAAAAATTAATTAAAAATCATCTATGTTCATTTTAAGCCCAAAAGTCCAAATGTTCAAGATTTAGCCTAAGTTCATTTTTAACACCAAAAGTAAGTGTTCAAGACTTAACCATTACTTTTAAGCACCAACAATTAAGTTTTTTCAAACATTATAAATCCTAACTCACTTTAAGCACCAAAGACTAAATGTGTGAGACTTAACATGTTCATTTTAACTCTAAAACAAAATGTGACTTGATTTAGTTAGATTACTTTTAAAAGCCCAGAACAAAATGTGTATTAGTTAAAACATGCAAATTTGTGTTCTAATCATGCCCATGACCTATAATTATTAAAATGCAACCTTATATTTTGAAGCACTTTTGGTTATGAGAAAATTATCTTTGAAAAAAGAGATCTCAAGTTTTTAATTAGAACACATAGTGAACAAGGTTGGTAAGAGATGATTGATGCCAATTCAAGACAACTGTGGTGATCAAAGAATCGATGCTGATAGTGAATAATCAATGTAAATTGATTAAGATCATCATTGATCACCTATGGACCCAAACCAAAAACCATAGTAGTTAGATGAAAATTTAAGAAAACCACTAATGCAAAGTTTAGTTAAGAAATTTAAATGCTATTGAAACCAAAAAAAAAAAAAGAATGCTGAATAGAATCAAAATGCAAGCTTTAAACCCATTTTCCCCCTACAATATAACTGATAATGGTCGCATAAGATTGATACCAATTGGGTAGAATTTTGGTTGGTTTAGGCAAACCAATGATGGTTAGGACTGATTAGTACCTGTCTCTATTTGGATTTGAGTTAGAAAAATAATCCTAAATATGACAAAATCAAAGACAAATTTGTAATTTTAATTATATTTAAGCATTTTTTTATGGTTTTTAAATTGCATCTTCATAACCTTGTTATGTGGCATGTTTATGGTCCCACCAGGCATGCCATATGTGATCAAGGAATCCAAGAAGGGTAGTTAGATCATATGTTAGCTTCACAATAAAAGAAATCAAAATGAAAACAAACACACTAAAATGCATAACACTATCTTGCCTAGATCAAAGGGAGGAGCATAGCAAAGAAAAATAATTGAAAAACCACAAATAAAATGCAAGAAAAACAACCTTTCTTACCTTCCATGAATGTTATAATAGATTTATTTATTAGCTTTCACAACTTCTACTCAAGAGATCTCTGGCAAATGGAGTTGTGTGCTCCTTCTCCATTTGGCACCATAGTTTGGTTCATGCTTGCTTGATTTAGCTTCATGGCTTGGCTTGTGATTTTAGAATTATTACAATATTTGCATGCAATCTTGCTCTAAAACCTACATTATAACATTAATATATCTAATCTCTCCAAATGAAGAGGTATATGCTTGTATTTATAGGTTTCTCAACTAACCTCAACCCAAGGTGAGTTAAGGTGTAGTTGGGGCTTGAAATGGGTTCAAACCTTACATTTTTGAGTTAAGTAACCCTAGTAGAGTTAAAAGATGTACAAACCTCATGATTAGCATGTAATAGGTATGGGTGGGATATTTTTGATTTTGGAAAACTCATAAAAGGTAATTATGAATTCCTTTGATATTCTTTGATTTTTGAATTTCCTTTTTGATAATTCATTTAATTACTCATAGATAATTCAATTTAGGAACTTGATTTAATTTTGAATTCTAATTAATTATTTTTATTCATTTTGAAATTTTGATGATTTTTGAATGAATTGATGTGTGAATTTTATCTCATTTAATTATTTTATAATCCAAATTGTAGATGTTTAGAAATTCTTAGGCTAGATGTGCAAAGGTTGGTAAGAATTGATCCAAAGTCTAGTATGAAGCCATTGGTGGACAATTTTAGATTTATACATATGGAGGTTTTGGTTACAAGAGAGAATGGTCTTTAAGGTAATGTAAAACCCCTCCCAAGGTTTGAGACTTAGATTCATGATCAAAAACCTTGGAGGTGGGTTGGTGCAAGTAAGCAACTAGTCATTACATCAAACCTTAGTGGTGAATTATGACCCCTAAAGTATTTTTGATCCATAAAATAGACAAAGTGAATAGTGGAAGAATGTTTTAGACATATAAAAAATGTTTGAAGGGTCATAAGGTGGAAAAGGTGGTTTAAATACCCAAAAAACTAGCTCAAGCTAGTCCACCTATGTGCAAGCATTTCAAGGCATAGATTCACATGCTCACCCACTTCACCACATGCCTCCTATAATCTATATCTCCTAATGAAATTTATGTCTCCATAAGAACTAAACATACAAATCAATTTTATTGGAAATAGGTAGTCATACTATATGAATGATTGTGAAGAAGTTTGGGACTCAAAATTGCCTACAATTAACCCTAACACCAACTTCTAACACTCATATCTCCATGGAGTATTTGTATGGGAATCTAACTTATTTAGGGTAAGAAGGGAGGTAAATTCCATAAACATTCATGGCATTTATTATAGGGTTAGACATCCTTACTCTATGAAACATCCTTAAGGTGGTGGACACCTTCAACCCTGTATAAAGCATAAAAATGACTTGATGGTGGAAATTCATCTCAAAACCTATTCAAATACAATTTTATATCTATGAAATCATAAGGTCTTAAAAAAGCTAATTTGAGCTCAAAGGTAAATTTTAAAGGGTTTTCACATACAAAATGAGTTTGATAAGGGAGGAGGTCCTTCAAGGAATTTAAATAAGACTCTTATAGATCTCCATGATTAACCTCCATGACTAGTCTAAAGATATAGAGTTGCAAACCCCAATATACTTGGTCATATGCACTATAAGGAGGAAAATTATCATGATAAAGGCTGTAAATCCAATTTTTAAGGTATCTAAGGTCTTTTCCATTCATGAAAAAGGTATACACGATCGATAGACCAATATTTAGGTCAAAATTTATTCCATAAGTGTACAAATAGTATGACACTTAGGCTTCACCATAGTTGCACCATTAAAGGAGTAGAGTAGAGTATGGTGTGAAGGTTTGAGAGTTTTAAATATTATTTAGGGTAATTGTTACATTTTTATAAGGTAATTTGGGCTAACCTAGGCCTTTAGACCACTTTAATACATCTTTTCTACTTGTGGACTTATAAAAGCTTCTCAAACGACAACCCCTCCATAAAAGAAGCATCTTCAAGCACTTATCAAGGAAATATGGGATATGCTTGAGAATTCCAAATTTCCATGAGAGGTAAAAGAGATTATTATCTTGGGATTGGTGTATGTGGTTTATAAACCTAAGCTTAGGTTCTCAAGAACCAAGCCTAAAACACCAAACCCTCTAAAACCTCCTTTAAACCTTAATTGCAACCAACCGAGAGATATTTAATTTAAGATTAGTTATTTTTCCTAAAAGTTTATAGATTATCACTTGGGACCTATAGACAAATTATAGGGGCTTCAAACCATTTAATTGAATGGTAAGGAAGGTGTACATATGCTTCTTGAAAAATAAAAATTATAGAGTTTTAGTTGAATTCTATGTTGCAGAGTCTGGTAAAGGATTATAATATATGGAGGGAATAATTTAAAGACTTATTATACCTATTAAACATAATTTAAATCCATGAAACTCACTAAAAATGATCTCATCATCTTGTTTAAAACTACTAGTATGTGAGGCAGGTTTTTAGGCCTAGTAGTGTAAAACTAAGATGTGTTAAAGGTAAATAGTTATTCAAGGATATCAATATCAATACACTAAACTCCTTTAAAATGATATCTAAGTCCAATTAGATGAGTTTTAATAATATGTTTAAATTTTTAATGAATGTTATGATAAACATAAATAAATTTTTGGGAAGCTAACCATATAGGCCTACTTATCAAATAAGTGGAAGGATCTAGTGAAAGTAAGGTGATAGGAAGACATTGATTGACCCTATCAAAACATTGTAAATATCATTTGGGTGAGACTACACTATAATTAGGGTCATTATTATAGGTCAATTGTAGTTTCATGAAGAATTTTCATGCATATTGATCTAAAGGCTACTCAACACCCAAAAGGACCTTATTATACCCCCATATGTGTTTAATAACTATCAAAGGGAAGGATGTGAATCTATTTATAGAAATTTAAAATTATAATTAAGGATAATTAGGATAGTTACATACACCTTAATTCCAAAAGGATCTTATTAAGGGAGTGTCAACACTCAAAAATGGATAAAATGCTTGTGTAACTGCACCATACCACAATGGGCTCATTGATGACCCCCTTCTATGCCAAAATCCTTATCTCTTGTCTCATATTTTCTTTATAAATGTAGGCATCAATATCTTTATTTCCATCCTTCATCTTGGTGTAGCAAAGCTCTACCAAAATATTTGTGTAACTCTTTTGAAGTAATATAAGACAAGTTTTTTATTCTCTTGAATGCTAAGTATACCTTATTAAAGTCTAATATATAGTGTGTATGTTTTACATTAATCATTTGTATATACTCCATATGCATTTCTTCAAGTTTGTTTATTTCATTGTAGGATGTGTGAAGTTTTAGTTAGTGAAGTCTCTCTTGAAGTGTCATAATATTGTAGTGTCTTATGCAGACCTACACCTTTCTACCCTTCAAGTTGTAGGTCTCATCAACCTTCATGCAAAGAACTCATATTTGAAACATTTTAAAAGAATCTAATAAACCCTTGTCACCATTGGATTTATTAGTAGTCATGAAAGTGTTTAAGCTAAGAGTGGATCATTAAAAAATTTGGTGTATCACCACATAAGTTAATTTTTGGCTTTAATTTTCATCTCTTTCCCTTTTCCTTATGATAGATATAGGTTTTAGGAAAAGCACTAGATTATCATATCATATGACTTATCCCCTTAAATTTTGTAGTTTTGACCTAAAAATATAAAAACCATAGTCTTAGGTCAATCCAATGTTGGACTAGGTTTGAGTAGAGGGCTTGAACAATTCTCTTCTTAGCGAGGGTGCAACCTAGAACTTCAATAGTTACCTAAATAGACTTATAATTATTTTATCAAGAATTTTTACATAGTTTGATGTAAGAAAATCCTATTGAAAATAAGATTATTAAGAGGGGGTGACTCATCCTTCAAAAAAAATTATTCAATTCCACTTAATCATACATGAACCATTATAACAAGCATGTACATCTTAGCAAGCATAAACATCAAATCATAAGAGCATGAAACACATGAACACACCATATAAGTGGGAAACTATCAATGGGAATACAACCCAATTATGAATAAAATGGACTATATCAATATAAGATAAATATCTATATTTAGTGAAGCTCCCACTTCATATAGAGCACCAACCCCAATTAACTCAACACCAAGTCGGTTAGGCTTTAACAAGCACCCACTTGTAAGGAGGCACCAACCCCCTAGATGAATTAGCACCAACTCAACCACGTGATTATTTTATCATATTTAGAAACCATTATTTCTAATATAACATATGGTGATCTTCTCATTCAACTCTTCACTCACTTATATCCCTCTCAAAATGGCGTCTAGCCCTCTTCACTCAAGTAACCCTTTTCATGGCTTGATTAGGTATTCTGATCTTGATCCTCATATACATAACCTCTATTATATATTCATGACACTTTTTTTATGGTCTACATGACCTCTTTTTTTTCAATAATTATATATATAATTTTCTTATCCTCTTCTCCTCTCTCTCTAAGCATCCCAAAATATGCCTAAACTACCTTACTTTAATACAAGTCACTTGATTTTATCCTTCTTAGTCAGACACATACATATCTTATTAGGTAGGATATTAATAGGCCTTATCATATATAAAATAATTTTCCTTAATAATGAGTAAATCAATACAATAGGTTGACCATAACTCAATTATCCCTTACTCCTCTTTTAGGCTTAATGGAGACCTAATAGGTCTTGTTAACAACACATTACACTTTGATATTTCTTGAAGCACATAAAAACACCTCACATGGAAGGAAAACATCATATTAAACACTAATGTAACTTATCTAACTTCACTCTAGGTCCATAACACCTTTTAGGTTCAACCACCATTTGAACCCTTTCTTATAACATTGTTTATAAAAGCCCTATGTATATACAAAAACTCTATCTTGAAAAAATGAGGAATATGATCAAATTTCACCAATAAAAATGGAAAAAAATTACATATTAAGAAACCTCATGACCTTAGGGCCATAAAAAATTCATATAATTCTTGAACTCAAAGTATACATGCTCAAACTCTTCTCTACAAGTTGTTCACTCAAAACTACCAACTTGCTTCAAAACACAATCATATAAACATGAAGTTATGACATATTATTGAACTAATTCAAAGGATTTAAATAAATTAAAAATATATTATAACATGTTTATATCAACCTCCATCAAAATTATCACAATCATTAATGGCAACTATTTATCTTGCATACCAATCTATTGATCTTTTCTCTCACACACTCCACTCAGTCAAATAAGCCATTTTGGCTTCAATGTTCCAACTTATTATAATAAATTCCAAGCTTATGAAAATAATTTATAGTTTATTTAAGTCCAAAATAACATCATCATGTACTTAAATGCATCACTCTTATAAGAAAACACATCATGAATCATCTTTCTACTTCTACTTGATTTTCTTACTATCTACACCACTTGGTTTGTTAAAGATTGGACAACTTGAATCACTAACTTTGCACACTTGATATATATAACCTATACATAAACATTAATGTACAATAGATACAAGTATTATAATTTTATCTCCATCCACTTAGTAACTTTGACTTAATCAACTCTATCTTCAATAACAAACCTCCAAAAGACAAGCACTTTCCTATAGGGTCTACTCACTCACATAAGAAACTAATCACACTTGGAGATGTCTAAGATAATTTAATTCAACCTAAAATCACCTATATATCCATAAAAAACCATTTTTATATCTTTAGAATAAGACATTCAACATCAGGTCATTATTAGGGTTCTTTGATAGTTTATATCAACTTTTAGTCTTAACAATCATTCATAAAACTTAGCTCCTCATTCTAGAAACCAATTCTTGAAAATTTGAGATAAAACCCTTCATAATATAACATTAATAACTTATATTATCATTTATATGCTTCACATGAAAATGAGTATTAGAAAACCCTTCTTAGGTAGATAACTCTTCATTATATACACTCGATAAACCTTGAAACACTTTTTCAAGCCTTAACCTTAAAAATCTAACATATAACTTCATTCACATGATTAAAATAACTTTAATCTCTTCTATAAATGTTTACCTTCTCACCCATGTCATGGAAACTAATATTGATACCCCATCTAGCCACCATCTCTCTTCTTACTTTTTAAGACTTGACCTACAAGTCTCATTAGACCTTGAATTTGAAATTTTAGCCACCCTGTAGGCTACACCTTGAAACTATCCTATTTTAAAATTCCTCTTGTGTATTCTCAAGAAACCTAATACACTCACTCTTTCTCAGATATTCAATAGAGACTATTTAGAGCTTCTTACATATCTTTAGAGATTAACTAGGATATTTGTAGTATCTTAAAAGCTACATGAACATATTTAGAGATGACCTTATAATCATTTACAAGGAACTTAACACCTCATATACAACCTCAAATAACCTCTCTCATGCTCAAATATTATCATGCATTCTTAAAATCATTCTCATCTTCATATCTTATATCTTCATAGTTCATTTAGAGCATCTTTGGAACTACTAACATAGATCTTTAGAGCATATAGTTTCTTATTTGGATCTCACTCTTTTCATCATGCTACATGAACATATCATCTCATATGGTCTAGACAAATATTTTCAAGCCACTTGACACTTGACATACTAATTTGTACTTACAAATGCTAATTCTCAATGATATCACTCAATCAGAACATTCTTTAAATAATACTCTCATATCATTATTCTTATACAACAACAACAATCAATATGATGGCACAAAACACATCATACACATAACTTAAGGCTTACTTTAAAATAAACTTTCAAAAGAATCTTTGACATTTCCTTAAGGATTACTTGACAATGTACCTTCACGAGAACCTTTGACATTAATTATATTAGATTAGCATCAATGAAATAACCATGCATCTTCAATATAACCTTTGACATCAATGATAAAAATAAATACCAAAGATCAAAACTCAATAAAAATGCTCAAGAATCTCCCTCTCAATCAATGACAATGTTCAACAATCTCCCCCTTTTTCATTAATGGAAAACAAACTTAGAAAATTATGTCAACCAATATTGATAAAAATCATCTCTTAGATGATGGTAAACACACTTATAAAAATAGTGTCAACCACTCTTGATGGAAAACATCTCTTAGACCTAGTTCTTTCTCTTTCTTAGTCTTTTTGATCTTTCTCTTTTATCATCTTTTCTAATTTTTCTCCCCCTTTGACATTAATGATAAATGTCTTCCACAACTATCATCTTCTTTCATAATGAATTCAAATTAAAAGATCACTTCAACATAGATCAAGCTCAATAAATAACCTAGAAATCTCCCACTCAAACCAAGCATTGACCATGCTTCTATTAATAGTAGACATCAAGGGGTATCTATAGCTACTAAAGTCATACTCTCTCCCTTTCAGATGATATTATCTCTCAAATACACTAGATGGTGCATAGTCTTTAGAAACTATGGTCACCATCTATGACAGTAGATCTTAGAAACTTATCTTAATAAAGATACTCTTCTAGAGGATTCATTAAAATATCAACAAACAAAGTCTATGAAGCATCTCAGACATAATCTCTCATTAACTCTATGAATATAATAAAAAATCACTTTTTTGATAAAGAACTCAAAGCTACTAAGAACCACCTTAGACCAAGCATCTATTAATTTAACTAACTAGAACCTCAGATTAATCACCTTCCATAATATGAATAAATAAGATAAAAATCTTGACCACATATAATTTTATCCCATACTTGATATCAACTATAGAATTAGGGACTCCCCTTTTGTCTTCATAGATTAAGCTAAACTACTCAAACAAATAGATATTAGAAGCTTACCTCTCATATACCATTGCATATTTTAACTTTATATACTTGATAAAAACTTTAAATATCTCATAATGATACCTAATACACTTCAAACCATAAAACTACCAACACAAGAATGAATAATATCTAGTTTTATCTCCTCACTTGTAGCATAGACAACCTAGATTCTTCTAAAAAAGAAACCTTCTCTAACTACAAAGTCATGCTTGTACTGATAGAATAATATCTTCATGAAGATTAATAGATCCAACCCTTTTAATATGGAATTAAAATAATATGAACTCAAGATATTCCAAAATCTCTATCTTTTCACAATTTTGAATATTATTCAACATCTTTTTGGACTTGATTAACACTTTAGGCTTGATATCTTCATCAACCATGTGATCATCAATGTGTGATGATAACAAACATTACTTACTAAATTTTACATATGAGGCATGCTCTATATTATAAATAAGTCCACTTGATCTCATAGATTTATCTTTTCTACCTTTGGTTTCCATACATTCATTTGCCTTCTTTCCTGCACTCTAGGAGCTTCAAACTTCCTATTTTGACTTGATGGATTTTTAAATCTATTATGGAAAAATATTGAAATGTGTCCTATATTATTATAGTTATAACACACCACCTTATACATACCATTTAAGTGATGTGAATTGTGACTCCTTCTATAGTTCCATAAGTACTCTTTCTTGGAGGGTATTCTACATTCTTTTGCTCTATAAACAAATTGACTACATGAATAGTAATAACCATTGAAATAAATAGCATACATTATAAAATTAGGTTATTTGATAGGTATTTTCATGTTGACCTTATCATCTTTAAAAGTATTTTCCTTGACTTGAGGTGCTTTCTTTTGGTCTTATTTGAAACCAAGACCTATCTTGTCACTTGCAGAGTTTTGACTGCTTAGGATATCATATAGAGCCTCAGTGCTCTTTTAAAACTTCAAAAATCTCTTCATCTTTATGTATTATTAATCTAACTTATATTTTAGGGATTATACTTTATTTTCATACCTAATGCATTATTTCTCTTTAGACATTAGGCTTGCTAACATAATCTCCATCTAGGTTTCTACTTGATGGTTGATCTCATCATACTCCTTGGAAGTGTTGCTTATCCTTACTTCAAAAAAATTTATATGTTCCTCATAGACATGAAATAATTACTTTAGTTTCCTATTATTTTTCTTCATAATCTTTAATTCTTTTAAAGCACTCATGAGCACAGCTTCAAAATCCACTTCACTTTCTCTTTCTTCACTGTCATAGTATACTTTTTCATTTGATTATATATAAAACATGAGACCTTTCTCATTTGAACAAACCTCATTATCTAATTCTATACATATGAAAAATGTTTCATTATTACCATGTTCAAATTCATTACAATCATCATCACTATTATATGTGTATAAATCACTTACATCAAATGAGTTATCTTCTTTGTTATAGAAACTCTTATTATTTTTGAATGATCTTTTCCTTCCTTTATTCTTCTTGAAATCTCTCTTATTATTTTCATAATTTTATACTTTTCTATTATCTCCATGGTTTTGATCATGATCTTCATTATGCTCAGATTTTTCCTTATTAGGAAACTTGGTTACAAAGTTACCAATCTTGCCACAACTAAAACATTTGAAGTGTAACTTACCCTTATACTTACCTGAGCCAAGCCTTAAATTTATATAAAACATAGCTATGATTTCATCATAATTAATACATGAACATACCTCATCCTTGAAATTTTTTGTATTTGACTTCTTTTCAACTTTGAATGTTACTTCCTTCTTGGGAGGTATTCCTTAATTAGTTCTCATTTCATAGTTAGTCAAGATGCCATGAAGTCCATCCATAGTTAGCTTATCCAAATCTTGTATCTATTCTAATGTAGACACCTTAAAGTCAAAAATAAGAGTTAGTGATCTCAATAAATTTTGAAAAATAGTTGAATCTTTCACTTCTTCTCCCAATACTCTAATGATATTGACAACTTCATCAACCCTCAACAAGTGGGATGTAATAGTTTCATCTTCAGGATTTCAACCTATCTTCTATGAGTCTGTAACTTAGATAACTTCACCTTGGTGTCTCCTTAATAGATGGTATTAAATTTTTCCCATAATATTTATATAATACATAATGAATTACTTTTAAAACTCTACCTTTGATAGGCCAAAAAGAATAACATTCATTACCTTGGAGTTATTTTTACTAGCTTTCTTACTTGTTATATCTATCGATGGAATTGGAGGTAAAATATAACTATCCACAAATAAATACCAAATATAATGTCATTATGACATCATATATATCTTAATTTTGAAATTATAAAAGGCATAACTATTAATATTAAATAATGGAGCCTTACTAGTAGAGAAATCTCATTGAGCTTGATGTCTAGTCATCATTTCTTCTTAGGATACCCTTTAGGATTTTAGACCTGATTAAAAGGACTAAGATATAATACCAATTATTGATTAAAAAAATATTATTTATTGGGGGGGTGGGGTGAATTAGTCTTCAAAAAATTTCATTCTTTTCCACTTAATCATACAAGAACCATTCTAACAAGCATGTACATCTTAGCAAGTATAAGCATCAAATCATAAGAGCATCAAACACATGAACACAACATATAATTGAGAAACCCTTAAGGGGAATAAAACCCATTGATGAATAAAATTTACTTCATTCATATAAGACAAACATAAATATTTAATGAAGTAGCTACTTCACATAGAGCACCAACCCCAATTGGCTCAATACCAACTCAACTAGGCTTTAGTAAGCACCCAATTGCAAGGAGGAACCAACCCCATAGATGAATCATCATTAAATTATCCACCTTAGTTTTTGATCACCTTCATAAAATATTTTTTATCATATACAATATGATGATCTTATTATTTAGCTCTTCACTCACTTTTATCCCTCTCAAACTAGGTTCTAACCCTCTTCACTCAACTAGCCCTTTTCATCACTTGATTAGGTCTTTTGACCTTGATCTTCATATGTAGAAAATATATTAAATATAATTTTTTAATTTTTTAAATGACCTAATTATACTCACAAATAATATATAGTATTCATTTATCCTCTTCTCCTCTCACTATCTAAGCATCCCAAAATAGGCTTACACTACCTTATTTTTATACAAGTTATTTCATTATATCCTTCTTAGTCAGCCACATAATTATATTATTAGGTAAAAATTTAATAGGTCTTAAAAAATATATAATAAAATTCCTTAATCATGAATCAATCAATATAATAGGTTGGTCATAGCTCAATTAGTCCTTACTCCTCTTTTAGGCTTAATGGAGACCTAATAGGTCTTCTTAACAACATGCTACCATTTGATCTTTATTGAAGCATATAAAAAAACCTCACATGGAAGGAACACATCATATTACACTCTAATGGACCTTAACCAACTTCACTTTAGGTCTATGACACCTTTTAGGTTTAACCACCATTTGAACCCTTTCTTAAAACATTATTTATAAAAGGCTTGTGCATATACAAAGACTCTATCTTGAAAAACTAAGGAATACGATAAATTTTTCCAAATAATCATGGAAAAAAATTACATATTAAAAAATATATTTTCCTAATGGTCATTAGAAACTTCCTTTGATGCTTTAACTTAGCGTGTATAGGCTCAAACACTTGTCTGTAAGTTATTAACTTAAAACTACCAACTAACTTCAAAACATAGTCATGGAAACATGAACTTATAACATAAAGGATTTAAATGCACTAAAAATATATTATAACATCCTTAGAGAAACATCCATCAAAAGGATCAAAATCATTAATGACAACTATTGGTCTTGTAGACCAATTTATTGATTTTTTCTCTCATAAACTCCACTCAGTCATATAAGCCATTTTGGCTTCAATGTTCCAACCTCTTATACTAACTTTCAAGATTATAAAAAACATGGATAGTTTATTAAAGTCCCAAGTAACATCATAATACACTTAAATTCATCACTCTTACTATATAACATATTAGGAATCATCTTTCCACTTATGCATGATTTTCTTACTATTTACACCACTTGGTTTGTTAGTGACTATCCAACTTGAATCACCAAATTTTCACACTTAATATCTTAAACATATCTAGAAACCTTCATGGAAAATAGATAAAAGTCTTATAATTTTATCTTCATCCACTTATCAACTTTAACTCTATCAGTTCTATATTCTATAATAAATCTCCAGAAGATAAACACTTTCTTGTAGGGTCTACTCATTCACCTAAGAAACCAATCACACCTAGATATGTCTGATAAAATTTAATTTAACCTCAAATTACCTATCTATCCATATCAAACTATTATGAACTCTCTAGAACAAAATCTTCAACATTAGGTCATTGTTAGGGTTCTTTGAGGATTTAGACCAACTTCTAGTCTCAATGATCATTCATAAAACTTAGCTCTTCTTTCTAGAATCCAATGCTTGAAACTTGTATATATAATCATTCCTCACATACCTTAAATAACTTATATTCTCACAAAGATGATACACATGCCAATGAGTACTATAAAAACCTTACCAGGTAGATAACTCTTCATTTTATCTGCTTGAGAAACCTTGAAACACATTTTCAAGCCTTAACCTTTAAAATTTGACCTAAAAATTCATACACATGCTTAAAATAACTTTAATCTCTTATTTCAATGTTTACCTACTCACCCATGTCATGGACACTGATTCTAATACCCCATCTAGCCACCATCTCTCTTCTTGCTTTCTAGACCTTCACCTAAAATTCTCATTAGAACTTGAATCTAACCTTCTACCACCTTATAGGTTACACCTCAAAAGTCTCATTTGTTACAATTCATATTATGTATGCTTGATCAACCTCATACACTCACTCTTCCTCAAATCTTCAATAAAAAATATTCAGAGCTTCTTACAAATCTTTAGAGCTCAACTAAGACATTCATATTATCTTTAGAGTTACATAAATAGGTCTTTATATCTGATATTATAATCATTTTCAAGGCCCTCAACACCTCATATACAACCTCAAAAAACCTCTCTCATGCTCAAATAGTGTCAGGTATTTTTTAGAGCATTCTCATCTTTGTATCTCATTCAGAGCATATTTCAAACTACCTACACAAATATTTAGAGAATATAGTTTCTTTTTTAGAGCTCACTCATTTCATCATGATACCTACACATATAATCTCAAAAAGTTTAGATAAAAAATTTCAAGCTACTTGACACCTGACATACTAATTTGTACTTACTCATGTTGATTCTCAATGATACACTCAATAAGAACACACTTAAAATAGTAATCTCACATTAATATTAATCATATAACAACAACACTCAATATTATAGCATAGATTCATCATAAACATAACTTAAGGCTTATTTTAAAATGCACTTTCACAAGAACCTTTGACATTACCTCAAGGATTACTTGACCATGCACCTTCACAAGAACCTTTGACATAAATGATATTAGATTGAAATAAATAAAAGAACCATGCACTTTTAAAATAATATTTAACATAAATTACAACATTAAATACCAAATCTCAACACTTAATGATAATACTCAATAATCTCCCCCTTAATCAATGACAATGTTCAACACATCCTTCAAAGGATGACATGTTCTGTGTTGTTTGAGAAATATTTTCTTTGATAATTTTTATTGAAGTCAATTATAATTATTAGTGTGTTTTAATTTGTGTTAATAGTCTTGTGGTACACTTTTTAATGTTATCTAAGTGTCTAAGAGTGCTTAGATAGGATGGAATTTCAAATTGGCACTTTCCCACCAATTTTTGTAATTTGAATTTTTGAATGGTTTTGTCTACTTTAGGTGTTATAAGAGTACTTTGAAGGAGTCATAAAGGTGTAATTTTTTTGATGATAATTATATAATACACCATGTTTCTATACATGAATACTAGTTATACATATACAAAAAAATCAATTTTGGTATATATTCCAATGTATAAATTTGCTTGCAAGTGACCATTAGAAGGTCAAAAGTTGGTTAGAGTGTTATAGTTGATACAAAACTCATAAGTTTTAATATTTTTACTAGTTTTTTATATATATTTTTATATGATAGGATTAAATATCCAATTAATAAATAATGGATTCCCTCAAGTTTGTAGAGGAATGACTACAAATACTATTTCTTGCATAAGTGCATGAGAGAGTGACTATGTATGGTAGTGTATTAGAAGAAGAAGCAATAAATATTACTTGATAAAGTTTTTGATGTATGAGGTAATTTTATTATATTTTCTCTGATGTACTACAAACATTTGATTAATTTGTTTCACAATCCTTTGAGAAGGTTTACTTACAGACCCTGTTTCTTGTGTTCTTTGTTAGAAAGTAAGGTCTGATATTGCATAATTAGTAGGATGAGTTGTATGGAAGGTTATAATCATGAAATTTTGATTTTTATGATACTATTTAAATTTTATTAATTTGTTTTTGGATATTTACTAATTTTTTGACAAGTATTTCATTGAATATTGTGCTTGAACCCTGAACTAAACTATGACTGCATACATAGTTAGCACAAGAACATAAATTATTAATTAAATGAAGGATCTATAATATATTTTCAATGCTTAGAAAATTTTTATGGGAGTGATACAAACCAATTAAAATAATATAATTTTATTTAAATTTGAGTGAAATTTTAATGAAGTAAATTTCCTCCTCTCAGGCACTTACAGACACAGTCAACCCTAAATTAGTGTTTCGAGACAAAATTCCATTTTCATAGTGTTTCAACAAATTAAAATTCTCAAAATTATATAATTTGATATAAATAAATGTATTTTAATATATTATTAATGTTTTTTAATAATTTATTATGGTAGAGTATGATTAGAGGTGACTGCGTGAGGTGTCAGGTAGTGAAGGCCTAATTAGTCCTAAACATAGACCTAAAAGGAGATACAAGTGTGACCTTCAAGTAGATCAAAAGTTTTAAACTTAATTTATAAATGTAACATGATATATATTTTTATAATATATCATTAAATTCTCAAAATTATTCCATATTGTATTGTACAAGAATAAAAATCCTAAAAATGTCTACAAGAGACCCTGCCAAGATAAGAGTAGTGTATGGTGTGAGAGATGTGTTGGGAGATTTTTTAATTTGGTTAATTAGTAAAATATAAATATAATTACTATGATAAATATTATAATAACCTATAATAATCAAAAAATCTTTTAATACTTGATTTATCACATGAACCTTTGTCCAAGAATTGATATATTGCAACAAGAGACAAGTGAGAATTGGTTGTGTTTCTTATACATCATTTGGGATAAGAGATCAGGATATCTTGGAAGGATATTTAGGATACATTTAAGGTATATTATGAGGATTAAAATCATCCCAAATAATGTTGCAAGTAGTTGATACACTAGTTGTGGAAGTGAGAAACTTACAGGCAAGGTTGTAAGCCATGGAGTTGGCTCAGAGAAGAGAGATGAATATAGGTGATGGAAGTGAGGGAGAGGATGAGTTTCATAATGAAGAACCATTTGAATAATTATATTAGTTATATTATAATATAGGTTCATAATAGTAGTCCTTGAAGTGACATAAAAACCCAAGATGGAGGTGCTCATATATGAGGGCAGCCTTAATGTGGAAGAGCTAGTTGATTGGATCACAACCATGGATAAGTACTTTAATTATTAAGAGGTTAATGACAAAAATAAGGTGAATTTTATAGTAAAATTTTTTAAGGGTCATGCATACTTATGGTGGTATGGCATATAGGAAGAAAGAAGAAAAAGGGGAAAAGAGAAGATAAGGTCATGGCATAGAATGGTGGCCAAGATGAAAGGCAAATTTATGCCTAAGGACTATTATAACCACTTGTTTATGAGGATGAAAAATATGAGTTATAATAATATTATTTTAAAAGAGTATACATATAGATTATATAATCTAAAAATTTGAGCAAGACACATAGAAGATGATGTAGATAAGGTTACTAGCTACATCAATGGCGTAAAGTTTGTAATTCAAGATGAGATAAGCATATTGTTACCAAGAATAGTATAGGAGGCAGACCAAGTTAAATTGAGGTTAGAGGAAAATTTTTATAGAATTAAAAGTCAACAAAATAGAGGTAGAGGTGGTAGAATATACGGAGGTAGAGGTCATCAAGTAGGAAGATGATAGCCAATTAATAGAAGTTAATGGCAATGTTAGATTAAAGAAGTTAGTATTAGTTTAGATGGTTCAAGTCAATCAAGTAGAGGTGGTTCTGGATATAGATGTGCAAGATCATATAATATAGGAAGGGACAATAGTTGGTTTATAGTTAAGTGATTCAAGTACAAAAAAAAATTAGGGCATAGATCATATGAGTATCTAGAAGACATTCAAAGTGGCAGTTCTTGGAATGAGAGTAGAAATTAAGTGGTTCATCAAGAAGAGGAGAGTGTAGATTTATTGTCAAATTATGTGGAAAAACCTAAAATAGGGGAGAGTTTTTTTAGGAGAGCAATTTTGAAGACAAGCCATGAGGAGAGAGAACCACCACATAAGAAGATGTTATTCAAGACCATATACAAGATCAAAGGTAAATTTTATAAATTCATAGTTAATAACGGTAGTATGGATAATATTGTGTCTTCTTTGATGTTATTTAAGGTAGGATTATAAATTAATAAGCATCCAAGTCCATACAAAGTCTTTTGGATTCAAAATAGTCATCAAGTCCTAGTGAATGAGCAATGTTATCTAGATTTATAGATGGGTGGTTATAAGGACAAAATATTATGTGATTTCATTCCCATTGATATATGATATATCATCCTTGGTAAATCATGAAAGTATGATAGGATGGATATGTATGATGGAAGAGCCAATAAGTAAACCATTGATAAAGATGTAATAAAACACACACTAACCCCATTGAAGCATAGTCAAGCATGAAAGAAGACACCAATTAGTATAATGATGTTTGTAAATAATTTATTTTCAACATTGAGGACAAGAATATGATAGTTGAGAACAAGTTCCAAG
Source organism: Torreya grandis (assembly GCA_037957365.1). Classification (NCBI taxonomy): domain Eukaryota; kingdom Viridiplantae; phylum Streptophyta; class Pinopsida; order Cupressales; family Taxaceae; genus Torreya; species Torreya grandis. Next base: position 353,475 of record JARHVA010000865.1, read on the forward strand.
GTAAAAAAAATGTAGTACAAGTTGGCAAAGTAATGGAAGAATAAGGTGCAATAGTTTTTAAAATTTCTAAGGAGTTGATAGAATATAATAAAGATCTTCTATATTTAAACCAATAGGATTATCTATTTTATAATTAAAACTTGGAAGGGTTATTTTCAAGTTTGTCTTATCACTTATCCTTCATAAAAAGCATGGAGTATCTAGAAGACTTTACTAAGAAATTTGGCATGTTGAGATATTTTATTATGATAATTGAAGTGACTAATCAAGTAAGGAGTGAAAAAAATAAGAAAATAATAATGAGGTTGAGATTACTATAGGAAAGAAGGTGGAACAACAAGCAACAAAGCAATAGGTAGCATATTTAAGCATAGCAAGGAAAAGCATGCAAGTAAAAGAGTGTGGTTTTAAAGAAGATAAGAAGGAGGTTGATATGATTAAATTATGTGTTTCATGTGTAGTTTGGTTGTAGGGGAATCACAATATCATCAAGTGGGAGATCAATATGCAAGAATCTAACCTCAAAGGATAAAACAAGGTAGCATTGGTAAAAAAACAAAGAGGTATATGTGTCACTCATAGGCCTTAGGACCAAGGAGGATGTAACATTTCATAGTTGGAGTGAAAATTAGAGATACACTAAGGAGGAGGTCAAACATAGTTCACAAAACTTTCATGGAATTTTTATTATGTACCTTAGTAGCATGACATAGGAGCATCCTTCAAAGGATGACATGTTTTGTGTTGTTTAAACAAAGTTTTATTTGATCAAATGTTTTGATGTCAATTAACATGACTAGGGTGTTTTAAGGGGTGTCAAGAGTCTTATGGAACATTTTAAAATGTTCTCCAAGTGTCTAGTAGTGCTTAAATAGGATATAATTTCAATTTGGTAGTTTCCTACCAATTTTCATAATTTGAATTTTTGAATGATTTTGTCTACACTAGGTGTTGTAGGAGTAATTTAAAGGAGTTATAAAGATTAAAAATTATTTTTTATACTTATCAAGGACACCATGTGTCTATACATGAATCCAATTCATACATGTATGTAAAAATCAACTTTGGTAGCTGTTCTAATGTGTAAATTTACTTGCATGTGACTGTTGGAAGGTCAATAGTTGGTTAGATTGGTTATATTTGATACAAAACTCATAATTTTTTACATTATTATTAGTTTTTGGAATAAATTTATGTATTATAGGGTTCAATACACAATAATTTAAAAATGGAGTCCCTTAATTTTGTAGAGGAATGATTGTAAACTTTGTTTCCTGCCTAAGTGCATGAGAGAGTGACTGTGTATGATAGTGTATTGGAATAAGAAACAAAAAATATGAATTGATAAAATTTATGTTGTATGAGGTAATTTTTTTGATATATTATTTTATTTAATAAAAATATTTTATTAACTGGTTTCATAGTCCTTTGATAAAGTTTACTTGCAAACCCTATCTCTTGTGTTCTTTCTTAGAAAGCAAGGTTTGAGATTGCAACAGCAATAGGATGAGTTGTATGGAAGGTTATAGAAGTGAAATTTAGTCTAGTATGATACTATTTAAAAAATTTAAAGTTTTTTATACACTTAATAATCATTTTACAAGTATTTCACTGAACATTGTGCTTGAAACCTAAACCAAACTATGATTGCATACATAATTAAGCCAAGAACATAAGTTATTTGTTGAACAAAGACTCTATGATGTAGATTAAGTGCTTGGAAAAGTTTTATGGGAGTGATAAAAACTTAATAAAATAATTTAAATTTATTTAAATTGTATTTAAAGGTTAATGAATCAAATTTCCTCCTCTCGGGCACTTATAAACACAGTCAACCCTGAACTAGGGTTTCAAGACAAAATTCCATTTTCCTAGTGTTTCAACATATGAAAATTATCCAAAATTTCTAGTTTTATATAAATAAATGTATTTTAATATATTATGAAGGTTTTTTACTAATTAAATATGGTGGAGTATGGTTAGAGGTGATTGTGTGAGGTGCAGGGTAGTGAAGGCCTAATTAGGCCTAAACAGAAACCTAAAAGGAGATAGAAGTGTGACTTCCAAGTAGATACAAATTTTGAAACTTTATGGAAAAATGGTAACATGATATATGGTGTCATAATATATTAATATATTCTCAAAATTAGTCTATAATGGACCATATAAGAGGAAAAAGCATAAAAAAGGCTACAAGAGACCCTACCAAGATAAGATAAGTAATGTATGGTGTGAGAGATGTGTTCAGAGGTTTTGTAAGTTGGCTCATTGGTACAATATGAATATATTTATAAGGATAAATATTATAAAAAACTATAATAATGAACACATCCTTAAATCCCTAATTGATCACATAAACCTATGAACTTTTGTCCAAGAGTTGATATATTACAACACGAGACAAGTGAGAGTTGGTTGGGTTTCCTCTGCATCAAAGTTGTATGTGATAACATGGATTATGAGTAAAATATATAAATAAGGTAATGTTTTCTATATAAATTTTTATTATGTAGTTGATTATGATTTTTTTTTTTTTTTTGGGTTGGTAATAAACATAAAGAGCAAATTTAGGTATGTTGTATACCCATTCTTAGATTTTATAATATTTATAATGGCTCTATTTATTAATATGGTAGATAATTTTTGTATGACATAACCAAAAATTAACCTTATAATATACTATAAATTATAACATATTGAAATAAATAAGGGTATGATGTATAAAGGTAACTTATAGTCTTAATCTGTTATTAGTTATTTGAGATTCATAAATCATAGACCATATATATATATATATATATATATTAATGAATTCAGTTTAAAGTATGTTTGAGAGGGGACTTATAATGATTTTATTCTTTTTATAGTCTCCTATAGATATATGTTTTTTAATAAAATTCATTGATAAACTGATGTAATCATTTTTGTGGTTACATAAATGGGAACAATGAGATTCAATATTGATGTTTGTTTGCATCATATAATGTTGTTTGGATTGAGTGTATGGTATAGTATATAGTCTTATTTAAATTTTATTATTAGATAAAAGGTGATATTTATATGAGGATGACAACATACAACTCATATACCTATCCCCTGATATCATTTGATAGCCATGATTCAATATCAAAGAGTTTTGTATGAGTGGAATTGACTCATATTTTTGGATCTGATTTCTATAATGAAAACTTTGGAAAAATTAATGTTATACCTGAGACATTGTCATTTCCCTATAATTTCTAGTTTACATGTGTATGTTGATTTTATAATAGAAAGAGGATTCAATTATATGGTCTATATTATTGCTGCATGTATTAGTGATTTTACATACATGGGTTCTAGTTGATTTCTTGATATCCTCAACATTCTTATCAACCCCTCCATGAAGGGTAGGGACACTCCTAGTGGGAGGTGTATGAATTTATATTTAATCACTTCAATTAATGTCACTAATATTCCTATTAGTCGACACTAATTTCATATACCTCATCTAATATTATTTATCTAAAATCATTCCTTCTAGTCATTTATCTAATATCCCCCTTCATTATTACTCATTCACTAATATTATTTATACGCCACCAATAAATTAATCCTCTGAAATCATGTTTTATCCCATCCTAATCTCTCTTATCCATTATTTAGGAATTTAAAATTCTTGGGACCCACTTACCCACCTATACTAGCCTACTCCTAGGCTCTCCTACACCCCTTTTCCCTAGTCACCCACCTGATCCCTATCCTAATCCATAATTAATCCTAATTATACCCTAAGTATATTCTAGAATTATCCAATTCTAGAACCTCCTCTAACTTATCCTTTCCTCTCTAGAATAATCTATTGTAGAAACTTTCAAGAAATTTTTAATTCCTTAGACATTCCTCCACCCTTGATCCTCACGACTCAACTTTTAATGTGAGTCATAGATCTTCCCTCAGATTATTTATTCCATCCACTCCTTCATATCTAAGACATATATTAATTCTATGAAATCTCCATGTCAAATCCATGATCAACTAGTCAAGGATATCATCCATAAGCATCAATTAAGCTATCATAAAGCTGCAAATTTGAGTTTAAAGTAAGAAATCTCAATCCAAATATTTGTGTGTTTTTATTTGTTTAATATTGGTTTAGATTAATTAAATTTAGGATTAGAGTGATGCTTTAAATTTTCATTCACCTATTTGAGTTTTATCCTAATGGATCTATATCTTAATTGGTGGATTGACATTTTGGGTGTTTTGATGTAAGTGCACAATCAAAATTCCATATAAATCAAAATTTCATCTAATTTTTTGAGACTACGGTGGGAATTCCCCATTAATTTAACCTATTTGTATCCTATATGTGTTTTTGATAGCTTTCAAGGCTGACCAGTTAGGGAACAAGCACCAAATTTTTCAAAATAGTCATGCCCAGGTGAATTATGGTTTTGCTTTACAAAACCACTGATTTATAGTCATGATATTATCTGAGAGTTGTAGTTTTGTGCTAACCACCATAATTTTATTGATAATGTTGATCTTTTTTTAGGTTAACCTTCTGTTGTAAAATCATGAATCCACAAATTATGATATTGCCATTAAAGTTATAATTTTGATAAACTTAAGGGTTATTATCCTAACTACCATATTAACTACTAATAGTTAACTTTTGATAGCTTTTTGGATTTTATGCAATATCACTAATTCAAAATTAGTAGTTTTGTATTAAAATCTATGGTTTTATCATTTAACTTGTAGTTTTTCAAGATATTTTCTATAACCAAATGTAGTTAGTTTTTGCTAAATCTTTCATCATTTATAGGTTTATATTATTTGATTTTGCCTTGCAAGAGTGGAAATTGACACTATATGTGTAGAAAAAAAACTCAAATCTAAATCTCCTAGGTTCCAACATGTAAAACTGTAACTCAAATTTCATGATTATTCCTCAAAAATAGTGATATTACCTTCACAAGTCATGATTTTGTATTTTTAGTTAAAATTATTAAACTAGCTTGCTAACTTGTTAATTTCTTGGCCTCTATTTGTTTAATCATTTTATGTTTGTAGGAAATAGGGGTAATTTGTCCCATATTAGAAAAAATCATCATAAAATTCCCTTCTAATCACCTATTACGAAATCATAAGGCTATCATAGTAAGATATTTTGTTAACTCTAGGCCTAGAATGTATTGATGTCATTTTATCAATATTCATATCATCTAAAATTTTAATCATTTTAATCCTATAAACAAGTTCCAAGTCCAATATTTGTTGTTTTCTCTCTCATTCACAATAATACTAATTGTAAAATTGTGTTTTCATAATAAAATCTATGATATTGCCAAAACTATCATGATTTTATAGAAAACTATGTAGTAACCACTAGTGGTTATCCCCTTTATACATAATTATGACTTTACAGTCATGTTATCACATAAAATTCATGATATTACACTCTCTAGAAGTGATATTGCAATAACTAACTATATATCTATGATATTTCCTTCTACAATTGCATTTTAGCTAATTTTTACATTCAATTTTGTCCCTTTTGAATGCATTTTTAGAGTCAATTTTAGTGATTTTTAATTCACTCCAAGCATCCCACAAGGCCGTAAGGGGATTATTCCCTTGACCCCTCAAGGGGAACTATCCCTTGACCCACTAGGGGTTGCAGCCCCTAGACCCCCACATTATGCACATTCACCCAAAGAAGTTATAGATCCAAATCATAATTTTTTTAGTGGTTTTTATTAAGGCTTATTGGAATAACATTGTGTTACTTATAGGGGTGAATCTATTGGATATTTTAAATTGATAACATCTTATTATATAGGTTATATTTTTGTCTAATAGGTTGCCCCCTCAAGAGTGCCAATCAAACTACTAATCATTTTGTTATAGGCCACCTGTCAAAGACATTTTGGCACCTTGAAAATCATTTTGTTTATCTAAAACATTAAATAGTTTTAATATTTTTTTATATATCTTGATATTGTATATATCTCACATCTTAATTAGTTGATTAATTAACCTCTTTAGTCTACCTATTTGTCACCTAAGGACTATGGTGGTATATTCTCTCTTCCTTGCATCCTTACGATGATTATTTGAGGATCAAAAACAACAAATAAACCCCACCATTTTTATTTTATAGGGGTAATATGATGTGGAATTGATACCCATGTAATTATCATATTCTTAGTGGGGTAGTGCCCATGGATTTCACCACCATTCACTAATCCAAACTATGTGTTTTGATAGAGTATAAATATTAGGGAAAATTGTCATTAGGCTAAGAGGTTGACGTCAAATAGGTTATCTGTGAAGGGGAAGAATTAATTCTCTAAATAAAGGATTAGAAAACACCCTACATGGAATTGTGCCCCACTATAAATAACATATATCAAGGATACCCCTAGAGATCCTATTCAACCTAGGATAATACCATCGTCTGTAATAGGAAAATTGATATTAGAGTCAGTATCAACTCCCAAGTTATCATCATGTGTAGACAAGGTTGAGAGGGTTAGAGAGATTACATAATGTGTCACTAACCTAAAACCTCACATGAGAAGTTTTTAGATAATATAGTCATCAAGTTACACTCCCATTCAATTTACTAATATTATTTTTATAGTTTGCTTGATTTGGTGAGTGTTATGTTATACCTATGTTGTTTATGAACCAATTCAGCCTTTCAAATAAACCTATACACACTTATCTATATCTTTTTCACATATTATATATCCTTGCCTCATCACATCCTTATCATTATCCTATTGTACATATTATATTTGTACATCCTTTTACTTGTCTCATCCTTTCTACCATCACCCTGTTGTCTGAATCCCATCTTAGTCTAGTCATATCCACCCATCATTGGTCATATCCCATCACTTATATATCCCAATCAAGTCTTGTCATCCCTCCATCACATATTATCATAGTCCAATCTCATATTCTTTACTTAGCCTTAAGATTAATCATCCCTAATAGCATATTTATCAATTAGTCCACCTTGTCTATAACAAATCTTTATCACCTCCTATTCTAGACTCATCCATCCATATATCCTACATATCCTAATCACATATTTTCATCCACATCTTATCCTAAGTCCACTTTATCCATAACCAATCATTTTACTTGATCCTATTTTGCCTAGTCACCTTATCAACCTAGTCTTAATCATAGTCCAACCTAATTCATCCCCTTGTCTTTACTAATACCCCCATTAAGTCTATAGTCATACTTTGGTCTTTATCTATGTTGGAAAACAACTCTCTTCATTAGGGTCCTCATAATTATCTTTTTGGTGTCTAATCAAGTTTGAGACCTACACATTATCACATCACCTGAATTTATTAATCTAATCATTGCATCCTATTTGATTTGATCATCTTAGTCTTTAGCTAGTTTGAATCTAATAAATCTAGTTTAAATAAATATGTTAGGCTAGTCTAGACCCTTATCCAATCTTAGAGCTTATAATATCTCACTTTGTCAAATCCAATCCCAATCATAAAACATTTAGCTCACGTCTTAATTGGTCTACTTAAATATTATCCTATCCCATCCAATATCTCATATCATCTAGTCAAACTTGAAATTTCACTAAATCAAGCCTTTGTCCAATTTTTTTCACACATCCCAACATCATCCCTTAATATTTATATTCAATCCCCCACACCTATAGATTGGGATTGGTAAACCAAATTATCTATACTTTTTCCCATCTTCATCCATGCCATCCAAAATAAATTTGGTCAATTTCATGATCAAATAATGCCTCATAGCCAATAAGGATGTACTCCTTTATCACCTCCTTGAGTTGAGTACTCCATGTCCTACATAATTCAACCCTATCTATCCTACCTTGCCTATAATCCACACCCACCCACATCATTCAACTCATAGTCTTCACACCACCTATTCAAACTCTCCATCCACTAGTCATAGTCATTCATCTACCCTTTCCTACACTAGTAAATGGAATCCAATCCTGGCCACCTCATCTACTACTTGTTCACCTAACCAGTCACATCAATAACCATCTAATCCAATGACCAATATTTCCACATATAATTCAAGAAGTGAAGAGATCCCATATAGCACTCTTCCTATATCTTTAGAATCCATCTTCTAATAACTTATCACCATTAACATGATGGTCTATCTAATTGTACAACATTTTAATCCCACAAAACCTAAGCCTTATTTTTATAAATCTAACCAATACTATATACATCACCAAACTTGGGGGCATACCATTAATTGATGTCATAATTTTTAAGACTATATCCAAGACCTCATCGACCATGGTGACATAGAACTCAAGAGTGAATAAAATGAGCCTCCATCCTTGGGTGAGAAAGAAGAGGAATGCCATGATCCCATTACCTATCATGATCAATCCATTCCCTTTCCAAACCAAGGTCAAAAAACCACATCCATCTTCTATGATCCCCTAATCTTTGACAAATCCTCCATAAAAGATGAGTCCATTCCCCATGAGCCTAGTCCTTCCTTCCCTCATGAGTCCTTATTTCATGGGACTATCCTTGGTAAATACCTTATCCCTCCACCATCTTCCCCTCACCCATCATTTTATAAACCCCATGATGAGAGGTCACTTGAAGACATTAAATCTTTTACTAGCAGCATCACGACAAAGTTAGCATTGGATTCAATACAAGTGTTATTTACATTGGTATCATGCTCAAAAACACTATTTGAATAATATTCCTCATAAAAACATCATCCCTCATAAATATTATAGTAGATGATGACTCTGCTCACCATTTTGAAGATACCTCCAATTTGGATGATGATTAATCACCAGGCATATCTTTTGATCTCAATCAGAACGATGAAGTCATAACAAAGTTTTTACAATATTATCTACCCAAGATAATTATAATTAATCTAATTTAATGTTGGATGTGTGTCTTAAAAATAATCGTAGTGATCTTTTTGCTAATCTTGAGGAGATATTCTCTTATGTCAAACCTAGGTATCCTAAGAACCCCTATGAGGAACATGCTACCCCATCACCACTCATTAACCTTATCATATCATCTCCACCATCTTCATCCATCATATATCCTTCCCCCCCTTGATGATCATTTAATTGCCTCCTTCTATAGAGATGAATGGGAATATACATTATTAGATTTGTCCCTAATAAATATAACATTTGCCATAAATATAGGGTTACAAAACCATATCCAAAAATTCATACATAAAGATAAAATCACCTTTAATCTAGTAAGTCAAAATTAGGAAACATCAAATCATCATCCTAATCCAAAAATGATTTCCCCTTGTAAAGCCCAATGTCAAGCACTAAGGGATGATTAAAGTCAAAATAATCATCATCCATCAAGTACAAAATCAGTCTCTTTTAGTGAAGCCAAAAATTAAGCACTAGGGGGAAGTCAAATTCAAATCTAATCAAAAAATCAAAATCATTTCAAAATCATTATCAAGATGGTAATCCTTTAAATACTCAAATAAAAGAAGAATTACATAGTCTAAAAGTCTTGGATATGTTAAAATATTTTATCATGTGACACCAATCAAATGAGGAATATCCAATGTCTCCAATGATGTGTGATATTACTAGTTGTAATCCTCCATCACCCCTCACACCTCCTTATCATTATCCTACCATCCATTCTAATCCAATACACCCTCATCCACATCAAGATCTAATCCAATCCATCACCTTCCTGGGCAACATTTTCTCTTATAGGTTGACAAAGACACTTGGTATAAATATTTGGAGGGGTCCTAATCAAGATCCAATGAAGATCACATAGACATCAATACATCTAGTAGAAACAACATCATCTTAGCATCACACATCTCTAGAATAGGTGTTGGGGCTAAAAATCACAAAAAATGTCTACATCTTGCATCTTGTACCCATATCTAATAAATTAGGATGCCAATTGAAAAATAAAAAATAAAAATAAAATAAACTAGTCTTCTGAAATCTTGGGCAAGTACCATGATGAAAACTAGTTTTTGACATCATGGTTAAATAATCTATTGTTCACATTTTACCTCAAAATGTGGGGATAAAATCCATCCATTACATGTCCCTTGACTATCTTATCCCTCTATCAATTTTTCCTACCCATAATCCACCATCATATCATACATCCTATTATGTCCATGCTTTCTTAGCATCTTGATCTTCATAAGGACATGAAAGGTGTCTTGAGAAGTTTTCTAGAAGTATCCTGACATATCCTACAATAGCCACTTGGGTAAATAAATATATGATTATTTCATGATTTAGTTATTGGATATCTCTAATCCAATCTTCCTTGGTCCTTCTCACATTTTATACATTGCCATCACCCTTTTGCCATCCCATTCATTTTTCCACCCATCTATATCTTAGTTTCTAGGCTTGGTATTCCCTTTGCCAGTGACCCCCTTTGTATAGTGTATATACATATTCCAAAAAGACTTAAAAATTAACATATCATAAGAATTATAAAATCCACAAAATCCAAAAAAAACCTAAATGTTCTTGTATTTTGTCATCTTGTCATATATATCCTAGTCACCTTATCATATGTCTTAAGTTGTCCATGTCATCCTACATTGTCTTATGTCTTGGTCATCTTATCATATTGTCCTAATATTTACATCCGTATCTTTATCCTAATCCAAGTCCCTAGTCTATTCCAAGTCCATAATTTTTATAGTTCCTATCCTTACTCTAAAATCACATCATCATCATTCTAACCAACTTAGTCTAACTCATCACCTAATCAATCATCCCATCAATTCTCATTTGGATCATTAGACAAGACACAATGACACTACATTTAGATAATTGTGTATGTTACTTGTATTCTCTATGTTGTTTGACTTGTTTGTATCATGTATATATGTTTTGTGTCTTATGTTTCCTTTTAGTCTTGAATCATGTCTCTTTTTGTCTATTGGGAAATGAAAAAAGATATTATGATAACACTAAAGGCTATAATGATGCTTTTAGGTGCCCTCAATGATTTAGAGTTGTGTATTTGACCCTTTTATTTGTACTTCAGCATAATTTCCTCTTGGTCATACTTATATCATGGGGAATATTTACAAGTGTCATACCTATCAAATTACTTAGACTACGATGAGCCTTATTACATAAATGATGGATTTATAATTTATCTTAATCCATTAAATCATCTTAATCCCATCATCAAATCATATAATCCACTCATCTAATATCTAATCATTTCTCCAATAAATTTATCATCCCATCTATATCCTTTAACCAATAATATATTATCTCTCTATTCCTCCACATCTAACATCTCAACTCAACTATCAGTCTAATCATCCTCATACCTAACATTTATCTAAAAATTGGCATGTCTAACATTTATCATCACTCTAATATCCTAATCCATCATCATGATCCTCTATTCTCTAGCTCAAACTACATTGGCTTGAGGCCTTTTTAGACTATGTAGGTAGACCTCAGTCACATGGTGTGCTTAAGGTTAGCTTGGCCACTCTTTCTTATTTATCCATCATTCATCATCACATATATATTATATTTTATCATCCTCAAGCCTTACATCAGTCAAAATTTTGAGATATAATATACACCATTAATCAATTGGTCTATTAATTAAACACCATATCTACAATCATATCCTTAATATTTTTGTCAATCACTTGCACCTATCAATTGGGATTGACAAGTCACAACATTTATATTTTATTTGTATATCATCCATTATCAATAATTGGTCAATTAATCATTTAAATTTTATGGTTTCCTCTTCAATTGGAGAATGATAAGAACTATAACTTTATCATTTATCTATTGCTCCCTTATGTGTATCCTTGATATGGGAATTATCACTATTATACATATTATGGCTCATTGATTCAGTACAACATAGTCCAATTCTTCCCTTCCATCTTTTGGGTTACTTTATTATATCTTTTCTTCCCTCCCATCTCATTCATATATCACTTAACTTTATCTTTAAGCTAAACTCATCATTAATCGCATCAAATCATTATCTTGTCATAGCTTAAAGCTCTCCCTTGCACGCATCCTTGCTTGGGATACATAGAAAGCTTGTGGCCTTTTGTATTATCATCATCATGTTATGGTTGATTCCCCCTTGGGATGTGTCGATAACCATAACACATTTATTCTCCCTCCCTTTGAATATATATTTATTAGGGACATAATTGATCTGTAGCTCACTATTCAATTCTAATTCATAATTCTTCATCATCCATATCAACATCTAGCATCCCATCCCCTTATCTATTAATCACATCCCACCCATTATTTCTTTTTTTGATTGGCCATCCATCTTATTCTTCTACGAATGTCCCCTCGAGGGGGAATCATATCCCCTAACATCATTTACTAACATTCATCCATTAAATGGTTTTTATTTGATATGAGAGGATCCCCCACTAAAATAATATTGATCTAATATCATTCTGAGTACCTATGTTATTTAATCTCCAAGCATGAATTTATAGACTAAAAAGGGTAAAAAATAAAAGGTCTCAATTCTTCTTCAAACCATTCACACAATGTAGAAATTATTGAGAGATTTTCAATGCATTTTTTGGATTGAAAAATGAAGTCCATAAGTGCAAGATATGGCCAGTCAAATTTGGTCAAAAATCAACATAACAGGTCAACATTTGTCAACATATGGCAAATCTAGTCAACAAAAATTAAATTACATTTATGGTATTAAAAATGTAAATAGGGCCATTTAAAAATTAAACCCATCTAATTACCTTTTTCCCATTGATTAATCGCCCACTTTCTAACCACCTCCATGTGGTATATGGAAACATGAAAGTTTTATTTTTAAGAAAACGTATTTAATATGGGATAAGTCTCATCCCACAACTAGGGTGTGGGAAGGGGTTTTATCCCTTAATTTATTTTAAGCATATTGATATAATCCACCCATGTATTCCATGGGTTTGGGAAGGCTATAAAAGGTATGGGGGTCATTTTAAAATCATATATTGGAGCTTATGAAGTGTGTTTAGCTTCATATAGGAATTAAAGATGAAAGAGCCAAAGTACATATATTTGTGTAATCTTTGATAAGCAAAGGACATTGACACACAAGGTTTTGAGGATTAATTTTGATGTACTTTGATATTGTAAGTTTTACATCAAGATATTTAATGGATCGATCATGTTGGAGTAGACCCAAGGATGTAGATAATTATCTAACCCCATAAACAAACTTGTGTTGTTCTTCTCTATTTATTTTGTTTAGTTTTCTCTTTGTTATAAGCAAAAATCCATTCAGTTTTAAATATTTAAAAAACATTTTTAAATAATGTTATTTATCATTATTTGATAACGTTCATAGATTAGTTGGGTATTAGAGCTGGTGATCTGTGCTAGATAACACTATTTATGGATTGTAAGTAGATTACTCATGTTAACTAGGTCAAGATCTAGACATGGTGAAAGTGAATTGGAAGAGTAAAATCTTAATATAACTACATAGTGTAAAATTCAAATAACACTAATGAAAGGGGAATTAGATTAGGAACAAGAATTTTATTAATCTTTTGAGAAAATGAAAACCATGATAGAAGAGCTCTATCATGAAAGGCAAAGTTGAATTGACAATAAAAATAAAGCTAAAGATGAAGAGAAAATTCCTTGGTCTCTTTGAAATCCTAATGTAGGAGATGATAAACCATTAAAAAAATATGGCTCTCTTCCCTTAATAAAGTTTGATATTAAGTTTTATATTCCTATATATAATGGAGAGTTGAATGTAGATAAATAAGATGATTGGATCAAGAAAATTGATGTATATTGCGAGATTTAGAATATTACATATGAAAGAGTGAAAATTCAATTAGTTATGCTTTAGATGGGTGGTATAATATTGATTTAGTGGAAATACAAGCGATAAGAGGATTTAATCAAACAAAGTAATGTGACTTCTTATTAAAATCAATTCATTTATGAGTTATGTAAGCAATTTTATCCTTTGGGCTACATGAAACCAGCCATAATAGATTGGAAAACTCTTAGGAAAGATAAGGGCCAAAGTGTAGAAGATTATACACAAGAGTTTAGGAAGAAAATTTTGCATTTTAATATTCCCTTACACACACATGAGGCTTTGATGAAGTATATTGGTGGGTAACATAGTTATATATGACATATGATACTAGTTTTAAATCCTACTGATCTAGATTTTGTTTGTGTACAAGCTACTCACTTGGAATCCAAGGGGAAAATGCCCAAAGAGAGATTTCCTAAGAAAAAATACAAGCAATCTGAAATCAAAGACAAAGGTATAAAAGGAAAAGGTAACCATAAAATGACTTACACAGTTAAAAAATAAGATGAAAAGCCATTTTTTAATCATTGCAAGAAAAATCATGATGAATCTAAGTGTTGGAAATTACATCTGGAACTAAAACCTAAATGGTTTGTAAAAGATAATAAAACCAATATTATGGGTATGATCTTGGATCTTATTCTAGTGATGAGACCAAGATCATGGCCATGAGTTTACAAGGTTTTAATTATTCCTCTTCTTCTATCACTAGTTCATCTAATGTTGTAACTTCCTCTAAACAATAATCTATGCATGATGAGAAGAAAATAAATGAGTTTTTCCATCTTATAGTTGTTTCTAAACATACCAAAATAGACACACCATTTGATAGTGGATCTCAAGCTAATCTAATTCTAGAGGAGGTTGTGAAGAAATTAGGACTCCAAACTAAACCACATCTAAGCCTTATCCTTTGGGGTAGGTGTGTGACGATGTAAAATTATAGGTAACAAGAACTTGTAGACTCAAATTTTCCATTACTAACACATTCATTAATGAGGTTGATTTGGAAGTTGTTCCATTAAATATTTGTGGTGTGGTTTTGGGAAGTTGTTATCTTTATTATCACAAAGTAATCTTATATAAGGAAGAGCATAAGTACTTGTTTGTTAAAGATGGGATTGAATATATTGTTAGAGCTCATCATGTGAAAATAAGTCTTTTTTTGGTTATTGTAAGGCAGATGAAAAGGATTTTAAATTCAAGAAAGAATTTTGTACTCATGGTGGTTAAATCCAAAGAGAAATATCATGAAAAGGATTTAGAGAATTGTTATTCTAAACATCATAATAAATTAGTTAAAATTTTTTATAACTATGATAATGTTTTTTAGGATCCATAAGGTCTACCTCCTAAATGAGGTGTTTAACATGAGATACAATTATTGTAGGATGTACATCTTCCTAACATGGTATGTATAGATTATCCATAGTTAAAAATGATTAAATCAATAATCAAGTGATGGAACTATTGGCAAAAGGAATTATCCACCTAAGTTCATTCCCTTATGGTTCACTTATCATTTTGGTGCCTAAGAAATATGGAACATGGTGGATATGTGTTGATTTTTATGCCTTGAATAAAATCATAGTGAAAAATTGTTACCCTCTTCCTTGCATTAATGATTTATTAAGTCAGTTGAAAAATGTTTTTTATTTCACTAAGTTAGACTTAAGAATTCGTTATCATCAAGTGAGAATCAATAAAGGTGATATTTTGAAAATTGTTTTTAAAACAAAATAGGGTTTGTTTGAATGGCTTGTTATGCCTTTTCGATTATGCAATGTGTCAGATACATTTATGCTTGTGATGAATGATGTTTTTAGGCCATTTATTGATGATTTTGTGATAGTCTACTTAGATGATATTATAATTATTAGTCAATCATGGGATGATCATGTCATTCATATTTAGAAAGACTTAAATGCTTTGAGAAAGGATAAATTGTATCTAAATATGTCTAAATGTGAATTTGGGAAAACATATTTTATTTATTTGGGTTATTTTGTGGGACATGGTCAATTTAAAATTGATCCTACAAAATTTGGGGTAATTTTTAACTAGCCTAAACCCAATAATGTAATATAGGTTACAAGGTTTCTTGGTGCATTTAAATACTAGAGAAAATGTATTGCTAACTTCTCTTTTATTGCATCTCCTTTACATTCTTTCACTAGCATTAAGCAAGTCTTTTAGTGGGGAGGTAAATATCAAAGAGATTTTGATACACTGAAAGATAAAATAAGTATTAATCTTATCTTAGCACTTCTATATCTACAACAACCATTTGAGATTGAGATAGATGAAGTGATTACGCTATGGGGGTAGTTGTGATGCAGAAAAGGAAACTAGTTTGTTACCATTCGAAAACTTTCATAAGTGTGATAAGAAACTATCCTAATTATGATAAATAATTTTATGCTTTGGTGTAGAGTGTGAAGAAATGGAAGCATTATTTAATGGGTAAAGAGACAGTGATTCACACTGATCATCGACCACTATATTATCTTCAATCACAAACCAAGCTACATTAATCAAGACATTTTAGGTGGATGGGATTCTTGCAACAATTTCACCTTGTGATAAGGTATAAGAAAGGTACACAAAAAAATGTTGCTAACATGATTTATAGACATCTTATTATTACATTAGTTCTTTTACAGAATAGTTTTTTAATGCATGAAATCTATAAAGAATTATATATTAATGATGCTAACTTTATAGAAGTGTATGAAGATTTGAAGAGTGTTAAACAGGTGGGAGAAGTTGACTATCATGTACATGATGGACTCTTATATAATCTTGGAAAATTTTGTATTCCACAAGATGAATGAGAGAATATGGTTAGAGAAGCTCACACTTCTCTTATTTTAGGTCACTTCAGTGTTGGTAAGATAGTTGCAAAATTATAGAGGTATTGTTATTGGCCTCATATATAAGAATTTATTGCAAAATATATAAAGAGTTGTATTCTTTGTTTTAAAATTAAGCCTATTAATAGGAAATTGGGTTTATATACACCTCTCCCTATTTCTAATAGACCTTGGGAAAGTATTTATATGGATTTTGTAGGAGGTTTACCTATGACACAAAGGAAACATGATTATATCTATATCATTATGGATAGATTTAGTAAAATGTGTGTATTAGTTCCTTGCACTAAACATATTACTGGTGAAGGGGAAACACACTTGTTCTTTCAACATGTTTGGGTTCATTTTGGATTTCCCACACCTATTATCTTTGACCAAGATTCTCAATTTCTTGGAGAGTTTTGATCAACTTTGTGAGACTTGATAGACACTAAGCTAAATAAAAGTACTACATTTCATCCACAAATTAATGGAAAGACAGAGGTGGTCAATCATACTATGGTACATCTACTCCAAGGTTATTTAAGAAAACTTCCTAAATTATGAGATGAATATCTATGTTATGTGAAACATGCTTATAATCAACTAATACATTTTTCCACAAAAAAGTCTCCTTTTGAGACTTGTTTTGGTTATCTACCTAAGTCACCATTAGAATTCAAATTTTGGAAGGAATCCATTAAAAATGGATGAGTTGATGTTGAGAAGGCTAAGAATTTCATTAAAAAATACAATTGGTTCAATAGACTATTAGGGAATTATTGGAGAAAAGTCAAGCAAAATATAAGGCTAGGCATGATAAACATTAAATTGATCATTGTTTTCAAGTTGGTGATCAATTGTGGCTTCATATTAGTAAGGAGAGGCTTACTGGTGAAGGTAAAAATATTAAACTAATTTGATATGGTTATTTTAAATTTCTGGAAAAGATTGGTAATAGTTTTTTTAATTATATTTACCACCATATATGTAGATTTATTATATTATGAATTTTGAAAATATAAAGTTGTATGAGCCTCCTATGATTCTAGATTGTGATGAAAGTGTTTTTGTACCTTATTTTAAATATTTTTATCTAAATTATCTGAATGAATTTTAGGAAGATACCATTCTTGATAGGAAAGTGAGAACTTCATGAAGAGGTGATGTTGAATATCTTCATGTGGGTCTAAAAGGAACACATCCAAGGAAGTCTAAGTGGATGTAAATTAGAAAGGTGAGGGATAAATACCCTCACCTCATTTAGGGATAAAATGACTTTTAGAGGTCCAAAAGTTCCTTAGTGGGGAGGATTGATCTATGAGGATCCCCTTTTGAAATAATATTGATTCAATATCATTTTGAGTACCTGTGTTATTTAATCTCTAGGCACCAAATTCAAGATAAAAGGATAAAAAATAAAAGTTCTCAATTATTCTTCAAACCATTCACACAATGTATATCTTATCAAGATCTTTCCATCACATTTTTAGTTTGAAAAATGGAGTCTATAAGCGTAAGATATGACTGGTTAAAGTTGGTCAAAAATCAACATAACATGTCAACATTGGTTAATGTATGGAAAATATAGTCAATAAGCATTAAATTCCATTTATGGGAATAAAAAGGTAAATGGGGCCATTTAAAAATTAAACCCATCTGATTATCTTTTTCCCATTGATAAATCACCCACTTTCTAACCACCTCCACATGGTATGTGGAAACATGAAAGTTTTATTTTTAAGAAAATGCATTAAATAAGGAATAAGTCTCATCCCAAAACCAAGGGAATGGGAAGGGGTTTTATCCCTTAATTTATTTTAATCATATTGATAAAATCCACCCATATATTCCAAGGGTCTGGGAAGGCTATAAAAGGAACAAGAGTCATTTGTAAATCATAGATTGGAGCTTATGAAGTGTTTTTAGCTTCATATAAGAATTAAAGTTGGAAGAGCCAAAGTATATATATTTTTGTAATCTTTGCTAAGAAGAGGATGTTGACACATAGGGTTTTGAGGATTAATTTTTATGTACTTCAATATTGTAAGTTTTGCATCAGGATATTTAATGGGTTGGTCACATTGGAGTAGACCCAAGGACATAGACAATTTCCAAACCCCGTAAACAAACTTGTGTTGTTGTTATCTATTAATTTTGTTCACTTTTTCCTATTTATAAGAAAAAATCCATTCAATTTTAAATATTTAATTTTTTTTATTAAATAGTGTTATTTATCAAATTATTTAAGATCATTATTTGATAATGTTAATGGATCATTCTTTGAAAGACCATTACTCTCTCCATGTCATTTCACTTGCAATACCCTTTCAAAGAGGGGAAAAATATATACACCTAAATTAACTTGATTCATTTAATATCACTAATATTCCTATTAGTTGACACTAATTTCACCTATCCCATCTAATATTATTTATCTAAAATCACCACTTCTAGTCATTTATCTAATATCCCCCTTAATTATTATTCATTCACTAACCTTATTTCTACCCCACCAATGAATTAATCCTCCTAGTTCATGTCTTATCCCATCCTAATCTCTCTTATCCATTATTTGGAAATATAAAATTCCTAAGACCCACCTACCCACCTGCACTAGCCTATTCCTAAGATCTCCTACACCCATAGTCCCTAATCACCCACCTAATCCCTTAGTAATCATAATTATCCCATAAGGAGATTATATAATTATATTATTATATAGCCTTCTCTAACTTGGCTCCTCCTCTTTATAAGCATCTATTTTAGAGGCTTCTAAAGAATTTTTAATTCCTTGAAAATTCCTCTACCCTTGATCCTCATGGCTCAACATAAAATGTGAACCATAGATATTCCCTCCTTAGATTATTTATACAAGACACTCCTCCATATCCAAGTCATATATTAAATCTACGAAATATCTATGTCAAATCCATGATCAACTAGTGAAGGCTATCATCAATTACCATCAATCAAGCTATCATAATGCTATAAATGTGAGTATAAAGTAAGTGATCTCAATCCAAATCCTTGTTGGAAATATTGTAATTGATGTCAAAGGTCTATCATTATTTGTGATAAAGGCCCCATTGCATTTAATTATGTTTGTAATTATTATATCTTGGCTAATGTGAGTTAATATTTATTTAATATTAACGAATATATTTTTGTTGCATATAAGACAAAAGAAGGGCCCATGGAGAAGTCAAAGAGCCATGGGGTAAAGATAAAATAAGTATGCGACACATTTTCCCATGAAGAGTCATCTTGGGGAATTCCAAGAGTCACCAAGTGAAGACAAAAGAGGAAGGGCACAATTTCTCATGAAGGGACACTTTGAGGAATACGAAAAGTCACCAAGATAAGGACAAAAGAGGGAAGGATGTTTTTTCTCATGAAGGGTCACCACATGACTTTTCAAAAGCAAGGATATGAAGGGTCATACAAGTTTTGCACCATTTTCCATGAAGATTGAAGGGTCACAAAGGGGGAAGGCCAAAGGTCAATTGGAAAGCTATAAATAAAGGCTTGAGAAGCCATTTGTAATATGAAAGAGAGAGGTTAATTTGATATTGTAATATCTAGCTTAGAAGAGCAATTATGAGAGTTGAATATGATTTTTATGTGTTATATCTAGCTTAGAAGAGCAAAGGTGAGAGAGAGGAAAGATATGTTGTAATGAACTATCATTTATTGAGATAACAACATTGAGAGATAGTTGTGTGGTATACTCAAAGGGGTTGGTGCTCCTGTGGGTTGGTGCTCACGAATAGTTACTGGGTTAGTACTCGGTAAAGGGGTTGGTGCTCCTATGGGTTGGTGCTTGGAAAAGGGGTTGGTGCTCCTATGGGTTGGTGCTCATGAATTATTACTAGGTTGGTGCTCAACAAAGGGGTTGGTGATCATGAATAGTTATTGGGTTGGTGCTCAACAAAGGGGTTGGTGCTCCTGCAAGTTGGTGCTTGTGAATATTGTTTGGGTTGGTGCTCATTCATATACTTGAGATTTTTCTCTATGGTTTTTCCCACATTAGGTTTCCACGTTATATCTGGTGTCTCTCTCTATCTTGTGTGGTGTTTATTGTTTGAGTTTTATTGCATATCTTGAATGTTTGATTAAGTGGAATTTGGTTAAGAGAAATTTTTATAAGATATATGATATATTGATTCATCCCCCCTTCTCAATATATCCCATGCTTAACAATCCTTTTAGTTTTTTATTTGTTTAATATTGGTTTAAAGTAATTATATTTAAGATTAGAGTGTTTATTTGAATTTTCCTTCACCTATTTGTATTTTATCCTAATAGATCTATATCTCAATTAGTAGATTGACATTTTGGGTGTTTTGATGTAAGCGCACAATCTAAATTCCATATAGCTCAAAATTTCATCTATAGGAGGTGTGTGGGAGATCATTGGTCAATGGTTATAAGTTAATATTGGGGATAGTTTTATACCTCTATCTATTTTAACCATTTGAGATCATACTCAGGCTATATATATGGATAATTGAGAGGTTACGAAGCACCTTATGTATTTTTTTACACATTATATTATATATTTGACTTTGTACTAAAATGTAACATATTATACTATTATTATTTTATGGATATTCATCACAATAGTGGATATGAGACTTGTGATTGATTCTAAATATTATGATAGTAATGGTCATATTCTTATTTATTCTTGAAATGTGCATTATATCCTAGTTTAGTTGTACTTAATTCTTTCACTGTACATTTAATGTGAGATACTCATATTGTAATCTAATTTAGACTATTTGGAAACTAAATGAATCATATTTTTAGCTAGTGGGTTATTACATTTATAAAATTAATGTATTATATGTATTTAACACCTAAATAATAATCTTATGACAGTTAAAGATGATTTTATATGTGTCCCTTATGTATTAAAAAAATTAGTGTAACTTTTGATAAACCTAGTGGGGATCTAACATTAATAACCAACCAAATAATTTACCCAAAAAACTACTTAAACTCAACATATATGAGATGTCCTTATGAAATTTGTGTCAAGTTCATAACCCTTCTCAGCATAGATAAATAGATTTCATCAAGTTTTGTAATGCCTTCGATATTCTCTAAAAATATATGGAGGGATATGAGTTAATTATTAACCACCAAAATATTTCCAACTCGTCTAATACCCATAGTACATCAAGACCTCTAAAACTACCATGGTTCTAGAGACTTTTGAGTTATTTATTTAAGTTGATAATGAACTGAAGGAGGCCACTAAAAAGTTGTATGTTTTCTAGTAATACCATTAAAATAAATATGCACTCAATAGTTGAACACAACAACCCCTTACTACATATACTCTTATAAATAATGTTATGACCCATCCTAACCCTATAACTGAAAATTATCATCTACCTAAAAAATATAGAGACCCCAAACATCACATATAAGTGCAACATGTTCCTAGTAGAATGGGATATAACATAGTGGAGGATATGAAGCATATTAAATAAAACATAACTCAACTTGAACTAGTCCAAATCACCAAGAAACAAGATCTCCTTATGAATTATTTAATAGATAAACCAACCCATCTTAAGAAAAATATTGCACACACCAACGTGATAATACATAAGAACAAATTTCAGGTTCCTCCTTTCCTCCTCATAGTTTGGTTTTTTTATATGAATTTACATAATTGCTTGGTCAATTTAAAGGCCTTGGAAAAATTCATACCTACTAAATTTTGTGATAAGTTGGGACTAACCCCTATCAAATCTAATAAAATAGTATTCCAAATAGATAATTCTAAATTCAAAGTGGTAGGTGAACTCTTAAACATGCATATGACGTTGGTATTTTAGCTTTGAGTCGACTAGTTTTTGGATATTAAGGTGTTAGATATCCCTAAAGCATATGGGATGCTACTCAACAAGGACTAGTCTAAAACCTTAAACAAGTATATGGCCATAAAATTTCACACATGTGGCTACCTTGAAGAGGTGTGGCCAATAATATGTATATTGATAAAGAAGATGAGAAGAAATATATGATCATAAAGTATAATGACATAAACTAACAAAGATCCATAATCATCAGGATTATGGTCTCTATACTTTTATGGGCATTGTTATAATCAAGGTTTTAGAGTGGGAATTCTATTAATAAACATGTAAGGAAAGTAACACCTAGTAGCCTATATGCTATAGTTCCCTTGTACTAAAAACCTCATGGAATATGAAGCTTCATCCAAGGCCTACAATTTTCCATAAATAATAAATTAAAGAGTTAAGGGTGTATGGGGACTCCGAGTTAGTAATCAACCAAGTCAGAAGCAAGTTCTAATGCAAATTTTATTACCAAAGGAAAGACAAATATTGGGCATGGGATATAATAGAAACATTTAATGCCTTAACTACCATACCTATCCTTAAGTAATAGAACTAGGTCATATATTCTTTAGTAGCATATATTATAGGGTTTAAAAATTTCTCCATATAACTCATACCATGCCACTCAGTCTCAGACAATGTTTAAAAATGTTAGTGTTCGATTGGTTGATCCAATTCATATTAATAACATAGTTAGTAATGTTATAAATTTAAATAAATTTAGTATGGTTTGGGTGGTTGAACCAATTGGGGTATCCCATAGAGCAACCTCATTAAGAAAGCTTATTTAAAGATTTCAACCTTTGTCAATAATTGATTAAATATTATACTTTTATTTTTGTGTTAAATTTTAACAAATGCAATGTACATCTCACTATTTACCTTATTAAATTGGTCCTAATAGTGGTATTAAATCCGTTTAAAATGAATTTGTTAATGAAATATTTGAAGAGCTTAGTTTTTCATGTGAAGGAGGAAGCCATGAAGAGAATTAAAGGCGAAAGCAATATTTTTTTCATAGTTTGAAGCTCAGAGCATTTATTTTTTATTCCATCTCCAAAAATATATTTTTATTCCTATAGAAGCTTCAAAACCTGATTTGTATGGCAAAAATGCCCCAAATGAAATTTATACAGCCCAAGAAGCATCTTATATTACTATGCCCCTAACCTATAGCATGTATCAAGATAGGAATAGCTAATTTATGGCTTAATTATACCTCTTTGATGTTATATCACATTTATCTATGCTTTCATTAGGTTAGTAGGTCAAACTATGGAGTAACCATGGCCTAGTTAGACTATATATAGGAGGTAGTGGGTAGTTGTTTATCATCATATGGTGAATTTTGCTCTTATTGAATCATGTGGAGGTTGCCTCCTCAAAGTGGCTTGTCTTGTATTCATATATTCTACTATATTTTAGTCATATTGAGATCTATTTATATTATTCTCCTTTATTGTTGAAGTAATTTCATTACAAGTGGTATTGGAGCTTCGATTTAGGCTATAAATAGGTCAAAAACCCTAGATTTTATAAATTAGATATATCTCACAAACGGTTATGAATTTATTGGAATTTTTTTTACTTGAAGTGAAAAATCATTCTAGTAAGCTTTAATTCAAATTTCAACTCAATTGGATCTATTTTGAAAACATTATTGCCATTTTAGGTTTTTTCATAAATTCACTCTATAGTCCATAATTCAAGGAATTTTTTATATTTATTTATAGTTTTGTAAATATTAGAAAAATATATATGGGTATCTTCTTTGTATTTTTTATTTGAGGCTGACATAAGTAAAAAATCACTTAGTCAAAGTTAGGTCAAAAGTGCTAATCAAAGTCAACATTGTCAAGCCCTTTTATGGTAGGACCATAAACTAGGGGATGAAGAAAGGGTGCCTAAACCCTAGATAAAACTACTCACAATAAAGATATGGATTTAGCATGGGGATTTACTAGATCCTTTATACTAGGGTTCTCTAAGATAGATAAAAATGTGAGCCATCTTTACTACAATGTGCAAGGCATTCAAAGCAAGATACAAGTCATACAATCTATTATAAAATCCGTATAATCTAGTTTTACAAATATTATGATGGATATACAAATTAATCATCTAAATTAGTTAGATGTCACTTTACAAAACCCCACTAAGGTACATCTCCCAATTGGCCTAATCCAAATCCAAGTACCTTGCCACAATGAAACATGTTACTAATGGTAGATATGTGTAAATTTGATGGAAAGGATCCACTCAATTATATCAACCAAATGGATATTTTTTTGATCTACATCATATCCCATGTCGATATAAGGTTACCATGGCACCCCTGTATCTAGAACCTAAATAATTCATTTGGTATTGATGGTTGTGTGTTCAAAATAAAAAGATGACTCTCAATGTCACCTAGTTATTTTTTATAGAGGAGATGCAATTACACTATAACAATAGTGTGATAGAGAATTATTTCAACCAATTGGAAAATTTTCAACAAACTAGTTTAGTCAAAGATTATACTCATAATTTTTAGAACCTATCTTTACGTGTGGAGATAATTTATGATGAGAACCTAAATTACCTATTTTTGGGAGGCCTCAAGGATCACATTCAACATAAGGTACACATGTTTAATCCAATTAAGGTATATAATTATATTATCATTGCATGTAGGGATGAGGAAAAATTCATATCCAACAAGAAAAAACCATTCACTCACTTTAGAGATCATAGCATATTGACACCATCATTTCCTCCACCTACAAGATTGAACCCTAAAAAAATAGAAGAGAATAATCTATAAGGATTATGTTTTGGCTATGAAAAGAAGTGGATCAAAGGACATATATTTGTTGACAAGTTATTATACATTGAGGGATCTAATGAATATTATGAAGAGATAGAGGAGGTACTTGAATATTCGAAACCTGCAATCTTTTTTCATGCACTTTTGGGTATTAGCACTCCTCAAATAGTTAAGGTGGTGGCTTTCCTCAAGAAACAAAATTTGACCATGTTGATTGACTCAAGAAGCACACATAATTTCATCAATCATAAGTTGGCCACTCGATTGAATTTTTTCATTTACCCATCACCAAAATTTTAGGTCATGATTATAGATGGTGGCATAGTTAATTATTCAAGGAAATGTCATAGTATTAATCTTGTTATGGATGAGTACAATCTAGATTATCCTATGTTTGATATTCCCATGGATGGTGTAGACATTATTTTGGGAGTCCAATAGCTTACAACCTTGGGTAAAATTGAGATGAACTTCCAAGAACTATTCATGTGATTTCATTCTAAAGGTAGAAAAATTGAAATATGGGAATTACAGGTAAAATCTCCATAATTGGTTGGTTTACACCAAATAACAAAGATGTTAAAAAGGAGGAAAAATGATTTATAGCATGTTTATATTCCATATAAGTTCAATCCATTAAGGCATATACACATCTTAATCTTTAAATGATTCTTAATGACCACCTATATATTTGTAAGGCCATGTCAAAAGAACTACCACCTAAAAGAGAACATGATCATGCCATTCAACTACTTATAAGGAGTCAACCACAAAAATATTAGAACATATAGATATCCATATGTGTAAAATAGTGAAATATAAAATATGGTCCATGAGATGCTAGAGACAGGGATCATCAGGCACAACTAAAGTGCATATTCAATGTTAGTGGTCATGGTGTGTAAGAAGGATAACACATGGAGGATGTGCCCAGATTTGAGGGAACTAAAAAAGTATACCATTAAATATAAGTTTCCTATTCTATTAATTTATATTTATTTGATGAGTTTCATGGTGTTGTTTATTTCATAAAATTGGATCTTCATTTGCAATACCATCAAATTACAATCAAGGATAAAGATGTTCATAAAACCACTTTTAGAACTCATGAGGGTCATTATGAGTTTTTGGTAATGCCCTTTGGTCTTAAAAATACACCATATAATTTTTATATCTTTATGAACATTATTTTTAGTCCTTTTTTAAGGAAGTTTGTGCTATTTTTTTTTGATGACATATTTATTTATAGTAAGACATGGGAAGAACAAAACATATGAAACAATTATTGATAGTTTTGGAACAACATAAGCTTTATGCCAAGCCATCCAAATATGATTTTGGAGTATAAGAGGTTGATTAATTGGGTCACATTATATCCCATGAAGGTGTCAAAGCTGATCCTCATAATATCAAAGCTATGGTGGATTCGCCAATGCCAAAAACTCTCAAAAACCTCTAAAGGTTCCTATGACTAACAGGTTACTACCAAAGAGTTGTGAAAGGTTATGGAATTGTAGTAGATCCACTCATTGAAGTGATATATAAGGATATATTATATTGGAATGATGAATCCACTAAAGTATTTGAGCAATTGAAATCAACTATGTGCACCACCCCAATTTTGGCTACTCTATACCTCTCAAAGATGTTCATTGTTAAATGTGATGCTTTTGAATCAGGGTTGGGAGAAATACTAATGTGAGAAGGAAGACCCATTTAATTTAAGATTCATGAATTCAAATTTAAAAATATCCAAAAACTTATCTATGAGAAATAAATGATGGCTATTGTTCATGTAGTAAAATAATGGAGGACCTATTTGATGGGTACAATTTTAAAGTGAAAATAGATTATGATATTCTCAAATAATTTTTGGAAAAAAGATTATCATCTAAGGAAAAAAATGGGTAAAAATAAGTTGGATTATGATTTTGAAATCATATAAAAGAAGGTTAAATATAATGTAGTATCAGATGCACTATCCAAATGGGATGCATCCATAGAATATTACTTTGTGAAATGTCCATGTTGTAGGAAGATTGGGTAGATGAAGCTAGGTTAGATTAGGGGTGGGACATGGATACACAAGTTATAATTCATAATATCCACCAAGGTTGTATAGACTCTAAAAATTTCAAATGGAAAGGTAATTCCCTATGGTATAAATATAGGTTATACTTGTGCAAAGATTTAGAGTTGAACTATAAGCTTCTTGAAGAGTTGCATGCATCCCAAATCGGGGGACACTCTAGGTTCTTGAAAAATTATCATAGAATCAAGAAAGAATTATTTTGGGAAAGATTCAAGGGAGATGTACAAAATTTTGTGGTAGAATTCTTAATATGCCAATAGAATAAAGGTGAGACAATTAAGACCCTAGGTATGTTACAACCTTTAGTAATTCCTAGTCAAAGGTTGGAGGAGGTTCCCATGGATTCAATCATAGGGTTGCATTTTTTTGAAGGTAAGAATGTTATCTTGGTAATTTTGGATAGGATTTAAAAATATACCCATTTTTTTCCCTCTCACACACATTTACAACAAGTACAGTAGTTCCTATTTTTCTAGAAGTAATGCTAAAATTACATGAAACCCTAAAAATAATTATAAGTGATTGTGATCCTATTTTCTCTAATAATTTTTGGACTAAACTATTTCCTTGTTTGGGTGCTTAGCTAGCTCATAGATCATCTTCCTACCCCCAATCTGATGGACAAATATAAGTGGTCAATAAATGTTTAGATGGGTATATTAGTTGTTTTATATCAGATAAGCAATAACATTGGGTTAAATGTCTATTGATTGTAGAATGGTGGTATAGCACATCTTTTCATACCTCTTCTAAAATTTCCACATTTATAACACTATATGGTTATCATCCACCTTCCATCACTTCTTACTTAAGGGTGTAAACCAAGGTTTGAGATGTGGATGGGCACATTCAACATCACCAAGAGGTTTTGGATGGTTTGAGAGAGAATTTGGCATTGGCACAAAATAGGATGAATAAATAAGTATATCAACACCATAATGAGTGAAGGTTTTGATATGGGTGACTCAATCTTTATACATTTGCATCCTTACAAGCAGATGTCCTTCAAACAACAAAAAAGGACAAAAAATTTGTTCCTAAGTATTATGGCCCTTATCATGTTCTGAAAAAAATAAAAAGTGTGGATTAAAATCTAAATTTGCCTAATTCATCTCACATACACCTAGTATTTCATGTTTTCTACTTGAATATCATTGGATGGAAAGTTTTATCCTAGACAGAGCTACTAGAACTAGATGAATAAGGACAAGTCATTTTAGAACCTGACTAGATCCTAAAAACATGTAATAAGAGGTTGAAAACTAGAGAGATTAAGGAATATTTGATCAAATGGAAGAACCTAAGTAGCGAGGATGCAACTTGGGAGTGTGAAGATTTTCTATAACAACATCCAAAGTTGTTCAATATTGAGGATAATGTTGGTTTAAAGGGGAATGGCATGCTACGCCCCTAACCTATCACATGTATTGGGATAGGAATAGATGACTTATGGCTTACTTATCCCTCTTTGATGTTATATCACCTTTATTTATGTTTTAATTGGTTTAATACATCATCTTATGGAGTAACCATGGCCTAATTAGACTATATATAAGAGGTAGTGGGTAGTTGTTTATCATCATATGGTGAATTCTACTCTTATTAAAGCTTGTGGAGGTTGCACCCTCAAAGTGTCTTATCTTTTACTCATATATTATACTATATTTTAGTCATATTGAGATATATTTATATTATTCTCCTTTATTTTTGAATTAAATTCATTACATATACAGTCAAACATCAATCTATTTTACCTATATATACTCTAAGGGTCAATGTACAACATCCAAAACCTTAACGAAAGATATTGTATGAAATTTTTATGTGGTAGTATGGTTTTTTATGTCAAAATTTTATTTTGAATAGTTTTTAAAGGTCCCATGAATAAATCTCTATTTTTTATTGCATTTTGAACCCTTAGTATGCATTTAATAATCTAAAAATCTCCAAAAATTAGATTGTATGACTTTTCTTACTCTAAAACCCTACTTTTCCAATTTGTATAGTATTCAAAATCTTTTCATAGTAGTAATGGAATTTGAATGTAGTTACCTACTTTGAAAGTCAATTTATAAGGTTTATGGCATTGATTGTAAGGATTGAAAACCCTTGTTGGAGCAATAAAATAACTTCTACAACTTACATATTTAACTATATAGTTCAAATATGTAGTGATAACATCCCATGTGTTAAAAATATGAGTTGTGTTTGTTTTATTTGATACTAGCAAGGAATTTTTTATTTGTATGGCCTTGTACAACATCCACTAATCTTCTGAGTAGTTGTATAGATGACTAGGCATATATGTCATTTGTAGTAGTAATGTGGCACCTTTAACATCCCATGTCATGAAGGAGAAGTTCATGGTTCAATGCAGAAGTGAAAACCTTTTATTTATATTTTGATTTATCAAATTAAAACTCTCATTAGGGCCCACACTTGTGAAGAAGCTTTTCCTTCTCATTATTGAGTGATTGAGTGAATGAATATTTACATGTATATAATTTTTTTATTTAACACTTAAAATAGAATATCTTACATTTATATCTCATAAATGCTTGTAGAGAAATTGGTGGAAGTTTTTTTATGATGTCCTTGGCAAGTTAGTGGTCTAAGTTTTAACTCCTTCTAGAAGTAATCTTTTGGTCAAACTTACTTTTTCAAAAGAAAGGAAACTTTTTGGAATATGCTTTTAAGTCACAAAGTGCATGTAATTGAGTAACAAGGGTATAATTTTTGAAACTTTTGACACTGACATTTTTTGTGAATTTTGTGTCTAGTGGCTATTTTGTGTAATGGTAATCATGTGACCAGTCTATCTCTAAGTTTTTTGATATTGTAGACACTTTATAATGGTCAATTTTAATGGTTTAAAACTTATTTATATGGTTTTAAAAAAAACTAATGTATAAAGGTGCATTTTTGGTAGAAACTAACACCTTCAAAATGAAAGTTTTCATAATGCCATCTCATTCTTAGTTATTAGATAACATGTCTTCCATTATAGGTCCATCATAATCCTTGTGATTGCAAATTTATAAGTGTCAAAATGGAGGTTGGTGGACAATTTCCATTCGTTGGTTAGTTATTAACTCAAAGTTTGAGACAAATTCTAGAATAACATTGTTGGTAGTAGTAATGTGTTTTTTCAATTTTAGTTTTGGTTTTATTCACTTCATTTATATTCTTGATGAGGAGTAGACAATGTATTTTTTCTTTATTTTTTACAAGGAATTATCACTTCTTGCCTAATAGGGGAAGATATTGCATGACCTTCAATTAATTATTAGTGATTATATGAGTTGACATGGGAATTGACAGCACTATAGTGCTGATAAAGTTTTTGTCAATGTTTGTTGGACGTCAAGGAGATGTTCCAAACATAGTATTGAATAGTCAATTGGATGGGTTTCTATGTCAGACCTTATGTGGAGTGATTTTGTTGAACAAGCTATGATCATGTTCTATTATAGTACAATATAAAATGGTCAAATGGGATTATCGTACCTTGATAGTATTCATCATTTAGGCCACAACATGTAGGACAAGATTCTCTATGGAGTGACATCGATTTATCAGTACCATGATGTATAGTGTGTTCATTTTAGGTGTGGTGGTTGTTTTTGATGACTTCATAATCATATCTCTAAATAATCTTCTATACCCCTTTTGGATCAAGGGGGTTTATTGGGTTATTTGATCCAATTCATATTTTATCTTAGCTAATAATGTTAGTAATTTAAATAAATTTAATTTGGTTTGGGTGGTTGAGCCCATTGGGGTGTCCCATAGAATAACCACCTTGAGAATAATTATTTAAAGCCTTAAACCTTTATAAATAATTGATTGAATATTATAATTTTACTTTTGTGTTAAATATTTTCAAATTTAATTTAAATATTTATATTTACCTTATGAAATCAGTCCTAACATTCAAGTCTTTGATAATGATTGAAACATATTAGATTTCCTAAACAATTTAGGATTTTTTAGTGGCCATGTTATAGATGAAGCAGATAGAGACAATCCCCCTAATAAGGATTGTGATGAAGATGGTGTCATGAACATGAGAGAAAACCATATTTTTAATGTTATGATTTCATTTAAAAGAGTGTTTAACCTAGATAGGTCCACACACAGACTAGAGACATTGAATTACATCAACCAATGATCATATACAATCAACTTGGGATCCATTGATCAACTCAAATATGTTAAAATCGGTCCTGATTGTACTCCAATGTAAGTAAAGAAGCTCAATAATTTATTTCTATAATATAAATATGTCATTACTTGGACATATAAATACCTTAAAATATTTAATAAGTGTGATAAAACACACCATCCCACTTAAGTAAGGGAATAACCCATTTAATCAAAGAAAATGACTCATAAACCCTATCTTAGATCCCTTTATTCACAAGGAAGTTCACAAATTTATCTTGATGATAATTACTTTCCTAGTTTTCCATTCTAATTGGGTTTCCATCCTAGTTCCTCTTTGAAATAAAAATGGAGAGATTAAGCTGTGCGTCGATTTCAAGAATTTTAATCAAGGCTCAGATAAAGACAATTATCTTTTTCCCTCCTTAGATACGTGATTCAGATGGTAAGTGTCTCTTATATCATGTCATTTTTGGATGGATTCTCATGGTATAACCAAGTCTTAGTTGTGATCACACAATTACAAGGGAGTTTTCTCATAAGTATGAAACCAAAATGAAATACATAAAAACATAAGACACAAGGATATGTCCTTAGATTTCGAAAGATCAAGAAAGAGCTTAAACAAGCATATTATAAGATAAATAACACAAATATTACACTCTCATTCGGATGTGTCTCTTTCCATAATGTAATTTTGCTTAGCCTAAAGCTTGAGTACTTCATTAATTTCATGGAACTATTTTGATGGCATCTACCCTTGTGTTATGCATGATTTAATTAAAAAATTTAAGAACTTAGTGAAGATTTTCTTGAAGTTTTGGAAGATTAAGTCTAGCACAAAAAACTTGTTAAAGAAGAGGGAGGTCTCTTAAATTTAAATTTTTATCTATTGAATGTGATCCATTAATATAATATGAATATAAATTTTGAGGATTAGTCCTCAACCTCATAAATGTTATAGGGTGAGTTCTCAATAATCTCCATTAATGAAAATATGGATTATGTAGGAGTTTCAAATGATGAAGATATTATGTGTGTAAGAGGTATTTAATAGCATGTTCACTATGTCAAAGCATGTCATACCTTTTTATTGCACACTTTCCTTAATGATGTCATCTTTGGTGAGTCAATAATTTAATTTTATATTTTAGAAAATGGGAAATTCTCAAAAGCTATAGAATTTCCCATTAGAGGAGAATTAGGCCTTATTGACAAAGATTAATTACCCATGGAAATTAATATGATTTTTCAATATTTTTTTTCATCAAACATTCATTTTAAATATATTGTGGTAGTATTTTCAAAGTTTTGACTTCATTTGGGACATTTTTGATAATTTTGATGTTGTATTATGGTGTGTTGCCTCAATTAGGGATGTGTTTTGATGATTCGAGATCAAATAAATAATTATACGAATGATTTAGAGTAATTGAAGATTTATGGTTAAATTTGTGTGTTATTGCAAAAATTCATTTTGATTATAATTTGGACATGAAAGTGATGCAATTGGAGTTTCTATATTTTGCTCCTATTTGAAAGGGTGTTTCGAGACACAAACAAAGTAATGGATTTTTAAATAATGAAATAGTGGTTAAAATGATTTTATAATGATTTAATAATGATGTGTTCATGTTTTATTTATTATTATTTAATTTACTATGAAAGTGTTAATTGTAGAGTAAAAAATACTCTACGTTTCATTCTGAGTTTTAGTTGCATGCTGCAAAGTTTTGTTCCCACATAATTTGGTTTGAGAGGTGAAGTTTTGAAAATAGAGCATGGGATCTATTTTTATTTTGATTCATTTTTTTTCTAAGTGTAGAAGCAAGTAGAAGCCACCACGTGTCGAGATTCAAGTTATATTCATTTTGCTTCACTGATATAGCAAAGACTGTGGTGGGTCTTAAGTGTTGTTTCTGAAGAAAGTGAAAGCTACCAGGTGTCATTATCCATGTAAATATGAAATGAGACATGTTTGTTTCTATGGTATAAATAGAGTAAAGCAGAGACCACCATGTGTCATCTTTTGTAGGTTTCTAAAAAGGTAGTTAAAAGCAGCAGAGATCACCATGTATCCCTAGATAAGTAAAGTGAAGATTACCATGTGTCCTTTAATAAAAGTAGCAGAGATTGACACCTATCCCTGTGTCCCTTCTAAAGTTACTCAGGTAAGAAATGTTGTGGGTCTTATTTTATTTTAAGCTATTGAAGTTTTGAGGAAGCAGATAGCGACAAGTGTTAAAGGTAGAACATTCCTGAGTAAAGACACAAAAGATTATAAGTTATGCGAAAAGTGTCACATGTTTTTAATAGGTGTTGTGAAACATGCCAAGTGTCATTTTTTGGTGTCTCTTAAGTAATAGGAAGATTTTAAAAGAATTGGCTAAGTGTTATCTAGCATTTAAGAGAAGGGAGCATCCTGCAATCTATTTCAGCTAATGAACTGCTAGAAGACAAAGCATTTCAGATTCTATAAGATATCTTTTGTTAGACACTTTCAGTTTAGTTAGATTTCAGTTGGGCCATTAGATTGGGAACAAGCAAACAATCTGGAGTGAATCTAAGGTGATAAATAAGGGTGCAAAGATCACCAAAAAAGGAGGATAAACCAGAGAGAATTTTGGAGAGAGAATTATTGTAAAGAGTTTAGACTTTCTAAAGCTATGACTAGTAATATGATTTGCTTTTGTTCTATCTTCTTAAGTTGGAAGGTTTATGTAATTGTGCATGTTTTTGTGCCTCTTATGTAACTAGAGAATAAATGATAAGATTGAATCTTATGCCTTTGTTGATATTTTTTGTGTCATTTGCAAAAGTAGTGTAGGCTGTAGACTTTCTAGAGCTATGATTAAGAATGTCATTTGCTTTCGTCTCATTTTCTTGAGTTGAAAAGTTTATATAACTGTGCATGTTTCTATGCCTCTTATGTGACTGAAAAATTCAAATAAGAAGATTGAACCCTATGCTTTTGTTGACATTTTCTGTATCACTGCAAAAGTAGTCTATGATGTGAGCCTCTGTTTCTATTGTTTCCATATTTTACATTGATCATGCACTTGTTTGATCTTAAATGTAAATGAATCTTACATATAGTCTCACTATGTTTAGGATTAAGGTTGACTTACATTTAGGCGCATCACCATAGATTAGATTTTCTTTCTTGCATTTGTGTTTCTTTTAAAATTCTTATCCTTTTTCCCAGTATCTACTTGATTTAGAGAAGAACCAGCTTCTTAAAAATCTAGAGGTTGTTTCAAGTCGCAAGGTCCCACATCTTGAAACTTCCCATTGTTGTTGATTAGAATAAAGTGCAATTTTAAATCATCAACATTAATAATGATGCCCCAAATGATGTTTTACATGCCCAAGATACCCCTTCGAGGGAGTGGCTATTTTTTTTATGGATGGGCCCTCAAAAGGAATAAAATGACATGTTATACAACTAAAGAGTCTAAGAAATAGAAATGAGTGGTCAAAATGGGACTAATAATGGATAAAGGAGTCATAAACAAGCGTCATGAGAATAAGAATGAAGCAATGGGAGGCTAGGGGTAAAAAATCAATTTTTAAGGTATAAATTTACCCCTAGGGAGTGAAAATAGTTCATTTTAACTCTCCCTACTTTACATTATTTTATCTATATTTTTTGCATGAGAATTTCAATTTTGATGTTGTGCATTCCTTGACAAAAGTGTATACACATAATGTTTTCAAACTTTATCAATTACTAATGCTTTTTATCTTGGAAGAACCAGTCGATTCTCAATCTCTTTGAGTGCAAGCCTTAAGGGATGCATCATAAAAGGGGTGGGTATACCATTGATGCTTCAAAATATTCTTGTCCCTTTACTACCATTTATTATCTACACAACCATCTCATAAAACATTCCCATAAGTTTTGCCTCCTCTTTTGTACCCTCTTCTAGTCATTTTTTGCCTTCATTAGCCTTATGTAGCCTAAACTCCTTTTTGATGGTTTATGATACAATGCCAGCTCCATCAACCCTATAATATTATTTATAAAAATCATTTAGGATCTAGGTCAGCCTTTGGCTGACTTAGGCCATGACCTAATTTATTTTTGTCAATAATGATATAGAGTCGATTAGGCTAACCCCATTCACTAAAATTTTAGAAAGGATTAGGGTTAGATTTAGCTATATAGACACATTCATTTCATTATGTATTAGAGATAACAAGTTTTAAATATTAATTTTTGCTTTTTTACAATCTACTCTTTTACCATTCTACATGAGGACTCTTATCTCAAAATTTCTACTTGGAGAAAAATCATGTCTTGTTGAAAAGTCTTAAATACTTTGGCCTTTCTTAGTAATCCTTACAAACCACACCAAGCTCTTTCAAATAAATTTTTTCCAAGGGAGAGATTGAGTCTCAATGGGTTCATCTTCAAGGTAAGTATTTCTAACTTTACTCCTCTCTTTAGTAGATAGAAGTAGCATAAGTAATGGATTTTGAATATATTACTGTCTCCATGGATTAGGTTCTTACCTATATATAACTTAAATAGGATTATATTATGAATGTTTAATTTTATGTTTACTAACCCCATTTTGTGCCACAAGATTTAGTGAAAACTATATTATATTTTAGTTTCTTTTCATTTACTTACTTTTTTGAACAAGAAAACATAAGACCTAGTTAGGGTTATCGCATATTTTTTCTTGACTAGAGGCTTTAGAACCCTACCTAGTGATATTATTGTGGTAAGATATCCCTTGGATAGGTATATCATATCCATATTGATCATGATATTTAATATATATTTTATTTATAATCAAAATTGTAAGTATTATTTATCTTCTCTGAGCTATGATTGATTTATAGATCAATTGTATTTCCCTTTGCATACATTCTGACAAACCCAACATGAATCTAACCCTTATAGGTTTTATTTTACACCTTCATTTTTATAATTTTATTATATTTTTACATATTTTAAATACTATATCAAACTAGTCAATATAGTTTTAACTTTATGTGCATAGGTTTAACACACAGTCACTTAAAAATGACTATGTTTTATCTATGCAATGTCTTCAACAACTATAGGCTACTAGATTAATTAATTAAAAATATTATTATTATTGAGTTAGATTAGCATAAATTATCAAATAGGTTAAATATATCTACTATTTTATTCTATCAACATATAATTTAACAGATATTGTCAAATAGTTTGACTCTATTCATTATTCTTCTTTAATGTATAGGGTTTTATAGAACTTGGTCAAACTAGTCAACCCACATTATTGAATTTGAAATAATCAACTAAAGCATTGCAACATAAAAAATTATAATATAAATCATATTCAAACCCACCAAGGTTCCTTTCTTTTCTCTCTATCATTTTAGTTTTTCCTTAATTTCCATTTTTCATAAGTTAGTAGTCTTCAAAAATGCAAACCTACAACTAATGAGGTCGACTTGATCAACTTAGTTTTGTAGTCTGCCTTCTATCTCAGAGACATATTCAATATGTTTGACTATGTTTTTAAAGACCCTACTATTATAAAATAGTAGTGACCCATTCAACTTTGTTCTATACTATTTTCATGCAACATCACCGGAATTGACTCTGTATTATTCTTAGTTAAGGAGTTAACATCTATTTACTAGTAATTAATTCACATTTTTTTTAGTTTTTTGAATGCTTAGAGTAACTCACATATTATAAATAGTTAGTTTTTCAAATTACGATTTTAGTTACACTATTTTAATTTTTTCAAACACTATCAAATCACTTAAATTTCAAAATGCATTTAAACATTTGTCTTCATGAGGCCTACCTACTTGTATTTCATCAATAAAGGGGGAAACTGACTTGGTTTTCTAGCCAAGTATAAATATGTGGTTAATGGTATATGTAGGTAAAGCACCTGACACACTTATGATTTTAGTATTATGAAGTGAGGAGGTAGGCCCCTAAACATGGTTCAAATCAAACCTCAAGTTGAGGTAGATGGATCAGATCCTTTTTGTACCTATCAAGACAATTCCCATCTTCAATTATCTCATCATAATGAGGTGGTGATTGACACAAGTCTATCTAACAGCCCCACCAGTAATCCACCTCTTAATAACCCTAGCCCTAATAACAATTTAGGGAATCTTCCTAAAAACACTAACCCACTAATTGATACAACCCAAATTCTTGCATAGATAGTGTAACAAATGAACATAATGTAACTATATAACACCTCACAAATGTAACTATAACATCATTTGATCAATATGACTAATAAACCCCATGTTATCCTCCCTCAAAATAACCAAAACTTTACTCCACCTATTATAGATGTCATGGGAAATGTCATTCCCCAGCTTATCATGAATAATAAGATGCTTCAAAACATAAAAAATGAGCCTTTAGTCCCTTTCATTATTTATATTGATATTGGTAACATATCTCCAAATCTTAATTATGATGGGACTAAATACCCTACATATTTACAAGGAATAGATCCAACAATCTTTACAAAGAATGGATGCAAACTAATACTTTTTCCAAAACTAAACATTTGGTTAAAACTTTCACTAGCGACGTATTCTAATGGTATAATTAACTTCCCCAACATTCCATATGGAAACTAGAGGATTTATTCAATCATCTAGTTAAATATTTTCAACAAAATGATTTTTTTTTTAAAAATATTAGCCATTTCATCAATGCTAATCAATCTCCCACTGAATCAGCTCATCATTTTATCAAATAATGGAGAAATTTAGCCTATAAGGCCAACCATAACATGATCAATGATAATATATTCAAAATCTTTATAACTTCCTTAACTCTTCTTCAATATAAGGTTCAAACTTTTGCCCCTCAAACACTTGACGAAGCTCTTGAGCAAGCCAAACATTAAGAATTCTTAATGAACTAGTTTGAACCTAATAACAAATTCCTCAAAGGGTCTTTTCAACATTACACTAATGAAATCACTATAAATACTCCTCAAACCAATCCAAGAGTTGCCAAAGTTAACAATCCCCCATCTTCTTAGACACCTTTAACTGTGTATCAAATGAAATAAATTTTATCACCCTTTAAATCATTTAATTATCCCAATAATCCTCCGAAATGGTATGAACCTAATCAATATTTTTGGTTCCATGTTAACATCGGTCATTCTTATGAATCTTCTAGAGGGATTACCAAATTTTCTATCTCATATATGTTTGGTGATTCATTCAATCACAAAGCCATGATTCAACTCCATTGTCAAGATTAAAACACTGCTTCTCAAAAAAGAAAAGCTCCCAAAGCTTTTTATTCTAATAACCAAAAACCTTTTTCCACATCTAATGCTCAACAATATAACAAGGATGTTTGTGCCATTGATGCTGACTATGACCAATATTATAATAATTCTCGACATGTTAATGTGGATAGGGTCATTTATCACTAAAAAATGGCTCGTAAAGATCCCATCACTAAACCTAAGAAAACATATTTATAATATCAACACCTCAAATATACTAACACCACTCACCTAGATTCAAAATCTAATGTAAAACCATCTCCCTTTTTTGAAACCACCAACCACTTATATTCCTCTAAAATCAAAATTACCTTCTAAACCTCATGTTGGTACTTCTTTTAAAACCCATTGGATCTTATTATAAGAAATCAACTCCATGATTTAAAATTCCTCTTATGGATTTCATTCTTACCTCCCGTTATCATTGCAAGTTCCTCATAACATAATTGTAATAAATTGAATAGCCATCTTCTATCAAAGAAGAACCACCCTCTCATGAGCCTCAAACAACTAACATGCATACCATTGAATCCATTTGTAATTTTTCAAAATCCTCCATAGAATTCCTCAAATAAGACATGATTAATGATGAGATCCTCTTTCACATCGGTGATACACTCCTATTCATTAAAATATCCATTAATACTACCATCATTTGTAAAGTATTAGTAGACAAAGGGTCTAATATTAATGTGAAATCTTTGTGGTTCATCTAATAGCTTGGATATAATAAAGATCATCTCAAGCAAACCCATCTAAACTATAATGGATTTAACAAAACTACTCAAAATCCACTTGGTTAAATTTGTCTCCCTTTCACAATTGAACCTAAGACTATTCTAACTAAACTTATGGTCCTTGATTTACCCCTATCTAACAACATACTCTTAGGATGACCATAGACTCATAAAATGAGGGATATCACCTCTTTTGATAGTCAATGTATAAATTTCCTTCATAATGGAAAAATGTATAAACACAAGGCCAATCCTAACCCTTAGAGTATTTAACTTCCAAATCCTAAATCTCAATATCACAGTCCCATGATTCCAATGATCAATAATGCTCCCTTACCCAAATTTGTTAACATGAATCTTGATTTACATGTCACTCTTGATGATTTAGATGATGATGAATTGAATGACTTTAAAAATAATTGCAATACTACTAAGTTACCTCCTTACATATCAGAGTGGATTCCTCCTTTATTGCCTCGTGATCTCATAATCC
Source organism: Torreya grandis (assembly GCA_037957365.1). Lineage (NCBI taxonomy): Eukaryota > Viridiplantae > Streptophyta > Pinopsida > Cupressales > Taxaceae > Torreya > Torreya grandis. Next base: position 393,661 of record JARHVA010000865.1, read on the forward strand.
CCCTCATTGATGAAGATCATTGATTTTACACCTCCATGAAATTCTCAAGAAGTTGCTTACATATAATATGCCTTTGCATGTAATGATTATGGAGTGGTAAAATTATTCCAATATCCCTTAACCATGTCTCCATGTAAATTCAGTGATCTGGGCATTTACCCTTCCAAAATTCCTCCTAAATCTCAAACATGTACAATTTCTCAAACCTATGAAGATAAATACAACATGACCCAAGCTCAATCATGAGATTTGGATGTTAAACATTATCAATCAAATTTAGCTCAAATGCTTGATTTTAATCATGATTTTCATACCATTTCAACTAAATTTGAGTTAGCACATAAAGGTCATATACCTCCTACTAAGTCTCCATTCCTTGATACTCCTTGGGTGGTCAAACAAATCTTACCTTATGAACCTCCAAAAATTCTTGTATCTTCTATTAAATATATATAACCAATCATTACATCCAATTATTCCCCCATAAATGATGATAATGATAATATAATAAACTCTAATTAACTTTATTCCCCTAATCCACCTACTCTTAATATTAAATAATATGCTAAGGCCATGGATGTACATCAAATACATTCTGAATATGATCAACATGGTAAAAATATTATTAATCTTCAAGTAGATGTTAAATATTAATGTCCTTTTCCCACCTTGCCTAATAACAAAGCCATTATTGAATTACTTCATGCCTGAAAACTTCAACTCCCTCAGTAGCATAAAAAACTCAAGAATTTTAGGAAGAAATCCCCTCATTTCAACAAATTCATTACTATCATTGATCTTAAAGAAAATCCCATTTATTCCTTACCTAACACACCATATCATTTACAAAATGGAAATGATATGCTTATCCAAGAAACTATTAGAATCGAATATGGTACCCCATCATGACCTTGACTAGTTATAGTCTCTCGTAAACTTACACCAACTAAACATGATAATGTTAGCTTATTCTTTGATAAATATCATGAGGATTTTGCTTGGTCCTATGAGGACATGCTCAATACTGAACCTAGTATTGTGGTGCACAATATCATCGCTTATCCCAGTGCCAAACCTGCATGACAAAAACAACATAAATTTCCACCATAAGTTTATAAAATATGGCAAAAATAAATCATTAAACTTCTCAATGCTAAGTTTATCAAGCCTTGGACTATTCAAAATGGGTCTCTAACATCATCCTTATTCATAATAAATTCACCATGGTCATTTTCATTTGCATTGACTTCCATAATCTTAATCTTGCTTGTCCCAAGGATAATTTACCATCACCTTCTATAAATGCCATCAAGGATTCCACTATTAGTTATGAAATTTTATCCCTTACAAGTGGTTTCTCAAGTTATAATCAAATTCACATTACTACTAAAAACCAATATAAGACAACTTTCACTAAGGAATGGGGCACCTACTATTATGCTAAAATGCCTTTCAGCCTCAAAAATGTTAAAACTACATATCAATGGGCAATGACCCACATTTTTCATGATCTTATCCATAATATTATGGAAACCTATATGGACAACCTCATTTCCAAATCTAAAAGCCACATGACTCATCTCTATGATCTTACTATCATCTTCGATCACCTCATTAAATATAAAGGTAGACTAAATCCTTAAAAATATGTTTTTGGCGTCACATCTAGTAAATTACTAAGATTTTTAGTCTATATTTGTAGAATTATTGTCAATCCCTCCAAGATCAACACTATTGTCAACATGCCCATCTTTCATTCCATTCTAGATATTTGCATTTACCTTGGTAAACTTGGGTCAATTAGATAATTTGTCCCAAGAATGGCTTATCATATCTATTATGTTAATTCTCTTCTCAAGAAAGGTAATACCCTAGAATGGATGGTTCCTTATCAAAAAACATTTGACAATATGAAATAATATTTTTTTCACCCACCCACTCTTCATCCACCTTCTAATGATCATCTGTTAATATTATATACTTATTCCACACCCATATCAGTTGGGACAATGCTTGCCCAACATGATGATACCAAAAGGGAATATGCCATATATTATATCAACTAAGGCCTCATCAAATATGAGAAACATTATACAAAGTATAACATGATTGCATTTCCATATATATATTTTAATGAAAATCTATGATATTATATATTTTATCAAACCACTCACGTTATCATTCAATCTGATCCACTTCATCACTTCTTCTCCAAATACTTTCTTCTTGGAGATATAAATGGAAAGTGGATGGTCATTCTCATAGAATTTTATCTCCAAATTATTATAAAAAAGGGTTATCAAAGGAAAAATAATTGATGATCAACTTGCAGCAGATCCCATACTAGCTATCAACCACCTTCAAGATAGTCATCCAAATGATAATATTATCTATATTAAAAGTATTAATTAATTCATATATTTTAAGAATTACTTCCATAATTTAACTAATAATATTTAATCAATAAATCTTGAAGATTCCTCTATATTCCTTGATACTACTAAACCAAAATTAGTTATCAAAGAACTTCTTGAAATTACTCTCAATTTATATGAAGGTACTTGGACCCTTCATTTTGATGGTGTCAAATGATTTCAAGGAGATATGGTAGGTTGTATCCTCACTATTTTTTGTAAAATTATCCCTTATAAATTTTACCTTACCTTCAATGTCACTAACAACATGGCATAATACAAAGCGTTAATTCTGGGCATAAGAGTAGCCCTTGATTTATATATCACATATCCGCACACATTGGATGACTTCCAACTCATCTACCACTAGTTTAATGGCGATAATAAATAAAAAATAAAAAACATCATGGCTTATCATCAACTAGCAACTACCCTTGCCAAATTATTTAATTATTTTATGATTAAGCCTCTCCCTAAAGATCAAAATTCTATTGTTGATTCACTTGCTTATTCAACATCTCTTTTTTATCCATGCCAAGTTCTTATTGATTCCACTTTTATTATGAAAATAATAAATTCCTCATATTCCATTTAACTACAAGATTCACTTATCTACTATATTTAGGTTGTCATCATTCAACAAATCTCATGTTACAAAGACATCATTAAATTTTGTCAACACCAAATCTATCCTCTAAACATTCATTCCCATGAAAAGACTTGAATTCACAAATAATATTTTAAGTATTTTGATATAACATCATTTACTATTGAAATTTTGAAGGTACCTTATTATGATATGTTATGAAAGAATAAGTTCCTCCTCTTCTTGAATAAGCACATTGGGGCCTTTGTTGTGGCCACATAGTAGACACACTATAGTATGCAAATTCTTATGCATGGGATAATTTTATACCACTCTTGAAAATCATGCCATCAAATCCAATAAAATTTTTAATCCTTATCAACTTCATGATGATCTACTTCATTTACCTCCATTCAAGCTTCAAAATGTGGAGTCTCCTTGGCCATTCTCAATGTGGGGATTAGATCTCATTGGTAAATTACCTAGATCTCAGGATGAACATGTATTTATTATCATAACCACTAAGTATTTTACCAAATGGGATGAGGTTATGCCTCTCATCAATGTCACCAATACCACCATTTCCAAATTCATCCTTAATTAAATCATTTTTTTTGTCATTCCTCATACTCTCATTTCAAATAATGGTGGTAATTTTAAAAATAAAGATGTCAAATAACTCTATGCTAAATTCAAAATCAATCACAAATATTTCATGCCTTATCATCTCCAATTTAATGGAAAAGATGAGGCCACCAATAAAATTATCCAAAGGATAATCCATGAAAATTACATGGATTGGCATCACCATCTATATCCCACTCTTTGGGCCTATTGCAGTAACATACACACTATTATTGGGGTAGAATCATTTTTTATAGTCTATGGTTCTAAATTAGTCCTCTCATTATAATTTGAGATTCCATTTATTTGTATCTCTCTTCATGGTATCATACCTAATGAATAATTACATGAATCTCACCTTCATGCTCTTGATATTATTGATAAACACCATATTTCCACCCTACAACACAATCACCAATACAAGGCCTGTATTACCAAATAACATAACAAAAAAGTTAAAGTCCATAATTTTAATGTTTTTGATCTTGTCCTAAATCTAGACTATAGTCATGAAAAACAAGGTAAATATGCCCAAAAATGGTGGGGTCCTTATTTATTAAAAGGCATCCCTAGTCTAAGCACCTATCACCTTCAAACTAGTGAAGGCCATATTATCAAAAAGCCCACCAATGCATATTTTTTAAAGAAGTATTTTGTTTAAATACTTCCCCTATTATCATGATTTATATATGTTAGCCTTCTAATACTTTTTTTAGGATGATTACATAGGCCTCACCCTCAAAAATAGTGTCTCTTTCCAAAAACCTTGGCCCTATCTTTTTTCCTTTGGTTTCTCTCTCTTTCTTTTTTATCATGAGTTACATTGTAAAAACGTGGATAGGATCCATTCTTCCTCATCATTTCCATTTTTTTCACCTTGTTTAATTTATTTCCAATACTATTTGGCACCCCTTGGGTTTCTCTTTTGTGATTTTTAGTGTAAGACCATGGATAGGACTTGGCCTTCCTCACAAATACCATCTTTATCTCATTTAATTTTTACATGATTTGTGCACCCTCATGGGTTTCTCTTTTATGAGTTGTAGTATAAGACCATGGGTAGGATCAGACCTTCCTCATAAAATCACCATATTTAATTCATTATTCCTTTTCTAGAATGTGTCTAGTAATGGTTATGATTTTTTGATCCTTGTTCTCAAATTAAGATTTTGCTTCTTTTGTAGATAAAATTTGCACAACAAATTGTGTTAGCATGTTTTCATACACTTCCCTCATTCTTATGACAAGGAATCACAATTCACTATCATTCTATCCCTTTTTCACCCTTTCTCATATTTTTTTTATTTGAATTAATTAAAATTATTTCATGTTTCATTTCTCTTTATTTCCTTTCCTTTCACTTGAATTAACATGATTATTAGACATCATTATCTCTAAGTTCTCTTTCTTAAAAACTAAGTCCAAATTACTCAAATTAAATTCATATTTAGCACCCATGTTTGGTTTTCCAAATCTGTATGGTAGAGGAATAGAAAAATTCATCTAGAAAGTTAAAATCCAAATCATTGGAACTGAAAGGCAATGATACAAAAGGAAACATACATAGTTAAAAAGTCAAAATCATACCAAAATACATGATTCATAGTAAATATACTGTCATTTATCAAATTTTAAACTCCATAATTAGCCTCATGATATATCTGAATTCTATTGGAGTGTGGTTGGTCAGTAGATTAGAATATGAGAATTCAAAAAACTCTATGCCGATACCTACTTTCTCATGCAACAATCCACTGTTCATAGTAGACCGATGGATCTATAACGGGTCCTAAGGAATGGGGAACATATTGTGAGAAGGTAAGCCCATTTTAATTTTCATGCATAAAGACTTCATGGGATGTTCTACATACTTCATTTATTGACATAAGATTTGTGTAGCTAGGATAAGTTCTTCAGAGTCCTTGATGTTGAAATTCCTCTTATTTTGAGAAACCTAATTTGAGTGTCTTGACTTCAACAAATATATAATCTACCTTGGTTTTTCCTTCATTCTCCCCTCCACCCATTTCATTTCACCCCTTTATAGGCTCATATGATTCTAAAATTGTTGACCCTCTTCTATACTTCCATCTTATTCACATCATACAAACATGTTAACACTTCTTTGTTTCAGTTATTTCTTTCTTTAGAAAAAAACAATATGATTGAATAACTATGGGTTACTTCCTTTACACAATTGATTTACATCCCAACATCACTTTGCTTCCTTTTTACCATTTTTTTACTACCATTTTTGTAGACACTGGAGTCCATTTCTAATTTCATGTACGTTTTCCATTGTTGAGTGAGGTTGGCTTGTTACTTCTCACTCACCAATGTTGTTTTCATTTTTATGCAATTTTTCCATTGATGATTGATTAAGAATTATTACTACTCACTCATCGATGTTGTTTTACCTTATGCTTTCTCATATTTATTTAAGGATTGTTACTACTTTCATATTCATGTTTGATTACCATTTTTGACATGTATTCTTGGTTTGACCTCATGAGTTTGCCTATCTTATATAAGTTTTACTTGTTTGAGTTTTTTGGTCTTTAATAGCCTTGCATTTTTGGTTACTTGATTAACTCTAAATTTTGACTTGGTCATTTGGTCTAACATAGCACTTGTCACCTAAGATTGCAAAATTTCTAAATATGTCTTATTTGTATAGCATCAATTATCTTGGCTTTCTTGTGTTTGTTTATTTTTTATCTTTAGTTTTGTATCCTTGGTTTTTTTAAAGTAGTCTCTGCACCATCCATGATCAAAAATACAAACACAACAAAAAACCATACAATGATAAAGGTAAGACAAGGTACGCATACATTAATTTTATTTTTAGTTATTTCCCTTTTAATCAATTTAATTTTAGTTATTTTATGCTTTAAAATACTACAATTTTTTAGATTCAACATTGTGCGTTGCTATGTTCTTTCTCATAGTACTATCCCCTATTACACCTAATTAACACATGATAAGCTTCGAGTGGGGCATATATATACACATATTATTTTCAAAATTTATCAATTATGGATGTTTTATATCTTATTTGAACCCATCAAGTCTCAATCTGTTTGAGTGTATGCCTTAATGGGTGCACTAGGAAAGGGGTGGGTAGACCATTGGTGCTTTACAAGTTTGTTTTCCCTTTAATAACACTTTCTATCTACACAACCATATCTAAAAAAGATTCCCCCAAGTTTTGCATCTTTTTTTCACCCTCTTTTAGTCATTTTCTATCTTCAGTATCCCTTACCTAACCTAAACTCATTTTTGATGGTTTATGATACAATGTCAGCCCCATCAACCCTATACTCTAACTGACAAAACTCATTTAGGGTTTAGGTCAACCTTTGGATGACCTAGACTAGGACCTACCTTTTTTGTCAATAACAAAATAGATTTGATTGGGCCAACCTTATTGGCTAAAATTTCAAGAAGATCTAGGGTTATATTCATATATATAAACACATTCATTTCATCATTTATTAGAGACAACAAGAGTTAATTATTCATTTGTACTTTTTTACAATCTACTCTTCTACCATTTCTTTTAAGAGTCTTAGCTTAGGGTTTATACTTGGAGAAGAAGAATTTCCTATGGAAAAATCTTGGATGCTTTGGATTTTCTTAGTGATCCTTACAAACCACAAAAACCTCTTGCAAAGAACATTTGGCCAAGGGAGAGATTTAGTATTAATGGGAAGTATCTCTAATTTTGATCCTCTATTTAGTAGATAGAATTAACATAAGTAATGGCTTTTGAATATATTTCTCTATCCATGCATTAGGGGCTTACCTATACATATCTTAAATAGGATTCACTTATACATGTTTACTTTTATGTTTACTAATCCCATTTTGTGCCACAAGTTTTGGCAAGCACTATATAAGTTTTTTACTTTCTTATCATTTACTTACTTTTGTGAACATGAAAATATAGGACCTAGTTATAGTTATCACATAATTTTACTTGATTGGAGGCTTTTAAACCATATCTAGTGATATTATTATGGTAAGACATCCCTTGGATAGGTCTAGAGGATCTATTTTGGTCGTAACCCCAAATATCTAATGTATCAATAATAAAAAGTGTAATTAAGATTTATCTTCTTTGAACTAGGATTGGTTTAATATTAGTTGAATTTACATTTTCACACAACATAAATCTTGGTGACTAGGTATGAGAGTAAAAATTACCACTAAAGATTGGGTACTTTGTGATTAATGTGAATTTTTAAATGTTGTTTTTTTGAATGCCATAAATGCTAAGTATAATTAGAAAAAATGGTGATCTTACCATTTTAAAAAATGTGAAAATGGTAAGATCAATCTCATAAATAGATAAGACATGATAAAATAATTAGTAATGCCCATAAATTTTATGATAAATCTAGTGAAATAGGTGGGATCATCAAAAAAATGTAAAAATCATCAAAATGATAGGATTAATAAGAAAAAAGATAAAAATCACCTAAATGGTATGAGTGTCCTAAATAGTGGAACACCCTGATAAATACCAATATTATAGTGGAATGGTGGGAATATCATGGGTAAATTAAGGTCTCCAAAACTAGTGAAGACATCATGAATAATAATAATAATGTCTTGCTAAAAGGTGGGAACATCATGATAAATAGTAAGATTTCCAAATATGTGACTAAATGAAGTTTAGAATAAGTCTTTGGCCCTATCGAAAGTTGAGTGGATTGAGTAGAATGATTGTCTTTATGATTTTGAAAAAAATAGTGGCAATGTATGATTTGATTTAGTGCCCATGTATAAAGAGTAGATTTGACTAAGTTTCCTAACATTTTTTACATTGCAGGTAAGTGTCCTAGTGTTGATATCACATGAGATTGGATCATAGTTTCTATGGTAACCTAGCATATGGACGAAGGAGGTTATGAAATTTCTAGAGGTAGTTGGTTTGATTCATATAGTGCATATGATAGTGATTATAATAGATAGGTATTTTATTTCTACATTAGCTAAGCACTGGCATTGATATACTAGAAATTTTCATTTGCCTTATGGTGAGGCCACCATGACATTTGAGGAGGTCTAACACATTCTACACAATACTATCGACAAATAAGTTATTTATTGGTTATGGTAGGGATGAGGAGTTTTAAAGGACTTGATTAGCATCACAGATGGTGTGATATAAGAGGGAATTATAGTCATAAATGAATTCGAGGTTGATCTACTAATTGATTGAGAGGTTTTGATCATGATGGTGATTTTCATCGACATGTTATAACCTGACAAGAGTGGTTTTTAATTTTATATTGACCTAGGAGGGGTGATCTAGGACATGTTTTTTGAAACATATTGTATTATCCAAACTATACAAATATTTACATAGAGTAGCCTATTATCATGAAAAGAATATTGGGTCATGCACATTGATTTAGGTCTAGGCTTGAGAGCATATTTCCATTGATCATCCACTAGGGTCAAGATAATAGTGGGGAGCATAGGAACTAATTGCATATGGTTGGTACTTGATAAGAGGAGGCCAATAGGGATACAAATGGGACTTGCCCTTATATCATTAGACTATAGTTGAGATGGTGGATGGACACTTCATCTAACATTCTTACATGCATATTCAATTTGGATGGATAAAGGATAGCCCTTAGATGCACTATATGATTACACCATTCTATGTCATAGGAAAATATGACTTAAATATGGAGCATACCGTACATATTAGGTACAAAGATAGTATGGGATTTAGTAGGATGTTCTTGATAGGGCCCACTATTTTATGAACATGTCAAATGAGATCAATTTGTGAAGACCAAACATCTCAAGGATAGAGGTATTCAATATTTTTATGATAGTGCATCCAATTGTATGAGATTATACTAGAATGGAAATAGATGTATGAGTTATAAGGACATATACATCCTAGTGGGCATAGTTTAATACAGTCATATTAATGAGGCACTATGTGCAAAATGTGCCCAACAATTGAGGTAGCAACATAGATGAGATAGACTATCTTTGAGATAGGTATAGGACAAAGTTTTCAATAGATGTATTTATATATATAGGTTCCTGTTTAGTGGGTGATATAGGTATATTTACAATAGGTTGCATCTATGATCATTGATTCTAGTTTACAGTAGTACCATTAGTAATATTAGTTCTGATGGACTATCTTCTGAACATGATGTTGATATTGGAGAGGGTCCTGGTCCTAAAAAAGAGTAGGGATAGATTGAGGGAAATGGTGATAAGGTGACACTTACAATAGTAAGAGATTATGGATAAGATATTGATAGGGGATAGACTATAGATTAGGTAGGTCCATTAGAGTGGAATAGGTCAAAGGTTGATTAGGCCACCACAGATTTACTATAAAGGGAGATCATAGCAAGGGTTGAGGGAGATCTTGGGACTAGATCAAGAGATGGTTGGATTATGGGAATAATTGGTAGGTTCCAAGGGTAAAGCCACTAGATAATCTAGGTTGATTTTAGCCATAGATACAAAGATCAATGTATTGAGGGGTAGGTTTCCTAAATGATGACCATTTAGGGTTATCTCACTATGAGAGATGTAGAGATGGTGATAGTGACTAGTGAGTGGGATAGAGCCCAAGAAAATGAAAAGAGGATATATTGGGAGTGAGATGAGGCTATAAAAATTATGATGTAGTAAGGATTATCCAAGGCACTAACAAAAACTATATGGGCCAAGGATGAGGCCATATATTACAAGTCATTATATAAAGGTGTAATATCATAAAGATTGAGAGTTCCATATTTTCAAGAGTACAATCAAATCAAGATGATATCATCTAGATCACATCATACTTTAGCTTATTAAATAATGGTATCACAACTACCTCCATAAAAGATAGGGATGGGTCCTCCATCATAGCCACCATCATCAGGTAATCAAATCTAAAGCTAATTTATGTTGTGACAACTCTTTTTTTATTATGAGATATACATATCTTGATGTATAGACAATTTTTTGAGATGTATATAGACATTCATTTTGATCACATGATGTATATGGACTATGTTATTATATATATATATATATATGATTAATCTTATGGTTTATGGATGTTTATTCATGATGTGGATTAGATATTTGATGTTGATTTTGATATATTTATTTACCATTATTCTATTTTTTGAATTTCCATGATGATATTGCACTGAATTTAGATCACAAATGTGATAAATGCCTTTCATTTACTATTGATTATGATGTGATTGGATTTCATGTATTATGTAAAATATATATGAGTTGTTTTAAATGCTCATTGGTAGATGTGTATCAAGATTTACATATGTGTAGCCACATTGCTCATTTTATTTGTTTTGATTATATAAAATGTGATGATGTTTTTCTTATGCATTTTGATGGATCTTGCAATGGATGTTTTCTCTTCATTAAACATTGTATATAATCCTCAAATAGTTTATTTTTAATTTTTCACATGGTAGTATGAATCATAATAATAAAATGAATAATGATATCATTGTTTAAAATTTATGTAAGGACTAGTTCAAACACAAATGTTCACAACTCAAGATCAAGATATAAAAAATCAATACCTAAGTGTCAAACATAATGCAATTAAATAAGAAAACTTTGGATACAATTTTTCACAATTCTAGATCAAGATATGAGAAATCAAGATGTAAGTGTAAAAAATAATTAACTAAACAAAGATGAATAATTAATAAAACATTAAAGTAACCAATTAATTAATTCATATACATAGATAATCACAAGCAATAAGAAAACAAGTAATCATCATTGTGTGAATGTGGCAGTAAGGCATTACTCTTATGTTTCTTCCCCTAAGTCTAGGGAACATTAGATAGGAGAATGTGAAAAACATTGACAAAGGAGGATTGGAAGAAGAAAGAAGAAGTGGTTGAGCTAACTTGGTATACCCCATGTATCTAAATGTTACCTACATAGTCCATGTGGACCTCAGGTTGGTGTAGTTCTCCTAGAAATTAGAGTGAAGAAAAGTAATAATAAAAAATAGGATGAAATTGTCATATAATAAATATAGAAATGACTCATAAAATGGTGAGAATGTAGAATAATTGTCTCCTAAAATTGTGAGAACATATAGTAATTAACTTTCAAAATGGTGAGAGCATGGAAGAATTGGCTCACAATATGGTGAAAGCATAGAATAATTAGGTCACAAAATAATGAGAATGTGTAATAATTATCTCAATATACATATCATAGAATAATTATAGTGACAAATATAAAATAGGGTGATGATGAAAATGGGAATGATAGTGGCTGAGCTGACATGAAATACCCCATGTATCTAAGTGTTGCCTACATAGTCTATGTGTACCTCCAGCTCATGTAGTTATCTAAAATATGGGGGTTTAATGGAAATATGAAAATATTGATTAGAATGATCATCATTATAATGATCATGGTTGAATGAAAAATACCCTCCCCAAGACAACCAAACACCTAGGGGAATGGGATGATCAGAATGTGATTGAATGATCATATTTGAAATTACTTTAATAGATAAGTCATACTAAAGGGGTTTTATCCACATAATATTGAAATATTTCCACTTATAAAAAAAAACAAAAGGAAGAACCACTAAATAAAAAGATAATAAATTATATAAATTTTTTGTGGCTCTATATTGCTTTTTAGGATTTTATGATTTTTTTGAAATTTTAAGATTTTTATATTTTATGGTGTTTTTGGGCTTTTGGAATAAGATATGTAAAATAATATTATAAAATTAGGATATATAGGTAGATATGAATAAATTTACCATAAATCATATATAAATAATAATAACAACCTTGGGTAGGGGCTCAATAACAAATCAGGACACAAAAGGACTACCATTCAGCAACAATAATAGGATGAAAAATAAGTGAAGTAAAATGGTGAAAATGATTAATACGTAACTAAAATAATTTATTTCAAGGACTACCAATCATGGAAACCATTTTGAAGCACTGATGTTCTAAAATTATACATGTAAATATGTGTTGATGACGACCAAATCTAAATTGTTTGTTGAACTACCTTATAAATCCATTTGTAGTACCTATAGGTTGTAATCAAGATTAGGAAAATAATATGATATGGGAAAAGGGTAATAATTGAATCAATAATGGAAAATGGAATGAAGGGTAATAATAAAGGATTTGTAAAGGGTGCCCCCACGTAGGAGCTCTCATAGACAATGTTCAAACAAATCAAGAATAAAATCACTTTAGATGCATAATGTTCATGAGTTCATCTAACTCTTGCCCATCTAGTGTATCCAACATGTATGATCCAAAACCATAATTTATTTTCATAATGAATGAAAAAAACCAATTTTTCTCAAATTTTCCATTCTTTTCATGGTCCACATTGGTGTTTTTTTAATTATATTTCAATACAACATCGTCAACTTCAAAATCTCTAGAAATAATGTGTTTTTTTATAAATATGATAGCCAATTATGATATGATTTGAGATGACTCAATGTGGCTATTAATTTCTCATCCAATATTTCTAACTCTTCTATTTAAGTGACTCTATACTCCTCATCATCTATAATGTCCTATAATGAAATGGGCAAGGAGGGAAACTCGATTTTAATAAGAAGAATAGCTTGAGAGCTAAAGACTAAATAATGGGGTGTTACCATTGTAGGGGTGTGTATATTAGTATGATAATCCTACAAAGTAGGGAATAATTTAAAATTCTAATTATATCCAATATCATTAATGACTTTCTTAAGAATTCTAAAAATAGTCTTATTAGATGCCTCATCTTGGCCATTACCTTAAGGGTAATAGGGGGTCGGCCATATATTTTTGATATGGAATTGTGCAAGGAGGGATTTCATGTCTTGGTTCTTAAATTATTTTACATTATTAGATATAATTTTATAGGGAATTCCATAGTAGAAAATTATATGATTTAGAATGAATTTGGATATCTTCTTACCAATTACTTAAGTGAGAGGGATTGTTTCCACACACTTAGTAAAATATTTGGTGATAGCCATGATATGCTTGTGACCATATGAATAAGAGGGGTTTATCTTTCCTATGAGATTGATCACCCAAGTATAAAATGGATAAGAATATGTGATATTTTTAAGATCTTATGAAGGATCATGAATCTTATGATTTTGACAAGCAAGGCATTTATTGACATAATCACACACATATAATTCCATTGTGGGCCAATAATATCATGTCCAAAAGAGTTTCTTGTCAAGGACCATTCTTCTTGTATGGGCTCCAAAAATATTTGTGTGCACATATTTAAGTTCTAATTCAAATTCACCTAAATTTAAATAATAAAGTAACATTGCATCATAGCCTATATGATACAACATAACACTAATTAAAGTGTAATATGGTGTATTATTAATGAAGGATTTATGTTTATTGTGTGATAAGTGAATGAGAATAATTTGGTTTTGGAGGTAAGTGTATACATGTTAGTACCAAGGGGAATCAAGATCAATAATATCACATATGATCTATGAATTTGGATAGTAGTAAGCTAACATAAAAATATTTTCAATGAGAAACTGATACTTATAGATGTTATAATACATTTATATCAATGACCTAATAATGGCAATTGCTCTAGTTTATATGTTGTTGGCTTTTGATATTTGCTCAAACTAGATGCATTCAAATTTTATTTGAGGTTGTCCACCATGATTGTTTTGGGCACATGCATTTTTTATTTGGTTTGATATTGATCTATATCCTTATTCATGATCAATTTTGAATATCCATAGACAACCAATTGTTGAATTTCTCACTGCCATATGAGGCAAAGTCCATAAATGAGTTCCTCATAGTCTATAATATTATTGGTACATAGAAAACCAATTTTAAATACCTTGGGAATGAGATCTCTTTATGATGTAATGAATAGAATACCTACTCATGAACCATGGGATGTGAAAGAATAATCAAAGTATAGCTTTCATTGACTTGATTCATCAAGATTAAATATATACTCATTAGGGAAATGAATTTTTAAAGGACACATGTATGATAAAGGTGACTTGACAAGTTGGTCTACAATTACTTTCCCTTAAATAGATTTCTAATTATCATATTTGATGTCAAAATCACTTAAGATCATAATCCATTTGGTCATACGACCTGTCAATGCTACCTTAGAATGAATATACTTGAGGGGGTTAACTTTTAAAATTATGGTGGTCTTTTTATTTAAGATGTAGTGACACATCTTCTAGGATGTGAAGACTAATACTAAACATGCTTTCTCAATTGATGTATAATTGTGTTCATAAGAAATTAATGTCCTGCTTAGATAATATATTGCATGTTCTTTTCCCTAGTCATCATGTTGGGATAAAAGTGCCCCCAAGACATGTTTAGTTATAGACATGTAAAGCAATAGTGACATTATGGGTGATGGTGGGGCCAAAAAGGATGGATTTTCCAAATAGGTTTTTATATTCTAAAATACTTATTAACATTTGACATTCCTTTGAAATGTGGTGCCCTTATTCAATAGGTGAGTGAAAGGATGGTAATTATCAACAAGATACAAAATAAATCAATGAATGGAATGTATTTTCCCTTATAATTTTTGGATTTATTTCAAATTATAAGGGGGGATTTTTTTATGGCCTTAACTTTGGTAGGATCAACTTTAATTTTCTTAGAGTGACTTTAAATACACATTTATTTGGATTAAGGTGCACCTTATATTAATAAATCCTCTCAAATATTCTCCGTATAACTTATGGATGCCTTGCATGTGTTACTTATTTTTGTAAAATATCATTAACATAGTTTTGAAAAATATTATGCATCATGTCATGCAAGATGATAGTCATTACACATTTATATATAACACCAATTTTTTGTAGCCAAATGGCATAACTTGATAATAGAATGTTCCCCATAGATTAGTGAATGTTTTTTTATGCTGATATTCTTTTGCTATTTTAATTTGATTCTACCTTGAAAAACCATCCATGAGGGATATAATTTCATATCCTACTATTGAGTACACAATCATATCAATGTTAGGTTGTGAAAGTAATATTTTGGACATGCCTTGTTGATATATTTAGAATCCATGTACAAGAGAATACCTTTGGCATTCTTGTTGAATGGGAAAATATTAGATATCCAATGATAATAATAAATTTTTATAATGAATCTATCACCCAATAATTTCTCTAGTTATTTCTTGACTAATATATCAATATGTGGAAGCATTTTTTGCTTTTTTGTTTAATAGGCTTGGTATCTAGGTACACAAAAACATCATGTATCAAATAAAGATGGATATAGAAAGCATATCAATATAATACCATGTGAATATGTTAATGAATTATATAATAATGACAATGATTAAGAGACTCCATGCTTAACAAATTTTGGATTATTTACAATACCAATGTTGACTTCAGTGGTGTCTTCAATGAGTAGAGTAGAACCAACCTCTAATATAACTAATTCCACTAAGAATTGATCTTCTCTATATAATGGTGATACATCAAGAAAACCCATATAATAATAATTAGAATCACCCATGGAAGGTACTGACCATTCAACAAGTGTTTGAGGGAGATATTGGACTAATTATGGAAATGTAGTTTATTCTTCTGAGCTGATCTCTGAGCCAAATATAATGTGTGGACTTGTAGATATTTATGATTTTTAAGGAAGAGAGTGAACTTCTCCATATTTTGGATCCTAAAACACGTTTTCATGAAGGGACTTATCACTATCTTTACTTTTACCCTGGTCTAAAAGTGCCTAACATAGGTTTTCACTAGTGGACCTCAATGTTTGATTTTATTTTTTATTATTTTGTTAAGGAAGTTTTCCTACTCTCCAAAGTAGGTATTAGGGTCCAATATAAATTCAAATCCTTAATTATGGTGTCCAATTGGTAGAACATCTATAAGGCCCAATAAATTTGAAACTACTTCTTCATTTTGAAATTCATTTAATGGTATTATGTGATTTTATTGATCCTAATCGATTAATTCAAGATAATGGAAGGTAAAAAAGAAATTAGATAAAGATGTGATGGTAATAATGACATTTTTATCTAATAGGTATATGCCAGATATCTCATCATGGATACCATAGTAGGATTATTTTTCACTTCTAGGATCATCTTTGTTGGATGCTAAAGTTGTGTCACTCTCGAGATCAGAGGGGTCACCCCCAGGAAGTTTGTATCTAATTCCTCAAGTACCTTTATGCTTAGTTACAAAGATAGGCTCAAGAATACCTTGAGTTTTTCCCCAAAATATTTTACTTTTTAATTGTGATGTTCCATGATTCTATTAGGAATGTGATATTTGTCACTCTAATAATAAGATGATAAATCATCATTGTATAACCAATAATCTTCAAAATAATTGAGTTGATATTGATTCAATGATCCCTTTTTGGTAAAGATAAGAGGTCCCTTAGGATCATAATATGTCTTTATATGCCATACCATCTTGGGCCTATCATGGTATTAGGTAGAATTTAAAATTTTGGCAATATGAAATGTTTATTTGGCACTATACATGTTAGGATGATTGTCTTCAATCATGAAATGAGAAGAAATTTGAGAAGGAATAGTAGTAGAAGTAGATGTGAGGTTATTTGGGTCAATATAATTAGACTTGGGACACTCAAGAACTTTATTATTGTCCTTTTTGTGTTCATGCTCGGTGCTAAGATAATAGTTATATTGACCATACTCAGCTTCCAAATGTTTACAATAATGGTATGGATAAAATTTCTAGGAATAGTAACCTCCATTCCATAATAGGGGATTTTTATACATTGTTGTAATGTGGAAGGGAGTACACACACTTTATGGATATAATAACATCCAAGAATAAAGTTGTATGATAGTTAAATATCAATGACATGGCAAAGGATATCATGGGTGATAGGCCCAACAAAAATAGGAAAATAAATGGTACACTATGATTATCTTTTTACATTATCATATACCTTGATGATGATGGTGTCTATATATAAATTTGGTGAAGTATACCAAAAAAAATTTGACTACTTTCAATGAAGCTATATTTAAACCTGAACCATTGTCTATGATAATCCACTTTATCTTACGGTGGGAAATTAATACTTTATTGTGAAATGGACCAAGGGATGACATGTCACTTTGGTCAAATTTGAGTTATTGACCTAGGGATAACTTACCTACAAGTGCTTGGAAGTGGGTAGGTTCAATGTCATTTGCAACCTTGAATTAGCATAAAAGCTCATATAATATTTCCTTGTAGACTTCATATGTATGCAAAAGATCTTGAATAGAAATTTGTATTGGTGTCTTGTTTAATTGTTCCATAAGGTCATATTACTTCTCAGTGGAAGAGGATGGATTGAATTTTGAAGGAAAATTATTTTGGATTGGATTAATATTTAGAGGTGGTGAAGGAACTAAGACCATAACCCATGGACATCAAGTTAAAATAGTGTAATATTAAATTGGAAGAGGATTAGTTGAATTGGAAGGAGAAGCTTCAATACCTATAATGATGACCACTGGATGTTGAGTTGTGACAATGTAATTTTGTTTTAGAAGAGGACCACTATGATATGAAGGGGGAGGTCTAATAATGGAATGGATAACACATTGAGGGGTGTTATATAGTTGATGGGGATTGATATTAATGGTGGATACATAATTATTTGTAATATGACCTAAAACATTATTGTAGTCATATGAGACATTATGGTAGGCAATATTATTGGTTTGGGAATCTTGACATTGATTACAATTGTTTTAATTCTAATTTGACCATAATTTTATTTTTGATTATTCAACATGTGGTTGTTCTAATTTTGATTGTTTGGTTGTTATCAATTATTGTAATTTTTCTTAGGAAATGGGTCCTTGTATAGACCCATGTTTTGATTTGAATTATAAACAAAATTCTATAAATAAATGTCGCCATGCTCAATTAGGTCTTAGATGAAGTACCTGAGTTACACCCACCTATAAATTCCATGTCCTTTAACGTGATGGTCATCATAACATTCATTATCTCTATACCATATAGACATTGGTTAGGCTTATTCAAATGCTTTGTATTTGACCAAATAAGCATGTTTGATGCAACTACTTTGTGTAATACCACATTGATGGTCTCACCAATATTAGAGAAGAATCTTAATTTATAATGATTTTTTTATGAAGGTGGTCTATGTAAAGTAATAGATCGAGTAGGTGGATTATTTTAGATAGACTATGGTTGCAATGTTTTCACATCTCTTGATTTAGTTACTCTATTACCCACAATATTATTATCTCTATTAAATATTTTTGATTTCTTAGACATGTTTATATGTGTTTGAACCAAAGTTTGAGTTTGTGCCTCATTTTGAGAATAAATATTGACTAGGCATTTTTCTATAAAATTATTTTTAATTTTCACCACTTTATTATAATCTATTCAAATGTGTTAGCATAATGAAGTCTTAGATTATGATCTACCTCTGAATTTAGATTGGAAGTGAAAATACTTATTAGTTACTTGTATCTAAGGTTATATGAAAATCATCTATCCAAACTTCTTAGTCATTGTAGGTAAGTAACAAAACATTCCCCATCATGTTGTTTAGCATTTCATAAGTCAACCATGGTCAAATCATGATCTGTGTTATATGATAAGTGTTTAAATTTTTTTTTAGATAAGTCATCAAAGGTTATAGCATATCCATTTGATAAATTAAGAAACACTCCAAGACTTATCCACCCAAGTTGTATGGAAATTATAGAAGTAGATAAATTTTTCTATTATAATTCCTTTAGGTGTTGTTTAGGATCACTCATCCCTTTTATTTGTCAAATTTGGGTAACTCAAAGTGAGATAAGAAAGCTACTTGAAGGAAAATCATGTCAAATTAATATAGACATATCTTGTCAAACATGTACTTATTGATCTAATTTCCTACTTGGAGTCCTAAAACCTCATTTTTATCTCTTGATACTCCTAGATAGTGGGAGCATTCTAGGATGGTGGAGGTGTATTTTGTTGAATTTTTAAATGGGGATTAGGTTTATTTGGGTAAATAGGTGGATTAGGATTAAAATTTGTTTGAATGGGTACCCTTTGGGCTAAGTTATTAGGGTTATTCACCCTATAACCAAGATTGTACTAATGATAGGGTATTTATTATTGACTGGTATTGGTAAATGGATTTTCAATGCATTCTTGAGTTGGAGGAATATGTTGTCAATAAAGAGGAATTTATTACTAGTATATATAGATTTGTCATGAAGGGACTTAACACTAATTAGTAATAATTTTCCATTGACTATATGGGAGGGATTTTGGATTAATAGGAATTTTCTACTATAAGTTGAAATGGATTTATTGGGGATTGGTTACAACTTATTGTGATGGAGGATTTGTAACTTGTTATTGTAGATTGGTAGGGATTTTTTGGCAACTTGAAGGGAGTTATTTTGAATAAGTAAGTAATTTATGTGAACTATAAGGGACATGTTGTGAAGTATAATGGATTTATTGATAATTGAAGGGGACTTGATATAAACTAGAAGAGACTTGTTGGGAACTGAAATGGATATATTGTGAAATAGAAGTGACTTATTGTAAACTAGAAGGGATTTGCTATGAAATAGAAGGATTTTTTTTAGAATTGAATGGGACTTGATGTAAACTAAAAGATATTTGTTGTTGATTTTTTGAGAATTAGAGGGGATATGATGAAGATTAGGTGTTACTTGTTATGGATTACTTCTATTTTATAGTGATGGATCTATTGGATGTGTTTGCTCAAGATTTATTAATGGATATATGCTTGATGGAGGATTGAATATTAGATCATGTTTTTGGTATTCAAGGGATGTATTTTTTATCATAGGTGGGGGATTATTAAAAGAAGTGGAAGCTAAGGAAGTAGAAGTAAAAAAATGACTAGTTTGTTGTAATTAGGTAATAATAAGTTGGTTATTATGGGAGGGGTCTACAAGTTCTCCTTTCCCTTTCTTATATTATAATGGTTTTTTATTGGTAATTTGTATAAGATATTGTTCATGAGTTAAATTTGAATATAGGGGTACTTCCTCTATTTGAACATGACTACCTACTTTTTCTATTCTAAGTAGCACATCTTTGTATTCAGTTTGATGTACCTCATTCTATAGGTTTTGATTATTTCAAAAATATCCAAGTGGATCATAGTAACACTCATCATCAAGATCATAGTTGTAGAAGCCATACTTCATGTATTCTTATGCATGTTTGGATTGATACTCTTCATTTTGAATTCAGATTGGATGTTCAAATTGATTTGATTTGAGTGTGTATAAAAGACCTTGTATAAATTCAAGGTTGACTCTCAAATTTGACAAGTGTTATTTGAGTCAACTTTTCAAATTTCACAAAGTTGTATAATGTTGATTATGTTTTTCAAAAGGATGAGTGTTTATAAATCAAGTTTTGAAAATTTGAACACTTGATCTTGGATTTTGAGAACATTTAGATTTTGACTTGATTTTTGATTTAGACTTCAATGTTGAACGTAAGAACTTAAATTTTGACTTATTTTGATCTTTGAACTTTGAAATTTGGAAATTTAACTTTGATTTTGGATTAACTTGATTGAAATATTTTTGAGGTTGACTTTAAATTTTGAAAGTGTTTAATTTTAAATTTAGAAAATGTTTGACTTTCATTGACTTGAAATATTTGACTTTAAAAGTTAACTTTCAAAAACATTTAACTTGGTTTGAAAACTAACTTTAATTGACCTTAGAAAAATTGAATTAAATCTTTTTAAATTTATTTAATCTTGTATTGTTTAATTTTATTTAACCTTGGAAGAGTTGATTTTGACTTGTTTTGATTTAAAATGTTTGATGGATTTGAAGGTTGATTGATTTTGATTTGAAACATTTGACTAGTTTAGGGAATTTGAATGATTTGAATTAAAATTAGAATTCGATTTGGTTGAAAAAAATACTAGATTTGGATTTGATTTCAAATGGGTAGCATGTTGGTACATTATGGATGGGGTATTATTTTAATTGGATAACATGACATTTAAAAGGGGATAAAATGACATAGAAATTTGGATAGTGTAACACCTTATCCTATGAATGTGTAATGAAAGTTTTGGAGTTTGGATAATTTTGTTTTATTTATTGTGTAAGGTATATCATGTAATATTGGTTTATGGCAATAAATAATTACTAACATGCATACAAGGAAAGCCCTATATTTAGTGGTAAAATAGGTGTGTAGCATGACTATAGCCCATCTATCTACATTAGAAGAAGCAAAAATAGGTTAATCTCTTAACCTTCACTTCAAGAAGTATGTCATTAGATCTTTGGGGAGATTGATTTCCCTCACACTATAAATCATTTACAATTTAAAGGTCTTAATCTCAAATTTTGACAAGGCTTTTCTAAATGGTCCCTAATATACCTTATAGTACAAGGGGATAAAAAAATATCAAATATTAACAAATAACATGTAATTCATGGGAGGATTTAGCCCTTTTGTGACCACTTAAAGTCTGATATCTCAGTGAAGTGCTACCAATAATTTGAACTTTGGGGGTGATGTCTGATAATTTAGCATCAAGGATAAACCACTTGCTTTCATTAAACCATTTATGGGAAATTTTGATATGTTTTAGTGTTAACTTCCCTCAATTTACATCCCCCTTTAGATGTGTAGGGTTGGTACATATTTTTACAGATGAAATCCTAGTCATCGTACCTTAGGGACTCATAAATGGTGATGAATTCTAACTCATGCAACCAAAATAAAAAGGAAAGTTTTATTATTTATTATCCTTAAGATCCCATAAGTGGGAAAGAGGATAACATTTTATGGTTATGCTTTGGGAAAATATTAAAGTAACTTATGTGTTTTTAGTTACCCAAGGGCCCACAAGTGGGCAAGGGGAAAGCATATGCATGATAGGTTACACATAAATAAATAAATAAATAGGATAAACATGAAAATAATGAAAACATAAGTATTTTTATAATACCAAAATTAAATGTTGGTTCTTTTTATGCACTAAAATAAAGTGTGTTTATAAATTTTTTATTTGGGAAATAACCACTTCTTTGAAAAGTGAACATGCATAAAAACTGAGTAGAGTTTGAATTGTGGCCTTTGACTAGTAAGGGAAGTTGAATTAGTGATTATTTTATCATCATGAAATTTAAATAGAGAGAAACTAATGTTTAATAGATTAATCCCACCATTTAGTAGGGCAATCTTATTGATTCATCGATAGAGAAAATAAAACACAAAAAGTTTGTGATTTCATTGATTAATAGAGATATATTACTATTTGGTAGGGTGTTCTCACTGATTTATAGGGTGATATTCTAATTTTAATACAATACATAATTAGAAATAAAATATAAATGATTTTGATGTTTATACTATCAAATTCATGTTTATAAACATGATATTACGAAATGCAAGAAAAATAGAAAAGAAATGTCACCAAAGTGTTTTTGACATTTTATAGGTCAATCTTATTGATTCACATGTTTATTCTACCATTTTGATTTTTTATTACACCATTTACATAAAATGATATTCTATGTAAAATATGAGAGAAAATATATCATTTTTTAGCATTTTCCCACCAATTTTTGGGTTGATATCATTGTTTACCTAAAAAACAAAAAATATAAAAAATAGAATAGAATCGATGTCATCAATTACAAGGAGATATAAATAATTACAAGAATCAATCATTCCTATTATCAAATAATTATCACCACTAATATAGGAAGATAAATTAGATAAATTAGAAGAAAAGGAAAAGAAAAATAGATCAATTTTGAGCTAATTGCTTAATTAGAGGAATATTATGATGTTTCAAAAGAAGTTGTGGGGTGTTGGTCCCACTGGGAATGCCATATATGATCACATAATTATGATGGAGTTTGCTTGTAATATGAAATTAAAATTAAATTAATAAAAAAATAACATGCAAGCACATGTCCTTGGATTTGGAAAGATTAAGAAAGATCATAAATAAGCATACTAGAAGATAAATAGCATAATTTTACCTTCTCGTTTGGATGTCTCTCTTTCAAGAATGCATAGAGCTATATCAATAACATCTACCCTTTCACTATGAATTATTTTATTCAAAATTTAAGAACTTGGTGAAGTTCTTCTTGGAGTTTTGGTAGATTAAGTCTAGCAAAAAAAATCTTGTTGAATAATAGGGAGATCTCCTTAATTTATAAATTTATCTATTGAAAGTGAGCCATTGATCCAAGATGAAGATAAATGGTTTAGGATAAATAGTCATCCTCATAAATGTGTGAGGGTGAATTTGTAATAAAATCCATCAAAAAATGCATGGAGTATGTAAGTGTTTCAAATTATGAAGATATTTTGTGTGTAAGAGGTATGTAATAGCATGTTGAATGTGAAATAAAATGGCATAACTTTTAATTTCACACTTTCCTTATTAATGTCATATTTGGTGAGGAAATAATTTAATTTTGTATTTTATAAATTAGGAAATTCCAAAAATCTATATAATTTCCCATTAGATGAGAATTAGGTCTAACACAAGTTAATTATCTATGGGAATTAATATGGTTTATAAAATTATGTTTTTAATCAAAAATTACATTTAATTATCATACAGTAGCACTTTCAAAGTGTCAACTTGATTAAGGATGTTATTAATAATTTTTATGTTGTGTTATAATGTTTTTCCCCAATTAGGGATGTGTCATCATGGTTCAGGATCAAATAAATAATTTTGTGAACAATCTAGAGTAATTGACAATTTATGATTAAATTCATTAATTAATTTAGAAATTCATACGATTAAAATTTGGATATGAAAGTGATGAAATTGGAGGACCTACATTAGTAAACTAAGAAGATAGAGTCAAAAATGCATTTACGATAAAGTGGGGTACCTTTGCATATAAAAGGATGACTTTCAACCTTATTAATGTAGAAGATGAATTATAAATGGTGATGGATTTTGCCTTTTAAGGCCTAATTGGTAAATTCATAATAATTTGTGTAGATGATCTAACTAATTTTTCAAAGTGTAGGTCTAACCACATACACCAATTTTAGAACATATTTGAGAGATGTAGAAGGTATGGTATCTCCCTTAACCTGAATAAAAGTATATCTAGCTTTGATGAAGGTAGGTTCCTCAGTCACATTATCACTAAATGAGGTGTATCTATTGAACCTAAATGGACTAATGCAATTTCTAAATTACCTCTCCATAATAGCAAGAAAGAACTAAAATCATTCTTTGGCAATATTAATTTTTTATGTAAGTTTATATTTGGTTTTGTTAAAATTGTTAAACCTTTAAACGTTATGTTGAAATAGGAATCTAAAAAGGAGTTGACTCCCATAGAAAAATAGTCCTTTAAATACATTAATAACTCTACTCTTTTTACTCTAAGTATACCATTATCATTGTGTTCACTCATAAAATTGGTGAAGAAGAGCATCATATGATATTCATGAGTATGAATTTCAAGGATGTTGAATTAGATTACTCCACTTTAGATAAACATAATTATTCCTTATTAAATGTCATGAATAATATTTGGAATTATATTATTATGAATAAGGTGCATGCCATTGTCCCTAGCCTAGACATAAATCTCATGTTAGGACAAAATGAACTATGGACATGCAGAGGCCAATGGATGGCCAAGCTACAAGTATACTACCTAGAAGATAAAACCATCAGAATGGTAACATTTCAAGGCCTTAATTATTTTATCACTTGGTTTTATCCTAGAATTATTGTGTTACAATTGGACCAATGTAAGATGACTAGACAAGACTAGTATGATATGATCATCCACTATCTACTTTATGCGAATTCCCCTCAAGGACTCAATAAATCCCAAAAGAGAGTTATCAAACTAAAGGCATATCAATATATATTAAAAATAAATATAATATATCATAATAAATATGAAGTCATATATCTTTAACTTTTATCAAAATAAGAATCGAAAGAATTTATGACTAACTTCCATGAGAAGTTGGGTAGTGGCCATCCCTTATGGATGATAATGACACAAAATTCTATGAGATATATATTATTGGCCCAACATATTAATATATGTGCATATACATGTTTGAAATTTCCATGAATTCCAAACATTTTCTAAGAGTGAGACTCATGTGGCAATATCACTTCAGCATGTGATATAATAACATCCCTTTGCTCCATGAGATTGGATTATGTTGGAATCATTAATCTTAACTCCTTATTTAGTCAAAAATTCATACTTAATACAGATAACTACTATAAAATATGGATATAATCTATAGCCATTATGATCAACACCACTATGGAGGTGATAAATTTACTCAAAGAGAATATAACCATGTATTTTAGCATACTAGTCTCATTAGTTTATGATAATGGCCTAGATTTCTAATCGATAGAACTCAATAAGTGGGCCTATGAGAATAATACCACCCTAAAGTTATCATAAAATTATTATATATAAGTAAATAGGTTACTTGAGTATATTATAAAAAACTTGATGGGTGAAATCAATATTCTAGATAAGTGACCCTAGTATTGGCACACATTGTTAAAGTATGAACTATGGGCTGATTTTACTAGATAAAAATAGGCCCTCAAAAGCTCACCCTTCATAATGGTATATGGTTAAGATATAATTTTCTTGATGAATCTCATATATTCCACATGAAAGCTCATGTATGAATATATGGATAATAATGAAAAGGTAATCTCAAGGTTTATGGACATATTTGAATGAAAGATACATGAAAGGAAGCTCTCTAGAGTATCAACAAACATCAAGACGCTGTCAAGAGATGGTTCAAAAATAAAGCCAAAGTGAATTAATTTATAATATATGGTCTAGTACTATTATGAGACAAATCTTATGAAAATAAATGCCAACATTTCAAACTAGACCTACTCTGTAATGACCCATATCATATTTTTGAATTACTTATAATCATTATAGACTAAAGGATATACAAGGGAATAAATTTTATTTGGATATGAAAAAATATTTATTGAAGAATTAATTATGAATTATATCATCCACTATCATATATCAGTAGATGTAAGTTTAGTCTAGGGGTAGTGTAGTATTAAAGTAGTTTTTTTTTTCTATGGTGTGTTTTATTTTTTCTTGTGTTTGCTTTATATTATGTGTTTACTTTTCATCATGCTCATTTTATTTATTTTTTCATATCTTCCTCATTTTATTTTTTTGACCCCTTAAATGGCTTCTCATAATCTTATCGTTGATTATTTATTTCCCTATCCTAAAGAAAATAGCCCTGGTCCTTATGTTCCCTAGTTTGAATTCCATTCAAATGTCTAACAAAGCATTACAAACACAATCCAAGAAATAATACCCATTAAATCATGTCTTCAAAATTAGATATATGATCAACATGACTAGTATTTTATAGTATCCAACACAAATGAATATATTGATTTGAAATTGAGAAGGTGAATTAAGAAAAAAAAATTACTAACAAGAGGTCATCATTAAACTAAATACACTAAGATGTCACTTGGAATTCTCAAGATGGAAAAAGGTCCCCTTGGGTGGTAATAACTCATTGAAATAATAATTCATATAAATTTCATTGGTTCCAAACCCTCATGGATCAAATACTAAACAATTATCATAATATAGGAAATTTTGAAAATCTCAAGAGGATCTTAAGGTTTCTTCCTAAAAAGGGTGTTTTGGGCAATCTCTATTGTAGGATTTCTGGCCTAAATGGCAATGTAGTAAGGCCTAGTGTGGAACTAAAGGAATATTTATCCAGGTTATGAATTCCTTATTGGTAGTAGATCAATGCCTGATCCTTCCCCTTATAAATCATGTGTAGAAGTAGTAACTTTTAGGAGTTTTGATCACCTAGGTCACCTACAAGATTTTTTATGAATTCAAAATGGGGATGAAATGAAAAGAATCATGTTTCACATAAAATGACCCCTTGAAGGAGATAGAACATAATATGTTATGTGTTGAAGTAGAGAATTAAGTGCTTAATTTCTTGTTTATTTATTTTAATGTTGGATTCCACTATCAATATTGATGACTTAAACTATAGGATGGTAATTTTGAGTTCTAAACACTAGATAATGTTTTCCATGCATAGTCTCCATTTTTTTATGACCAACACATCCATTTTCATATAAGGAAAGGGAACCCATGAAAAAATGAAATATCAAAATTATGTCACTTTATTAGACCCCCTTTGACTTTAATATCTTGGGCACCTATTATATCACAATCTTGAAGATTTTATTTGAGCTATGACAATTGAATATCTTTTATGAGATGTTTGTTTCAAAAATATTAGTCTTGATGTGTTTTTAAAGTGTTCTTATACTTAATTACATTTCACGTTCTAACATTTTTCTCTCAAAAATAGTTGAAGTAGTCACAGTCTAAGAATCCAGCTAGCACACTCCTAGATGTTCTCATTTGGCACATAATCATCCCTTTATTTGTGAAACATTTTTCAAATGACATAATTTTATATGTTTTCTAAGCCCCAAAGTTATCAGATCTATTAGATGCCAATGAGGCCCAATCCAACTAGAGATCACCATTTTTACTCATACACCTATAGTTTTTAGAGCTATCAAAGGCCCATGAGGCTTGATCTAATTTGATATTTCCATGTGTACCCATACACCCAAAGTTGTCATACACCTATAAAATACTCATTGCATTAGACCCATAACAACCCCCTATGTACTATAACACATGTGACACTTGGTAGGATATAAAGGTATGTAAGGCACTACAAGGGCCAAAACTAGGCATGTGCCCACCACACTCTCTTCATTTATTAGACCATTTGGGTGGCCCATGATTCAATAGTTGGAAATTTATTGTCATCACCATCTAATCCAATAAAGGTTGATTCTCCATAAAATCAAATATTGGAAAAAGGTAATAAAATAGCTACTCCAAAATTAGGCCATTAACTCATAGATTAATTTTCATACCATAAACCAACAGTACCATTACTACTTAAAATATCAAGCCCTATAAGGTCCCATCTAAATTTGGCTCACCATTATCTATTCTAGGCAATTCAAATAATTTAGAGCCCTCTATTGAGTTGTTCTCAAATATTGAAATGAATCTCTATAAAATTATTTTAAAAAAATGAATGACACTTAGAAATGGTAACATCCACAACCAATCTTAAGCTAGAATAAGAGTTTAGAGATAATAAATTATTATATGGGTTCATGCGCTTCAAACACTATAATGAAATCATCAATATAATTGAATACATTCAAATTACCAATAGTAATGATGAGTCAAAGGAGGATGATATCAAATTCACAAATGACCTAATATCTCTTAGAGCCTTAATTCTAAACATAGCCATGGCCAAGCCTAAATTATTCCCCTATGATTATCTCTTCACCAAAACACTATAGACATCTAAGTACACCAATGACATTATCTATTTACCAAATCAAGGGCTTCAAATTGTAGATATCTTTGGGGCCACCTTCAAAAACTATTATAACCTCCCTGATTATGACATCATGTATGAAAAGGAAGTCACCACTATGTGGATGAATACCTAGAATATATATGATACCATATAATATTAGGACAAGGACAATGACAATAGGGTTAACAAGGAGGACATTAAATCTTACACTATCAAGAATTTTAGAGAGGGAGTACAAATGAGCACATTGTTGTTTAACTACCTATAAAGGGTAAGTGACATCATGCATATTAATAAATACCGAGTCCCCTTTTCTTAGAAGTATCCTCAAGGGGAATAAATTCATATCTCTCAAATACATCATCACTTTCACTTTATCATATAATGTTCCTAAGGTTTACATTAGGGGTAATTTTACATGATGTCTTATCTAGTTGACACCATATGTACCAACTTCAACTTTAATATAATTGTGTTACCCCCATAAAGACCTATAGGTTACCCAATCCACATTGTATTCACCAAGCTATACATTCACCACTTCAAGCACTATATTGGGGACATATATGACCACTTTTATCTCCCCACCCCAATATACCTACCTATCAATGAAAAACCTATGCCAAGGTTATTAAATGGGATGAGAGATTACGTAATATCAATCATTTGATATTATTAGTACCAAAACAATATGGTCATAAAGGTAGAAGGTATCCAAGAACCTCCTTTCAAGCTACCTTACATCATCATGGATAGGCTGATAAAGTAATAAATAGCTTACTAGCTCATCAATGGCATAACTTGTTTCTACCTTAGTAGAAGACAAAATTATGATAATGTACTTACAATAATCATATGGTACCATGATTTAAATACCTTACCTGCCCTCTAATCCATGTACACACATAAACACTCCTTCAATATACTCAAAGATGATGATAGGTAGTGGGATCCTTAGGACAAGGTAAAAGCTCATGTGGAACTCTATTGGGTCTAGATAAATGTCAATTACCATCATCAAATCCACTTATATGAATCCATACACATCAACCCTACCAGTTATGATGAGGTAATATCAAAACTATAAGTGGTGCATCTATGTACATGACATCAAACATAGCCCTAACCCATACTAGAGGAAAGGCTCATTCTTGCATAACTTATTATGTAGGTCCCAACCACTACACAAATTCACTCTATCATAAAATTAGATCATTGAATTAGATAATATAATCCACCAATGATTATTCCAAGACACTAAGAGTACAAGAAGGTCACTTGGTTGATATGGGAAGGAGTCATGAACTCTCTTTGTAACCTAGATTTATAGGTTTCAATTTGAGCAATTAGTCTCTAAGAGAGATAAATAAAGTTAAATCCATAAATAAATATATATTCTATGGTAAATGTTGAAAAATTGAAACCATATGAGCCTCATATGATCATAGATCAAGGTGAGAGTGTTCAAAGTTCCTTTTGTTGATGATTTTGCTCTTGAATATCTTAATGAGTTGTAAGAAGATGTTATTCTTGATATAAGAGTCAGGACTTCATGAAGGGGTGATGTGGAGTACCTTCATGTGGGTATAAAATATAATCTAAGTAAATACTGATGTATGGAAACTATAAAGTGAGGTAGTTTAACCTTTACTTATATTTTGAATGAAATAGACTTTTAGTGGTCTAAAAGCTTTTTAGTGGGGAGGTGTGATCTAGGAGGATACCCAAATGTATCCAATTAGATGGTATGTAATATTTATAAGATTATTTTCACATTGAATAGCATGTTAAGATTTTTCTAATGTAATTTGAATGGAGTAAATCTGACATCATATGTAAAGTTTATGGACTATTGAAGCTAAAGTGAAACATGTAAACAACATGGATAGGGTACAATTTTGACATCATCATGATGTATGAAATTACACAAGTGGTCCAATCATAAATTTAAATGTGGACCAATAATATAGTGATACATTGCATAAAAATACTGCTAATGGGTTTTTATGTTTTGGTCATTGCTATTTGACAACATACCTACTAGTGTGGGGTCCATGGTATTTGTCAGTTGGGGACCCTTCAACCAATGTGGTACTCTTTTTATAAGGAGGGGACCTTTCCACCTTTATTCATAATATAAGGGTAGTAAATTAAATATAAACCTTATTATAGGCCTCAAAACAATTCATGTTGGACTAAATTCCCATGTACTTGAAAATATTAGCACCTAAGACAAGTGGCATCTAACTCAGCCACCATGTGGAGTCACTTCTAACTACCTAATGTCCATACTAATTTCCAAGAAAGCTAAGGTGAGTGTATAAAAAATGATCCTCAATACCAATTCAAGTGACATGGAGGATTCCATTTTAACCAACCCACATTTGATAATAATCCCAATCAATGTGGGATAAATGAATGGCCTTTGGATTGATTAACAAGGCCAACAAACTTCTAGTTAAACCTATATTTTCTTCTTATTTCAACACATTTGGGATTAGTTCCTAATGTGGAGTTCATAATCCTTATCAAAATGTAAATGTGAGATGTGGGATTTGACCCTATCACATCCCATACCTTTTTAGAGTCTTGACCATCTACCACACACTAATTTATGTAAGACAATAAAAGATATGATATGCATCTTTTAAAATTTAAGGTCTTTCACCAAAATAAAAACATATGAGGGAATTTAAAGTGGGTTTTAAACACTAAAATCTCTAGAAAAAATATAAGTGGCTTAGCCAATATGCCATAGATCATGAAAAAATTATAAAGAAGATGAATTTATATCTGAATTGTAATTTTTAGCTTTTTTTTGAGAGAGAACAAGCAAGTTTCTTTTATGTATTTTATTGTAGGAGAAGCAAATTGAAGGCCAAAATCCCATTACAAAAACCTCCTAAAGACAATGAAATGAATTTTTGAATCCCCTTATGGGGATAAATATCCCCTTATTTAGATAAATAGCCCATTATTAGAGAAGGCATTGATTTAATAATGTGTATTTTGCATCATTTTTATTGACCACTTCATATTTTGAGTGGACATAGAGACACAACCCTATTTGGGTGAACTTTGTTATCAATTTGTAGTTTAATTATCTCTATCCTTATCATCACTTCTTTAATTTTAGTTTTTAAATGATGAACTTTAATTAATTAATCTAATTTTTTCATGTAAAGATGGAAATTTTTGAAAATTATTAAGGTAATTTAAATTGGAGAAACTGAGTCAAACTGCATGAACACCCATTTTTAGATCAAGTTTAGTATCATAGTAGTTTTACAAAGGGTTTGATAACATATTTTCTAATTTTTTTTAGAATCTTCAATTTGTATTTTGGAACTGTAGGTTTGTTGCTTGTAAAAGTAAAACCATGGGAAAAAATTAGAAGAGAGAAAGGCTTCAAGTGTTTGAAAGCATAAATTAGTAAATTCAAGAGGAAAACTTTGAATTAAGACAAATTTTTAGCCCTTAGAGGATGAGAATCAAGATCTAAAAGATTGATTAATGTTCCATGGAGAATTTCTCATAGTAATCATTCATAATTTACAACTTGAGTTTCAAACCAAGGAAGATATTTTGGAAAAGTTCCATAATGGTGAAGGAATGGAGGAGAAAGAAGAGTATACCATGAAAATTAGACCATACTCTAACATAGATGCACAAATCATGACTGAGGTATGCATATTAATTAATTCGCCATGTTTTATTTCTTCTCATAAAGATGTAGATGATTCTATTAGTGAATTTGAGAATCATACTCATGGTATTGTCTCCAAGTTGCTAACTAAGCTGGGTTTTTATGGAAAGGGACTTGCCATCAAATACTAAGGAATCACTAATCCCATACATGTTTCAAATAAATACCTCATTATGTAGGTTTGGGATATGTTAGTGGTAAATTAGAAGTTAGAGAATGATCTAAGAAAGTTGAAGCAAGAAAAACTTCTAAAATAAGAGGGTCTAAGCCACTGTCTCTATACAAATATCTCATGCAAGGTAATGGAAAGATTTATTTTTTAAGAAATAATAAGGATATTATTTCCTTAAATAATGTATAGTCCTATCATAAATATGAAGGTAGTATTGAGAAACCAAAAAGGGCCGAAGAAGAGTTTTCAAAAAGAGGACAAAACCTCCAAAAATAAGTAGATGGCACACTATCACTCCATGATGGTGGTATTGAATGCAAGCTAGAATCAAGAAGGGGACAACCTTTAAATCATGGTAAAAACATAAAAAAATAATTCAAATCATTGACAAAGGGATATGAACATTCCAAAGGAGGAGGCGACACATTTTCCCCTCATCAAACATACACAAAGGATAGCCCTAAAAGGTATGGAAAGTTTAAGTATTCCAATGTTTACTTTGATTATGAGAATAATATACCTATAACACAAACATTTTGGTATGCATATCCATGTTATTTTTGTGTAATTAATAATCATTGTGTGTCCATGTGTTGGAAGATAAATTTCATCCAAAGGAAGCCTATGTCCTTTAAGAGGAAGGAGGTAATTTGTAAAGACCACATTCCAAGTCAAAATGTAGACAATGGTAGTAAAGGCTTATTGTCCAATAAAATAAGCAATAATTATTCCTTTCATTAGAATATGAGTAGAAATTGGGTTGACAAGTGTTGGAAACTTCATCCATAACTTTACCCAAATACTATAAAGGACCCCTATAAGAAATAATTTCTAAATGCACCTATAAGTAAGGAGGTTGTTCAACCCCCTAAAAATAAAGAGGTAACAAGTGAAGGAGTTTTTTAAGCACCAATGGTCCATGGGAAGCCCATGAAGAAGCCCACATATCCATATAAGATCCCATCAAGAGAGATAAAACCAAAGAAATGAATCTATTATATTAGATCAGTAAAAAATTATTTGGCTTCATGGATATAATATTTACATGGCTGATTTTATTTTATCATGCTTATGTAGCACCTCTAATTCACTTATTGGGTTTCCATCATTTAATAATCATGAAGGAAACTAACCCCATTTATATGAGTAAGTGTAGAGGTATATCACTCATTGAGGGTGAAATATGGAGTATCCATCCAAATCAAGAAGCATAATAATTTTTAAAGATGGGTGAAGAGGAACTTCATTGAGAGAAAACTCCAAAAAAAGGTTCTCCAAGTTAGATAACAATTGATAGACATGTTGGTAGGCTAAAGTATTCCTCAAAGAGGGGGATGGAGTGGCATGAAATCAACATGAGAAGTGTTTATATGTTGAGTAGCACTCAATAAGAGCACTATTGTTTCATATATGTATGTTAGTATCCACTTTCTATAAATGAAATATATCCTTTAAATGTATGCGTAATTGTTTGTATGCACATTTTGTAAAGACCAAATTTGGGAAATTTTTATAAATGGAATTATGTTTACAATTCATGTATGTTGCATTCAATTGTAAGACATCAAGAAGAGAAAATTATACAAGTGGTAACCTATTATAGCACCTTTTATTATGTAATGTAA
The DNA here is from genome assembly GCA_037957365.1 of Torreya grandis. NCBI lineage: Eukaryota > Viridiplantae > Streptophyta > Pinopsida > Cupressales > Taxaceae > Torreya > Torreya grandis. The sequence continues at coordinate 428,298 of JARHVA010000865.1, forward strand.
TTTTATTCCCTTGTTGATAATAATGAACAATAAAGAGAATACAAATAACATCTCTTCATAGAAGAGATTCACTCTAGACTATAATATATTCATTTAAGTGGCTAAGATAACCTACCAAGAAGAAGAGAAAGAAACCAAGAGTGAAATAAGGTCATTTGGTAGATATGGGATGGAGTCATGAACTCTCTTCCTAACTTGGGATTGTAGGTTTTAGTTTGAGTAGTCAGTCTCCAAGATAAAGAAACAAAGCTAGCTCCATAATGAAAATGTACTCCATGGTAAATGTTGAAAAATTGAATCTATATGAGCCTCTTATGATCATAAATCAAGGTGAGAGTGTTCAAAATTCATTTTACTAATGATTTTGATCTTGAATATCTTAATGTGTTATAGGAAGATGTTATTATTAATAGAAGAGTGAGGACTTTACATAGGGGTGATGTAGAGTGCCTTCATGTGGGTTTAAAATGGATGCATCCAAGTAAATAATGATGCATGGAAACCATAAAGTGAGGGAGTAAAAGTTTCACTTATTTTCTAAATGAAACAAAACTTTGGTGTTCCAAAAGATTTTGAGTGGGTAGGAGTGATCCAAAAGGATCCTCACACCAATATAATTATATAGTCTACAATATTTATGAAACTATATTCACATTGAATAAATAATCTAGAGCTTTCCAACATAATTTGAAAATACTCAATCTAAAATCGTATCTAAAAGTTATGGCCTACTGAAGCTAAAGCCAAATAGGTAAGAAAAAATATGGACAAGGTAAAATGATAATTTACCATGATGTATATAATTTCATAACTAAATCAATAATAGATTTACACATGGAAAAATAATAAGGTGTCACATTATAGATATAATTCAAATGGGCTTTTTCATTTTGGTCTCTAGAATTTGAAAACATACCTACTAGTGTTGGGCCCATGCTATTTTTTGACTAGGGCCCTTCAGTCAGTGGGGTCCTCTTTTTGTAAGGAGGGGGACTCTTACACCTTTATTCAAAACAAAGTTGTGGTGAATTTTCAAATAAAAATTATTTAATTCCTCAACACAATGTATGTGAGACTAAATTCCCACGTATTTGTAAATCTTAACACCTAAAAAAATGGCATCTAGCTAAGCTACCATGTGGAGACACTACCAATCACTAAATGTCCATAAAAACACCATGAGAACTAGAGTTAGTACATATTAAATGGTCCTTAAGACCAATTCAAGTGGTTTGGAGGCTTTCATTTCAATCAACATTTGTTTAGAGATTAATTCTTAACATAAAACACAAGCCTTATCAAAAGGTAAATTTAGGAGATGGGATTTAACCCCAAAACCTCCCATGCCTATTTTTGAGTCTTAACCATCCTACCACGTGATATTTTGGGTGACAAAATAAAATATATGATATTTATCTATTAAATTCTAGCGTATAATTACCAAAAACAAAGCATACGAAGGCATTTTAAGTGGGATTTGAACCCCAATGTCTTTGGAAAAAAGATTAGTGGCTTATCCAATACACCACATAGTTTGAAAACATTATAATAAAGATGATTTTATATTTTAATTTTAATTTTTAGCCTCTTTTAAGAGAGAACAAACAAGTTTTCTTATGTATTTTATTACAGGAGAAGTAAATTTAAGGCCAATATCCCATTGCACAAACATCCTACAGACAATATAGATAAAATTTAAATCCACTTATTGGGATAAATAACCTTTTATTGGAAAAAATATTCCCTTAGTATAGAATAAATTGATGTAAGAAAGTGTATTTTTCATCATTTTAATCTATCGATTCCTACTTTGAGTGAATAAGAGACATAACTCTATTTGGGTAAACTATGTTATTAATTTACAATATAATTGTATTTGTTCTTATCATTACTTGATTTAATTTCAATTTTTATGTGATTAATTTTAATTAATTAATCCAATTTTTCATGTAAAGATGGAAAATTGAGAAAATTGTTAAGGTATTCAAAATTGGAGAAAATGAGTTAGTTTGCATAAACACCCATTTTTGAATCAAATTCAAATCTCCATGCCCCTATTATTTACATTGAAATAACTTATCCCACTCTTAAAATTATCCCTAACCTATCCCATATTATTGGCTTGATCCCTATCATTATTCCAACTCCTACTCCTATAATCTCAGTGGCCCCTATAGCTTTAGTTCCTCCATTAGTCTAACTTCCCCCATAGTTTATTTGACCAAGAGTGTGAAAGAATACCCTATTATTTCAACCTATAGTTCCCAAAAATTTATATTTTGTTACCATGGGAAACACAAAAATATTAGGCATCAATAGAGTATACACTAGGTATCTCTTTGCACCTTAGGCCCCTTCACATTCTACTCCTCTAAGTGCAACATCATAAACAATCCCTCACTAGAAGCCTTCTAAGTGCCCCAAGTTGATTTCCCCCAAGACATAAATTCATCCCCCTCTTCACCATAAAACACCATATAAGCCCCCCCCTCTCTCTCTTACACTCAGTTCCTTAGGAAATTGCTTCAATTAAGTCATCTCCTCTTTCAAGATGAACACTCAGCTCCCATGCATAATTGGTCCATAAGTCTATATGACTCAATACCAATTTAAATCAATTTTTTTCCCATGATAATCTCCCCCTTAATGCTTCCCATTTTCACCCATGATTCCTCCTCTATATTACATCCCATATTATATCCCTATACCATTATTTCCACCTCCACCATCTACTTCAGCTATTGCCTCATCTTCCACAACCATAATGACTATGGGAGGATAAGGGTGGATTGGTACCTTGGTATATTTAGGATTATAGAGACCTAAGATGGTCTACCATTGGGATCTATACATCCATATCTAGTTTTAAAAAAAACACTAGTAGGATGAAGAAGGTGATGACCCAAAACTTCACCCAAGATAGGGACCCTGTTGTGTGGAAAACAAAATGGGACCTCTTCTCCCTCACCAAGAAGAGGACTCAGATAGCAGAATAAATTATTATGAAGGGGCCTAGTCTCTATGGTATGTGTCATAAATGAGCTAACATAGCTCATAAAAGATGTCAAGGATTAATTAATGAACCTAAATTCCTAAATAATGAGCTCATTCTTAGTTGGCCTCAATAGCAAGGATGAAGAAACACTTGATAAATTATTTTTATCCTTAAGAGAGGAAACTAGATCTCTTTAAAAGGCTAGTGTGATATTTTAGAGAGCAAAATAGTACCTAGATTATATAATAAGAATTGATAATAAATACAAGAATATGGAAATGATCATCAATAAGGGGATATTCCCTGAGCTCAAAATCATGCCCCTTGTGGACCTCAACTTATATCAGATGTTAGCAGGGATCATGGGGACTAAACTAGAGAATTTTCTTAGGTATTTGAATAATGAGTACATAGAGGGGAGATTAGTATAGTTTTATTCAATAAAACCAAACTAAAACAAACACACTAAACACTAACACCTCTAGCCTAGACACTAGGGAGAGCATATGTAATAAGCATACAAAGAAAACATAACTAGAAAATAAAATAAATCATCCTTTTACCTTATTTTTAGCTCCAAAATGGATTATTGAATTAGATTTCTTAGCTATGTACTCAATAAATATTTTTCAATGAAGATCCATTGCTCCACCTTTCCTTGGCATCTTAGTAATGTTGGTTGGCTTAGCTTGGCTTATGAAATTGGCATGGTAAGACTACTATGAAGATTTTTTGAGATATTTTGGAATAATAACATTTCACTAAGGAAGATTTATATTATATTTTAGAATAATAAATTTACATCAAAATAGATGAAAAATTAATAGGTAAGGCCTTATATTTATAGCCTCCAAAGTTAATTCTCACCCAAGTTGAGTTAGGATAAAATTAAGCATGGAATGAGTTCAAACCAAATCTAGGCAAGTTAAGTAGAACTCTAGTTGTGGCAAGTTAAGTATAACTCTAGTTAGGAATATAATTATTATTTTCATTTAATATGCATGGATCACAAATTAGATATTTTTTGAGAGCTTGACAACTCATAAAGATAATGATGAAGAAGTTTGAGATTTTAAATTTTTGAATTTCCATTTTTAGATATTCATTAATTACAAATGGATTATTTAGATAAGAATATAATTTAGTTTAATTAGTTATATCATTTTGACTAAAATTTTATCTCTTTTAATAATTGTTCAATTACCCCATTTAATGGGTCTATTGTCCAAACTACTAATTGTTAGGTCATAAGGTGACTAGGGATGAATTCATGAGAGGTTATTATTACATACAAGATAATAACCCAAATAGGGATCCGTAAACATGATTATAAGCACTAATTAATGATGTGTAGACAAAATTTAGATGTTTAGTGATTCTTAGGCTTAATTTTCAATGTATGGTAGAAATTAGTTTGAAATCTGGTCAAAACCTAGTTGTGGCCAGAATGGGGTTGTCCACAGTTTGACCTTTTTTGGGAAGGCATTATAAGATGTAAGCATAGTAACATCTTCTCAAAGAATTAAAAGGTATTTAATTCCTAATGCCCTAATAGGTGATGAATGAACCCAAGATGCCCACTCAATGGAGTGGATGGCAAAGAAGGTCAATTATCAATCCCTCGAAAGAAGAAAAATGATGGGACCAAAAGGTAAAGGGGGTGGTAAAGACTAATTTTCCCAAAGGTAGTTAGAATAAGTTCCATAGTGAGATTCTCAAGTTTGGTAGATAAAAAGGATGATTTTACCAAGGGTGGTTACATTTATCAACATATCAAAGTAAAAATATAATGATTTGCCCAAGGGAAGTTATAATAACTAGCAAAATGAAAGCATGCCCCAATTTGGGTGAATAAAGACAATGATTTTCCCAAAGGTAGTTAGAATAATTAGCATAATGAAAACATGCCCCTATATGGTAGGATAATGATAATGATTTTCCCAAAGGTGGTTAAAACCATTAACATATAAATAGATCAAAACATAATGATTTACATAAAGGTAGTTACAATAATTGTCATGATGGCTTGGGATAATATGGAAAATTGGAAAAGGGGTTTTACATATAGAATCTATACTCACAAAGTAAGAGTAAGCTATTATAGAGGATAGTCATGAATTTGGGATACTTGTTAGTATGGAGATGCTCATCCCAACTATTAAGGATTAAAATTATTTTTTGATTTAATTACTTTGTATTTGGGAAATGATTTGGATAGATTGAGAAGTGGTAACCAAGGAGAAGTACCATAGTGTCATTGATTTTAAGATTTCCCAAGCTGATTTTGTTTGTATCATGTGATGGTATGCATAATGGTATAAAACACCATGATAACTTATCTAAGATATACATAAAGACTAACACATGATCCAAAAAACAAGTGAAAACATGTACCAATGATAAAAACCATGATGACAAAGGTGACATATGAATATGGATGGACTTAAGTATAATGTGAAAGGAATCACCCAATGAACACATACACACAAAGTCAAGGCACAAAAATGAAAGTAAATGAAAAGGTAAACAAATAAATAAGTAGGAAGGTTAAACACTAATAAACCAAAAATCACAACAAAAAACCAAGAAATACAAATTTAACAAAACAAAAATCAAACAAACATAAACAATGTTTAATCACAATATTAGAAAAAAATAGAAAAAAAATTGTTCATGCATGTGTAATAGAGGTGTTACTCTTGGTGGCAAGGTGATCCCAAAGGTAGAGATCAATGACACAGGTATAATAATGTAAGAACAATGGCACAAAGTATCCCCTAGGCTATAGGGAAGAACAATGGCACAAAGTCACCCCTAGGCTATAGGGAAGCAATGACATAAAAAATATAACATACATTACCCTTAGGCTATATGAGATAATAAAATAAATAGACAAAATGGGTGGAATGGAAGAAAGGGAAGGTATAGATGAGTTGATTCCAGATGCACTAGGCAAGTGGACACTACCTAAATAGCTTTATGGACACAAGATCTAACATTAACTTTAGGTAAAATGTAATTCTCCTAGGATATGGGATAGATGAAAATGATCAGCTATAAAACATGATATGGGAATGGTTTCAAAAAATAGTGAGAGTATTTTAAATAGAGAATACTTGCAAAAAATGGTGAGAGCATAATATGAAACTTATCAGTTAATAGTATATCAAAGTCAAATACATAATGTGCATAATAGAAAACTACAAAATGGTGAGAGTGTACAACTAAGACCAATAAGTATGGGGAAACTAAGTGGCAAGTGGTTACTTGTGGAATAGTTAGGAGTCCAAGAATCTTTAAGGAAAAGAAGTGGTTGAGAAGAAAAGAAGGTGCAACCGAGATTACCCAAGATACCCCATGTATCCAAGTACTACCTACATAGTCTGTGTGGAATCAAGATGATGTAATTCTCCTAGAAATGGGACAAAAAATACCATGGTGGTCTAAAAATAAATTGAACAAAAAAGATGGCCTAACCTAAAATTTTTGATGGATTTTTATTTTTCATGGTAATTTTAAGACAATTTTCATGATTTTATGATTTTCTAAATCTTTTAAAAATGTTTAGGGGTTTTGAAACTATTTAAAAAGTTTTTAATTTCTTTTAGGAATCTCAACCCAATCAAGAATTATGAGACATAGAATAATATAACTTGAAAAATGACAAGAGTGTGTCTTAGGTTGCTCGAAAAATGGAAAGAAAGTTCAAACTTAAATTACCTACAAAATGATGAGAGCTAGCAAAGGGGGGTAATTGATCTAACCTCAACATGAATTTATCACTACCTACATAGTCCCATTAGGACCTCATATCACTGTAGTTATGCCTTACAGTGGATGATTTGACTAGGTAGCATCAAGTTCATGAATTTAGGCAAAATGGCATAGTATAGCACAAAAATGATAAGGTAATGCAAAATGACATGGTAAAGGTGTTGTTCCTAAGTTTCCCATAGGTAGTTGTAATTAGGAATCAATGACATGGGTCAATGATACTAATTTACACAAAGGAAATTACAATTAGTAGCGTAGAGTGGGACATTGAGTTTCCCAAAGGTGATTATAATGAGTAACACTCATAATGAAATGAAATAAAAAATGAAGGATGCAAATACCAAACCACTATCATACTATTCCAAGATAATACCTTTATCGAGAATACTAAATAAACTACTAAAACTTGATCTTAATCCCCTCGTTGAATGTAAGCCCAAGGAATGAATGGAATGGAACCAATGTCAAAAGGGTAGGTATGAAGGGTAAAAATAAATTTGGTCAGTAGTGAAATTATGCTAGAATGGTATACAATATGGTACAAAAAATATGATGATATGATACAATGTAAACATTACTCATAGAAAATACTTCAAGTCTCTCAAGTGAAATAATGCTTGAGGTGTATGATGTTCATCAGCTCATCAAGTTCATCTCCATCTAGTATAGTGATCATTTATGCTTTAGAGCCATAATTTATAACAATGACATATGGGCCTATCCAATTGGGTTTGAACTTGCCTTTCTTCTCTTTATCAGCCTTGGTGTTCTTTGAGAACAAGATCCTAAAGCTCAAATTCTCTATGTTTGACCCAGTAGTTATATTGCCCATTAATTATTTTTTGGTATGAATAAAGGTTTTTGATAACAACCATGCATTGTTCATCAAGTGCTTTAGCTCTTATGGATGATATACTATGTAATATTCATCATTGAAGATGTGTTTCAATAAGATATGCAGAGAAGGTAATGCAACCTTAATGGGAAGAATTGGCCTCAATTCTATAAATTAGGGAATATGGAGTGGATCCAAATGGAGTATAGTAATTAATGCAGTATGCCTAGAGGGTGTAGAATATTTGAAGGTGAAAATCATGTCCAACATCATTGACAATCATTTTAAGGATGTTGATAATGGTTTTTATTGGATGCTTCTACTTGACCATTACCTTATGCTAATATGCAATAGAAAAATGTTGGGTGATATTGTACTTGGTGTAAAGAATTTTGACATCCTTATTCTTAAACAATATATTATTATTAGATATAATATCAGATGGGATACCATAGTGTTAGATGAGATTATTGACTAAGAATTTGGAAATCTATTTTATAGTCACGTAAATGAGGGGTATAGCTTAAACCCACTTAGTGAAATATCCAATAGCAGTAAGGATGTGTTTATGTTCATGATATGAAGTAGGGTTAATATTCCCAATGAGATCCATCCCCCACATTGAAAATGGACATGGTGTAAGCATCATTTTTAACATTTTCATTAGGATATGAATTTGATATTTATCACACCTTTTGACATAAGCAACTGCATCTACTTTCATAGTTTACTAACAATAATTGATATGTAGGAGCTTTATGGCTAGGACAACCCCACTAGTGTGGGTACCACATACTCCATGAAATTTTCATAATGTTAATTTTTCTTATGTCAATTTTAAATAATGAAGCAAAGTTACATCAAATATTCAATGATAAAGGGTTAGCCCAAGTAGGGTATAATGAGAGGTTTGATGTATAAAGATATTTTATTGTTTACGTGATAGGTCTAGTGGCATGATGTGATTGTGAAGGTAATTAAAGAGGTATGAGTACTAAATAAAGCTAGGACAAACAATATCATAGATCATTATGATAGTTTAAGGTTCATGAAAAGGTAGTAGAATATTCTCAACAAGAAATTGATATACTTTTTCCTTGTCTATATGGTGGATCAAAGAGCCAATGGTGGCCATAGCATCCACTATCCTATTATTAGACCTAGGTATGTGTTCAAATTATACATTGGTGATTTATTATTTGAGAACATTTATCATGGCCTTGTATGGTACCAATTTGTCATATTTGGTCTAAAAGTGGTCTATAACATGATTAATGATTAACTAAGAATCACCATAACCATGAGATGTTGAATATTCTATTGTACTACTTGACAAAGCCATGAAATAAGTGCTTCATATTTATCCATTTTAGTACAAGGGAAGTTAATATGTAATGATTTATGGATAATATCCCCCATGGTGTAATAAATAATAGGGCTACCCCTAATATATATGATGTGAATAATCCATCAAAATACAACTTCTAGTGCTACTCCTCAAGAGGTGTTTCTATGATGGTCATGATGGACTCGTCTAGTAATTTAAAAGTGAGTAGTTTAGTATCTACAAGGGGATATTTAGCAAGTTAATATACAAATACTTGTCCTTTATGGCCTTCTAGTTGACATACTCAATCTTGAACTCTCATAGAACCATGATCCATTTAGCCATATAGTCTTGTAAAGTTGTCTTAGACAATATATAATCGAGTGGATATACTTTGGAAATAATTATGGTCTTGTTGTTAATCATGTAATGCCACAACTTCTAGTCTACAAATACCATAGATAAACAAGAATTTTCTATTGGCATATAGTTGTGTTCATACACAACCAGTGTATAACTTAGATAGTACATAATATGTTCTTTTCCATTATCATCATGCTAATCTAAAAGTGCCCTTAGGGATTTATTTGTGGTAGATAGGTACAATAGAAATGGCTTTCCTCACATTGGAAATATCAAAATAGTCAAATTGGAAAGATAATTATTTAGGTGTTGAAAGGGTTTTTGACAGTCTTCATCCAAAATAAATGTAACACCTTTATTTAATAAGTGAGTGAAAGGATGTCATTCATCGGCTAACTTCAAAATTAAGTACCAATAAACTAATTTTACTCTATAAATTATGGATTTATTTTAAATTAAAAGGTGGAATCATATTGGTAATGACTTGTACTTTGGTAGGATCAACTTCAATGCCCCAATGAAAGATGATGAAACCTAAAAAATTTCCTGAAGTGACACCAAAGATGCCCTTCTTGGGATTAAGTTTAACCTTGTATTCACAAAGCCTTTCAAATATCTTTCATATTATATTTGGATGATCATCACGGGCCTTTGATTTACCCAATATTCCATCAACATAGTATTCAACAATGTCATTCATCATATCATGGAATATGATGGTCATGGATCTTTGGTATGTGGTCCCAACATTATTGAGGTTGAATGACATACTTTAATAACAAAACATTCCCCAAGGAGTGAGAACATTATCTTATGTTGGTCTTCTAGCATGATCATGATCTTATTATATCCTAAAAATCCATCCATAAGTGAAAGCATTTCATACCCCTCTATGGAGTCAACTATAATTTCTATATTCAATAGAGGAAAGTCATCTTTTGGGTAAGCCTTGTTTATATCTATGAAATTAGTGTAGATTCTGGTCCCTTCTAGGTTATTATGGATAGGCACAATGTTTGAGATCCACTCTAGATAGTTGATAGGTTAGATGCATCTCACTTATAAGAGTTTTTCCAACTCTTTATTTACTAGTATAGAAATATGAAGATGCATCTTGCACAATTTTTGCTTCATAGGTTTAGCATTGTTTTTTGAGGTTTATCAAATCATTATTATGCCCTTCTTTATTGTAAATCCAAAAAGCCCAATCTGGTTCTTGAATGAAAAACACCATCAATCCTCCTGACTGTGTCTTTTAATAGCAAAGAGAATGCTAGCAAAGAGGGATTTCATCCTCCAAGCTCAAAAATCAAATTTCCAAGAAATCCAATAGCGTAATATTAATCTCATCCAAAAACCCCTAAATGGAAGCTCTTCTATTTCTTTTATAGAGTTCTCTCAAGAGTCCCTTCCTTCATTTTGTCAATGTGGGATAAAACATAACTCCATCTATGTAACTTATGTATCTGATGTATTATAAAATAAAAGGGATTATTTTATTTAAATAATTCCCACAAACTATAGAATATGCATTAGTAAAGTTAAATATTTAAATTTAACTTTATAAAATAACTTCATTAATGCCCAATAAAACATATCAATGATAAATAAATCTTCTTGTCAATTTTAAACAATTACCATCGACATGTCACTGCCCCTATATGTCCAGCCATGTCCACCATGACTTACTACAAATAGTAAGTATGCCTAAAACTACCTCAAAACCCCTAAAAAAGATATGCAACTAAAACTGTCTAGGCCAAATGGCCTCTAAGTCCCTTTAATGTCTTGGTTAGCCTATGGGACAATAGGGAAATAGGCTAACAACAACATCATGCTATGAATGTTAGAAAGGGGACATTACAGTCTGCCCTTCCCAAAATTGCTTGTCCTCAAGCAATTTCAACTCTGAATGCTGTAAAATTTGCTCATTTTCCCAAGTAGCATCCTCCACTGGTAGGTTCCTCCACTTGACTAGGTACTCCTTGATGAATCTCCTCCTAAGTGTTCTCTCCCTGGTATCAATGATGGCTTTAGGAATCAATATCAACTTACCCTCTTCATCTAAAGGGGGGAAATTTTACAAATGGAACAACACTATGACCAAGTGCTTTCTTAAGCCTGGAGACATGGAACACATTATGCACCCTGCTATATGCTGGTAACTCTAGTTCATATGCCACCTCGCCAATGTGCAAAGAAACTTTGAATGGCCCATAAAATCTTGGTTTCAAATTATCTACTCCACTCTTCTTATGTGTAGACTATCTATAGGGTTTAAGTCTCAAGTATACCATATCCCCAACCTCAAAACTATGTTCTGCCCTATGTTGGTTAGCATATAAGTTCTACTAATTTTAAGCCTATTGAATATTCTCCTTAAGTGATCTCAAAAAATCTTGGCTATCTTGTAACCAATTATATGCACTTGATACCCTATTATCTCCAAAAATAAGATCTATGAAGCTAGGAGCTCCATACCCATATAATGCCATGAATAGAGACAACCTAATCATCATGTGATAGGTAGTATTATAACAATACCACCATAAATAAAGCCATCTGATCCAAGCCATTTTCTACCTTGATACATAGTTTTTCAAGTACCCCTCAACCCACTTATTAACAATCTCCATTTGCCCATCTATTTGTGGGTGATAGCTAGTGCTAAGAGTGAGCTCAGTGACACTCAATCTAAAAAGTTCTTGACAAAATAAGCTCAAAAACTTATTGTCCCTATTGCTGACTATGTTCTTAGGCATCCCATGAAGACTAAACACCTCCTAAACAAAAGTTTGCCACTTGTGATACTATGCTAGTAGATGTAACAGAAAAGAAATGAGCATATTTAGTTAACCTATCCACCACCACATAAATACAATCTCAACCCTGCACCTTGGGTGGGCCTGTGGTAAAATCCATCAAAATGCTTTCTTATTTCTTGTCAGGAATGGGTAAAGGTTTTAGTAATCTAGCTAGAGGAGTATGCTTATCTTTGTTCTACTAGCAAATTGGACATTATATAACATATCTCTGCACATCATCCTTGAGTCCTCTCTAAGTAAACCTATCAAAAATTTATTGGTATGTATTGAATAACCCAGGGTGTCCAACCATATGCGCATCATGGAATGTCCTTAAGATAGTACCTTTGATGTGTGAACAAGGTACCAAATAAATCATATCCTTATATAGGATAAGGTTGTTAACCACCACATATCTATCATCTTGTAGAGATCCCTCTATCAAATCAGCTACCCACTAATCCTTAGCATATTCAGCTATTATTTTCTCATTCCAGTCTGCTAAAATATCAACTAGGGAATATCCATGTGGTCTCCTAAAAAGTGCATCAGCCACTACATTCTTCTTTCCTTTGACATACTCAATGTCAAAATCATATGCCTATAGTTTGGTGATCCACTTCTACTACCTATCATTAAGATCTCTCTAGTTCATGAAATATTTTATAATGTTATGATCTATTTTAATCACAAATTTGCCTCCAACTAGATAAGACATAAACTTGGCTAATGTATGCATTATGGCTAACATTTCTTGATCATTTATAGATTAGCTCTTCTCCACTCCCCTTATCTTTCTACTCTCAAAAGCAATAGGATGTCTTCCTTACATAAAGACTACACCCACCCCATCTCCAGATGCATCACACTAAAGCTCAAATGGTTTGGAGAAGTTTGGAAGTATTAAACCAGATAAGATGTCATCAACTAACTAAAGTGATCAAAGCACTTCTAAGCTACCTCTATCCATATAAATGCTCCCTTCCTAGTCAAATATATAAGTGGAGCTACTATCTATGAGAACCCCTTCACAAACCTCCTACAGAAACCACATAGACCAAAGGACCCCTTGAGTTGGGTAAGATTAGTAGGAGTATGCCACTCAACTATAGCTCTAATTTTTTATGGGTCCACCCTCACTCCATCTACACTAATGATGTGCCCAATTTACAATAATTTTGTCATGCCAAATTCACATTTAGATTCTTTGGCATAAAGGGACTCATTATCAAGTATGCTCAATACCTCCTCCAAGTGTTGCAAGTGTTCCTCCCATGCCCTACTATATATCAGGATATCATCAAAAAATATAAGCACAAATTTCTTTAACTAACTCCTGAACACCTGGTTCATACAACTCTAAAAAGTAGCTAGAGCATTGGTTAACTTGAATGGCATAACCAAAAACTCAAAGTGGCCATAATGACACTTAAAAGCTATCTTCTCTACATCCTCTACTCTCATTCTAATCTAATGGTTCCTAGAGCGCAAGTCTATCTTTGAGAAGCAACATGCACCATGTAACTCATCTATTCTCAAAATGGGGTACCTGATCTTGATTGTCTTTTTGTTGAAAGCCCTGTAATCTATGCACATATGCATTATCCCATCTTTTTTCTTTATTAGGACCACTACTGAGGCAAATGGACTTTTTCTAGGACTAATGTGCCCCATCTCTAGCACCTCCTTTATTTCCTTCTTGATCTCATCCTTATGCACCTTAAGATGATGATAGGGGGTGGTAATCACAGGCTTTACCCCCTCCTCTAGTTCAGTCACATGCTCTATTCCTCTCTGGTGGAACACCTAGTGGAATGCTTTCAAACACCTTTATATGTTTGGATATGACCTCATGAATGTCTGGATGGTACTCCTTAACCTGTTTCTCTGTATCTATAGGCATGATCATACATTCTACTACCCACTCTATCTAGTCATGTCTAAACAAATGTTCCATCCTCTTAAGTGAGACTACTCTAAGTCCCCCATCTAATAACCCTCTGAGAACCACTTTCTGACCTTGGTGCTCAAATCTCATTTCCAATTTCTCCAAATTGAAGGTCAACTCCACTAGAGACTAATCTATGGCATGCCTAAGATGACATCATAATCTCCCATGTCAACAACATAGAACTCACCTACCATGTCATAGTCTTTAATCTGCATATGGAGATCAAGAATCATCTAAGTACTAAGAAGCTTGTCTCCACTAGCTACCATCACTCTGAATCCCTCATGTTCCTTAGTCTAAAATCCTCACTTCTTCACAAATCTTGCATCAATGAAATTGTGGGTGGCTCATGTGTCTATCAATGAAATAACTCACTACCCCTGAATCACACCTCTTATGTTGAAGGTTATTGATGGTTTAATACTGGTAAGTCAGGAAAGGGTCTTATCTTCTCTAACCTCATCTGCCATAGTCTCTTCTTCATCACTAATTTTTAAATCTAACTATTGCTTTGACTCTTCTAAAGATAATTCTTTAGTATAAAAATACTCTAACTATTTTGGCTTCACCTTAACCGTACACTTATGCGAAGGGTCCCATGGCTCTTTGTAATGAAAATAAAGTTTTTTCCTTCTAAGCTCATTCAACTGATCATTGTCAAGTCTCCCTAAATTTACTCATGGTGGATGTGATTCATTTTGTCTCTTATCCTTTTCTTCTTTCTATGGGAAAATCTTAGACTAAAATCATCTTTTTAAACTAGAAACCTCCATGTCCCTAGCCTTCTTAATAGCCTCCTATAGTGTAGGTGGGTTGAGGGATTTAATCCACCCTCTTAATGGATCATCCAATCCATCCATGAAAAGCACCATAAGTCTCCTCAATGATATATCCATGACTAATACTGAAAGTCTCTAAAACTTAGAGATATAGTTCTGCAATGGTCCCCATTGTTTCAACTATGCCAACTCCTTAAAATGTAGTTTTGGATCCTTCTTATCAAACCAATCTATCAATCATTCTATAAACTCAACATAAGAAGTTATTTGATTATGTCCCATAATCACCATGCCATGGTGCCACCACTCATGTGTAACTCCATCAAGGTGTATAGTGGCATATTTAATGGCTTCTTCTTTAGGCATAGGATTAAGCTAAAGATAGGTATCCACATTTTGCACCCAAGCTTGTGTTGTAGTCTTCTAATAAGCATCAAAATAAGGTAGAGATAATTTCCCTACTTTCTTTTGTAAATCAAAGTTTTGGTTCCTATCTATTGTAAGAGGCATGTGTCTCATCATTACATCAATATAGTCTTGTAAAGATATAACTACCTAAAATTTAGGTCTTCCACTCTCCTAGTCTCTTCTGAATTGATCTTATAAATTTGTGATCTAAGGTTCATTGGCAAGCTGTGATAGTGCCTTAGGTGGGAAGGTAGGTAGAAGTGGTCTAGAGCTCACCATTATAGTGGGTTGAGCTACATGGCCCAAGTTGTCAACTACATTTCCCCCTCCATTAACTCAATTTCCATTTTATCCACCATGTTGTCCATTATTACCTCCATTCTAATTAATGCCACCATTATTTCCACCTCTTAAGTTGTTCATGTCAATACCCAACTGGTGTGCCATCATCTATGTCAATAGGTCTAATCATTGATTCTATTATTGTGCTCTTTGCTCTGGTAACTATTGTCCCTGAACTAGTGTGTCTAATAACTATAGAAATCTCTCCTCACCTAGGTCACTTCTCTCCCCATATTGTCAATGTTTTTTCCTACTATAGTTCTATGTTCTTCTAGAACCCTTTATTCCTCTAGACCTATATTTATTACTAATTTGTTCCTTGTTATGTTGTAATGATGAATGACATGTTTTTGATCAAAACCAGACATGTCACTGTTTATAGATTCTTTAACCCTTTAGGATGGTAGGATTTTTAGCTCTGATACCATTGTAATAACCACCCCTATTTTATAATGAAAGAAACATGAGAATTACTATGTCATATCAATTAAATTGCTTAATGATCAACATAGCATTTTGTCAAACACTTGACAAACATATAACTATACATGCAAAACCTGAAACTCCTTATTTGTTGTTAAACACTAATTTACAATATTAATGTGCACATACAATTGCCTTATGGGTTGTGATAAATATTTAAATGTGTATTAAAAATTACAATGCTTAGATATGAAAATTTGATAGAAGAAGCCTAAAAATTAGTGTTGTAGTGATCTACAGATGAAATGTCAGACTTCTAGACCTCTAATTAGCAAGAATAAACAAGCAAACTTGATGTAAACACTATTCACATACTATAGCATCACTATTCATGGAACTATAGAAATTTTACTATTCATGAGTTGCTGTAGCAAAATCACTATTCATGCACATTGTAGAAAAAACATTATTCACGTGCACTGCAACAAAAACACTATTCCTCTGCACTATAGCAAAACACTATTAACAACTCCTATAGCAAATCATTATTCTACCCTTCTTTATTGTAAATATAATAAGCCTAATGTGTTTCTTAAAGGAAAAACACCATCAATCCTCTTGACTGTGTCTTTCAACAATGAAGAGAATGCTAGCAAAGAGGGATTTCATCTTCCAAGCTCAAAAATTAGATTTCTAGGAAATCCAATAGCATAACATTAATCTCATGCAAAAACCCCTAAATGGAAGCTCTTCTATTTCTTTCATAGAGTTCTCACAAGAATCCCTTCTTTTTTTTTTTGTCAATGTGAGATAAAACATAACTCCCTTTATGTAACTTATGTATCCGATGTATTATAAAATAAATGGGATTCTTTTATTTAAATAATTCCCACAAACTATAGAATATGCATTAATAAAGTTAAATATTTAAATTTAACTTTATAAAATAACTTCATTAATGTCCAATAAAACATATAAATGATATATAAATCTTCCTATCAAATTTAAATAATTAGCATCGACATGTCACTACCCTAGATGTCCAGCCATCTCCATCATGACTTATTATAAATAGTAAGTATGCCCGAAACTACCTCAAAAACTCTCAAAAATATATGCAACTAAAAATATCTAGGCCAAATGGCCTCTAAGTCCCTTTAATGTCTTGGTTATCCTATGGGACCATAGGGAAATAGGCTAATGATAACATCATGTTATGAATGTTAGAAATGGGACATTATAGTGAGCATGAGAGTGAAGTATTGAGATCTTGAAAAGAGGTTTGAAGGTCAATTCAAGGCCTAATGAGGTGTGAAGACTCAGGGGTAGAAAGTAAGGTGGTGAGAGTATGGCCTAATCAGGATTAAAGTTTATTTTCTAAGGCAAGTATACATAGATGAGCTTTGTTAGATTATTATAAGCTTTTATAGGTGTATTCATGAATTTTTAGGTCAAAGTTTGAAGTTTAAGATAGGAAAAAAGTGTTTCTAGGTCTCTTGAGTGCACAAAATGAAGGGTTCTCAAATTGAGAAGGATTTTAATATGCTCATTATCTTGTTAAACCTTTTCATGGAAATATAATATATTCATGGCAAATAGGTAAGGTTCCTAGCTCAAAATTCCAAGAATTTATTTTTGGATGGAGGGGCTATGCATTATGAATGATTTCTAAGAATGGAAATAAGTTTAAACACTTTTAGAACCCTAATAAGTACTTGATGCTAAATATGTTGATTCAAAGTTCTTATAATGGATTGGTATGCTCATGTAATCTATTATAGGTTTTAGTAAACTCTCATAGTCACCTCCAAGTGTGATTGAGTTATCAAGTGTGTGAGTAAACCCTAAAAGAAAGTGATAATTTCTTAGAAATTTTTTGTAGAAGTCAGATTTGATCAACTCAAGTTATGAAAATGAATGGAGTATGAATCTTGAGATGCTTGTTTATTATTTATGAAGGTTTATTGATAGGTTATATCCATTAAGTGTGTTAAACTAGTCATCTATGTTAACTAGTCACCAATAGGCCTATTATTGTAAATGGTGAGAAACATAGGAAACAATGAGAAGATGAATATGAATGTGTTATAATGATATAGTGATGAAAAAAAGTAAATAAATATTTTTTTTATTAATTTTAATATTTTCTATGTTTGGTATAAGTTTTGGATGTCAATGAATATATTGAAAAAGTTTCTCATAAATTGACCTATCTGGTTTAGGTGAGACAATAAGATATAAGGTCATGAGATTATTTTGCAAGACCAATATTTTCCTTTTGATTATATTATATTTATATATGATAATAATATAATTATCACATAATATCATCTACATGCATCATAATAATTTAAGATGTCTTTACAGGTGTTGGACATCTGAGTCACCATGACTAATCTTTTAGGAAACTAGCAATTATGAGTGAGTTACAGAGGTGTTTTTGAAGATATATGCCTAGTGTGATGAATTATAATGCACTTGATTAAGGTTTTTAGGTATTTTAGGTTATGTTTATATGATTTATTATCATGGATGTGTGGATAAATATCTGTGTGAAGGGGCCTAATATAAATAGTACTGATGGTGTGCTTCAAGTGGTGGCTGGAGTTGAAAAGTGTCATGGAACTAAGATGATATTATTAGGGGTATATTTTAGTGTAATATTAATTTTTACTACTATTTTTTAAGTTGTAAAGTTTTCTAAGGAGTTTAAAGAGTAATGTGTACTAATGAAGGCCTAATTGAATTAGGTCTCCTTGAGGCCTAAAAGAGGATTTGGTATTTTAAGTTGTGTATGACCTATTGTAATGATTTATTTAGGTATGAAGTATGTAATAATACCTATTTAAATGGTTAAAAAAATTTACAAGTTCATATGGATGACCAAGAGGTCTGTGAGTTATAGGATTGTATAAGAACAAGGTCTAATAGGCTTGATTAATAATTAGAGAATGTGTGAGAGCAAGTGAAGGAAATAACACATTGAAGATCTAAAGGAGGTATTATAGAAAATTATAGGAGTGTATAGGATGAGTAATGAATATATGATATGGGTACTATAGGTTAATATCAATGGCATATGGCCTAATCTATTTTGAAAAGACCTAGTTGAGCGAAGAAGCCTAGAAGGTAATTTGGGAGGGATAGAAGAGTGAGAAGAGATAAAAAAATGTGATCATCATATTTTTTATAAGAATCATGTTTTTTATAAAGGTGATCAAATTTTTTAGGTATATTATTTTGTGTTGATTCATCTAGGGTGTTGGTGCCTCCTTGCAAGTTGGTGCTTGTTAAAGCCTAGTTGAGTGGGTGCATGACTAGTTGGGGTTGGTGCTCCAAGTGGAGTTGGTGCTTCACTAACAATTGGTTTTTGTCTTATAAGAATACAATAAATTTGTTTCTCACATATGTAATGTGTTTTTTGATCTTGTATGATTGCATATGGTTTGATACATGTTCATGTTTGTATGAATGATTCATGTATTCTTAAGTGAAATTGAATGAATGTTTCAAAGACATTGATTCACTCCCCCTCTCAATGATTTTTATTTCAATAATTGGTATCAGATCTTGGTCCTTTGAATCAATTATAACATCTTTAAGGTCATGTTAAAAATTAAAATATGTATAGTGATCAAACAGAAGAAGAGAATATGTATGATAAAAAAAATTCACTATGATAGTGAAGAAGGAGAAGCTGAATTAGACCTTGATGTAGATCTCATAAGTGCCCTTGATGATTTGAAAGATAAAAAGAAGACCAAAAATTATATTACAAATAAGTTATAAGGTGTTAATATAATGTTTAGATCAAATTAAGTTGAGTATGTTTAAGATAGATCTAGATTCCTTGAAGGTTGACCATGAGTAGCTGATAGACAAAATAAGTTTGAGAAAGAGTGTGAGAAGTCATAATAATTCAAGAGTATTGACATGAAAATACCAATAAATCATCCCAATTTAATAAGGGATAAGTTATCATGGGACCATGGGGAAAGGAGTGATCAATCAAGAGGTAAGTACATAAATGTTATTTTCTACAGTTGTCATAATATGGGACACATTAAAAGATTATGTTCTAATAGAGTGAGAGGGCCCTCAAGATTCAATAAGATATATGAATCTCCTAGATTGCATGAAAGGTTCAGACATTGGTATGGAAGCCAAAGTAAGTTAAGACTGATCATATTGAGCCCAAGTGTTAAGATGGATTATTTTCTAAGGAAGAAAAAAAACTAAATTAGATTCTATGTCAGCTCAGACTATTTTTCACATACAAGATTAAGGCATGAAATTGTATATAGATAGTGGTTGTCTAAGCTACACGATAAAATAAAAAACTAAGTTCATCTCATTGAATAATAATGCTACAAGAATAGTGAAGTTTGGAGACAACATAACTACAAATATAGTTAGCAAGGTTATCTTGGGTTTGGACAATGGGAAGACCAAGACACAAAATGTCTTGTATGTGAAAGGTATAAAACATAACATACTTAGTGTAATTAAAATATTCAATCAAGGACACACACTAACCTTTCATGATAGAAGATGTGAGATAAAGAGAGCTAAATCAAGAAGTATAATTGCTAATGCTAAGAGGATTGAGAACAATCTATATGTCTTGAATGAGATCAAGAAGGAGAGATGATTTACGATCAATATGGATAAAATTTTGCTATGGTAAAAAAGTTTAGGCTACCTAAACTTTGATAATTTGGTCAGATTAAACACTAAGAAGTATGTGAATAACATGCCTAAGATCACCAAACCTACAAACATACTTTTCAAGGCATGTCAACATGGTAAGTAGACTATAAAAAGGTTCAAGTCTAAATATTACTCTACTATAAGTCCCTTGGATTTAATACACACTAATATATGTGCATATACAATAATTCAATTCATTTAAGGAGATAGCTATGTCATGTTACTCATAGATGACTACACAAGAATGACTTGGGTAGGATTCTTAAAAGAAAAGTCAAAAGCTCTTGACAAGTTCAAGTAAATCAAGGATCTTGTTGAGAATGAGAAGAATGGGAAGATCAAATGTCTAAGATCTGATAGAGGAGGAGAGTTTTGGTCCAATGAGTTTGATTAATTTTGTGAGGCTCATGGAATAAGGAGATAGTTCTCAGTAGCTAGGACACCTCAATAGAATGGGGTAGTGGAAAGGAAGAATAAGATAGTTTAAGATATGGGTAGAACTATGATAAATGAATCTATATTATCTTATTTATATTGGAGAGAGGTAGTAAACACTACAGTCTACATTTTGAATAGAAGATAGATAAGGACTAATGGCAAAAAGACTCCTTATGAATAATGGAAAGGAAAACTTGCTAATGTGGAACACTTTAGAGTGTTTGGTAATAAATTTTTCATAAAAAGAGATGATGAAGACTTAGGAAAGTTTAATTCTAGATTTGATGAAGGTATATTCTTAGGATACTCATCAATGAGCTCATCCTATATATGTTATAACAAAAGGTTTCAAAATATAGTAAAAAACACAAATGTAAAGATTGATGAGATAAGGAAATCACACTCATAGTCAAAGGATACTTTAGAGAATTCAGACTTCAATAATGAAGAGGAGACTATAGAAGTTGATGAAGAATAAAAATAAGATGACGAGAGATAGGACTCAAAAGGCCCCTCAAGGAAGATTCAAAGAGATCATCTTGAACCTCAAATCATTGGCAACAAGAATGTAAGTATGCAAAAAAGGAGAAGATTGTAAGTAATCTAAATCAAGAGAATTTTTTTCTATTATCTAATATTGAAACTAAGAATATTATAGAATAAATCAAAGATAAATTTTGGATAGGTGCTCTAAATGAGGAGTTATAATAATAGATAATAATGAGACTTGAGAACTAGTTCCTAGGCTTAAAGACAAGAATGTCATTATCATAAAATGGGTGTTTAGAAGTAGGTTGAATGAAGATAGAGAATTAATTAGGAAAAAGGATATATTGGTATGCAAGGGATATGCACAAGTTAAAGGATTAGACTTTGAAGAGACATTTGCACCATTAAAAATATTGGAGACCATCATATTATTTCTAGCATATACAAGATTCAAAGGGTTTAAGGTATATCAGATGTATTTCAAATCTACCTTTTTGAATGGGAATTTGTAAGATGTGCACATAGAGAAACCAATGGATTTGCACTATCAGGTGACAAGGGCTATGTTTTCTAATTGAAAAAGGCTCTTTATGGTCTAAAACAAGCTCCTAGAGATTGGTATGCTGGGTTGGATAGGTATTTGCTAGATCAAAGATTCAAAAGAGGATTTATATATAGTAATATATAAATAAATTCAAAAGATGATCATTATTTAATTATATTTGTCTATGTGGATAACATCATCTTTGGTGGAAACAATGAGAACATGAGCAGTGGCTTTGAAGAGGTGTGAAGAAAGAGTTTGAGATGT
Organism: Torreya grandis; assembly: GCA_037957365.1. Lineage (NCBI taxonomy): Eukaryota > Viridiplantae > Streptophyta > Pinopsida > Cupressales > Taxaceae > Torreya > Torreya grandis. The sequence goes on from JARHVA010000865.1 coordinate 450,747, forward strand.
CTATTTTGGGAGAACTATCATTCTTTATTGGGTTACAAATCACCCAATATGAAAAAGGTATGTTCATTTCACAAGCCAAGTACATAAGAGAGATGCTGAAGAAGTTTGAGATGGAATATTGAAAGGTAGTTAGTACACCTATGATAATAGGGTGTAAGTTTAGCAAAGAGGATGAGTCTCAAAAGGTTAATCAAATGTCATATAGGTCAATGATTGAATCTTTACCATACACCACTACCTATATAATTGACATAATGTAAGTAGTAGCTCTACTAAAAGGTTTCAAGTATATCCAAATTCAAACGGATATCACGTATCTCAAGGAGACAATGGAGTATGGACTATGGTATCCAAAGAACAAGGAGTTCAATTTGATAGCCTATATATATGTAGACTGGGTAGGAAGTCTATATCATAGAAAGAGTACTAGTGGAGGATATTTCTTCTTATGTGGGTGCCTAGTTTCATAGATAATTAAGAATCAACCATCAATAACATTATCCACTCGTGAAGCTAAGTACATTATAGCAACTTCATGTTGCACTTAGGTTTTATGGATGATATATACCCTAAAATACTATAAGGTGGAGTATGATGGTCTTATCCCTATCTATTGTGATAATATAAGTTTTATAAGTGTCTCAAAGAACCCTATCATTCACTCAAGGACTAAGCACATTCCCATCATGCATCAATTTTTAAGAGAGCATACAAGTGAAAAAATTATCATACTTAAATATGTTTCAACATAGGATTAGCTTACAAATTTTTTTACCAAACCCCTTCCAAAGGTAACATTTGAACACCTAAGATAGGAATTGGGTATAGTTCCTACCCATAATAGTCATTGAAGAAGCCAAGTATTGAGGGGGGGCTCATAAAGTGGTTCATTATCTCCAAGATTAGGTGAGTTATTCCAAGAAAGTGTACATGGAGATAGGCGAACATGTTTGTTGAGTATTTTGGTTACAAAGAGTATGATCTAAAGAATTATAAACATCAATTTGTCATTTATGTCAATGGGGGAGAAAGACTAGACTAGGTTATATGAGAATGATTATTTTTTAGTATGCTTTGACATCAATGAAAAAGGGGGAGATTGTTGATTATTGTTCCTATTTTTGAGGTTTAACATTGATGTTGTCATTTATATCAAAGGTTCTTGAGAAGGTTGATATCATTGATTATCCTTATTGTCCTAGAAGTGCTTATGAAGTTTGATGTCATAAAACTATCATTTTTCATTGATTTCTCAATGGTGCTATAGTGAGTATTAGGTTGTAACAAGATAAAGTGTTGAAGGCCATTTGGCATGGTCATGAGGTCATAGGTCTTCATGTGGTCATTGAAGAGTGTAGCTATGAAGAGAGAATGTTGATCAGTGTTGTAGTGATTTTGAGAGTGAAAGATATGACTGGTATATGTTCTTATGTCTACATGGGTGATGTGAAGGTTATCGTGAAAGGTCCTTGTTTTCAAATTTGTCAAGTTCTTGAGCCTAGTAGTGTATTGAGAAGGTATGTGCATAATATGCCTAGTTTTTTATATGAAGAGGCATGATGAAATGATTAGATAAGGTTGTATAAGGATTTTTGGCATTGTATGAGCATGTCAATGAAGTATTTATAGCTTAAAAAGAGGCTTAAAATTTATTTCAAGTCCTAATGAGGTGTGAAGAATTAGGTGTACAAAGCAAGGTGGTGAGAGCATGGCATAATGAGGCATGAGTTTTAGTTTCCAACAAAATTATGTACATGTGATATTATTTATATGTATTATTTTTGTTCTTAGGTGTATTAATGAAGTTTTAGGTTAAATTTTGAAGGTTAAGACAATATAAAGTGTTTTTAGGTTTATCGAGTGCATAGAATGAAGGGTTCTCAACCCAAGAAGGATTTTCTTTTGCTCATTAGCTTATCAAAAATTTACATGGGAACCTAATATATTCATGGTAGATAGGTAAGGGTCCTATATCCAAATTATATGAATTTATTTTTGGATTGAGGGGCTATGATTTATGAATCATTATTAAGAATGGAAACATGTTTAAACCCTCTTAGAATCATAATAAGGACCTAATGTTGATAAAAAGTGATCAAAATGGATTGGTATGATTAAGTAAGATATTGGAGGTTGTATTAAAATCTCCCATGCACTTCCAATTTTGATTGAGTTGTCAGGTGTGTGAGTAGACCCTTCAAGAAAGTGTTAATTTCTTGGAGATTTTCTATAAAAGTCAGAATTGACCAAGTCAAATTATGAAAATGGATAGAGGATGAACCTTGATATTCATGTTTATTTTCCATTAAGTTTTATGTATAGGTTATATCCTTAATGTGTGTTAAACCGGTCATCCAAGTTAGCTAATCACTAACATGCCTAATGGTGTAAATAGTGAAAAACCAAGGAAACAGTGAAAATATGAATAAGAATGTGTTATCATGATATAGTGATGAAACCAAGTACATAAAGATATTTTTGATTATGAATTGTAAGACTTTTTGATTTTTGGTAGAAGTTTTGGAGGTCAGTGAATATAGTGAAAACATTACTCACAATTTGACTTGTTTGGTTCAAATGAGATAGTAAAATATAAGGTCATGAGATTGGTCTACAAGACCAATATTTGGCATTTGACTATATTATATTTCTATCTAAAAATGATCTAATGATCTCATAAGATCATCTAAATGAATTAAAATCCATTGAATATGTCCATATAGGTGTTGGAGGTTTAAGTCACCATTGTAGACACATAATATTTTCAAACTTTATCAATTATTGATGATTTCTATCTTATAGGAACCCATTAAGTCTCAATCCCTCTAAGTTCATGCCTTAAGGCATGCACCAAGAAAGGGGTGGGTAAACCATTAGTGTTTCATATGATTTTTTCCCCTTATTTCCACTTACTACCAATTCAAATGGCCCCTAAATCCAATTCCCTAAGCTTTGCCTTCTCTTTTGCACACTCCTTTTGTATTTTACAACCTTCATTATCTCTTTTCCTAACATAAAACCCTTTTGAATAGTTTACATGACTATGTTATTTGTGTTGACCTTGTACTCTTATTGAAAAACTTATTTAAGGTCTAGGTTATCCCCTGGCCAACCTAGTTTATGACCTATTGAGTTTTTATCAATAATGATACTAGGTTGACTAGGTTGACCTTGTCATTTGAAACTTTCAAAAGGGTTTAGGGTTAGATATACCTATATAAACACATCCATTTTCTATTATTTGAGAGTATATAAGAGTTATTATTCATTTTCACTTCTTTACAATCTACTTTTCCATCATTCCAATTGAGAAGTCTTAGCTTAGTGTTTTTTCTAAGAGAATAATCTAGTCTTGTGGATAAGTCTTGGATTATTTAGCATTTCTTAGTGATCTTTACAAACCACAAAAATCTCTTTAAAAGAACCTTTGTCCAAGGGATAGATTGAGTCTTGATGGGTTCATCTTTTGGGTAAGTATCTTTAACTTTGCTCCTCTCTTCTTAGTAGATATAAGTAGTATAAATAATGGATTTTGAGTAATATTACTCTTCCTCTCCATGAATTAAGGTCTTACCTATACATATATTAATTATGATTGTCTTATGCATGTTTAATTTTAGTATTTATTACCCCCACTTTGTGCAATAAGCTTTTGGTGAGCACTAAATTAGATTTTTACTTTACTTATTATTAGTATAGGGAATAGGAAAACATATGACCTAGTTAGGGTTATTGCATGATTTTTTTGAATGGAGGCTTTGGAACCCTCCTTAGTGATATTATTTGTGATAAGAGATCCCCTAATTCATTCTAGTAGATCCATATTAGTCATGACCTTGATTATCTAATGTATCCCTAATTAGAAGTATAATTAGGATCTATCTTCTCCAAGATGGGATTAATTTGTAGATATGATGCATTTATTATTACATACATTCTAGTGAACTTGATATGAATCTAACCATTGTAGGTTTTTATTTCAATTTTTTCATTTCTACCATTTTATTATTTTTTTATATTTGCAATACTAGGTCAAACATGCTAATATAGTTCTAACTTCTGTGAACAAGTTTGACAAATAATCTCATCAAAATTAATCTATTATTTCTATGTAGGTATTCATTAGATACATGTTACTAGATCGATCAAGTTGACACAGTACTCTTATTTAGTTACAAATAGTAGACTATGTTGAATAGGTTAACTTAGTCTCTTATTTAGATCCCAAAAAATAAACTAAGTCACGCATGTCAACTTAGTATTCTATAAAGCTTATAGATAATAAAATAGGTCAACCAAGTTGACTCATTCATCTTAAAAATCTTAAATAAATAGGAAATCATAGAACTAGGTTAACCCAGTCAACTTAGTTGGCATAAATTTCAATCAACATTCAATACACTTAAATAGAAATTTCATAGTCCTCAACATATTCCAACCCACCAAGGTTCCTTTATTTCTCTCTCTTTCAATTAAATTATTCATTACAATTTTGTTTTGCACAATTTTGTAGTCTTCAAAACTTCAATCCTAAAGTAAAATAGGTTGACCTAGTTGACTTATTTCTTTAGTCTACCTTCTATTTGATAGACTAAGTCAACTTGGTGGAATTACTTATTAAGAAATCTTAATTTTATAGTACATTAGAGACCATATAAACTCTATTCTATAATTCTTACATATAGTGTCATCTAAATTGACTCTGTACCATTCTTAATTTGAGAATTAGCAACTATTTTCTAGTAATTAAGTCACACTTTAAGTTTTACCTATTTGCATGATTCGAGTAGCTCACATAGTCTAATTACGTGGTTTTTAAATATACCATTTAGCATCAATATTTTTCTCTTTTTTAACACACTACCAAATCACATAATTTTAAAATCTATTTAAAAATTTATCTACCTAAGGCTTAGCTACTTGGATTTCATCACCAAGGGGGAAGCTGACTTGGTTTTATGGCCAAGTATAAATACATGGTTAATGATATATATTGGAAAATAATATAACACCCTTATCATTATGATATTGTGAAATGAGGGGGTAAGCCCCAATATCAAGCTAGTACCATTGCCAACATAGATCTCTTTCAGCCTAAACATCTTGAAACCATCCATAGATTGCTTTTTAGTTCCCTATTTTTAGCCAAATTCCCTATCGCACTTAAAATAACACTTTATAATAATCTAATGACATGTATGATGAGTAATTATTTATCATGTAATTTTAAATTGACTACTTTCTTTCTAATCATTGTATATTGTATTCCAAAAGCTTGTATTTCCTAGTGTTGGTTTAAGGTTTTGTGATGTGTGCCCAAATTGGATAATTATCATTGATTTAATAGTTTGTGTACTTTCTCTCATTCCTATTTCAATTACATTGAAAAAAATTCCTTTTTTTTGTACATTATCATTATATTTGACATAATCTCTTACAAATTGTATTTTTCCTTGATTATAGTACTGACTCAACCTAGTCAACCTAGTACTCCTTTTTGCCAATCTAAATATAGTACTAAGTTGACCTGATCAACCCTATATCCTTATTATACTATTTTTTTCCTAGTTTGTTGTACTAAGTCAACCTCATCAACTCTATACTCTTATTACTAGCCCTGCTCTCTTATTTGAATAACGTATTTCTTTGTTTCTCTTTCCTCAACATTTTTTTCATTTCTTCAAATAATCATGAAGTACCCTATTAAAATATTATTGGATAACTTGAATCCATTTAGACACTATATGGGATATTTATTTCTCCCTCTCATTTCATCCCAAGAGAACCCCCACTCTTGGAGCACCTCTTCCCCTCTTTCATCTGTGGATTGTAACAGTTTAAATCACACCTCAAGATAGATTAGGTGGCTCTGATCCTTTATGTACCTATCAAGACAATTATAATCTTTGATAATTTCAACGTAATGTGGGATCAATTGACATAAGTATATCTAACAATCCCACTAGTAATCAATTTTACAATAACCCTACCCCTAATACCAATTTAGGGAGTTCTCCTACAAACACCAACTTGCCAATTCATATGACTCAACTTCTTACACAAGTCATAAAACAAATGAAAATAATGAAAAATTCTAACACCTCTCAAATGATTCATTTACAAAATCACTTAATCAATATGACTAATCAACCTCTGACTCTCAATCCTCAAGCCAATCCAAAGTTTATTCCAACACCTCTTAGAGATAACTTAAGAAATGTTATTTCTCAACCTATTATGAATAACAAAACTCTTCAAAATATAAAAAAAGAGCCTTTATCTCCTTTCATCATGTCCATTGACATTGGTGATATATCGCCAACTATCAAGTATGATGGGACTAAAGACTTTGAATCTTTTCTCAAAGCATCTGGTAATCTTTATAAAGAGTGGTTCCAAATTAATACTTTTTCCACAACTAAGATTTTAGTTAAAACCTTCATTGGTGATGTATTGGAATGGTACAACCAACTTCCCCAACATTCTATTTTGAAAATTAATGATTTATTCAATCCTCTAGTTAAAGAGTTTTAACATAATGACCTTCCCAAAAATTATCTTATCCGTTTCATCAATGCTAAGCAATCTCCTATTGAATCAACTCATGATTTTATCAAATGATATAAATCTCTGGCCCATAAATCCAACCATAACTTGATTGATGACAATTTTTTTAAACTCTTTATAACTACTTTAACTCCTTTACTTCAATATAAGGTTCAAAATGTTGCTTCTCATACACTTAATGAAGATCTTGACCAAGCCAAATGTCAATACTTTCTCATGAAGCAATTCAAACCTAATCCTAAATTTCTTAAAGGATATTTTCAAACCTCTACTAATTACATCATCTAAAATACTCCTCAAACCAAACTAATCATTTCCAAATCTAACACTCCCTCCTCTTTTCACATACCACTAATTGTGAAGCAAATGAAACCATTCTTACCACCTTCTAAACTCTTTACTTATTCTAATAATCCTCCTAAATGGTATGATCTTAATCAATTTTATTGATTTCATGTTGACATTGGTCATTACCATAAAACTTATTAAGGGCTTACTAAATTTTATATCTCCTACATTCTTAGTGATTCTTTCAATCATGAAGCCATGATTTAACTCCATCATCAAGAATACAATACTACTTCTCAAAAATTGACAAGCTTCCAAAAATTATTCTTCTAATAACCAAAAATATTTTTCCACATATATTCCTCAATAGAATACCAAGGATGTTTGTGCTATTGATGCAAATTGTGACCAATATTATAACAATTCTTAATATGTTAACACAACTAAGGTCAACTATCATCACAAGCCAACTCACAAAGATCCTGTCACCAAACCTAAAAAACCATCTTGAGAGGAGTAATTTCTCAAATATACAAACACTAATTTATCTTTTAAATACCCTAAGGAACTACTTCCTTCTTCTGAACCCCAAATAGTTATCATTCCTTAAAAATCTACCTTACTTTCTAAATGTCACACTAGTTTTTCTTCTAAATCCCATTCTAAATTTCTTAAATAACTGAACTCCATGCCTTACAAGATTCCACTTATGGAGTTACTTTGTACTTCCCTTACCATCACAAGTTCCTTATGCAATAATTATAATAAATTTAATAACCATCTTCTATAGCTGAATAACCATCCTCTATTAAGCCTCAACCTACCAATGTGCATACCATTGGATCCATTTGTCCTTATTTTAAACCATATATTGAATTTATTAAATCAAACATGATTAATGATGAAATCTTTTTTTGTGTTGATGATACACCACTATTTATTAAAATAGACATTAACACTACCCTTATTCATAAAGTGTTAGTTGATGAAGGGTCAGGTATTAATGTGAAATCTTTATGGCTTATCCAAAAACTTGGCTATAATAATGATAATCTCAATAAAACCCACCTTACATGTCATGGATTTGATAAAACTAATAACAATCCACTTGGTTATATTTGGCTTCACCTAAAACTCAAGCCTAAGACTATTTGAACTAAACTTATGGTCTATGATTTGTCCCTATCTTATAACATACTTCTTAATTTCCCTTGGACGTATAGAATGATGGCCATCTCCTCTTATGGTAGCTAATGCATCAATTTATACATAATGACAAATAATATAAACATTTGGTTGATCCCAATCCTTGGTGTATTCAACTTCCTAATCCAAATTATCAATATCGCATCCCTACCATTCCTACCATTAATAGTGCTACCTTACCTAAGTTCATCAACATCAATCCAAACTTATAGGTCACTCTTGTTGATTTGGATGATGATGAACCTAATCTTATGCAACATACTTGCAACACTACTAAGATACCTCCTTATATTTTAGAGTGGATTCCTTCCTCTTTATTACCTCATGTTCACACTACTCCTCTAATCAATGAGATAACTAATTTTACCCTCTATATAATGCTCAAAACCCTTCTTTATTAGATGACTCCCTCACTTGTAATGACTATGGAGTGGCCAAACTATTCCAAGATCCTTTAATCACATCTCCATGAAAGTTTAATAACATTGGAATTTCACCTTCTAAAACTCCCCTTGAATCTCAAGCATGTACCATTTTCCCAACCTATGATGATAACTACATCATGACCCAAGCTCAATCTCAAGACTTGGATGTTCAACATTATCAAAAAATGTTAGCTCAAATACATGATTTCAACTGAGATGTTCACACCATTTCCATGGATTCTAAATTATCTCCTAAAGGTCTTATACTTGTTAATTATCCACTTCTTGATACTGCTTGGGTGGTAGAACAAATTCTATCTTCTGAACCTTTGAAAATAATTTCATCTAATATACCATCTATAGATCCCAATATTACATCTAATTTTTCCTTCATAAAAAAAACTAATAATATATCAATTAGATACATTTTGAATATGATAGCCATGGTAATCAAATTTTTAATCTCAAAGTAGATTTTGATTATTATGTCCCTACTCCCACTTTTCCTAGTGATGAAGCTATTCTTGAATTACTTCATTCTCAAGAACCTCAACTTCTTCAAAAACATCACAAAATCAATAATTTCAAAAACAAAGCCCCTTATTTTAACAACTTAATTTCTAGCATCGAATTTAAAGTTAATCCAATTTATTCTTTACCAAATTCACCATACCACTTCCAAGATGGCAATGTTATGCTTATCGTAAAAACTACTCACATTGAATATGGTACTCCACCATGTCCTTGACCAATTACAATTTCTAATAAACTCACACCTATTGAACATGATAACTTTAGCTTATTTTTTTATAAATAGAATGAGATGTTTTCCTAGTCTTTTGAGGACATACCTAGAATTGACCTTAGCATTATGGTTCAAAATATCATCACTTATCCTGATGCCAAACTTGTGCATCAAAAGTAATATAAATTTCCACCTAAAGTCTCCACATTTTGTCAAAAATAAATTGTCAAACTTCTCGATGCTAAGTTTATCAAAACAATGTATTATTCTGAATGGGTTTCTAATATAGTTGCTATTCAAAAAAAAGTCAATGGTTATTCACATTTGCATTGACTTTTGTAATATTAATCTTACTTATCTCAAGGATAATTTACCTCTACCTTCAATAGAGGCCATTGTTAACTCCACAACTGGCCATGAAATGTTGTCTCTTATGGATGATTTCTTAGAATATAAACAAATTCAAATTGCCCCCAAAGATCAACATAAAATCAATTTCACCAAAAAATGGGGCACCTATTGATATATTAAAATGATCTTTAGCCTATAAAATTTTGGAGCTACTTATCATTGAAAAATGACTCATATATTTCATGATTTTATTCACAAAATTGTAGAAACCTATGTGGATGACCTCATTGCTAATTTTAAATGTTGTAAGATTCATCTTTCTGATCTTTCCATCATATTCAACCATCTTATTAAATATAAATTTAGACTAAATCATTATAAATGTGTCTTTAGTATCACATCTAGGAAACTATTAGGATTCTTAGTCTCTCTCTACAACATCGATGTTGATCCTACCAAGACTAATGCTTATGTCAATATGCCCATCCCTTGATCCATTCTAGACATTCACACTTATCTCGATAAACTCAGGGCAATTAGATAATTCATCCCCAAAATGACTTACCATATCCACTTAATTAATTCTCTTCTTAAGAAAGGTAATTCCCTATAATGGATATTCTTTTCAAAAATAATTTGATAATATGAAATGATCATTGCTTCGCCCACCTACTCTTCATCCCCCTTCAAATGATTGACCTTTGATCCTATATACCTCTTTCACACCCATATAAATTGGGGTAATATTTGCTTAATAGGATGATAATGGAAGATAATATGCCATCTAATATATTATTTTAGGCCTCATTGATTATGTGAAATGTTACACAAAAGTCAAACGTGATTACCTCTCCATATATTTTACAGCTGAAAAAATTCAGCATTATATGCTTTATCAAACCACTTATGTTATCATGCATTCCAATCCTCTTCATCACTTATTATACAAATCCTTTCTTATTGGAGATAGAATTATCAAATAGATGGTTCTTCTCATGAAATTTTATCTCCACATTATTACTCAAAAATCTATCAAAGGATAAATCATAGTTGATCAACTTATCGCTACTCCTATACCCACTACCAACCACCTTCAAGATAGTCTTCTTGATGATAATATTATCTATATTTAAGGTCTAAACCAAGACATATATATTAAATATTAATTTCATAATTTCACCATTGATCTTTAAGAAAGTAATCTTGATGAATCTACTATCATCATCGATACTGCTAAACCAAAATTAGTTATCAAAGAACTTCTTGAAATTAATATTGATTTATATGAGGATACTTGGACCCTTAATTTTAAGGTTACTAAATGCATTCAAGGAGATAAGGTAGGTTGTATTCTCACAATTCCTATTATAAAAATAATCACTTTATCTTTTTACTTAACATTTTATGTCACTAACAACATGGTCAAGTATGAATCTCTAATCTTAGGCATGAGAGCTCATCTTGATTTAGACATCCAATACTTGCATGATTTAGGTGATTCTCAACTCATTTTTTTCCAATTCAATATTGAATACCACTAAAAATTTGAGAATCTCATTTTTTATCATCAAATTTCAACAACTCTCACCAAATATTTCATTTCTTTAACCATCAATCATATCCCTCAAGATCAAAATTCCATTATTAATTCCCTTGCTTCTTTATCATCTCTTTTTCATCTACACTAATTTATTATCGATCCTAATTTTCTTATCCAAATAAAAAAATATCCATCTTATATTCAACCACAAGATTCATTTATCTACCACATTGAGTCCATCACCATTTGATAAATCCCATGGTATAAATACATCATTCAATTTCTAGAACACCAAACTTATCTTCCCAACCTAGATTATTATGAAAATACTCACATTCATAAATAATATTCTAAGTATGTATTTAAATATAACATCCTATATTATCTCAATGTTGAAGGTACCTTGTTTCTCTATGTCACGTAAGATGAGGTTCCTCCACTTCTTTAACAAGCACATGGGGGCATTTGCAGTGACCACTATAGTAGATATGTTATAGATTGTAAATGATTACATATGGGATAATTTTGGCTTTCTCTTGAAAAATATGCCATTAAATTTGATAAAAAGTGTACTCTATGCTAGATTCATGATTATTTAATTCATTCACCTCTAGCTAAGCTTCAAACCATCAAATCTCCTTGGCCATTTTCCATGTGGGGATTATATTTCATAGGAAAATTACCTTGATTTTGAGATGGGCATGTATTTATAATCACAACCATAAAATATTTTTCTAAATGGGTTGAGGCTATGCCCATTACTAATATCACCAATACCACCATCTCCAAATTTATCCTTAATCAAATCATTTTTTTCTTTGGTGTCCCTCATATTATCATTACAAATAATGGTGGTAATTTCAAAAATAAAGATGTCAAATAACTATGTGATAAACTCAATGTCCATCACAAATTATCCACACCATATCATCCACAATGTAATGGCCAAGTTGAGGCCACAAATAGAATTCTTAATAAAATTCTCCAAAAAATAATTCATGAAACATGCATGGATTGACAACTTCATCTAAGTCTTGTACTTTTGGCCTATCGCTCTAGTATACATAATACCACTGGGGCAATGTTATTCTCTCTAGTCTATGGTTCTGAATTAGTCCTTTTATTATAAGTTAAGATTTATTCTTTGTATATCTCTTCATGGTATCATACTTGATGAGTAATTACATGAATCTTTCCTTCATACTCTTGATCTCCTTGACAAGTACCATGTTTCTACTTTGTAACACAATCACCAATACAAGGCCCACATCACCCAAAAATGGTGGGGCCCCTATTTAGTCAAATATATTCTTGGTCCAAGTACCTATTACATTCAAACCAATGAAGACCATATTTTCAAAGATCCCACCAATGTACAATTCCTCAAGAAGTATTTTTCCTAATCCTTTACTTATTTTAATTCTTTTTATATGTTATATATCTAACACTTTTTGTAGGTTACTTACATGGGTCTCACCTTATACAACTATTCTCTATTTTCACATACCTTAGTCCTTCATTTTAGTCTTTTGGTTTCCCATTTTCTCATGAGTTACAATGTAAAACCATGGATAGGACTTGGTCTTCCTCATGATGTTCTCTTATCATCTTTATTTTCTTACTTTCTACACAAAGTTTAGAACCCTTGGGTTTATCATTTTTGAGTTGTAGTGTAAGACCATGGATAAGACCTAGTCTTCGTCATAAATACCATATTTTTATTATCTAATTTATTTTCCACATGCTTTTGTACCCCCTCATGGGTTTCTATTTTATGAGTTATAGTATAAGACCATGTATAGGACCTAGGCTTCCTCATAAAATTACCATCCTTTCATTCCTTTTCTAGAATGTGTTTGACAATGGTTATGAGTTTTTTATTCATGTTCTCAACTTTAGTTCTTACTTATTTTTAGATTAAATTTGAACAACAATATATGCTAACATTTTTTCCTCTATTTTCCTCATTATTATGATAAAGAACCACATTTTTCTGTCGTTGTATCCCTTTCTTGCCTTTTGTCACATTTTTTCCAATTTGGAGTAATTCAAATTATTTCATGTTATATTCTTATTGATTTAATTTCCTTTCACTCCACATTGGATAAAATAAGGTTGAATTAAAGATAACACTTTCATTTCACCTAAATTTACAAGATTCTTAGACACCATGTTCTTTGAGTTATCTCTCTTAGTAACCAAGTCCCAAGTATTCAAATTAAAGTCATCTTTAACACCCATGTTTGGTTCTTCAAATCCATATGGAGGATGAATATAAAATTTCATCAAGAAAGTTAAAATCTAAATCATTTGAAACAAAAGGTAATGATATATAAAAGGAAACATACAAATCTCAAAAGTCAAAATCATACCAAAAGACATGATTACAAGCACATATCCTATCACCAATTGACTCTCAAACTCCATAGTTGGCCTCACAATAGAACTAAGGTCCATTGGGGAATGGTGGGCCAATAGATTATAATAGGATAATTAAACAAACTCTATGGTGATAACTACTTTCTCACGTAAGTACCCAATCTTTGCAGTAGATTGATGAGTCTGTAAGGTGTCGTAAAGAATGGAGAACACATTATGAGAAGGTAGGTTCATTTTAATTTTCATGGATATAGCCTTGATGGGATGATCTACATACTTCATATGTTAACCTAAGACTTATGTCGATAAGATAAGTTCATTAGAGTCCTTAAGATTGAAATTCCTCTTGTTTTGACAAACCTAATTTGAGTGTCTTGACTTCGATAAAGAGTTCCTATATCTTAGTTTTTACTTAATTATCCCATCCACCCATTTAATTTTTCACCTTGATAGGAAAATTGTGATTATAAATATGTTATCCCTTATTTTATACTTCTTTCTTCATCACATCCTAAAAACATGCTAGCACTACTTTGTTTCAATTTTATCTATCTTTAGAGCAAAACAACATGTTTGAGAAACTATGGATTGCTTTCTCTACACCATTCCTCTAAATTTATAGATGTGTCTTAATCTGTTTTTACCATTTTTCATTGTTGTACTATACCTTTACGCAAAAACTTGAGTCCATTTCTATTTTCATGCACCTTTTCCATTTTTGAGTGAGGTTGGCTTGTTACTTCTCACTCATCAATGTTGTTTTCCCTTTTATGCACCCTTTTTCAATTGATGATTGAGTAAGAATTTTTATTGCTCAATCATCAATGTTGTTTTACCATTTTTGATTGAAAATATTTTCTTAAATAATGATTGTTAATACTTTCACATTGATGTTTGATTACCATCATTTTGACATGTATCCTTGGTTTGACTTGGTGAGCTTTCCTTTCTTACTTAAGGTTTACTTATTTGAGTTTTTTGGTCTTTAGTAGCCTTGGATTTTTGGTTACTTGATCTACTCTAAATTTTGACTTAGTCATTTGGTCTAACATAACACTTATCACCCCAGATTCCCAAATTTCTAAGTACATCCCATTCACATAGCACTAATTTTATTGGCTTTCTGATATTTGTTTATTTTTTCTCTTTATTTTTATATTCTTGGGTTTATCAAAAGAAATATATGTTCCCTCCACAATAAAAAATACAAACACAAAAAAAAACTATCCAACAATAAAGGTAAGTCAAAATACACATACATTTACTTTTTAGTCATTTAAATTTAAATTATTTTTGCTTTAAAATACGAAAACTTTTTTTAGCTTCAACATTGTGTGTTACTATGTTCTTTATCAAAGCACCATCCCATACATAACACATGATGATATTTGAGTGGGGCGTATGTACACACATAATATTTCAAACTTTATCAATTAATGATGTTTTCTATCTTGCAAGAACCCATCGAGTCTCAATCTCTCTGAGTACATGCCTTAAGGGGTGCATCGAGAAAGGGGTGGGTAGACCATTGGTGCTTCATAGGATTATTATCCCTTATTTCCACTTATTATCAGTCTAATAAGATCCTAAAACCATTCTCCTAAGCTTTACCTTCTCTTTTGCACAATTCTCTAGTCTTTTACCCATTTCATTAGATCTTTTCCTAACCTAAAACTATTTTTAATAGTTTACATGATTATGTTAGCTATGTCAAATTTATAATCTTATTGACAAAACTTATTTAGGTTCTAGGTTAGTCCCTGGCCAACCTAGTCTATGACCTAGTGAGTTTTTGTTAATAATGATACTAGATCGACCAGGTCAACCTTGTCAACCAAAACTTTTGGAAGGGTTTAGGGTTATATCTACCTATATAAACACATATATTGCATCATTATTTGGGAGTAAATAAGAGTTATTATTCATTTTCACTTCTTTATAATCTGTTATTCCACCATTCTACATGAGGAGTCTTAGCTTAAGGTTTCTACTTAGAGTCTTATAGAGAATTCTTGGATGTTTTGGCCTTTCTTAGTGATCTTTACAAACCATAAAAACCTCTTACAAAGCACCTTTGGCCAAGGAAGAGATTGAGTCTCGATGTGTTCATCTTCCAAGTAAATATCTCTAACTTTGCTCCTCTCTTCTTAGTAGATATAGGTAGCATAAGTAATGGATTTTGAGTAGTATTACTCTTCTTCTCTATGCATTAAGGTCTTACCTATACATATCTTAATTAGGATTATCTTATGCATGTTTACTTTTAGTATTTATTACACCCACTTTGTGCCATAAGATTTGGTGAGCACTAGATTAGATTTTTAATTTAATTATTTTTAGTATAGTTAATATGAAAACATAGGACCTAGTTAGGGTTATTAAATGATTTTTCTTGACCAAAGGTTTTGAAACCCTCCTTAATGATATTATTTTTGATAATAGATCCCCTAATTTGGTCTAGTGGATTGATATTGATCATGAACCTAATTATATAATGTATTCCCAATTGGATGTGTAAGTAAGATGTATCTTATTTGAGCTAATATTTATTTGTAGATCTAATGACTTTATTATTTAATATAACCATGACTGGTATTTGAGGAAATTGATAGTTTTGAGTGAGTAAGTTATAAAAGTGTTTTTGAGGATCTATGTCCTGTGTGATGAAATATAATTCACTTAATGAAGTTTTTGAGGTCTTGTAGGTTCTATTTATAGGATTTATTATCATGGTTATGAGGCTAACTATAGTTTTATATTTAGTTGTTCAAAATATACCTTTTTGTGTTTGTGAACTCCTAATGTAAATAGTACTAATTGTGTGCTTCAAGGGATGGCTGGAGCTAAAACATGTCATGGACCTTAGATGAGATTATTAGGGGTATATTTAAGTGGCATATGAAGTGTTATTATCGTGTGTGAATTTTTAAAGTGTTCTAAGGAGATCAAAGAGTAATGTGTACTAATGAAGGCCTAATTGAATTATGTCTCCTTAAAGACTAAAAGAGGGTTTGGTCTTTTAATTTTTCGATGACATATTTTAATGATTTATTCATGTATGAAATGTGATATAATACCTATTTAAATGGTAATCTAAGTTTGAAAGTGTGTATGGCTGACCAAGAGGTGTGTGAGCTATAGGATTGCATAAGAATAATGCCTAATAGGCCTAATTGATATTTAGAGAATGTGGGAGGGAAAGTGAAGGAAATAACACATTGAAGAGATGAATGTATTATAGACCATCATAGAAGTGTAGAGGATTATTCATGTAGATTTTATAGGGATAATTTATATGAATATCAAGGTCATATGGCCTAATCTATCTTGAAGAGACATAGTTGAGTGAAGAAGCCTAGAAGGTAATTTGAAAGGGATAAAAGAGTGAAACGAGATTAAAAAAAAAGGGTAATCATCATATAATGTGTGAGAAATAAGGTTTTTTAAAGGTAATCAATTTTTTTATGTGGCTGATTTGGTGCTAAGTCATCTAGGGGGTTGGTTCCTCCTTGCAAGTTGGTACTTGCTAAAGCCTAGTTGAGTGGGTGCTTGACTAGTTGGGGTTAGTGTTCCATGTAGAGTTGGTGATTAAATAAATATTAGATTTTGTCTTAGAGGAATATATTCCATTTTTACATGTCAGTGTTTTTTATTCCCTTTGAGGTTATTCCATATATGTAATGTGTTTCTTGATCTTGTATGATTGCATATGGTTTTGTAGATGTTCATCTTTGTATGAATGATTCATGTATGCTTCAATGAAATTTAATGAATTTTTTGAAGACACTAATTCAACCTCCCTCTTAGTTATTATGACTCCAATAGGCCATGTCACAAATCCTATATGAAATTATAGGGAAATTTGATCAAAGGCATGTTATTCTATTGAACTAAATTCAGACCCAAAATTAAATTCATCATTGGTGGTCTCCTGAGCTTCATTCAAGTAAAGGTGAACACCCCCATATTATGGTGCATGAAATATATTTTCACCAAAATATTGGCATTTTTATTTATTTTTACCTTAGTTCAAAAGTGCCTTGAAGAGGTTTTCACTTTGAGACTTTAATGTTTTATTTTTCTATTTTTGGCTAAGGGTTTTCTTTCATTCTCTAAAATAGGATGTAGGATCTAGTTTGATAGATAGCCCTTGTTTGTGATCTCCCAATAGAACATTATCTCTTAGGCCTAAAAAATCACAAAAGGCCTCACCATTCTCAAACTTGCCTATGGGAACTGTGGACTCTTATCGGTCCCAAGCTATAAGTCGAGGGTGATAAAGAGGAAGTAGGTTATGTTAAATTACTAGGGTGAGGGTACAAATGGTATGTAGGTAAAATAGGTTGGTATTAGTAAGGTCTTAATAAATATTATGATCTAACTCTTATTTAATACTAGCATCATCATCACTATATTTTGGCATTGGAACATGAATAAAACATGTGGGGTCACCCCAGGTAGTTTAAATCCAAGACCGTAAATTATTTTGTACTTAATCATAAAAATTGCCACAAGAGTACCTTGTTGAGTTGGCCCTAGGTCTCCACCTTCATAGGCTTGGTTATCCATGATCTTGTTAGGAATAGGTTATTTGGCATTTTTGTAACAATCAACCAAATTATCATTGTACAACCGAGATTCATCATTGGCAAGTGGTTGGTGTAAAAATGATAGGAGATGGACTATAAAGTTTGCCTTTTCCTTTTCATTGCCATTTCATCCAAAGTGGCCTTGCTTTATGTCTTCTATATGACTTGGAAGTTTGTGGAAGTTTATAAATATGGATTGTGTCTTGGGTCAAATAATCTCCTAAGCCATTGGTTGAGATGATAAAATGATTAAACATTTCAAGAGGAAGCATATGTGAAGATGAGTCAAAACTATTCAGGTCTCTACAATTAGCCTCTATAAATTTTATAAGTATTTATTTGTCTTTGTCCATCTTAGTAACTATATATAAGCCAAAATGGTAGTTGTAACTTTTGTACTCAACCTCAAAATGTTTGTAATGTTCATATGGCTACAAATATCCATAGATAGTGACCTCCAAGCCTGAGTGTGAGAACTTTTTTGGAAAATAACTATTTATAGAGAGTGGGGATGAATCAGTAAATCAAATAAAAATAGTCCTTTAATACCTTTTATAATAAATTAAAAGATATAAGAAGATTAAATAAAATATTTAGAGATCACACACACACACACAAATACACATGACACCAGATGTATACATGACAAACCCAAAGGTAAAAGCCATAGTGAAAATAAATTCTAGAAACTACTATTCTAATCTAGCCTTAGAGTTCAAATCCTCACTAACAAACCTCCCTAGTTACACTTTTAAGGGAACTAACCCTAAAGATACAACAATCCCCTAACTAATCACCAACTTAGATTAACCTCACTAGTTACAATGTTTAAGTGTACCAACCCTAAGGAGACACCAATTCTCTAATTGAGCACCAACTAAAAATTTTTGATGGCACCAACTAATCAAATCCTTGTGGAGATATAAATCTAATTTACAAAATATATTCATAAATGAATCTAACTCTAACTCTTTGTTACAAGTCTAATCTATAACTGATCATTCTCTGCACATT
This sequence comes from Torreya grandis, assembly GCA_037957365.1. Classification (NCBI taxonomy): domain Eukaryota; kingdom Viridiplantae; phylum Streptophyta; class Pinopsida; order Cupressales; family Taxaceae; genus Torreya; species Torreya grandis. Next base: position 469,851 of record JARHVA010000865.1, read on the forward strand.
ATCTCTTTGTGCCTTTCTTCTCTCTACCCCTATATAGCTATGTATAGATTTATATCTATTCAACACACTTTATCACTCTTTCACTTTACTCTTATGTGCCTCTATATTTTCTATTTGACATAATTCATCAATAACAACTCATCCTCTTTGCACTTCTACCTATGCCTAGATATTCTTCTATATGACACAATTTTAGTACTTCAGTAGCTTTTAGTTGTATCTTAGATGTCATATATATAGTATTTGCTTTAGGTATTCATATTTTCCATGTGTTCACACTTGGAATCTAACATATCACACTCTATTATGGACTTAGTTCATTATTACTTGAACTGAAAGTTTCTCATGTTTAGAACTCATTCACTATAGCCATGATTCTTGGTATTTTAATATATATAACATATGTTGGACTCTAGTTTAGATGCACATGAATTATTACATGGATTTGATCGGTTACATCAATTAATCTCATTGTTTGTATCTTAATATATGCCTTAACTATGTGTTCTTACATGTTCCAATGAATGACCATTGGGATGAACATAACTTTTTATCTTGACCTCTAATCTTACTTTTGGTGCCACAATTTAATTATCCATATTCAATTTTCTCATCTTTAAATCATGTCTATTTGATTAATCTCTTATAGGATCGCTCTCTCCATTGGTTCTTTATACACTTATAAAATTTATCTTTGTCAACTTTAAAATGTGTTTGCTGATATTATTTATCTAAGATCCTAAATGTTATTAGATCTCCAAACTAGCATGATATTTACTTCTATCTTGATGTTAAATGTCAAGCTCTTTATCCCATCTTATTTCTTCCTAAGTATTTGGATCACTTACACTCCATCAATCTTCTTAGACTTTCTCAGTCTTTAACTTTTCACTATGTCAATAGGCCTCAAACACTTTATCCCATTGAGTCAACTCACTTTGTTGGATCTCCTTTGTATAATATCCCACTCATCATTAGATTTTTTAACCAGCTTGATCCTTATATTTTCTTAGCTCTCGAGAAAGTGACACTTGGAATTAGCATGTGCCTTCTACACATTGTTGTTAATTCCCACTATTGAGACACTTGGAAACCTCTCATTGCTAATTTACCTTTTGACTTTAAACCACTCTCTAGATTTATTATGTAGGATTTGTGATTTTAACACTTATCACTAGCACATTTACTCAGAGGTCCCTTTAATAAATTGACTTTGCGATGCTCCATTAGATATTCAACATATAATTAATTAGTATCCATTGATCAAGTTGGGACATATATAAATTCTAAGACTTAGGAAATATTAAATCCTTTTATCACTATTCAAGTTGGTAATTGTTAGGTCAAGGGGTCAGTTTTACAATGATGACAAGGGATTAAGACACAACTTAACATATTGGGTCTTAGCTATATCTAGTCAACATCAAAATAGAATATTCCTATTTATTCCATGACTTAAACCCTTAGGTTTTAACTAAGAAACCCTATTTTGTCTAAGAGCAAAGATAATTTAATTCTAAGATTGTTCCTTCTTATTTAAACCCATAGACCATATGTCTAGAATGCTCATGAAAAAATCATAATAGATATTCTATCTATTTTCTTTGAAAATGTTAAAAAATTATCTATGTAAAAACATTAAAACTTTGCATGACCTTTTGTATGTTTGACTAAGTATGGGAACCATTTTGATATACCTAGAATGCTAACTTTGCACCTGTGTAACTCTTGTCGTGCTTAGTTGCATGACCTGGAATTTAGTGCATAAGATCCTCTTACATAGGATATTCCATCCATATATCATTTGATCATGAAGTTTTCATATTTTTAAGATATATAATCATCAATGTGCCTACTTAGCTTTATCGTGTAACCTAAAAATTTGACTAAGTGTTGAAAAACACTATCAAAGTGTCTAGGAGCCCAATTTTGCTAAAGCATATCTTTTATCACACTACATCACATCACCTAATATTTATCATGTAGAAACTAGGCATGCAAATTAACATATCCATATGATCATTTTGTCTTGACATATCCATGTGTGCAAATGCTAACCTCATCAATATGCTTACTTGACTCTGCTGAACCCTTTTACAGTTTTGCTTGTGTTAAAAATTAGTGAATTTTATCCATGTAGACAACTTTACATCCCCATATATTCAAATTTACTTCATCACATGTATTTAAATATTGTCCATAATAACTAGGACTAATGTGATCACAACCATATGACCATCTCCCCCATACTCATTCACATGTGGTAATAGTGACATCAGCAAAATGCCTTCTTAGATTTTCCTATCATAGACCAAAAATGTCTAGATGATCAATATGAAGAACCAAATGAATTTTACTCATGCACACAAGCACTCTAATTATCCTTGACCTCTAATAAGATCCTTTACATATCCTCTAATCACTATATTTAATTTTGAACATCAATGTCTTGCTCATAATGCCATTTTTGACATCAATGATAATCATATTTTTAACAATCTCCCCCATTATCATTGATGGAAAACTAAATGATCTAATCTCTTAATTATTTGTTCTTTATCTAGCATTTATTGCATTGGATTTTTATGAACTTGAACTGAGGATATTCATACCAATCTTGCTCCCCCGTTAGGTAATGTCACATTTTCTTAATTCTCAACTTGGACACTTGCTCTAATTCTTCTTTGACATTTGTAGAGAACATTTACTCTTCTTCTCCCCTTTTGAAATTAATGGCAAAGGGAATCTTTCCGAATATTTGTCCAAATTTTCTCTCCCTTTATTAGATAAAGGAGTTTTTCCAAGAATCTACAACCATTAACTCATTATAACTTTGTAAATATATGCATACCTACGTTGCCTTTTCTCTCTTATTCTAGCAATTAAGAAAGCTTCTATGAGACTCCCCCAAGAATCATGCCCTATCAATAAGATCTAGTGATGTGGTGTAGGATCTACCATATAGGATTAATAGCCTTCTCTTAGTGTCAACTATATAGCCTTCTAATCCTAGGTGCTAACCAATTTGCAAAGCTTCTCTACTCTAAGCCTTCTTGATCCTGACTGACTAAACAATCTATCTCCCCCTTACACTATGCATAGATTCTCAATCCATTCATGCTTTTATATTTATCTCCCCCTGACTCCATGTTCCATATTTTCATCAAGGGACTACCTATAACACACCATAAATTCATTTAACACATGTATATCATCATTTTACACATGTTCTCTGAGTTTGATGACCCAACTCATTGCACAACCCAAGATACACAATGTCAAGGGTTTCTAACATTAGAACCCTTACATAAAATGAATATGTAGACCATATAAATATGAGATGTACTCCAACAATCTCATTATATCATATTGAAACACTCATTATGTCCCTACAGACACTATATACACAACACTTGACTTGATCTACTCAAGTCATTATCACAACCTTATTGAGTTCATATTTGAAGAAGACATCACTTACTTCTCCACTAAAAGAAGTCTCTTAAAAAGCATAAATAGAGACACCTTACTTCATAATGTCCTAAAACAATGTGAAATTAGGAGTTGCCCATAACTCCTCATATTCCTTCTCCTCCTTGGTCATATTGTGCATTTTATTATTTTTCTTCTTCCTAGGTTTGAGATAAGTAACATGCTCATCCATTACACTATTTTCCTTTTCTTCTATGATTATATCAACAATAAATGGAGACAATATGGATTCATGGCATACCTTTTCATCTAAATTATACTCCTTGTAGTTCAAAACTTCATCACTAGGCATAAAAAAATGATGTTTTATGTATGGAACTTGCTCAGCAAGAAAATGATGTTCAATTTATTATGTACATACTTTAGAAATATCCTCACTCAGCACCTTGGACTTCTCCTTGAGCTTGGTCTTCTCATTCTCAACATGAGCAAAAATTGAGAAATCTTGACATTCTCTAGCCTCTGTAGTAGTGTCTTGATCTTTCATTTTCCATACATGCTTGGGTTTCTTATATGTCCTATTTTTATCTTTTTTATAGACTTGTGAACCTTTGTTGATATAGGGAGGCATGCCTTTCTTCTTAATCTATAATTCTGATTTTATAAAACATATTCTACAATGTTTAGCTATGTGACCAAAATTATTGAATTATAACACATTACATTTGTATCTAACAAGGGCACAAAGGAATTTTTGCTTGCTAAATTGGTTCTCCTTATAGGTAAAAATCTAAAATTATTAGAATTATGACCAAAATGATTACATATATAACAATAACCATAGAAAGATGTGGAATACCTAGTCATAGCTTTTATTTATGCAAGATGGGGAGTTTTTCTCAACTCTTACTTATTCAAGTTTCTCACTCTTGTGTAACCATTTGCATTAGTTGCCTTTATCTTCTACATCTTCCTTGAGTTTATAGAGATGGACTCATTGTTATTGCTCTTTACTTCAAGATTCTTTTCTCCTTTGGATTTCTTCATATCAACATTTATTGTGTTTGTCTTTGTATCCCTAAAGACATTCATTTTATTTGATCCTGATCCTTCTACTTTGAAATTGTCATATAACTTAGTAGATGTACTAGTCATGGGAATTTTTCATTTTTCATAACCAAGACTAGATTTCCCTTTTGATGGATTTTGAGAGATGATCAATTATTCAAGAATGTTTGATCTTCATTTCATCTTTAAACCTTTGACTATTTATTCTTTAGCCTTTCCAAGATCTTTTCTGTAAGCCACTATCTATGCTTCTAGCCTCATACACTCATAATATTTGAATTATAGTTTAATTTTACCTACATATTATATTCTTGTAGCCTCTTCAACATATGTCTTAAGGCTTACTTTCATTTGATCAAATATTTCAAGACTTTTAGATAGTTTTTTAATTTATTTTTGTCTAAGCTTCTTTTGCCTTGAGTTTTTTTTCTTGACTTATCAATCACATCTAGAGAATAGATGAGTTCACACTCTAGGTCCACTTCTCCTTATTCTTCATCAAATTCTTCAACTTATTCTTGATCTAGATATATTAAAGTTGATCCTAATGCCATGAATAGGGATTCATTTCTCTCATCCACAAAGGCATAATCATAAATATCATCTGAGCTATCAGTCTCATCCAATGAGTCACTATCTTCTCTTATATACAAGATTTTCTTATTTTTAAAGAAGTTCCTTTTTTGGAATAGTGAGGCTTTATTCTTTTTCCATCCTCTTCTTGCTCAGAGTTATCATTTTTTCTCATAAGGGAATTTAGTATTAAAATTTCCTACTTTACCATAGTTAAATAAATTAAAGGGTAACTTACCTTTGTATTTTCCATATCCTCATTTCAATCTTATGAAAAAGTTAGCTTCTTTATTATTGTTTTTAGATCCAGATGTAGATACTTCTGATTTTGCATGTGATTTGTGGTTTTTCAGAATAATGGATTTTTATTCCTATTTAATAAACAAGTCTAAGTAGGAGAAATTAGTAAATAATGTTCCTAATTAAATATATTGATCTATGTAATTGAATTGAAATTAGACATTTTCTAAAAATAGTAGTGAGAGAGAGAAAATAAAACATAGCTTATTTTGGACAATTTTTATTGAGGTAAGGTCTACAAATTTGTGTACAGAACTGGGACACTATCACAAATAGCATCCTAGACTTCATTTTTTTATTAGATAGGAGCACTGAAATTAGACACCCTATGTTTTTGAGTTATAGTCATTCTCTAGTGCTATTGTATTGAGGATTTAATATTTTTGGGTTTTGTTTACCTACTCAGTATGAGCTTGTGTACCAATTTTTAAGTCCTCACTATCAACAGAGCTCATTATAGAGTTGATTCATCATGTACTTATATCTTTTATGTAATTGAAAGAAACTTTGACAAATGGAGAAAAGGGGTAAGTGTGTGTAATATTCACTAGACGTGCTTCACATCCCATGTGTGGGCACATTTCTTACATACTAATACTATGATGAGGGATGAATCCATATGTAGTTCTCCTTTTAAGAGTGCCTTATGTAATAGTGAATTGAAATACAAGAAATGCAAAAATTGGGTAAGCTTGAGATGGCTAAGGACTAGTGTAAGGTCTTGAATTAGCTTGAAAGTGTATAGGCTAGCTATATACATAGAATAAGAAAGATTGTTTGAGTGGTCTTTCTTATATTCTTTCTTGACTGATATTTGCCAACCCTGTCCAAATGATCTTTGAATGGGATTTTATATGGATCTATTGGTCATTAGTTAGATGAAACCGGACTAGGCTGACATAATGAATAACAGGAATAATGGGAAAATGTTAATTTGGGCTCAAATTGTGATTGGACAAGAGCACTAAAAAGGGGACACCCTAGGGTCTAGTGTTATAGTCCAACTTTGGCACTATTGTCCTAAGCAAATGAGACCTAGGGAGATGGATTACTCATGAAAAGAGGGTCCTGACTCTACTGGAGTCAGGTTTGCAAGGCCACAGATAACTGGGAATTATAGAAAGCAAGATTAAGAGAGTTGTTTCTATGCTAATTTTGCTTTCACATTCAAAGAGAGAAATGAAAAAACTTAAGGAAATGGTCAAGGCTTGTATGTACCTAGATATAGTTTTACGCACCGTAATCCAGACGTTGTGAGAACTCCTCTTTGGTTGTGGATGAATGACACCTGAAAGAGACAGACACTAAAATACAAAAAATGTTAGTTGATAAGAGGGTGGATTGCCAAGCAAAGGCTTAGTCCTAGAAGCGCTAAGGCTTCTTAAAGAATGACAATCCACTGTTAAAATAGAATATGACAGAGACAGAAAAGAAAAATAATAAAAGACTAAAAAGAAAGAACTGAAAGCAAATGCGTACCTAATAAGCTGCAATCTGCTTAGCACAGTCGCCGATGTCGATGATATTGCCGACGTCAGTCAGTAAGTCACCGACAATGGTTAGACTGCCAATGTCAGTAGTGGAAATGGATGAGGTCAGTCAGGGTAATGGCCAGGGATGGATTATAGGGCTAGTTTTTGGTCTGCAAGAATAGACTATGGTCTTGTCTGTGAGTCAGGGAGTTTGTTTGGGATGGTAAAACAGTAGATAGAATCTTTAATAAGAACTAAGGTAGAGGGTATGTTGTCAAGAAAAGGGGTAAGGGGCAGGAGAAAGGCTTTTCAACCTTTTCATGAAGCAATTTAGTCTAGTTGATTAAATTGGTCTTAAGATGGTCTGTAGGTCTCTGATAGCTTGTGTTGAGTTGATTGGACAGAGGGTGTTGTCTAAAGAGAGACCAAAGGGGTGTCAGAGGCAAAGAAAAGGGAATAAGGGGTGAGAGAAGGCTTTTTAGCCTCTTCAAGAAGAACAAGGAAGGTTGGGTCAAGGATGCTTGGAATAGATGGTAGACAGAATGCTAATATATTTGAAATGACATTGAAATGAAAATAGTACAAATACTTAGCTGTGATACGAGTTGGCAAAGGTGCAGAAGCTGTGTTTCAGTTGTCACTAGTGATGGAGATATCGTGTAATCCCTATGTAAAATGTCTGATGCAAGACCTCAGTGCCTAGAAAATGCTGTCAAGAATGTTGATCCCTGTAAGAACACCAAGAAGCCAGAACACTAGAAAGCAAAAGCACGAGAACTTTGTTTCACCGAAAGAAGATTCAAGATTCGTGATTAGCCCCAGAGATTAACTAATTTGTGATTAGCTCCGTCCAAAGGTTATAAATTTGGTTTAAGTATAACTGACATCGGCGATTCCACCGGCGTCAACCGACATTTGATCGATGTCGACTGGTGGAGAATGGGAAAAAGAGCCACCAAGCCCATTTTTCATCTGCCAAGTGCACTATCCGTTGGAGAATGTCAAAAGTTGGGCTAAATATGCACGAGAGTTGGTTAGGCGATTACAAAGAAGTAAGAATAGGTCTTGGGTGAGTCATAGGGTAGGAAATAGTCCAAGGCGAGGTGTTAGGTGAGGTGTCAAAGGGGAGGATATTAATAATAAATTATTATTTTTAAATTAGTAAGTGCATGTTTTAGGAATGGGTTAAGAATGGACCAAGGGGGAGGATGACCAAGGGTTAGACACTATTTCAGTGTCTACATTTTCCCCTTTTTGTCTTGTTAGTTGCTTTAAATGAACTGCAAGACAAAAATAGGAGTTGGTTGCCTCAGGTATGGGATAAAGTTGATTTCATCTTGTTGGTTGTTCACGTGAACTACAAGACAAAAATAAGAGAGTTGGTTGCCCCGATTATGGATAAGGTGTTCCCCCTCAAAGTAGTAGTCGAGAGAAGGGAACCTGGAATCAGGTGCTGATTTGACAAAGAGTGGATGAAGAAGAGTGAGCGTGAATGCTGCAAAAGTTGTGATTGTGTGTATACCACTTCATAGGATGGTCAGGTCAAATTATCATAGGTCGAGGGTCAAGGAGTGCCAAAATTGAAATAACCAAGCCCCAGCATTTAGTCATCTACTGATTGGGTTATTCAATCTAACTTGAAGCTCCAATGGTCATCATATTCCAGGTATCCCAGGCTCAAGAAGTGCTCCTAAAAACACAAAAATGTCACAAGTAGTGGGGATCAACTGGCGTGCGATCCTATACTTGTGAAGGTCAAAAATATGCACACAATTTTGCTAACCAATCATGAGGTAGCATACACGCAAAAACAACCAAGGCAAAATTGCTTTAGAAGTGGTCGCGGTCAAAGGAGATGGTCATGATCTCCAAGGTCGAGTGGTCGATGCAGGCATAGGCAAAAATGATCTCAAGTGTGCCCTAGGAGGCCAAGATGACTTGTACTGGAGAGCTAACTAATTGGGTGGCATGATTCCATGGAATGAAGAGGTTTGAATAATGCCAACATCAGTGACCTAACTGATGCTGGTAATAAATCGGCTAACATCGGCAGACCAGGGCACGCATATGCCGACGTCGATAGCCTACCAAATTTGACAAAACCAGATTGGTGGCCCACCAAAGGTCATTTGCTACTTGTTGACTAAGGGAAAAAAAGAGCTCTAGAGTTGAGTGAGTGAAAGTGACTTAGAGTGAGTGGATTAGCAGTGTTAGGTGGCAAAGAGAGATTGGTGGAAAGAGAGAGTGGGTTGGACACTGCAGAAGCATGTGTGGGTCAAAAAAGACTTGGAGAGACTTTGGTGGAGAAGAGATGGTAGAAGGTAGTAAAGGACCCGCAGGAGGTCCACCACCAGCGGCACCCATTGTGCCACCATGCTGGTGACGCTGGGATGAGGTAGGAGGGCCCTGAACCCTATTTTAACTGTTTATTGTTTGATTAGATTTTTTGAAATTTTAGTTGTTTTTAGGTAGAAATTGAGGGGGGAGGGGAGCTAGGAAGGTGGGTAGAGGGTTTAGGATAGATTAGGAGTGATTGAGGAGGGTTTAGGAGGGTGGGGGAGGCAAAATGGGGAAGCCCTAAATTTAGGGCTCACCCCATTCGGCCCTAGGGCCAAACCAGTCACCGACATTGGTGGGTTTGCCAGCGTCAGCCAACCAGAGACTGACGTTGGTTAGGTGAGTACTATCACTGGCACAATAACTAATATCAGTGGTCGCTTGGTCAAAAGGAGAGATGAAAAATGGTCAAGTCAAGGGGTCGAAGCTATGCCAAGGACTTTTAAGGTGTCAAGATGGACATAGATGGTCAAATAAGTTGGTCAAGTAGGAAGAGTAGGAATAGATTTAACATGAGATTGATTGTTGATGGATGTAGGCGAGGCAGACTCTAATGATATGGGATCACCTCCTAACTTTGCTGACATGGATGCACAGAGGTGTGATGGTTGAGGAGTGGGTGCAGATGAGCGTAGTTGGATTAGGGGGACTGAGACGCTACTGTAGAGTGGCAAGAGACGTGAGTCTTATGGTGGCATTGATCAAGTGGTGGGAACATTCCACCAACACCTTCCACCTACCCACAAGAGAGATGATGGTCACAGTGGAGGATGTATATCAAATTTTGTAGCTGCCAGTACACGGAGCAGACCTATATGCATGCTCGAGAGAGGTGCATGATATTCATATGGTTACACTATTTGGGGAGCACATCGTTGAGACTAGTTACCATTTAGCGAGCTTTGCGTATGAGTCCCTTTATGCTGCAGATGAGGATGCACATCGGCTGGCGATCTTGATGATGATAGGCATCACAGTTTATGTGCTGCCAAATGCAGAGGGAGGTAGGTTTTCGATCGCTATGATCGGAGTTTTGATAGATATGATAGAGCAGCAAGCAGTGTTTGCTTGGGTGCCTGTCTTTTTAGCCCAGGTATATAGAGAGCTATGGGGCATTAGCCGATGGTGGTGATACAGCTTATGCGTGGGCCACCTACTACACTATTGGGCATATGAGCATATCATGGTTACCTAACCTCTTGGCCTCCCAATGGCGATTCAGGCTTACTTCAGGGTCAAATTTAGGTGGTGGTGTGAGGTGATGGCACAAACGTGGGTGGACGGAGTGGTCAGAGATATTGACCACTATAGAGGGGTACTAGAGGCCTTGATTCCTATAGATATCATCTAGAGACCATACTTGGTGTATCCAACATTCAGAGATTAGGGAGAGCAGCTGGTCGGGACTCAGAGCATGTGATGGGTCAGGGGCAGATGAGCCGACGAGCTCGAGAGGGTGCCAATGGAGAGGGTGCAACACCAGTATGGGTTACTTCAGGATGTGCCGCCCACCTTTCCACTGTATAGATGGGATGACATTGAGGTACCACTCCCATTGCCAGAGGAGATAGAGGGGCCTAATTTTGAGGAGTTATCGACCAATCTTGGGATAGCAAATCCAAGATGCACAGAGGCTTATGCGACATGGTGTGTATGTCAGTATATAGGGGTGCAGGTGGGACCACAGCTTGATTTACAAATAGTGATTAGAGAGCAAGATGTGGCTCGACAGAAGAGAGATGTTGCCATCTAGGAGAGGGATGTAGCACAAAGACAGGTTACCATTTTGCAGGGGTAGTTAGCCGCAGCCTAGGCATAGGCATTGGCAGGACAGGGTTTGAGAGGATAGGGCCCGATATAGCATCCACCTCAATAAACAGTTCAGTAGCCTATGCAGTCAGTGTCAGTGCAACCAGGGTTTTCACAGCCACAGGGTTCAGTGTAAGGCATAGCAGCAGGTCTGATGGGTCCACCATAGACTATATCTATAGTTAGATATAATGATGTGCTGGATGAGATCACTTATTACGAGAGGGCCATCAGGGGGTTCCCTCAGATAAAGTGATACTCTGAGATGAGGGTAGAGCTGAGTTGACAGTGGTCTATGTCATGAGCGATGGCTTTTGATTCATGTAGATGATGCAGATCAGAGGGGGGAGAGGATACAACATCTTCTCGGCCACCGCCACCACCACCACAGCCACAGCCTTGAGGGCAGATTTTGGTACTATGAATATACCGGCCAATGAGCTGTTGATGCGAGATGTATTCAATTTTTTTGAAAGAGAGATAGAGGCATAGATTATGCCATTGTAAAACATTGATACATATATATGATGTGATTTTGATCATTGATGTGTTATGAAAAATGTTATGGATGTGTTTGTATGTTATTTTGATTTGATAGATGTTTTGATATGATGTTTAAGATTATGATGCTGATATTGTTGTGTTGATATGATGATGAATGTATGATTAGAGTTTAATGATTAATGATATGGATGTAAATGATTAATGTTAATGATTATGAAAATAGGTGATTGTTTGTGATGTGATTGACAGGTGATGAAAAAAAATGTGATAGAAGAAATGCGATGAAGGAATGGCCAAGCTAACCCCAGAAGACCCCATGTCAACTGAGTGTTGCCTACATAGCCCCTATCGTTAGGGGCCTCAGGCCTATGTAGTTTTCCTAAGAGGGAGGAAAAAGATCAAAGTGGTTGATTTTGGTCATGATAATGCTATAGCACTTCCCATATGTCTCAGGGTACATGCTTGAAATGATGAGGAGAAGATGATGTTACAGCCTTTTCCAAATGGTGTATTCTGTAACATTAGTCAGGGTTCTTCATCCCTAGAAACTATCCATATTTGTGATGGATGAATGCTAAAAATGAATTGCAGGTCGATTTATGCTTCAGCAAGTAATGGTTTATGCTTGACATAAATTGTGTGGTTGATAGTTTCCATGTGTATTGGTGTCTATGGAAACCAGAATGAGTAGGCTATGTGAGTGGTTAAAAAAGAGTCAGGTTAAATGGTGTGGACAAATGATGTGGTTGAATGTGATTAAAGTGTAGGTAGAAAGTAAAAGGCATAAGCACCCTTTTATTGAAAAGGACCAAAATGATAGCATAGATAGGGGTTGTTAGAACCAAGAGCCCCATTCATACGTTGCATCGTTGACCATGAGTTGTGTTAGAGCGGTAATCGAATCACTTTGATAGTAAAGTGAGCTCGAAGTCCCGTGAGTAGGTGATGTGATAGGAGGAGAGGGTAACCCATTTTTAGAGTAGGGATAACTTTGCCCCTTTTTATAAGAGGCCTTGAGACAACTACAAGTCAAGTCCATGACCCATTTTTGTTTTGTTTTGTTTTGTTTTGTTTTGTTTTTTTGTGCAGACTGATCGATGCGGGAAGTCTACATAGAGATGTCATCTATTTTGTGGTCATTTGTGAAGATGATCGATGCAGGAAGCTTCTAAAAAAGTGTTGTTTGTAGCAAGATTTAGTCATAGCCATCCTTCGAGGGAGTGGTCTATATTTTGCTTTATAAATTTAAGGGCTTTTGAATAGCTGTCCTTCGAAGGAGTAGTCTATTGGCTACAACAATGATAGTATAGTTGTCCTTCGAGGGAGCAGTCTGCTTTTTGATTTGATTTTGTGACCTTGGATATTTTGACATCTTGATTTATTTTTGATAGAATGTTGAGTCATGGACAAGACTTATAGAAGGTCAAGGACTCCCTTTTATTAGGACAAAGCATCCATACTTTATAAAAGAGTTATAGAGGATTTGTCAAGGGAAAAAAGGGTGGAAAGGATTGAAGATCAAAATGATAGGGATTGCTTAAGGGACGAGCTCAAGTTAAATGTCAAGTGGATGAGTACTCGACTAACAGTAGAATGGTCGCAGATGCAAAGCATTAAGAGGCTCAGGTTTTGGTCGGCCTTCAAGAGAAGACAGATGATAAGTCCCTGATTCATACTTATGCGTGATAATATAAGGTTTGAGCCAATTACGAGCAAATTTGCCTCTTTTACTCCATTCCATATTGGTCACATGTTGATTCTCTTTGAGGATGAGGTCTCCAATATTGAAATCTCATTCTCTCAGAGTTTTGTTATAGGCTCGTTTGATGGGATTTTGATAGACATGGAGATGGTTGAGGGCAGCAAGATGACATTCGTCGAGTAACTCAAGTTGAGCTAATCGATCTTGATGAAAGTCATCATTAGAAAGAATGTCATGGAGTGAAATGTGAAGAGACGAGATCTACACTTCGAGAGGTAAGACAGCCTCTGCTCCATACACTAGAGAGAAAGGGGTAGCACCTATAGAGGTTCAGATACTAGTGCGGTAGGCCCACAAAGCGAAGGGAATATGAATGTGCCAATCCCTTCTAGTGTCATTGACCACCTTCATGAGAATTTTAGTTAATATTTTGTTAGAAGCCTCAGCCTGCCCATTTGCTTATGGGTAGTAAGGCGAAGAAAACCTGAGTTTAATGCCAAAGGAGTCACAAAGTTTTTGGACAATTTTATTTTTAAATGACTTTTCGTTATCGATGATGATTTTGTGAGGTACACCAAAATGATAGATGATGTGGGTGTTGATGAAGTCCACAATCTTATCGGCTTTTGTGGAGATGAGAGGAATGGCTTCCACCCATTTAGTGAAATACTCGGTGGCAGTGATGATGGACTGATGACGAAGAGATGAATGAGGGTTAATCTCGCCAATGAGATCTAAGCCCCATTGTGAAAAAGGCCTAAAATCCTGAGTGACTTGTAAGGCATGACTAGGGAGATGAAGCAAGTCAGCATGCTATTGACACTTGATGCAACACCGAACATAATCGCTATAGTCTTGATGAAGAGTGGGCCAATAATAACCCAGGCGAAGGATGCGCTTGGCAACCGAGTTACCACTGAAGTGTCTGCCAAAAATCCCATCATGGGCTTGTTTAATAGCATGAGAGGCTTCAGTGGAGTTTAAACAGTGAATAAGAAGGCCGTCAAACCCTCTTTTATAGAGAAGGCCCCCTAGCATGGTATAGCGAGTGGTGGGCTTAATGAAAGCCTGTCGTGCATTGCTAGAGAGGTTGGGACGAATGATAAAATGAGCCAAGTAGTCCTCAAGTTATTTATACCATACATCTTGTGAACTAGAGTCTATGGTGTGGATGAGATTGATGTCAATGGAAATGTATGAAGGCAATGACATGTGATGTACCATGACATAAATTCTTGATGAGGATGATGAAGAAGGAATATGCGAGGTGAGGGAAGCCATGGTGTCAGCAAACTTATTTGTAGATCGAGGGACAGTCTGTAATAAGTGATGGTCAAAAGATGCTAGAAGGGTGTCAACACAGTGCTTGTACCTTTGTAAAATTTCATTTTTACAAAGATATGAACCATTGATTTGATTGACGACAAGTTGTGAGTCACCGAAGATGTTGATGGTCTTGATGTTTAAAGAAAGGGCAGTTTGAAGTCCCAAAATTAAGGATTTATATTCGGCCATATTATTGGTACATTCAAAGTCAAGTTTAAAAGATAGAGGCATGGGCTCACCCTCGTGTGGGATGAGGATGACCCCCACACCCGCATCGAGTTGACATTTGGAGCCATCAAAGAACATCGTCATTTGGTAGAATGTGTCATCAGTTGAGAGAGTGGCGATAGATTCATCGAGAAACTTGCACTGAGAAGGTTGATTGTCGAGAAGAGGGGCATTTGCTAGTTGTTCAGTGATTTTTTGCCCCTTTATAGATTTTTGCTAGACAAATTCTAAGTCAAACTCAGCAAGAAGCATGAGCCAACGAGCCAGACACTGGTTTTGATATGGCTTAGAATGCATGTATTTAAGAGGGTTAGTGTGAGTGATGACAAAGGTTTTGTGATTGAGAAGATAATGATAGAGCTTGGTAGTGGAAAAGACTAATGCCAAATAGAGTTTTTTGGTATGAGTATACCGAGTTTCATAGTCGACAAGTGTTCAGCTTATGTAATAGATCGCTTGCTCACGGTGTTGCTCGTCTCGATGCGCAATCATGGCACCTAACGAATGATTGATTGCTCAGATGTAGAGGTAGAAGGGCTGGTCATCTTTTGGTGGAATAAGGACTGGTGGAGAGACCAAATAGCGTTTGAGGGATTTAAAAGCCTCTTGGCAATCTTTATCCCATTTAAAGGAGACGTCCTTCTTGAGGAGATGATGAAAAGGTTGGCAGCGGTCAGAAAGCTATGAAATGAAGTGACAGATGGATTGGAGCTTCCCTTGTAGACTATGAAGTTGCTTGAGATTAGTTGGAGGTGGCATTTCGAGGATAGCATGGATTTTGGTAGGATCTATCTCAATGCCACGAAGAGAGATAATGAATCCTAAGAGCTTTCTTGAGAGGACCCCCAAGATGCATTTCTTGGGGTTAAGACGAACATGGTACTAAAGAAGGTGAGAGAAGATGATCTTGAGGATAGCCAAATGGTCACGACGAAGCTTAGACTTGCCAAACAGGTCATCTACATAGTCCTCCATGATTTTATAGAGGAGATCATGAAAAATGTAAGTCATGACACGCTGATATGTGGCGCCTACATTTTTCAGACCAAAAGGCATGACCCGATAGCAGAAAGTTCCCCATGGTGTAATAAAGGTGGTTTTGTGCTGATCTTCTGGTGCAATCAGGATTTGGTTATATCCTAAAAATTTGTCCATTAGTGATAACATCTCATGGCCAGCCGTAAGATCAACAAGATGATCAATGTTTGGAAGAGGAAAGTCATCCTTGGGACAGGCTAGGTTAAGGTCGCAATAGTTCGTACAAATTTGAATCCCCCCAGTCGCCTTAGTGATAGGAATGATGTTAGATACCCACTATGGATAATCAATGGGTTGGATGAAAGAGATAGAGAGAAGACGTTGAAGCTCCTCTTTGACAAGAAATGCAACACAAGGATGCATTTTGCAAAGCTTTTGCCTAATAGGCTTAGCCTCTAGGTTTATGACAATGTTATGAGTGGAAATGTTAGGGTCGATGCCAGGCATGTCAGCGTAGGTCCAGGCAAAGGCTTTGCGATTGTCTGAGAGAAATGTGGTATAGTCGATCTGCTCTTGGGTGTCTAGAGATTGACCAATATTTAAGACATGAGGAACACCAGAAGATGAAAGGTTAATGTCAATGGTTGATTCATTTAACATAACTTGTGTTTTAGAAGGGAGGGAGCGTTGAATGAAAGAATCATCAGCACCCATATAGGTAAGAATGGCATCATCGTCTATGCAGTGGACAGTGTTGACGGTTGTTGATTCAACATCTATCATGCTGGGATAAACGAGAGGGAGAGACCTGGGAACCCCGTTGAGTTGATAGGTTAGGGGTTCCAAGTGGATGGTGTTTATGTAAAAAAAACTAGGAGGGATGGAAACCACCGACTCCATAGGTGAAGATGGAAGAATAGGTAAGTCTGGAAAAGGTTGGTCGATGGTTGGTTCAAGGCAAAGGTTTGTGAAAGCCTCAGTGGGTTCTTAGAAACTCAGTCCATATCATTTCTTTACATTATCATCATTGGGTGGTTCGATAGGCCGATGGGAGCCTTGTTCATAGTGTCCAAAGCCAAAACCCTTCCATGCACACCTATAAAGGTAGGTATGTGCAAAGGTGGGGTTGCCAAGAAAGGAGAAATTGCATGTGAATAGTTGAGGTGAGGAGGAAGGATTTGAGTCAGTAGGAGCTTGATCTAGCCCCCCATAGATGAGATTGGTTCGAAGGCTAGGAGGACCATAAGGAATGACCATTCCGATCTGATGATCATAGCTTGGATTTTGATGAAGCTGTCCATACTCTTGAGGAGTTTGGAACATGTCTAGAGTAAGCAAGCGGTATTCTCCAAGTGAAAGTCTTTGAAAGATATCATCTATGGGGTCTTTGGTTGTTGCTTGGGAAGGTGATGTGATGGCAACCGCTGTTTGCATACTCATTGACGCTTTTATGGATGGAGACGATGTTTGGGTTGGTGCCTTGAGAGGAATAAGAACATCATTTGGTCGATAAGTTGTGTTACAAGTCTTAAAAGGTGATGGGTCGGCAGGAATGACATGGACTTGTTTGTCGTGTTTAAATTTGAGACAACGGTGAAGTGTTGAAGGGACGTAAGCCATGGCACAGATCCAGGGTCATCTTAATAGCATGTTATATTGGAATTCTCCCTCAATGATGTAGAAGAGCTCTGAGATTGTGCATGGACCAGCGCGAATATGGAGAACAACAGTGCCAATAGTGTTAGCAGTGGTGTCATTAAAGGATCTAAGGATTGCGTTAGTTTTCGATACACAATTCTTGGGAAGAGCCAATTGATCAAAGGCATGGGTAGAAATGATATTAATGTTGGTGCCCCCATCAATCATAACTCACTTAATACGGGTTTGATCAACGTAGGCTGTGATGAAAAGAGCAGCGTCTTGATCTTCCAAGGTAGAGGTAGGAATTTTAGAATCACTGAAAGTGATAGAGGCGATGGGGGATAAAGAATGGACTAGGGTAGCTAGTGGTTGAGGGTCTTCAGGTTGGACCTCTGCTGCTTGTAAGGCTTTGATTAGAGCTTGATGATGCTGGGGGGAGCTTTGGATAAGGTCATATAAGGTCATCTTCACAGGCATTTGGTGAAGTTGTTTTATCATAGAGTCTTTGATTGCCTCTGAAGAAGGGGGTTAGGATGCACCCAAGATGGAAATCTTGGGTTTTAGTGGTTGAGGTGACTGGACAAAAGGATAGGTCCAAGGAATAGTAACTTTTTCTTTCACTTTGTCCTTTTGTGACCTAGTGGTTATGTGGATAGCATTGATTTCAAAGATAGGAGGTGAAGAAGGGGTCATGGCCTGCTGGTGAGATGTTGATGTGGTTAAAGAGGTTGGATGGGAAGGTGTCAAGGTTCAGTCAAGAGTGTCCTCAAGGAGAAGAATGTCCTTCTCCATATAGTGGTGAATGACTGCCTTGAGGGCACAGCAAGTCTCGATATCGTGTCTTGGCATACAATGGTATAAGTAAATCTTCGTATCATTGAACCAGGAAGGTTTTGACCCGAGGGGTTGGAATGTCTTGATAGATGGAAGGGTTATGCTAGAAGTCTGCAAAATTTGGTGTAATATCAAAGCATATGAACCTACTAATGGGTCCGTGCTTGTTGATGTATGAAGTGTTGGTGACTTTTGCTTAGGAGGTGTTGAAGAAGGCTTCTGTACCACCTTTTGGGTTGGTGGTGTGGCCACATGTGAAGATGGCACTTTCTTCATGAGAGGTGCCAAATTTTTGAGAGGGGGTAGACTTGTGGTGGGTAAAAGAAGTAATGGAGGTAATTTGTGTTGGTTAAGGGTCAGAGTAGGGAGCACTCCGATTAGGGTAGAAGGATGAGGGCCTAAAATGGAGGGTAATGTTGACGGTGGAGGAGGGGTTCACTTCTATGGTCTGGCAGTCTTCTTCAACTTGGTTGGAAGACTACTATTGGTCAAGGTCTGGTCTAAGTCCACCTTCACTTGTGGGTGAGTGAGGGTAGAGACAGGGCGAATGCCGAGTGACTTGATCGGTTTAGATGGGGTAGATGAGGGTTTGTGTTCTGATATGAATAGTTGATGTTTCAAAGGTTTAGAAGTGGAAGTCTAATTTGTGTCAAAGACTTTGGGGGATTTTGTCACAAGAGAGTTAGCGACATGAGATGAGATAGGCTGAGTAAGATGAGGAACTTTGAGTTGCTCCCATAATGCTTGATGTTCCACTTTCCTTGGTTGGAAAAGTCCTAATTTCTCTACTAATCGAGAGAATGGTTTGGAAGTTGTAGAATGAGACTTCAGTCCTTCAGAAGATGTGAGAGGTTACAGGGCTGAAAATGCATTAGGTGTGGCAGTAGTCTCAGACCCAAGGTGTATAGGAGTTATAACTGGATTGTCGTTAGTCAAAGAAGATGGAGAGTCAGGTTCTTCTCTTGATGGAGAAGGAACTGGAGAATGTGGCTCCTCAAGTAGGTAAAGGGCAGGGATGATGGTGCCCTCCACTTGCAGTCAAGGAGTAGGAAGGGTTGGTTCCTCCATAGGTAGCAGGAAGGAGGATGGTGAGACCGGTGGTGCTGGTAAGGTTGAGGCATCCTCCAAGATGAGAGAGGTTGACGGAGAACTAACCAGAGAAAGAGGTTCATCCACATGTGATGGACTGATAGATGGACTAACCTCTTGAGGTTGGTCGGGGATGAAGGGTCAGACAGTATTGACTGTTTGAATGTTGTGTTCATGAGTGTTGTCAATCAAGGTCTAGACATTATTTTGAGTCGGTGGATGATTAGGGAATGGTTGCTTGAAGATGTCAATGCCTTGATTA
Organism: Torreya grandis; assembly: GCA_037957365.1. Classification (NCBI taxonomy): domain Eukaryota; kingdom Viridiplantae; phylum Streptophyta; class Pinopsida; order Cupressales; family Taxaceae; genus Torreya; species Torreya grandis. The sequence goes on from JARHVA010000865.1 coordinate 489,406, forward strand.
GGAGGTGCATTGGGATTGTCTAGGATGAGGTCACCCTTTTCAAGCATCTCTTGGATTATGTTTTTAAAGGTTTTACAGTTACCTGTGTCATGACCTTTGACACAGTGGTAATTGCAGAAGTCATTTTCCCTATACCACGCAGGGATGGCACGTGAGGGATCAAATTGTGGAGGTGGTCAAATCTAGGGGAGATTGAGAACCCCCTGTCTAACAAGTTTTTCCAGCACAGATGCGTATGATTCTATGAGAGGAGTATACTGTCATTGTACATATCTCTGCTAGAATTGGCAGGTGGCGCTCTGAGATGTGGATGGCTCAGGCTGATTGGTTGAAGAGGATGAAGGTCTAATGACCACAGTGTTAGCTAAAGCTTTAGACTTAGGATTGGATGATGAAGGTTTAGAAGAGAAGGAGTCATTGGTCTTGGAGTTGGGATTCTTGCTCCGCAACTTGACTTTATTCTCCTTGATGGAACGTAATTCAAGTTTGTGGGCCATCATGAAGGCTTTGTCGAAGGTGCAGAAAGTTTGAACCTGTAAGGTGGAAGAAATATGTTTGGCGCAAGCTCGAGAGAAAATTTCAATAAGTTCGGATTGAGGTAAGGAAAAGGAGGGTTGATTGATGAGGCCTCTCCAGCGAGCAACGAAGTAAGCTATAGATTTGTCCTCGAATTGGTGGATAGAATAGAGGTCCGTGATTGAGACCTTCTTGGTGATGTTAATGGAGAAGTGATCAAGAAAGAGCTGGGCTAGTTGTGTAAATGTGAAGAGGGAATGGCTGGCAATAAATTTGTACCAATCAAGCACAGCACTAGAGAGGGACATAAGAAATGTGCATAAGAGCAAAGCATCATCATGGGCAATAAGGTAATAGGCATGTCTGAATGCCTGTAAGTGTTGCTGTGGGTCTTCCTTGCTTTGAAAGTGAGAAAATTTGGGAAGCTCCCACTGGCTGGGATATGGTCTAATCAAGATAAAAGGATGAATGGGCTCATTACAAATTTGCTCGTATGAGAGAGCATTGCATGAACCAAAAATAGAGGTCTCTAGGCTAGACATCTTGTCCATCAGCATTTTGATGATATATGCTGATAGATTGGTAGGTGGAGTGCCCCCTAGATTATAAGGTGCTTGAAAGGTATTGAGAAGGGCATATGACGTGGTTGGTTGCATAGATGCAACATATGGGTAGCTGGTTATTGGGGTGAAAGTTAAAGCCAAGGGTACTTGTGTTATGGGGTTGGTAGGCACTAGTTGGATAGGGGCCATCAAAGATGGTTGAGGAGTAGCCACACTTGTTGAAGGGTAGACAGTTACTCTTGTGTTGATAGGTGCAAGAGTAGGGGGGATAGAGACCACTAGGTTTTGGAAAGGTGTAGGATTTGGTTGAGTAGTTTGAGGTTGAGGGGGTACTGGAACCCCCATGGAGGTAGGTCTAGAAGGAGAGGCTAAGTTTTGAAGGTAGGACACGGTTGGGTTATTAGTTGAGGTGTTGGCTTGATTGTCTATAGGTTGAAATGTAGATGCTATTGATGTGATTCTTATCTCGACTAAGGAAGTCAGCGTCCCATAGATTGGGTTGCTTAGTGAGTCTCACGTTTGGCTATGCATGAGATAGTGCTGCAAGGCTTTGACGTTGAGGTCCAAGAATCATGCAAAATCTTGGTCCCCTTCTGGGACAATAGGAGTCTGGGGCAAGGTTGGGCGAGTAGGAGTTCTTTCAGTCTCTGAGTGGAACTCCATTATAGGACTGGTTATGGTTGGTGAAGGTGGAAGTGGTTGTTGCCTGGCGTGGTCAAGGACAGCCTTGGTTTGACTGTGTGTCAAAACCATTCAAGGCAAGAAAGGGTCAGGTTTTAGAAAACTATGTTTTTCAGTCTCAGAAAACTAGAATGAATGTTTAGACAGCAAGAAAGTTGGATTTTAAACTTGCTATTTTTGGGAAAAAAGATTGGACAGTGACCGATGTCGGTATAAAAACTGATGTCGGTGAATAAGTATGCCGATGTCGGTCAGATAACCGATGCCGGTGGATAAAAGTTGACGATGTCGATTACAAAACTGATGTCGGTTACTGTGTTTTCCAAAAACTCAGAAAATTTAAAAGTTTTTAGAAATAAAGAAGACAACGTCTTTACCAACTCAAAAAGAACAGATAAAAATAGAAAATAAGATGAGGACAGGCAGATCCTAAGCGTTAAATCCCTAGAAATAATTTTATTAGGATCGTGTGGCTTATGCCTTAAAGTGATGTTTGGGGAGGTTGGTTGTTAGAAGGGTCCTAAAAGAGGTAGTTTAAAGATGGTTTCAGGTATGTTTAGGCTCTCAAAAGCCTGTGTTAGGTTCTGTACTTGGCCTAGTGCTAAGGAGCAAGCTCCCCTCACTTCATGATTCTAGGGTAAGCTGGTCTCACATAGCCAAAATATACTTTCCCTATAGATTAGACTCTGCCAGAGAACAGAGTGGACTTTCCCCTTGGTGGTGAAATCCAAGTAAGATCGCTGGGATGGGTAAGGTATCCGCTGGGTGATGAAATCCCAGTCGGGCCTTGTCTCAAGTGAGTTTGATGTTTGATTTAGTGCACGTGGTTTGGTTGTGTAACATCAAGTGATCTATGATTAATTCAATATGTGGTTTATTAATTACTAAGTGTGGACTAAGAAATGTAAGCAAGCAGAAATGGAATGCAATGTATTTTTAAGCCCTAAGTCGAAATGTTAAGTTGGAATGAAAGCAAGTTGAGAAAGGGTTGAAGAATATGATTTTTGACTAGTCTAGAAATGCAAGAAAAGAAAGAAAGTTCTTTTTATTCCTGCTTATGATGTCTTTTAGAAGAAAAGAAAGAGGTGAAGAGGGAGAAACCTAATGCACCTAAATGAAAAAAAGAAGGAAAGGAACCCAAGGAAGGCCCTAAGGGTCCCACCAGGCGTGCCAGAATGTTTCTATGCTAATTTCGCTTTCACATTCAAAGAGATAAAATGAAGAAACTTAAGGAAATGGTCAAGGCTTGTATGTACCTGGATATAGTTTTGCACACCGTAATCTAGACACTGTGAGAACTCCTCTTTGGCTGTGGATGAATGACACCTGAAAGAGACAGACACTAAAACACAAAAAATGTTAGTTGATAAGAGGGTGGATTGCCAAGCAAAGGCTTGGTCCTGAAGCGCTAAGGCTTCTTGAAGGATGACAATCCACTGTTAAAATATAATATGACAAAGACAGAAAAGAGAAATAATAAAAGACTAAAAAGAAAGAACTGAAAGCAAATGCATACCTGATAAGCTACAATCTGCTTAGCACAGTCATCGACATCAGTGATATTGCCGGCGTCGGTCAGTAAGTCAACAACGATGGTTAGACTGTCGATGTCGATAGGGGAAATGGATGAGGTCGGTCGGGGTAATGGCCAAGGATGGGTTACAGGGCTAGTTTCTGGTCTGCAGGAATAGACTGTGGTCTTGTCTGTGAGTCAGGGAGTTTGTTTGGGATGGTAAAATAGTAGATAGAATCTTTAATAAGAACTAAGGCAGAGGGTATGTTGTTAGGAAAAGGGGTAAGGGGCAGGAGAAAGGCTTTTCAGCCTTTTTGTGAAGCAATTTAGTCCGGTTGATTAGATTGGTCTTAAGATGGTCTGTAGGTCTCTGATAGCTTGTGTTGAGTTGATTGGACAGAGGGTGTTGTCTAAAGAGAGACTAAAGGGGTGTCAGAGGCAAAGAAAAGGTAATAAGGGGTGAGAGAAGGCTTTTCAGCCTCTCCAAGAAGAACAAGGAAGGTTGGGTCAAGTATGCTTGGAATAGACAGTAGATAGAATGCTAATATATTTGAAATGACACTAAAATGAAAATAGTACAAATACTTAGCTGTGATACGAGTTGGCAAAGGTGTAGAAGCTGTGTTTTAGTTGTCGCTGGTGATGGAGATATCGTGCAATCCCTATACAGAATGTCTAATGCAAGACCTCAGTGCCTAGAAAATGCTATCAAGAATGTTGATCCCTGCGAGAACACTAAGAAGCCAGAACACTAGAAAGCAAAAGCACAAGAACTTTGTTTCACCGAAAGAAGATTCGAGATTCGTGATTAGCTCCAAAGATTAACTGATTTGTGATTAGCTCCATCTAAAGGTTAGAAATTTGGTTTAAGTATAACTAATGTCAGAAATTCCACGAGCGTCATCCGACATTTGACCGACGTCGGTGGGTGGAGAACGGGAAAAAGAGCCACCAAGCCTGTTTTCCATCCGCCAAGTGCACTATCCGTTGGAGAATGTCAAAAGTTGGGCTAAATACGCATGAGAGTTGGTTAGGCGGTTAGAAAGAAGTAAGAATAGGTCTTGGGTGAGTCATAGGGTAGGAAATAGTCTAAGGCGAGGTGTCAAAGGGGAGGATATTAATAATTAATTATTATTTTTAAATTAATAAGTGCATGTTTTAGGAATGGGTTAGGAATGGACCAAGGGGGAGGATGACCAAGGGTTAGACACTATTTCAGTGTCTACAAGAGTCATGAGAGCAAGCAAGAGGGACCGATGGGCTGAGTGTCATTAGTAATGCTCAATTTACCAATTTTTGCATTTTATATGGCTACATTTTCCCTCCCTTTATTTTGGTTATGTAGCAAAGTAAAATACTAGGATAAAGGAAAATAGAAAGTGTACCTAAACTTACCTACAAAGGTGAAGCCCATGAAGATTATGATGTTGAGTAATGTTGGATAGTGCATAGAGAGCACATTGTGTAAGTGTGAATCTATGAAAGGAAAACACAAATTAAATCAGTTCTTAATATATGCAATATAAAAAAAGAATGTACAAATATTGGTAAGAGAGAGGAAGAGAAAGGAATGAATATACCTCATCGGGTATGTGAACCAATATAAAACCTATTAAGATTGAGTAATGTTGGATGCATTAGATGATGCTATACCAAAAGTTATATCACAAATGGAGTTGAGTGCTCAATTACCTAAAGAGTGGATCAAGAATGCAAAGGTTATCCCTTTGGCTCCATCATCACCCACTGAGTGAAGATAGATGATCATGTGTATGCTAATCAGTGTTTGGAATATGTGTCTAATCCCTCTAAATAGGTGGCTCAAGAATACAAAGGTTAGACCTTTGGTTCCATTGTTACCTACTAAGTGAAGCTAGATGATCATGCATGTGATAATTAGTGTTAGGACTATGTGACCAATCCCTCTAATAGGTGGCTTAAGAATACAAAGGTTGGTCCTTTAGCTCCATCATTTCCCCATGAAATGAAGCTAAGAATTGATCTGGTATGTATGAATGTGTATGTCATATGAGATGGATTCTAAATCCCCTAAATGTGTGCTAAGAACTAGGCCAATGTTGGCCAACTCAGAAAAGATTGAGGTTAGGCTTGTATGAAAACCACTCCAAAATTGAAAATTTGGCTTATATGGAAGCCATTCAAGAACTAAGGTATTTAGGAATGTGGACGTTAGGCTTGTATAAAAGCCACACAAAAATTATTATAACCATTTGTAGATGGAATAAGCATGCAAATTCTGAGAATGCTTGGGTAATGCTAAAAACAAAAGTAAAAAATCAAAATTAATGTGCAATCTACCCCCAATCACTAGTGTCTAAAACATGGATTCTGATCTAAAACTTATACCAACTATCATATCTAAAACTATAAGTGAAAAAAAAAAAATGACATGCATGATGCACCCTATATTTGTATTCTCTAAAAAACTATATTAAAAACTACTAATCTAAACTAGTCTGATTATGAAAAACTATAGTTAAACCTACCTTTCTACGTGCTTCTAGAAAACTTGGCTTTTCTATTATTTGGATAGGAGCATTGACAAAGGACACCATAGTTTTTAGTGCTATATTTGATTATCAATGCTATTGTTTCGGGATGAAACTAATCACTATTCTAGAATCTTGACTATCTACTTGGTTTGTTCAAAGTGGTTTGATGACTAGTTATTGTTTTGGTTGTTTTGAAACTGGATTTTTGGACTAGTTAGGAGCTTTGATCTCTATAACAAAACTCCTATTTATTACCCCCTCTTTTGAGGGTAGGAATAGGTACCTTTTAATGACTACCCTTAGAAGAATAAGCCCTACAAGTGTGTTAATATATAAATATACATGATATAGCAATGATAATCAACAAGATATCTCAAGATATAACATGGTTTAAATTTAGAGATTGTTAGATCAATAGGGGCATGCTTAGATAGATGTAACAATGTAATAGCATATGAAATATACTATAATTGAGTTAAAACTAAAAATATTTTTATTTTGTTAGTTATTAGTTGGGGGGATGGAGTATGATGCCTATTATGACATCTAAGAGAATAGGAAAATGCATGATATGGATTATGTAATTATAACAATCAAAGATGTAATAAAGCAAAACACACACAAAAAAAGAATAAAGAATCATGAAAGGGTCTCCAAGGATCCACACAAATAAGGTACATGGGCACATGTCGCTCAAACTAGAAAATAAACATATAAGGAATGTTTAAATGCCACATACACATGCAGGTGTAGGAATCAAAGTTGGCACAAGGGCCATAGGCATAAAGAATATTACAAGTAAAGGACATTGGAAAATATCCTAAGGTACACACATGAATATAAGCAAAGGATATTATCAAATATCCTAAAGCACATATAGGAGACAAGAAAAAACTAGAAATACAATCCAACAAGCTATGCTACACAAGAAGAGAAAGAATGTAATAACTAGAAAGATAGAATCACATCTAACTAATCAATGTAAGAGTGAAAGTATGTAATAAATGTTTAGTACAAGACTAGGTATATGCTAAGAAATACACAAGTTTTAGATACTAATGAAATGTTGATATAGTAATCTATGTAATCTAGTAAGTAATGTACATCAACATGATAACTTAGAGTGTGGAGTTTAGGAATGAGATAACCTAGGTGGTGTAGTCATGTATATGATGCCCTCATTGGGTAATTATATCAAAATGTGTCTCAAAAATAGAATTTGGATGCCCCCTTAATGGGTAGAGTGAAGCAATTATGTAGCTAGATGTCACTACACACACTCAAAGAAGATCAAGTAAAACATGGTAATGTAGATAAATTGACATACAATAGCATTATATTAGCAATGTAAAACATGGATGATGTATACAATTTAAATGTTTTTTTTTTGGTGTTTTTGACATATTTGAATGTTTTTGGATTTTTGAAATCTTATATTGTTTTTATATTTTGGAATTTTGTATTATTTTTATATTTTGAAATATTTAAGATATGTACAATCAAGAAGAATAAACTATGTACAGGCATTATTGAGGTGAAATAATACTAACCGATGAGTCTCATGTGAGACTCCATATCATGGTGTCCTATAACAAGGAGTGGAATTGTGCATGATCATGAAGCATGATGAAAATGCTAAGACTATGGCTCTAAAAGTTCTATATGTTGTAAATGTTCTAAAATCTTTAAAGTAAAAACTGACTATGGGGTTCCTCTATCACACTCTGAGGAGTGCATGTAACTGTAGGGATCTTATGGACCCATCTAAAAGTGGAAGAAGATCTTTTAGCATGTGTTCTATGTGTAGATGTATGAGATCTAATGAAAGGTGTGAATATTGTAGCTAGAAGTTGTCTAGAATCCCAAAGCTATGGAGGTGTATGAACCCTCTATACTAGTGATGGATACATCAACTATGTCTAAATCTGAAGTTAAAGAGGAACTAAACCTAGAGGAGAAGCTAACACTAGTGGCAAAACTAAATTTGGTGGTGAGACTAAAACTAGTGGTGAAACTGAAACTAATGAATGCATGTTGGTAAATGGATCTGAAGTGGGGAGTGGTAACTCATATGGAACTCTGATAAGTATAAAAACTTGATTAATGTGAATTAATTTCATGCATATATGAAATATAGAATGTGTTTCCTTGAGTTTTTGAATCCATGGTCAACCAAGAAACATGTCAAAAAACTCTTGTGCTAGGAACTATAGTGAATGGTATGGCCACTTGTGAAGAAACAACCTATAGTGGAAGTATTATCTCACCCAATAAACTCTATATATGCCCATTGAAACCACTAATAGCTATGTCAAAGTGATATCCTAATTTAAATAACCTAAATGTTGTAGTAGTTTCAAGGTGCACATGTTAAGACTATAACCATTATCAATAAGCACACTATAGATAGGTTGATTACGAATGTGAGCTTTGATAAAGAGTGCATGATAATATGAATCATCCTATATGATTTCCTAATATGAGAAGGAGATATAAGGTCTATCTAGAACTCTAGAATTATATACACTAATCATGTTTCTCAAAGGATGTAACTCAACTGAAGGTGCCCTATATGTATCTAGTGGTGGATATGCATGATGGACCTCTGATGTGCCCCCTATATCCTATTTTGAATGTTTTAGAAATAGATATAAGAATATTTTTAATGATTTATCATGTTTTTCCTTACTTGTGGAGGCTCAACTAAATTTCTAAAATCAATAGTGTTTGAATATATTAGGTCTTGTATCTTTTGCTTTAAAGTGATGCATCTATTTGTTGTATGGCTTGGTGCCCTTTGGTAGTTGAAAAATTCCTAATGATCATATCCCTTTGGAAGAGGATTTGTTGGATCAACTTACTGAATAGGAGGGAGAGATTTGATATTATAATCCAAAAGCTATTGTAAAACTCTAGCTAGAGGAATTGGAAGATGTGAAAAAGTATGATGAGGGGGTGTTGATAAAACTATTCATTGAGGAGGCTATAAAGCCATATTGAATGTAGGTTGATTCCTCCCTTTAGTATCATTTAACTTAACCTTATATGGGACTTTGTTGTTACTCTTATTAATTGTGTCTAATGTATTAGTGTACTTTAATTTGCCCATTGAAATTAGTTTGACCTCTCTTTCCTTTAATGTGTGGCATAGTTCAGTGAAGGAAGAGAATCTTTTGAACATGATTAATTCATAAAGTGTCGATAGAGGACTTTGTTTGAAAAGGTCCTATAACTCTTGATCTACCATGGGGCTAGTCATCTTAGCCAAGATGGTCTTATACCAAATAATATAGTCTATGAGATGCTCATTTTCTATTGATCAATTTGAGCATATGAAACCTTATCACCAGTTTCAATACTAAAGTGTGCTAGGATCATGTCAGCTAAAGGATTGAATGCATTAACCAATTGATTTGGTAGACTATAGAATCATTGTAAATCATAATCCTTTAGACTCTATGGAAATAGTTTTGTAAGTAGCCAATCATTTGGTATATAATCCAATCATGTTGTATGAAAAGCTCTCAAATATGTCTCTAGATCACCCTTGCCATCATACAGAGTAAGCTTAGGTTGAAAAAAACCTTGTGGCAAGGGTGTAGAAGTAATGTGATGTGCCAATGGTGTATGCAGTAAATAAAAAGAGTCCAAAGCCTATGTAGGTTTAGAGGCACCTTGGATTGAAGAAATATTATCTCTTGTAGAAGGGCTACCACATCAAGAGACAAAGATGTACTAGCTAGAGCTAGTGGCACTGAAGAAGGTTGGGCTACTATAGGGGGTTATTGAGACATAGTTGCCCCCATAGTGTCATTTACAACTAGTTGCTCTATGGTTTTAGAAGATTGACCATTGTTCACATTTTGTTATTCCTCTTGTAGAATTATAAGCATGTCATCTTGCACATCTAGATGTTTGGTTAAAATTTATTGAAGTTCTATTTTATCAATTTCATCAAAACTGGTATATTAGGCCATTATTAAAGTAGGAAAACAATTTTAAATGTGTTTGAATGTTTTGTAATAAGTTTTAATTGGCAATGTGCTAGAAAGGGAAAGTATTGAATATAAAAAATGCAAGGTCCTAAAAATAGTGACTTAAACTCTGTGAAAAAAAGATACTGAGCTACCAAACATGTAAGGTGATACCTCAAGAAGCAAAATAGGAGCTAGTACATGAAACTAGGGATTTCTCAAAAATATTTTTGCAAAATACTATGAATTTTTGAAATTGAGATTTAATTTTTGATTTAAGTATGCAAGTAAAAATTCATAAATTGATGGGAGAATGTTTGAATTAATGGGACTTAGTATATGCAACTAGGGTTTTGAGGAAAATAAATTTTTGAAATTTGAAGTGATTTTCTAAATTTAATATGAAATTAAAAATTAAAAAAAATGATAGAAAAATTATTGGAAAATTATTGGAAGCTTATTGATGCAATGAGGGTTTGAAATAAAATTATTTTTGAAATTACTTTTGAATTTTAGAATTTGAATCAAATTTTTGATTTAGATATGCAAGAAAAAACTCAAGAAATTATTAGATTAATATTGTAAAATTACTGGGAGCTAGTTGATGCAACTAGGGTTTGAAATAAATTTATTTTAAAATTTACTACAAAATGATAGAAAAATTAATAGAAAATTATTGGAAGCTTGTTGATGCAATGAGGGTTTGAAATAAAATTATTTTTGAAATTACTATTGAATTTGAGAATTTGAATCAAATTTTTGATTTAGATATGCAAGCAAAAACTCAAGAAATTATTAGATTAATATTGGAAATTTACTGGGACCTAGTTGATGCAACTAGTGTTTGAAATAAATTTATTTTAAAATTTACTACAAAATTTTAAAATTTGAGATAAATTTATGATTTTAATATTCAATAAAAAATACAAAAATTAATTTAAAAAATTAGCTAGGAATTTACCTTAGGGTTTATAGGGTTATTATGTGAAATTTGAAGTAAGTCAGGTTCACCAAATGATTTGTGGTTTTTCAAAATAATGGAGTTTTATTATTATGTAATGAACAAGTCTGAGTAGGAGAAATTATTAAATAATATTCCTAATTAAATCTACTAATATATGAAATTGAATTACAATTACACCTTTTCTAAAAATAGAAATGAGACAGAGAGAAAATAAAACTTATCTTATTCTAGACGATTTTGACTAAGATGGGGTCTAAAAATTTATATGCAGGACTGGGACACTATCATAAAAAATATCCTAGACTTCATTTTCTAATTAGATAGGAGTTCCAAAACTGGACACCCTAGGTTGTGGTGCTATAGTCCTTCTTTAACACTATTGTCCTAAGGATCTAAGTTTTATGGGTTTTGTTTGCTTGCTTAGTGTGAGCTTGTGTGCCAATTTTTAGGTCCTCACTATCAATCGATGTCTTTATAGAGTTTGATATTCATGTACTTGTATCTTCTATGCAATTGAAAAAAATTAGAAAATGGGGAAAAGGGGTTAGTGTGTGTAAGATGCACTAGATGTGCTTTACACCTTGTGTGTGGGCACACTGCCTACATACCAATACTCTAAGGAGGGATCAAGCCATATGAAGTTCTAACTTTAATAGTGCCTTGTGCAATAGTGAATTGAAATGTAATAAATGCTAAAACTAGGTAAGCTTGAGATGACTAGGGACTGGTGAAGGTCTTGAATTGGCTTGAAATTGTATAGGCTAGCTATATGTTGAGAATAAGGAAGATTTCTTGAGTGGTCTTACTTGTATTATTTATTACTTGAATGATATTTTATAACCCTTTCCAAATGATACTTGAATAGGATTTTATATGGATCTATTAGTCATGATTTAGATGAAACTAGACTAGGCTAACATAGTGAATAAGAGAAATTGGGTAAAAATGGTAATTTGGGATCAAATTATGATTAGACAAGAGAATTGAAAAGGGAACACCCTAGGGTCTAGAACTATAGTCCAACTTTTTCACTATTGTCATAAGTAAATGAGACCTAGGGGGATGGATTAGTCATGAAGAGAGGGTCTTGGCTCAGTAAGGGTCAAGTCTAGAAGGCCATAGATGATTATGAATTAGTGAAAGTAAGCCTAAGAGGGTCATGAGAGAAATCAAGAGGGACCTATGGGTTTTGTATCATTATCCATGCTCAAGTTATCAATTTTTGAATTTTATATGACTATAACATGCTTGGATACTTTGAATACTTCTCTCTTGGAATTATCTTCTTTTCCCATTCTCATCTCATAGGCAGTGAATGTTCCATATAACTCATCTACAGTGAGATTATCTAGATCTATTGCTTCCTTTATTGTAGAGATTTTAGAATCATACCTTGATGGAAAATATCTTCAGACCTTTTTGACAATGATTGATTCTTTTATTTCTTCTCCAAATCCTCTTATTGCATTGACTATTTCATCTACCCTGAGGAGGTAGTCTACAATATTTTATTCTTCAATCATTTTAAGACTTTCAAACATACCTCTATATGTTTGTATCTTGCCCTGCTTCACCATGTCATCTCTTTCATATATTCTCTTCAATTTATTCTAGATGTCTTATGCATTCTGATAATTCATCACTTTGACAAACTTTGATTTGGACAATCCATAGAGAATAACATTTTTTGCCTTGGCATTGATCTCATATGCCTTATTTTAATCATGATCATTGGGAGTTATAGTAGGAGATGTATATCCATTTACAATTGACATCCATACATCAAACCCTAATACGGATAAATATGCTTCCATTATTATGCTCTAAAATGCATAGTTTGGTCCATCAAAGAGAGGTGCCTTATTTGATGAAGATCCTTCTTGACTAGCCATTTATGTTCACTATTCCAAAATCTACCAGAGTTAATTAATCTTCTTATAAGGAACTAGGGCTATGATACCAATTATTTGAACACAACTATCTTATAAGATTGGGGGGGGGGGGGGCTCTGAATCAATATATCAACTAAAACTAGTCCTTTAATACCTTTTAGAATAGATTAAATTATATAAGTAGATTAAATTAAAATATTCAGAGATCACACACACAAATGCACATGACACTAGATGTATATATGGAAAACCCAAAGGGAAAAACCACTATGAGAATAGCTAATAGAAACTACTATTCTAATATAGCCTCATAGTTTAAAGCCTCACTAGAAAACCTCACTAGTTACACTTTTAAGGGTATAGACCCTAAGGAGATGCTAATTTTCTAATTGAGCACCAACTGAAATGAACTTGACTAGTTATAATGTTTAAGGGCACCAACCCTAAAGAGATACCAATCCCCTAACTAAACACCAACTCAGCTTGTCTAATGGCACCAACCAATCATATCTCTATAGAGGTACAATTCTAGTTTACAAAATAGATTCATAAATGAATCTAGTTCTAACTCTCTATTATTAGTATAATCTATAACTGATCATTCTTTACACATTATATCTTTGTGACTTTATTCTCTCTACCCCTCTATCTCTATGTCTAGATTTATCTCTATTTATCACACTTCATCACTCTTTCACTCTTCTCCTCTTTATCTCTATTTTCTTTATTTGACGTAATTCATCAAAAACATCTCATCCTCTTTGTACTTCTCCCTATGTCTAGATATTCTTCTATATGTCATAATTCCAATACTTCAGTAGCTTCTTCCTGTATCCTAGATATCATAGATATAGCATTTGTTCTAGGTTTTTGTATCTTTTATGTGTTCACACTTGGACTATAACACATCACACTCTCTTCTAGAATTAGTTCATTATTACTTGAACTACAAGTTGCTCACATCTAGAATTCATGTACCATAGCCATGATTCCTATTCTTTTACTATTTATAGCATATGCTAGACTCTAGTTTTGTTGCACATGGATTATTACATAGATTTGATCAGTTACATTGATCAATATCATTGTTTGTATTGTAATAAATGACTTAACTATAAGTTCCTACATGTTCTAATGCTTGATGATTAGGATGAACATAACTTTAAATCTTGACCTTTTATGTTACCTTTGGCACCATAATTTGATGATCCATATTAAATTACTCATCTTTAAATCACATCCATTTGATTAATCTTTAACAAGCTCACACTCTCCTTTGAATCATTTTACACTTCTAAACTTTAGCTTTGTCAACTTTAAAATACGTCACTTGATCTTTCTAATCTAAATTCCCACATACCATTGGATCTCCAAATTAATAAGATATTTATTTATATATTGACATTAAATGTTGAGCTCTTTATCCCATCTCATTACTTCTTGAGTCTTTGGATCACTTACACTTCATTTATTTTCTTAGAATTGCTTGATATTTAAATTTCCACAATGTTAATAAACCTCAAGCACTTGATCCCATTGAGTCCACTTGATCCATTGGATCATCTTTACATGATCTCTCACTCACCATCAGATCTTCTGGCAAGCTCAATCCTTATCTTTTCTTAGCTCTTTAGAATGTCACACTTGGTATTAGTGTATGCCTTTTGCACATTGTTTCCAATTAACTCTATTAAGACACTTGGTAACATCTCATTGCTCATTGACCTTTCGAATTTAAACCACTCCATAGATTTACTATGCAAGCTCTATGATTGTGACACTTGTCACTAGCATGTTTACTTGAATGTCTCTTTGACAAATGACTTTGCTATGATCCATTATATATTTAGTGTATAGTTAATTTTATATCTGTTGATCAAGATGGGACAAATATAAAGTCTAAAACTTAGGAAATATTAAGTCCTTTGATCACTACTCAAGCCAGTAATTGTTAGGTTGAGGGGCTAGTTTTACAATGATGACAAGGGCTTAAGATATAACTTAAGCTACCGAGTCCTGACTATATCTAGTCAACATAAAAATAAGGCATTCCTATTGATGCCATGACTTAAACCCTTAGGTTTTAACGAAGAAAACCTATTTTTTTCTAGAGAAAAGATAATTCAATTTTGAGCTCATTCCTTCTCATTTTCACCTATAGGCCATATGTCTAGAATGCTCATGAAAAAAATCTAACAACTCTTCTATATGTTTTCTTTACAAATGTCCAAAAATGATCTTTATAAAGGAATGATAACTTTTTATAACCTTGTGAAGATTTGACTAAGTATAGGGACCATTTCAATATGCTTGGAATGCTAACTTTTCACCTGCACAACTCTTGTTTCACTTAATTACATGCCTTGTAATTTAGTGCATAATATCCTCTTACATAGGGGATTTCATCCATATATCTATTTTTTCTTGAATTCTTCATATGTGAAAGATATAGAATCATTAAAGTTCCTACTTATCTTTATCTTGCAACCTATAAATTTTACTAAATGTTGGAAAACATTGTGAAAGTGCTTGAGAGCCCAAATTTGCTCAAGCATATATTTTATCGTGCCACATCACATGACTTGAGATTTAAAGCATATAAACTAGGAATAAAAATTAACAAACCCATATGATCATTTTATCTTGATGCATCCATGTGTAAAATGCTAACCTCATCAATATGCTTACTTGGCTCTATTGAACCCTTTTGAAAATTTGGCTAAGTGTTGGAACTTAGTGAATTTTGTCTAAGTAGCCAAATTTGCATCCCCATATCTTCAATTACACTTCATTGCATGTCTTCAAATTTAGTGCATAATAATTAGAGACTAATGTGATCAAAAACATGTGACCATCTCCCCCATACTCATTCACATGTGTCAATGGTGATGTCATCAAAATGCCTTCTCAAATTTTTTTGTCATAGACCAAAAATTGTCTATATGATCAATATGAAGAATTGAATGAATTCCACTCATGCATACAAGCACTCCAACCATCCTTGACCTTTGATATGATCATTTGCATATCTTATAATCACCATATTCAATTATAAACATCAATTACATGCTCATAATATCCTTTTTGACATCAATGACAACCATATTTCCAAAAAACTTGAGACATTATTATAATGTCAAAGGGATTGCATAAATTTCATGTATCCAAGGTCTACCCAAAAGTAAATTTTAGGATAGGTCTAGGTCCAATACATGACAAAGTATATCATAGGTTAAATGCCCAATGATAATTGACAATCTTATGGTTTTTTATGATTCCCATTGTTCATTATCATAGGCCTTGATAGTATTAGTCTATCCATAGATTATCTGATGTATATCCCAGATGCTTGATAGGATTTAGAGATACAATATTTATGCCTGATCCATTATCTATGATGATGTGTTTGAATTTTTATTACATTATGAAATTTTCAATATATATGAGATTATTATGGAGAGGATTAAGGGATGATATATTACTTTGTTCAAAGGTCAATTGTTGGCCTAGGGCTAAGTGTCTAACCAAAGCTTGGAATTTATCTAGGGTTATCTCATTGGGAACCTAGTATTGTCTTAGGATCTCTATTAGGATATTCTTTTGGATAATAGACATACACAATGAATCCAAAATGGAGATATGTGTGGGCATGTTCTAAATTTATTCCATAATATCATAGGGTTTTTCTTTAACATTGAAAAATGCCTTATTCATAGCTATCATAATGGATTAGATTTGTTCATTGGGTGGAGGTTTTGGTCCTATAATGGTAATATTAGACAATTGAGTTATGATTACACAATCATGATTACATATATGACTATTGTAACTTGATGATTATGAAAATGGGCCAAATAGGATAAGTCTATTGGGTGAATATTTTGTTAACCAGTTAACTGGTGAGAAAAATAGGTCCTATCACCATAGAAAAAGGGAGATTGATCAGCCAAATGTGTAGGTTTACTACATCAAAAGGGGATAAATCTCTCGTCTCATCAAGGGGAGGTTCCCTATCAAGTATACAAAGCTATATAATATATATATATATATATATGTATGTATGTATGTATATATAAGCAAATAATAAGACACAAGGGTAGGACAAACCATCCATCTCTCTTTTTTCAAAGATGATGCTAGAAAATAGAGGAGAAATCTTGGGAAATAATGAAGACACTTCTCTTCTTTTAGAAGTATTCTTGAAGGAAACAGTAGGAGTCCTTTCAAGGAACAAGTAACTGGTAACCAAAGTACAAAGTAACTAGCAATATAAGATGCAGCACAAAGTCTCCACCTTAATTTCCAAAGAGAGAGATACAAAGAACAATGGGGGCACAAAGTCATCCCAAGGTCCTTTACACAGGAAAAAGAAAATACAAACACACTGAAGGTACTTGTGGGGGCACAAAGTCATCTCATAGTTGGTCTTCAAGACACCTTCCTATCCACTTCTAGTAGTTTTACTTGTTAGATCAAATAAACAAGAATGCTTCTAGGAAATAGACATATGAACAATTCCATAAATAACACAGGCTATTTTCAGCACAAAGTTTGAAAAGGTTACTTGCTTTCTTATTCAAATGAAGAAAATTGATTAACAATCTGAGCTCAAAGTCTCAATAAATGCCTTCCAATTTAGGTAGAGTTTTTGCTTCTATGGCCAAAAAAGATCCCCATAACAATTAGAGAGATTACAATATATAGAGGTCAAGAGAGGTTTAGCACATTTATCCCATGGAACAGCTCATGCTGCACATGTAATGCCTTGAATGCACTTTCAATTCTATATTTTAACTCAATTGTCATCCCCTAGAATTGGATGATCCTCTTAGTTCCCTCTCTTGATTGCACCATTATTCACTTTGCTTTATTCCTAAACAAGTCATGTCTTTTAAAGGCTTGAGAAATCTACATCCACATTTCTAGGTTCAAGAGGTCTATCAAATCTAAACACTGTGTTAACACTCCAGATATTTCATATTATTTCCTCCACTTCACAGTGATTAGGCTCTCACACTTAAGTCTACAAAATTCAATAGACACTTCATTGCCACCAATTTGGTGTCCTCAAGTCTATCGTCATTTGAAACATATCTCATGAATGGATATTTCTAGTTCTTTTCTTCATCATTCCTCCTTTTTTGGCTGTTGAATCGGGTCCTTAAATTGCCTCTCTATTCTTTGGTCACTTTCCACTAAAAAATTGACACATGGCAGCATCTGCTTAGAAACAAGTGAGGACACATGGCAGTTTATGTTACTATTAGAGGCTTTTAGAAACATTTTTTATGAGTCTAGAGGAAGATGACATGTGGCAGTCTCCATTGCGCATTAAAAAATGCTTAGGAGAAGCTTATAAACTTGTTTGAAACTTAGACACAGACATGTGTCATTCTCTGTAGAGTTATAAATAAACAAGTGGCAGCTTCCACTTGTCTCTAGAGAGTCAAGCAGATGATGACACATGGCACATTCCACTTTCTTCAATAGCTCACTGGGGGTCCACCATAGTCTTTATGAAAACAAGAAGCAGGAGGGAGAAATTGTAGAGATTGACACTTGTCAGCTTCTACCAAAATTTTGCAAGGGACATGTGCCATGTTCTATAGCTTGTCAGGGGATCTGTAGCTCTACCAATTAGAGCACAATTGATTACTTGCTTATATGCAATTAAACACGGAATTATACCAGAATGATAAAGTAGCTAGAAACTTGAGACAGCAAAGAATTTGAGAGACAATACACACTCTTTGTATTAGATATTACTAGAAGAAAAATACAATAAGGAAGATGCCACTTCTTCCTCCACCTCAAAGGCTTGCCACACCTCAAGACTTTCTTCCCTCTCTCTCTTGCTCAACACAACAACTCTAAAGCCTGAGTTGCTATCCCTCCTTGAATGCTTCAGCTGATCTCCTTGACCTTGCTAGCTTCAATGCCTTTTACTTGCCTTAGAAATGCATTACAATACATGCCTTATGGGTCTATAAATAAGATCCCATGCTTACAAAAATAGAAGTCTAACTACTAAAATTAGACACACAACCCGCGACTTAAATTACCCCCTTAGCATGCAAACACTCAGTTCAACTAATTGACTATTTGTCAACAGCAGTTTCAAAAATACACAAGCAACCGACGTCGGTCCCTGCTGGTCTGGTGCTGCCGACATCGACTGACTTCCTGCCGTCGCCAGTCTCCTTCTCCACTGCACTTGACCGACGTCGGTCATACTGCCGATGCCGGTGGCTCTAGTTCTTTAGCATCCTTCCTTCTAGTGTCTGCAAACAGTTGAAGCTTTTAGCTCCACACCACAATAATCTCCCACTTGGAGATAAACAGCTGCAACTTGTACTTGTACCTGTACACCATCTATTTTGTTCCTTAGGCTTTGTATCCCTCTTCAATGTCACTCTTGAAGACCAACCACCACGTAAACCTGTGATGCAATACCTGTATCTTATGCCAAGGAATTTTACTGCTCCCAAATTCTCCATGACACACTTCTGAACCAACTCTATCCTTAGCTCAGAAAATTCCCTGTATATGAAACCCTGCAACAAGTAACACAATACAGTAACAGGATAATGTAGCTAATATTATCCAACCTGGTAAAGATAAAATACAATGGTCAAACCTCCATTGTTCTGCAGCATAATCAAGACCATATACCATAGCCTTCTGTCTCATGTATCCATCCACTCTCTTCTATAAAATGGGAATCCATCCCTCTATCCAGTGCTTTCTTCCAGCTGACAACACTACCAACAAATACCTGTTTGGTTCTCCAAGGACTCACACTCCTCATCCATGCCAAGCTCCCACTGTTTCTGGATTCTACCTGCATTGCTTCTTCCATCTTCCTAGTTCATGACTATCAGTAAGCAATATAAAAAAGGTGAACAACGAATATGAGGTTCACATACCTTTTCTAACCTCTACATGGGTGTTTGAGACTTAGTAATTCACCCAACATCCGTTCCAGTGACCAATCTAGGCCATCACCCAGTCTACTTCCGATCGATGTTGGTTCCCTGCATTGACCCTGATTGCTAACGTCATTTCCCTGGCCGACGCTGGCGTCCCTCTTGCCGACGTCAGTCCTTATGACCGACATCGGACTTCTCCTGTCTGACCTACCGACCCTACTGGTCTGCACATGATCGATGTCAGTATCTGGATGACTGACATCGGTGCCAAGCTACCGACATCGGTGTTTGTGTGTTCCTGTAAGTGATGAAATTTTTATCTATGAGCTCTTCTTGGATCAAACCTCTATCCATACTACCCTACTCAGACTTATTCAGCCCCTATGACTGATCTCTATCCTTCATCTCCTCCAAAAACACCAAGGCTTCTTTATTCTTGTCAAAGGCATCAAATTTCCTCTTTCTGAAATGAACTGTATCTGTGCACATACCTTTTGAATCAAGAACTTCCATTCCCTTCCTATTCTTGTGACCAAGCCTATTAGGCCACATCTTCGAATCTACACCAGAAGTGGAATCAGTAATACAAGTAGACAGATAAAGAGTATCTACTTTCTTACCTCTTGCTAGAACAAGTGCTCCCTTGGTAACCTTCCAAGAATCCACTGTGAGGGTTATTGTGCATCCCTCATCTCCCAACCTTCCTACAGAAATTAGACTCTGCTTCAGAATTGGAACATGCATGACCTCTTTCAACACCCACGTGTTGTTAATCTACAATCTCAGCTGAACTTTCCCTTTGCCAACTATCTGACAAGGCGTACCATCCCCTAAATAAAGAACTCCAAAGTCTCCCTGTTCATACTCATAGAAGAAATCTCTGTTTGGGGATGCATGAAAAGATGAACTAGAATCTAAAATCCATGATCCTACCTGACTATCTGAAGAAAGTATGAGAGCATCCTGCATCACAATATTTGCATCATTTGCTTCTCCCATACCTGCATGTTGATTCTCTTTATCTCTCAACCAACACTCCTTTGTATGTCCTTTCTTTCCACAAAACCAGCAAGTAATACCTTTGGACTCGGATCTCCTTCCCGACCTTGATTTCCCTTGATCAACCTTCTCCCTTTGCCTTTCCCTGCTTTCTACACTTAGAGCATTCCCTGATGATTCACCTATGCTTCTCCTGCGTATTTCTTCATTCAAGATCACACTCACAACATCATCAACTTTTAAGATTTTAGAAGCAGATGCAGAATTACTTACTGCCATAACCATACCGTCCCAACTTTCAGGCAAAGAACATAAAATCAAGAGAGCCTTTACCTCATCATCAAAAACAATATTGACTGAAGCTAATTGGTTTACCAAACCATGGAAATCACTGAGATGAGTATGTACTGATCCACCTTCCTGCATTTGCAAAGTAAATAGCTGCTTCATAAGATATACCTTATTAGAAGCAGAGGGCTTTTCGTATAAATTTGCCAAGGACTTTATCAACTCTTCTATTGTCTTACACTGTGATAAGCTGGAAATCACAGATGATGCAAGGCTCAACCTTATGGAACCTAGAGCCTTCTGATCAAGAACGTTCCATTCTTCATCCTTCATATCTGTGGGCTTGCATGCAACCCCACCCAATGGTAAGTACAGATCCTTCTGATACAGATAGTCCTCAATCTGCATCCTCCAGTGTTGATAATTCTTTCCATTAAACTTCTCCATTCGTAGCTTACTTTCTCCTGCCATTACTGAACTCCCACTCAATCAGAAAACTCTGTGAATGACCTGTAATCAAAAAACAATACCCTGCTTCCTGTAAACCATAGCTCTGATACCACTTGTCAGGGGATCTGTAGCTCTACCAATTAGAGCACAATTGATTACTTGCTTATATGCAATTAAACATGGAATTATACCAGAATGATAAAGTAGCTAGAAACTTGAGACAGCAAAGAATTTGAGAGACAATACACACTCTTTGTATTAGATATTACTAGAAGAAAAATACAATAAGGAAGATGCCACTTCTTCCTCCACCTCAAAGGCTTACCACACCTCAAGACCTTCTTCCTCTCTCTCTTGCTCAACACAACAACTCTAAAGCCTGAGTTGTTATCCCTCCTTGAATGCTTCAGCTGATCTCCTTGACCTTACCCCTGTAGATCTCCTTGACCTTGTTAGCTTCAATACCTTTTACTTGCCTTAGAAATGCATTACAATACATGCCTTATGGGTCTATAAATAAGATCCCATGCTTACAAAAATAGAAGTCTAACTACTAAAATTAGACACACAGCCCACGACTTAAATTAGCCCCTTAGCATGCAAACACTCAGTTCAATTAACTGACTGTTCATCAACAACAGTTTCAAAAATACACAGGCGACTGACGCCGGTCCCTGCTGGTCTGGTGCTGTCAACGTCGATCGACTTCCTGCCGTCACCGGTCTCCTTCTCCACTGCACTTGACCGACGTCGGTCATACTGCCGATGCCGGTGGCTCTGGTTCTTCAGCATCCTTCCTTCTAGTGTCTACAAACAATTGAAGCTTTTAGCTCCACACCACAACATCCACCATAGTCTTTATGAAAACAAGAAGCAGGAGGGAGAAATTGTAGAGATTGACACTTGTCAGCTTCTACCAAAATTTTGCAAGGGACATGTGCCATGTTCTATAGCTTCTTTGAGAAATGTTTATTGATAAAGGCTTTGAAACCTATTATAAATTCAAAATCACAGATGTAGACACGTGTCGCTCTCTACGGAGTTACAATATAAAAAATGGTAGCTTCCACTTGCCTCTTGAGAATCCTATGGAGGATGACACGTGGCAAATTTCATTGAGATTTTAGCTACCTTTGAAAAAGTCTTTAGGACTTATATTAGTTTCTTGTGGAAGATGACACATGGTAGCTTCCACTACATTTTATGAGAGACATGTGGCAAGTTTTGCTGTTTTGATACTATGTCTCAATGGATGACATGTGGCAACATCCAATGTGACTTTGATCAAGGACACATGGTGACATTTGTTGCATTTTAGAAACAGTATAGAACTATGTGGAACTTATTTGGATTCATGCAAATGATACCACTTGGTGTGTTCTACTTAAATTACAAAAGATATGTGGTGGCTTCTGCTGCTCTTAGAATCAAAGTGAAATGAGGCTTGGAAGATGACACTTGGTAGCATCTATGGGATTCTATTGGGCTTTTATCTCTATCCATTTGTTTTCCTTGGTCACTTTTTGCCATGGGAATTCCCTTCACAAGGGCACTTATGTCTTTGACTCTTGGGGCACTCTTTTGAACTTTGTCACTTGAACTGACCGATTGAACCAACTTTGGTTCAATGGTTCAATGATTCATTCCCTTGTTTTGGTTGAGTCCTTTTGATCTTCATTGAACCCATTGAACCTTGAACCTGTTGAACCTGATGAAGTGCTTAACTCTTGCTGATGACGTTGAACCTTTGAACTAAGGCACTGAACCAACCCCAAAAATGACTAAGTGTTGGAAACTAATTCTTTTGATTGAACCTCCCTATAGAAGCCTTTGAACCTGTTGAACCATTAGTCCTTTGACTAAAATAGATTGAATAATTCCTAATTTTGAAAGCTTAGAACAATTTGTTCAAATGAGAAGAGATATTTTGGTCTTCCCAAGACCAAAATAACTTATATGTTGTCTTAAAAATGAGTGACATTTTTTTGGGGGACAACAACTGGCTCCTATTGGGGAACTTCCTTCAAATGAGAACTTGGAACAACTAAGGGGAGTATAAACTAGAATCTCTAGTGCCTTGAAGTGTGCCATTGGGTTGCAGAGTCATGCTACCCAGAAAGAAAGGTGATAAAAAAACACAAAAACAAATAGCACAAAGCAGAAAAGACTATACAAATATACATATGTACAAATAATTTCATTTGATACTTCAAGAGTTGAAGTGCTTTAGATGCTACCCATTGTGAGGTAGAGAAAAGGGTGTGCCATCTTGATATTTCAACAAGAAGCTATTTTCACCTTTGAGCTCATGGATAGTAAATGGGCCTCTCCATAGGGAATCAAATTTTCAATGCATTCCCTTTGGTTCTCTTCTCTTGTCCCACAGTAGGACTTGATCTCCAACCTAGAAATCTCAGCTCTTTGATTTTTGGTCAAAGAGTTTCTTCACCAGGCTTTAATGGACCGTGATTCAGTCTGCCACTACAGTTCTTTGCTCTTTTATCTCAATTAGGCACATAATTCTCTTATCAAGGGAGCTTTTCATACGTTTGATCTTTAATTGCCTTGACCAATTTTAATGCTAGCAATTCCAAGGTGACTGGTATCTCAGCATTAATACCATAAAAAATTTGGAAAGGAGACATACTAGTTGCCCTTTTAGGTGTAATTCTATCAGCCCACAAAGCATCAATCAGTGCTTTGTGCCATGTTCTTTGGTTGTCATCAACCAGCTTCTTGATGATAGTCACCAGGTTCTTATTACTTGATTTAGCTTGTCCATTCCCTTGTGGAAAGTAATCAGATGAGTGGAAGAGTATAATTCCATAGTAGAAACAAAATTGAGTGATCTCTTGGGAAGTGAAACAAGTTGCATTATCAGTGACAATCTTAGTTGGGACCCCAAACCTGGAAATGATGTTCTCTTTCAAGAAATTGCACACTACTTTTTAAGTAGCATGCTTGGTTGGAATTGCTTCCACCCACTTGGTAAAGTAGTCTATGGTTGTGAGGACATAATCATGTCTAGCACTTGAAGATGGGTTTATAGCACCAATAAAATTGAGGCCCCATTGCTGAAATGGTTCTTCTATGACTACTGGCTTGAAAAGCAGGGCATCTAACTTGGGTCTTCAAACAAATTTTTGGCATAGTTCACATTTCCTTACCCACTTGTACGCATCTTGAAAAAGAGTAGGCTAGTAATATCTAGCCTAAAGGATCTTATGGACAATCACAGGAGCAAAAAAATGTCCTCCACAGGCTCGATTGTGGAAGGATCTCAAAAGTTGGCTTTGTTGCTCCTTGTCCATGCAATGAAGGAACACTCCATCAAGGCCTCTCTTATACAGGCCATTGTCCCAAAGGATGAAATTTTTTGCTTTCAACTTGATAGTCCTTCTCTCTTTATAAGATAGGTGACCAAGACATTCACCATAAGTAAAGAAGTGAGCAAAACCTGAATACCACTCATTATTGGTAGAGACAAAGAGGATTGTTGGCACTTTTACTTATTCTAATTTTTGATGCTCTGTTCCTTCTAGCTTGTTGTCAGCAATTAATTGGCGTAAGCATTTTCCCCAAACCAACTTTGTTGGTTTGATGAATAAATCAAACTCCTAAATCTTTGCAACCCAATTACCTCTTTTCATCCCAAACTCATGTTGAGTTAGTATGGATTTGATGGTTGTGTCAGGAACCAAGGTAGTAGTATGTGAATTCAAGATGTAGAAGCAGAAATGCTTTACCACCTTCACCACTGCATAAGCATGCTTTTCCATATTTGAGTACTTTAGCTCATGAGCTTTGAGAGGACAGCTCATGAAGGAAATGGGGGACTCCATACCTTCTTTATTCTATTGAACTAGAATCACTGAAAGTGTGTGTTCTGAAGCATAACTGTACATGGTGAACTCTTTGTTATAGTCTAGACAAGCCAAAATTGGGGCATGAGCAATGGCAGTCTTGATATCTTTAAATGTTGACTTGCCTTCATTAGTCTAGCTAAAGGTGGGCTTTCCCTTCATCATGTTTACAATATGTCTAGTCTTCTCAACAAACTCGGGGATGAACCTTCGTAAGAAATTCACCTTTCCAAAAGAGTGAACATCAATCTTAATTGTAGGCAAAGTGAGCTCTTGGATAGACCTGACTCTATCTGGGTTAATTTTTATGCCTTCTTTGGACACAATGTGTCTGAAAAGTTTTTCCTTTGTTACTCCAAAAACTGCCTTCTTGGGGTTCAAGGAAATGCCATTCGGACGGCAGCATTCTAGCACTTGTTATAAGTGGCATACATGATCTGGGTGATGCTTAGAGAAAATGGTCAAGTCATTAAGATAAACTATAATGAACTTGCCCATCTCATCCTTGAAAGTGGGGTCCATTGCTCTCTGAAAGGTGGCACCAACGTTTATCAATCCAAAAGGCATTCTCTTATAGGCAAAGGTGGCCCAAGGTGTGGTGAATGCATTTTTATGCTGGTCTATTTCAGCAACTTCAACCTGATTATATCTTGAGAAACTATCTAGCATTGATAACATCTCTAAACCAGTCACTGTTTGAAGCACTTGATCCATGATTGGCAAAGGATAGTTATCCTTCAAGGATGACTGATTCAAATTCCTAAAATCCACACAAAGGAAAATTTCACCATTCTTCTTCCTCACAGGCACTATGTTTGTAATCCATGTGGAATGATGGATTGGGAAAATGATCCTAGCATTTAACATCTTTTGTATCTCAAGTAGAATAGTACTTGACATCTTTGGATTATACTGCCTAGGTTTTTGCTTATAAGGTACTGAGTTAGCCTTCAAAGGGATGTCATGTCAAATTTCATCAGGCTTGAGTGACTTTAAGTCATCATAGGAGTATGCTAAAACATCCATGTACTATCTGAGTAGTGAAGTGAATTTGAATCTTTCCTTAGGAGTGCATCACTTCCCAATGTTCACCATCTTGGGGTCTTTCTTGGTACCTAGATTTACTCGATCAAACCCCTAAGAGGAGCTTGCCTCCATTTGCTACTGTTTGATGAATCTATCATGCTTATCAAATAGTTTCTCAAGGGAGACTAGGCCTTTTGGGATCTTATTCCCTTTAAGTTGCATGAACTCTCCATCTGTGTTTGAACTTGATTCAGGGGTTTGTTTGGGCTCTTGAGGTTCACTACCTTCAAAAAACAACTGTTCATAACTATTCTTTTACTCCAAGAAAGTAATGATTTGGTTGTCATTATTGAACACCTACCAATGACTGGCATTATCAAGTACACTTGGTCGAGAGACTACTTCAATAGTGTACCTATCTCCTTTGAAATTTGAGTGGGGAACCAGAAGAGTGCCCAAGATAGCCAAAGCATCAGCTCTATCATTAAATTCCTTGGAGACTGTGGAGATGTTGAAAGCATCAAAGTTTTCAATTTGGTCCTAGACTAGATTGCTATAATGGCATAATCTCTCATTTCTAGTTTGATATAGGTTTCTTACCTGATAAGCCACTAGTTCAGCATCTCTTTTAGCATGAAGAAGCTTGATACCTTTGTCCTGAGCAACCTTTAATCCAAGCAATAGGGATTCATACTCAGCTATGTTATTAGTGTTGCTGAATTGCAACTTGTAGGATGAAGGAAAAATATCTCCTTGCAGAGATATCAACACAACCCCAGCTCCTAAACTGGTAGAGGAATAGTTGCCATCGAATTCAAGGATCCATACCTCATTAGACACTGATTTTCCTTTGGATTCTTCCTCGTTTGGAGGTGGATATTCTTCCATAGTTCTATTTGAACTAACCTTCAAGTCATGACCTTAAGAGCTTCAAAAGGCATTTCATGAACTTCTTCAGTGGATAGAAAGTAGTTACCCATGCTTGAAGATTCAAACAAAATTTGAGCTTCAAGTTCTGATGATTGGGTGACCACATATTTTATTTCCTTTTTAGGAAGCAATATTTTTATGACACCTTTGACTAGGATTCTTGCCTTAGATAAGTCCATATTTAATTTGCCACCAACATCTTTACAAAAATTCTGGCTAAGAAGGATGTCATGAGATGATGGGACGTCAGCCACCAAGACAGTCACCTTGATTCTTTTGTCTAGGAATGCTACAAATGCAAATTGGGTATCCTTAATTTGCCCCAGTAATGGTACTTGCTTTTTTTCCATGGAGAAACATCTACCAAATGTCCTAGTTAGTGTAAGGCCAAGGGATTTAGCCACTTTGGTAGGCATGACATTGTCCAAAGCTCTAGAATCAATGATACAATTATTCAACTAATATACATTTATTAAAAGGGATACATAAAAAGGCTCTATTTTCTTGGGAGCAGTGGGAGGAGCAATGACAAGATTGTTTGGGATAGACATGTTCCTTGGGGGATCATGAGTTGCTTTCTTAGCTTCTTGTCTTGCTAGGATGTTTTGGTTCTTCACACATTGAACCAATTTATCCAATTGATCAGGGTTAGACTACATGAATTCAAATTTAGACATTTAAACTTTGGCTTTCTTTATATGATCAATAATGTCAAACATTTGAAATGAGCTAGGAATAGAGGATGGGAGCTCATCTTTTTGATTCTTAGCAGGAGGAGAACTAGACTGCGGATTTAAAGTAGAAGGTGCAAGGGTATTTGGTGTACTTACCTTTCTTCTAGTCATCAAATATTTTAGCTAGATGGGTAGAGTACTTCCATGCTTATCAATTGAGATTGTTGGTTGAGGTCACTCCTCCATCTTCTCTTTATTAGCTTCTTGAGTTGATTGATTCTTAGATCGGGTGAACACAACATATGATCCCTCCATTACATTAACTTCACTTCTAGGTTTATCCTGATAGTTTAGGAAACCAATGTTGGAGTCATCAACTAATTCTTCTTCTTCCTCAGTGAAGAGATTATCATCATCTTCAGGGTTCAACTCAGGCTAGAATGAGAAATCTGAG
Organism: Torreya grandis; assembly: GCA_037957365.1. Classification (NCBI taxonomy): domain Eukaryota; kingdom Viridiplantae; phylum Streptophyta; class Pinopsida; order Cupressales; family Taxaceae; genus Torreya; species Torreya grandis. Next base: position 517,635 of record JARHVA010000865.1, read on the forward strand.
TCAGCTTCAAGATATCTAACTATTGAGTTGGTTGGAGGAGCTTTAATGGAAAGGTTCCTCTATGGGGGAGGAAGATGATTCAGCTAACCTTGAGCCCTGGTAGCATTGCCTTGGTATGTCTAATTCTAGAATGTCCTCCTTGGGATATCTCTATATGCAAGAGTGGATGACGTCCCTTAGGCCATTTTTCTTCTAAGAGCCAACAATTCATTTGCCAGCTTCTGCACCATGGGATCAGTAGTGGATGTAGATGAGTAATCAGAATATGAAAAAGATTTACCTTTATTTGGATCTCTCCTTATCTTCCTAGCTAAGATAAGGTCAACTTCTACCTCACTAGCCAAGTCCTAAGCTTCAGCAAGGTCTATTTGGCTAGCACGTCTCAGTAGAAAACTCACTTCAGGTAGTTGTGAGTTGATGAAGAAGCACTTGAGGTTTTTGGGGGTTGGCTAAGTGATTACAAGGATCCTATTCCTCAACTTATCAAATTTGGTGATGAAATCCCTCATTGGTTCATGAGGTTCCTTCTTCATTTGTGTGAGCTAGGTTAGAAGGGCACGTGCATCTTCTACATGTTTGAATCTAGCTTTAAACTTGGCTTTGAGTGTGTCCCAATTAGTCACTGATCTAGCTTGTAGATGGTATAACTAATCTATAATAGTACCTTGCAATGTCTCCATGAATTGTCTGACTACCACGTCCTCAAATTCCATGCCTATTACACTACAGGCTATGCTGAAGGCTATAATGTGTTCATCAGGGTGAACCTTTCCATCACCAAAGAATTTGGGGAAATTCTTCCTTGAATTGCATGGAAGCTCATGCAAGGGTGGAGTAAGATTGAGTGGGCTAAAAGAGTTACCCCAGGGGCTTGAACTACCATGAGTGGATTATTGAAAGTAGGGATAACAAATATGGGTGGTGTATGTATAGGCAAAGTTCTACTAATAGCAAAAAAAGTAGCTCTACCTTGTGTTGGTGACCTGGTGTTGGTAGGAGGAAGACTCCTAGTTTGTTAAAGGTGAGGTTGTGGAGGAAACAACTCAAAATTTCTCTATTGCACCAACTCAAAAATACGTTCAATAACACCTTGGGCTTTCTAACTTCTAGTATAGTGTGAAGTTGCCATATTGTAGAACAAAAATAGGAAAGAACCGGTCCTGCTTCAACTTGAAACTTGAGGCTTTAAACTATGCGCTCTTTCCCCAACAGAGGTGCCAAAACTGTTGGGTGAATATTTTGTTGACCAGCTAATTGGTGAGCAAAATAGGTCCTATCACCATAACAATAGGGATATTAATCATCTAGATGTGTAGGTTTACTACATCAAAAGGGGATAGATCTCTCCTCTCATCAAGGGGAGGTTCCCTATCAAGTATATGGAGCTATAATATATATATATAAGTAGAAAATAAGACACAAGGGTAGGACAAACCATCCATCTCTCTTTTTTTAGAGATGATGTTAGAAAATAGAGGATAAATCCTAGGAAATACTGAAGACACTTATCTTCTTTCAGAAGTATTCTTGCAAGCAAAATTAGGAGTCCTTTCAAGGAATAAGTAATCGGTAACCAAAGTACAAAGTAACTAGCAATATAAGATGTAGCACAAAGTTGCCACCTTAACTACCCAAGAGAGAGATACAAAGAACAATGGGGGCACAAAGTCATCCCAAGGTCCTTTACATAGGAAAAAGAAAATACAAACACACTGAAGGTACTTGTGCGGGCACAAATTTGTCCCACAGTTGGTCTTTAGGACACCTTCCTAACCACTTCCACTAGTTCTGCTTGTTAGATCAAATAAACAAGAACGCTTCTAGGAAATAGACATACGAACAATTCCCTAAATAACATAGGCTATTTCTAGCACAAAGTCTGAAAAAGTCACTCGCTTTCTTACTCAAATGAAGAAAATTGATTAACAATTTGAGCTCAAAGTCTCAGTAAATGCCTTTCAATTTAGGTAGAGTTTTTGCTTCTATGGCCAAAAAAGATCCCCATAACAATCAGAGAGATTACAATATATAGAGGTTGAGAGAGGTTTGGCACATTTATCCCATGGAACAGCTCATGCTGCACATGTAATGCTTTGAATGCACTTTTAGTTCTATATTTTAACTCAACTGTCATCCCCTAGAACTAGATGATCCTCTTAGTTCCCTCTCTTGATTGCACCATTGTTCACTTTGCCTTTATTTTTGAACAAGTCATGTCTTTTAAAGGCTTGAGAAATCCACATCCATGTTTCTAGGTTTAAGAGGTCTATCAGATCTAAAAACTGTGTTGACACTCTAGATCTTTTGTATTGTTTCCTTCACTTCACAGCGATTAGGGCTCTCACACTTAAGTCTGCAAAAATCAATAGAAACTTCATTGCCACCAATTTGCATCCTCAGGTCTACTGTCATTTAAAACATATCTCATGCATGGATATTTCTAGTTATTTTATTCATCATTCCTCCTTTTTTGGCTATTGAATTGGGTCCTTAAATTACCTCTCTATTCTTTGGTCATTTTCTACTAAAAAAATTACACGTGGCAACATTTACTTAGAAATAGGCAAGGACACATGGCAGTTTCCACTGCAATTAGAGGCTTTTAGAAACATTTTTTATGAGTTTGGTAGAAGATGACACATGGTGGTCTCCACTACACTTTGAAAAATGCTTAGGAGAAGCATATAAACTTGTTTGAAACTCAAACGCAGACACATGTTGATCTCTACAGAGTTATAAATGAACAGTTAGCAGCTTCCACTTGTCTTTAAAGAGTCAGGTGGATGATGACACATGGCACATTCCACTTTCTTCAGTAGCTCACTGGGGGTCCACCATAGTCTTTTTGAAAACAAGAAGCAGGAGGGAGAAATTGTAGAGATTGACACTTGTCAGCTTCTGCCAAACTTTTACAAGGGACATGTGGCATGTTTCGTAGCTTCTTTGAGAAATGTTTATTGATAGAGGCTTTGAAACCTATTAGAAATTTAGAATCATGGATGCAGACACGTGTTGCTCTCCGTGGAGTTACAATGAAAAAGGTGGCAGCTTCCACTTGCCTCTTGAGAATCCGATAGAGGATGACACATGGTGGCTTTTGTTGAGCTTTTATCTACCTTTGAAAAAGTCTTCAGGACTTATATAAGTTTCTTATGGAAGATGACACATGGCAGCTTCCATTGCATTTGATGAGAGACATGTGGCAGGTTCCACTGCTTTGATACTATGTCTCAATGGATGACACATGGCAACGTCCACTGTGACTTTGACGAAGGACACATGGCAACATCCATTGCATTTTAGAAACACTATAGATTTATGCAAAACTCATTTGCATTCATGCAGATGATACCACTTCGCATGTTCTGCTTAAATTTCAAAGGATACGTGGTGGCTTTCACTGCTCTTAGAATCAAAGTGAAATGAGGATCAAAAGATGACACTTGGTAGCATTTGTGAGATTTTATTGGGCTTTTGTCTCTGTCTATTTGTTTGCCTTGGTCACTTTTTTCCATGGCAATTCCCTTCACAAGGGCACTTGTGTCTTTGACTCTTGGGGCACTCCTTTGAACTTTGTCGCTTGAACTAACCGATTAAACCAAATTTGGTTCAATGGTTCAATGGTTCATTCCCTTGTTTTGGTTGAGTCCTTTTGATCTTCATTGAACCAAATGTGTTAAACCCATTAAACTTTGAACCCGTTGAACCTTGATGAAGCACTTAACTCTTGTTGATGACGTTGAACCTTTGGACTAAGGCACTAAACTAATCTCAAAAATGACTAAGTGTTGGAAATTGATTCTTTTGATTGAACCTCCCTATAGAAGCCTTTGAACTTTTTGAACCATTAGTCTTTTTACTGAAAAAGCTTGAATAATTCCCAATTTTGAAAGCTTAGAACAATTTTTTGAAATGAGAAGAGATATTTTGGTCTTTGCAAGACCAAAATAACTTATATGTTGTCCTAAAAAATGAGTGACTTTTTTTTGGGGGATAACAAAGTCTTGATTATTAACACACTTAGCTATGGTCATTGGGTAATGATTAGTTATCTGTATAAGGTCCTAAAATAGTAATGCCTACTTTTTGTTGTGCTTGGATATGCTCCCAGGTTAAGGATTATTGGCATATATGGGTTGATTGGAAATGTGTGGCAATGGTCCTACTCTGTTAGCACTTATTTTAGGTTTAATAGTGATGGTTGAAATGTTACCTCCTACAATATGACCTACAACTTTGTTTTAGTCATGTCCAATTGTGTGGTAAGTATATTGATTTTTTCATTTATTTTGGCCTTGGTTCCTCCCATTCAATTGATATTATTGTTATTTCTATTGATATTATTGTTGTTGTCATGAAAGTTATTGATACCATTATTATTTTTGTTCTAGTCCTTATCATTATTGTTATTAATTATTATTGTTATGTTATAGAAAAGGGTTTAGGTAGATACCCAAGTTTTGATTGGATGTAGATGCTCTATTATCCAATATAATCTCCCCATTTTATAACATATTTTCAATTAGGTGATTTAACTACACACAATGACATATATTATATCTATGAACATGATGGTATTCACATAACTCATGCTTTGTATACCAATATAGATATGGAATACCCTTAGGATAGTGATTTGTAATTTGCCAACTAATCATATTAGTTGTGGCTATCTTGCAAATCACTTCTTTGATAGGTTTACCAAGGTCATTAAAGAATCAAGAAGTGGGTCTTCTTCTTAGAGGGGGGGTTTGTAAAGGTGGTGGTTGCTATATTTGTGGAGATGGTCTAGGTTTTGAAATAGGTTGAGTAGATGGTGTTTGCACTATTTGGACATGGCATGACTCAGTTACTCCATTTACAAAAAAATAGCCAGTTACTCAGTGTCAATGCTTGCACTTGGACTTGGTTAGGAATTTGACTTGGGATTGTGCTTTGGTTTTGGTTTTGATTTTGGTTTGATGAGGTTAACTTGATAATACCTTTATTAATAAGGAATTTTTCAATTTATAAAATTTTATCGATGAGCTCTTTGAAGGTATGTGCACATTAAAGCTCCAGATGATGGGCTATCTCATTATGAAATTATTTAATAAACACAATGACCAATTTTTTGTCTGGTAAGCTATGAGTGAAATGACTAGAAAGCACTCTCCATATTTATACATAAATTATAAATCTCTCACAAAATTTTTACTTACCCTAAGTCAAATTTGATAATGAAATTTGATGCTTGAGATTATAGGATAAATATTTCACAAATTTGTCTAAGAGGTCATCAAAATTAGGTACAAAATTATTTGTTGATTTGAAGAATCACTCCAAAGCCTATCTTGCTAGACTTAAAGGAAACAAAAGGAGTAGTTAAATGTCATGATAATCCATTAGCTAGAAAATGATAAATAACTATTTTAAATGGGCCTTAGGGTCTCCTTTACCCTTGTATTTATCAAATTTTGGTGGTTCATAACCTAGAGCAAATAATATTTGTAGATACTCCATGTTGAATGGGTATGAACACATTTTATCTAACTTGAATTTATTTGTTTGCTTCCTTGCTTGAATGGAAACAATCACATCCTTTATTTATTGTACTTCTTGGGCCAAGAAACTAAATGGTATATTTGGATGAGGTGATGGCTGGGCAGTCAAGGGTGGATTACCTTGACCTAGGTATAATAAGGGTGGATTACCTTGACTATTTGGTCAATTTGGGTCAACCTATATAGCAAAACTTTCTATTAGACGGTTTGTCATAAGTAATTTAGTGTTAATTAATGTTTTTAATAGTCTAAACATGGTCAATGTGACCCCACAAATCATTTCAAAGTCTTTCCAAGGTCTTTTCAATAACCAAAATAGTGTATTTAGTGCCTTATATGGATTTGTTAGGAATTATGCAAGCTTCAAAAGATGATATCACCTCATATGTGTCAATTATAACTTCTAGTAACTATTTTAGTTTACGAATTGGTAGAAAAGCAAATTTCTTAAAGAAATAAGGGGTTTTAGGCACTTGTACAGCCTATGAGGAAGAGTGGAACATGTGGGAAGGTTGGAGTGTGACCCTTTATCTTCTCTGATCCACCCCTATGTTTCTTCAACTTTGAAAACACTAAAAATGTCTCAAAACCTCCCCATCTCTCCATCACTCTCTTGGAAAGCATTATGAAGTTCACAATTTTATACTTGATATGGTCAGCTGGAAGAGTTACAGGTCTAGTACTTTTGGTGTGGATAGTACATGATTTCACCTTAATTTTAATAACAAGAGTTTCGAAATTGGTGGGCTGAGATTTATGAACCATATCTTAGAAGTTAGCCACTCCATTTTGTTTATCATTCCAAATACCCTGTAGGTTTCCTCTTTTACTAAGGTGGTCCATATGGTCTAATTGGTGGAATCACTTCATGAGGATCAAAATATCTTCCTCACCACATCCAACCTTTCCCTAGCTAATTGGTACATGTAGATCACTATGGCACTTCCATGCTTCCCTTTGGATCTTCAAAGGAGTGTTTTCTAGTTTTGTAGATGAAGGTGATGTTTCCATGGTTTCAAGATCTCATACACCTGTGTGTTGATGTTTCATATCCCAATAGATCTCTTGAAGTGTTGAGATAAATGTGAAAACCATATTGGTATAAAAAAATACATGGAGACCTTTTTTGTTTTAAAATCAATGTTGTTTGTTTCCTAAGTTTTAGCTTCCATGGTACTATAGTAGGAGATATGAGATAATGAAACACTCAGCCATAATAGAGCCAGATGATCAAGGATTTTCTTCACCATAACCATATCAAGAGTCTCTCAACGGTTTGAGAAGAAGGATCACCATTACTCATGAAAGTTTCAAATAAATATAAACATGAATGGTTATGTTTCCTTTTTGGGGAAAATTAACCATAGTTTATCTAAAGTAGGATTTTGCCTCATTCAAAACCTTGTGAATTGATCCATTTGGAGGTACTAGCTACTTTCCAAAGCTTATGTTTCATTATAAAAGGGTGATGTGTTCATTTGAGAAAGTTTAAGAAGGATCTCTAATAAATATAAGTGTATTTTCAAGGTGGAATGTAGAAGGCAATTTCACATCAAAATATATAGCAAGTTCAAAGCTCAAATGGAGTCAATATAACTATAAGTGGCCTATAAGGAGGATAAATTGGCAATGTGGATTAGTCCTTGTGAGACATGTGTAGATACATAGGGGTAACAAGTGGAGTAAGTTTGGATATTATAAGTGTTAAAAGAAAACATACATATGGATTTATAAAAATTACAACCCTTAGATACTTGTGCAAATCACTATTTTGTACAAGTGTTGTAGAAAGCCTATAGTAATGAAGATGTCTTTTGACAAGTGAGCAAGTACTATAATGTTATAAAAAGGTCACACTTTGATTAGGATAATGAAATCCTAGGAGATAAGGATGGATTATAAAGGGAAAATGAGTTTTGTTTGGATATGAGAAGTCATTTAAAGGCACTAACATGACTTCTACATTCAAAAAATAACCTATAGCCAAACTTCAAAGTGTCAAGAACACACACAACTACAATTGGGATGAAGATAATTAGAGGGTCAAGTGCTTCCACAAGGCCAAGTGAGAATATCTAGGGATTGAATATGATGCTATGAACCCTAAAAACATGAAGAGATAGAGAAAATAAGGAAAATATATCAACGTTCTCCACTTATGAGGTTAAAAAGGCCAATTCCACCCTCAACTTGTAGGTAGTCACCTTCAAAAGTTAGTTTTGAGTTTCATGCTAGTTGGAAGGCTAAATGGAGGAATTAAGAGCTAAAATTTAGTAAAAGTGGTCCTAATGACCTAATTAAGCTTCCCATTTATTCAAAAATGATGAAAAATAAGGGCCAATACTCCCTATTGTGTCTCAGAGATAGGCCACTTTCAGGGCTTAAAACTTGCAAAAGAGAGAGAAAATGGTGGAAATTGAAGGCTAGGGTTGAAGTGGATATAAACACAAGTTGGGGAAAGCTTGGATAAGCATGTAAAAACATTAAAGAATGATCCTAATGTTTTGTAACAATCTCAAGTGTGATAAATCCATGAAAGAGGATCCAAAGCCACTAGGCCTAATGGAGAGGTGTTGTCCTAAGGGGATATCAAACCCATTTAGAGTGCTACCAAGTGGATGAAATGGAATAAGAAAGATCCATGGGAAATAATATGACCTATTAGAGTTATTGGATTGAAAAAGAGACCTCAAATTGATCATTCTTAGACCCAATGTCATGATAATGTATGCAAAGAGAAGGGGTGCAATTGAGAAGGTCACTTCAAATGCTCATACTTACCTAGATGATATACATGGGATTCCAAGAAGTTGTATGAGATTGAATTGGGTCCTAAACAAGAACATTTGGGTGTTGGTTCATAAATCCAACATCAGAGGTTTATGAATAATCCTTAAAGGGACAATGCACCTAAAACCCTTTAAAACCCCTATTTTGTGACCTGATTGGAAAGATGAGGTTCAAAAGGAACCTATATGGAAGAATTTGACAATAGGATCTTAAGGAAAGTTGTTGTAAAATATACGAGGATAAGATATATGGAGTCATATTGTATGGAATCCATATAGGTGATGTAAAAAATAGGCTTTTTGACATTTTTCTATTTTTTGTAGGTCTTGAAGATGATCAATGGATGCCAATCACTTGGGAGGATATTTTGGGACTAGAATAGAATCTCATGCCATTTATAGAGCTTAGGAATTCCCATAAATGTCCCTAATAAGATTCACACTTCAACCAATCCAATATGGGAAGAGTGATCACATAGTGAAAAGAGTGGCAACTCAAATTTTGAGGACTTGTAATGTGTTTTTAATGGATCTAAATATATGGGGTGTCTTGAAATGTGTCCTAAGACCCATGGTATGCATCAGTTAGGGAAAATAAGGAGATGCTAAGGCCAAGTGTCAAGAAAGGTTTAAAAAGGAGTGATCATAGTGATAGATGATGACTCTTCTTATGTAAGGGAATAAAAATGATTTGGAAAACTTCCAATGCAAGTAGAGGATTCCTTGTAACTTAGTCTTATCAGTACAAAAGAGAAACTTGCCTCTAGTTAGATTTGTAATGCCCAATGAAGGCCAATGATGAAGGTAGTTTCATGCAATTTTAGAAGAGGATGATTATTTGGAATGGACACATATCTAAATCAATTTATAACTTCTCTTACACTTCACCTACATGCATTGCAACTAGTTTCCACCTTTAGACACATGTCCTTGTGTCTCTTAGACTTATGTTTCCTCTCTATATTTCCAATTTTTATAAGTATGAGCCATTTTTTTCATTATAAACTAATACCACATTTGATATGGCAAACCCCTACTATAATAACATTGTACTTTGATTTTGAACATTGAAAGCAAGTCTAATTCTGAGTTTTGAACATCTTTGTCCAAGTGTGAGAGAGATGAATAGTGAAGTTAAGTGATAATATCATGCTTGCTTCTTTTATCCTTCATGTTTAATCAAGAATTATGATCTAACATGTCACGTGAAGTGTAGTTATGATACTAGGTTCCTATTAAAGTAAGTTATTAGCTTTATGGTGTGTAATCTACCCATATACTAGTTGTCTTGTTGATTGTCTCATGTATGTTACCTTCACATTGAATCACTTATGTTAGGATCCTTTAAGGCTTAGAGTTAGTCTTAGAAATCTTTGTTACTTAATAGAAGTATGATATTTTTTGGAATATCTCTTGGTGAGTCACCAATTTAGTGTCTTTTCACTTCATGGAAACTTCTAACTCTTTCCCTATAAGAAAGAATTAGAGTAGTTTATAAGCATTTCAAAGAAGATCTAGGGAGCTAACCCTAATAATACTAGAGATTCATCTCTCATACAAGTTCCCACAAACTTGAGAGATGATTCTATGTTGTATAAAATTATAGGGGCTTGAATAGAGTATCCTAGGGTACAAAATTTTATGCCAATAGTTTTGGCATGCTTGGTGGGACAGCTTGTAGACACCGAAATCGTGTCGACTCCCCTGGTCATTCCCCATCTTATTCTTCTTTGCCTATTTAACCCTTGTTGATCACTTGTTCCACCAACCTTGACCCTGGCAGCATGTAAAAATGAGCACAGAGCTAAAGCTAGACTCTATCCCCATTATGCATCTGCCGACGACGGTCTTTACCCGGCCGATGTCGCCGACGTCGGTCACTTATCGGCCGACGTCGGCAATCCTGCCGACGTCGGTCACCTTACCGTTATCCATTATCAATTACCATTCGGTTCCCGATCGGTTTCCCAAAATGGTTATCGAACCATCTCTCGAACTGTCCCTCGCCTTCATCAACATCTGCTGATCAATCCCGAAGGCTAATCAACCATTTTTCGAATCAACCCGATCAATCAGTCAATCGACCTCTGAACTCCGACATCCACAGACTCTGGCAACCAATACTCTCGTGAACCAACTCCAGCATTCGCTTCAATCCAGTACTGCACAGACAACTTCAACTATGGCTTTCATCACAGCTTCTGACAGGTAAGTATTTTCTTTGTTTATTTTCATTTCCTTCTGATTATTAGTTGTTCATTATTTCTGTCATCCCAAATCTTCTCCCTTCTTTACATCCCTGCCCATTACCCCAATCTATAACTCAGTCCAGACTCAATTAAAACCCCCAGACTCTATCCAGACCCGACCTTACCTTGTCCAGACCCTGTCCTGACCTTATCTTGAATCTATTAGACCCTGTCCTGACTCTGTCTAAACCTTGTCCCGACCCTGTCAAGACCCTATCCCGACTCTCCCAAACCTTCTGCAACTCGCCCAGACTCTGTCCAGAACCTACCCCAACCGACGCCGGTCACTGTCCCGACCGACGACGGCATCTCAACCGACGTTGGCACCTTCCCAAACCAACGCCGGCACCACAGAGACCGACGCCGACGACTGTGCAGAACAGTGCCACTTATCAGGTACGCTTTTTATTTTTTATCATTTATTTCTGTCATTTTATCTTTTATTATCTACTTTCGTCCAATATTCTGCTTTTTTATCAATGGGTTGATATCCTTCTAGGAAGTCTTCGTACTTCCAGGATCGGGCGTTCGCCTGACAGCCCACCATATCCTTTAATTAACATTTTTCCGTGTTTCAGTCTTTTCTTCTTCGCAGGTGTCATTCCTCCACAGCCAAAGAGGAGAATCTTCCAACGTCTGATTTCGGTGTGCATAACTTTATCAGGTACTTCTAGCCTTGACCATTTCTTTCAGTTTCTTATTTCTTCCTTGAATGTAGAAAGCAATTTTGCATAGAAACATTCTGGCACGCCCGGTGGGACCCTAGGTCCTCCTTGGGTTCTTTCTTTCTTTCGTTCATTTAGGTGCATTAGGTTCCTTCCTTTTCACCTCCTCTCGTCTCTTCTTAATGACATCATAAGCAGGACTAAAACGAACATTTCTTTCTTGCACTTTTAGACTAGCTAAAACTCATATTCTTCGACTCTTTCTCCATTCGTCTTCATACGAACAAACATTTCGACTTGGACATTAAAACACTTTGCATTCATTTATGTTTACCTGCATCTCTTAGGCCACACATAGTAATTAAACCACATATTGAATTAATCTAGATCACTTGATGTTACACGACCAAACCACCTGCACGAAATAAACATTTTAACTTACCTGAGACAAGGCCCAACTGGGATTTCATCTCCCAGCGGATACCTTACCCGTCCCAGCGATCCTACTTGGATTTCATCACCAAGAGGAAAGCCCACTCCATTTTCTGGCGGAGTATAATCTCTAGGTGAGGTATATTTTGGCTAAGCGAAACCAACTAACCACTAGAATCGTGAAGTGAGGGGAGCTTGCTCCTTAGCACCAGGCCACGTACCGGACCTAACACAGACTTCTTGAGCACCATAACTGACCTGAAACCATCCATAAACTTCTTCTAGGACCCGACTAACAAAGCCAACCTCCCCAAACACACATTCTAAGACATAAGCCACTATAATCCTAAAAATTTTACTTCTAGAGTTTTAGGATCTGCTTGTGTCTTCATCTTTTTAGTTATTATCTACTTGTTTGAGCGTGTAAGGACGTTCTCTCTTGCCTTTTATGGTTTTGACACACAGTCAAACCAAGGCCCTTTTTGACCACTCTGGCCGTCAACTACTTTCGTCTACCCCATCTCTAACCCGTCCTATCATGGAGTTCCACTCAGAGACTGAAAGAACTCCTACAGGACCGACCCTGACCCTGACTCAAATTCCCATCATCCCTGAAGGGGACCAGGATTTCAAAAAATTCTTGGACCTCAATACCGCAGCCCTCCATAACTATCTCGCGAGAAATCCAACGCGAGACCTCTCGGGTGACATGGCGACGACATCGACACCATTCGTCATCCAACCTTTTTTGACTCAGCCTTTCACCTCAACCGTTAACTCAAGCATGGCCAATATGGAAAGTTTGGCCTCTTCGTCTATTTTTAGACCGACCTCCATTGGGGTTTCGTTACCCCCTCAATCACTTGCAATTCAACCAAGTTCTACATCATATCAGAACTTGATTGTCTCGACCCCTTACACTCTTGCACCCACAAATGTAGGAGTGCCAACCTATCCCTCTACCAGTGCCGCTATTCGACCACCTTTGGCGGTGCCTAGTCAAATTATACCTTTGACCTTCATGACGTAACCACCCTTAGCCTCTACTTCTGCCCCTGCGACTAGTCATCCATACATTGCACCCTTATTGGTACAACCGACTATGTCGAATACCTCCTCTAGCCTCTTTCAAGTGCCTTACAACCTAAGGGGCCCTCCGTCCACCAATCTGTCAGCAGACGTCATCAAGATGCTGATGGATAAAATCTCCAGTCTCGAAGCTTCTATCTCTGGTTTAAATAATGTCTCTTCATATGACCAGATTTACAGTGAGCCCATTCATCCTTCTATCCCTATCCGACCATACCCCAACCATTGGGAGCTTCCTAAATTTACTTGCTTTCAGAGTAAGGAAGACCCACAACAACATCTACGGGCATTCAGACATGCCTGCTATCTTATTACCCACGATGATGCGTTACTTTTACGCACATTTCCTATGTCTCTTTCTGGCCCTGCCCTTGACTGGTATAATTCTCTTACCAGACATTCTATCTTTTCATTCATTCAACTTGCTCAATTATTCGTTGACCATTTCTCAATCAATATCACTAAACAAGTCTCAATCACAGACCTTTACTCCATTAGGCAATTTGACGACGAATCAGTAGTTGATTTTGTCGCCCGTTGGAGAGGCTTGATCAACCAGCTCTCCTTCTCCTTGCCTCAACCCGAGCTCATTAAGCTCTTTTCCCGAGCATGTGTCAGTCACATCTCATCCACCTTGCGGGTTCAAACATTCTACACTTTTGACAAGGCCTTCACCATGGCCCAAAAGCTTGAACTCTGCGCTATTGAAGAAGATAAGGTCAAATTGTGTAACACTAACACAAGAACCAATGACCATTCTTCTTCTAGACCTTCTTCTACCCACTCTCAATCTAAGGGGTTGGCAAACACTATTATCTTTAGACCATCATCTTCAACAATAACTAACCGACCAACATCTTCAACATTAGACTACATTAATAAACATTTTCAACGTCAATCCATACAGCGTCAATTCACTCCAATTAGAGAGTCATATGCCTCTGTCTTGGATAAACTCATCAAGCAAAGGGTCCTCAATCTCCCTTCAATCTAACCACATCAATTCGACCCCTCAACACCTATCCCTGCATGGTACAGGTAAAATCACTTTTGTAACTATCACCGTGTCAAAGGCCATGATACGGATCACTGTCAAACTTTTAAAAACCTCATCCAGGACATGCTAGACAAGGGCGATCTTATCTTGGATAACCCGAACGCACCGCCCAACCAAAACCTCGACATCTTAAAACAACCTTTTCTTAATCACCCGCCTACTCAAGACAACATCCAAACCATGATCAATGACCCTCAAGACCATGATATACACACCGTCAACACTATCTTACCTCTTGTCCCTGACCAACCTTCTTCACAGGATGAAAGACTCTCTTCTCTTATTAGTCCTCTATCGACCTCTCTCATACTGGAGGATGCCTTGATCACACCTATGCCATTAGCCCTACCTTCATCCAAAGACCTTACCTCGCCTACTCCTCAAACACATGTAGAAGGCATGATCATCCCTACCATCTGCCCACTTGAGGAGCTACCCTCTCTTATTTCTTCTCCACCAAGAGAAGACCCTATCTCTTCACCCATTTCGATGGAGGAAGACCCGGTCACAGTTTCCTCTTGCCCTTTGCCTGAGATTGTTATATCTCACTCACCTCCGTCCACATCTAAACCCAAACCCGTATCTAACCTCGCCTCGCACAATAGTTGCCCTCGACTCAAACCCACGAAGACCACTAAACCACACCGGAGGACTCCTCCCCCACCTTCATCATTGCCTTCAATCTTGGGCCCGTATCCGTCCACTTTAATTGGAGTGCTTCCTACTCCCATCCTTCACAGAGGCACGTCGCCTCCATTACCCTATCAACCTGTCAAACATATATCTTCTCTAAATCATTGACCAACGTCTCTTACACCTCTCAAACCAATGTCATCAACCCTCACTGCAATAAAATATCCAAACCCGTTAGCAGGTTCTTATACCTTGCTGTTACGGCACTTATTGCAGTCATCTCACCTCAACCTTCTCCCTCTCAAACCATATCAATCTCTCGGACCTAAACCACCTTGGTTCGACGACACTCATATTTGTGCGTATCATCGCACACCTGGACACAACACAGAACATTGTTGTGCCCTCAAGGTCGCCATTTGCCAATGTCTGGGGAATGACACCCCTCTTCTTGACCACATTATCAAGCCTTCAACACTGCCCCTCTCATCAACTCTCAGATCAAGACCCTCTTGGTTTGACAACTCTAAATACTGTCACTATCATCATACTCCGGGACATGACACTGAGCGTTGTTGTGCTCTTAAAGCTGTCATTCGTCACCAATAGAGAAAGGATTCCCTTCTCATCAAGGATCCTCTAGACCATCCCTCTGACAAATCATCAACACCAACTCATACCTCTCCAACCTCATCACCTAAATCGGGATCTCCACGCCAGGTTCTGGTTCCTTTGTCACCTTTAACCCCCTTATTCGACATCAACACAGTCCATCTGACCACTAAACCTCAACTGACCTTAACCAATCCATCAAACATTCTCCCTAGCCGCTGGGGGAATTCAACCTTCATCCAAACCTCGACCAATTTTTCAACACAGTCTCGACCACATATCAATCACTCTTTTAACTTAACCTCAACCAGACTAGCAACCAAACATTTAACCCGACCTCAACCAAACATTCGACCCAACCAAAGACCAAATACCAACCAATCAACCCTCGACCAACCATTGACCAACCATCAAATGACCAAATCTTAACCAAACATTGACCAACCTTTTTATCCACACATTTAACCAATCTCGATCAATCAACGACCATATCAGTCAACTTCACATCCACTCATCACTCAACACGTGACCAATATGGAGCAAAGTAAACGAGGCAAGTTTGCTCCTAATTGGCTCAGACCTTTTATTATCACGCACAAGTATGAATCAGGGACTTACCGTCTATCTTCTCTTGATGGACGACCAAAACCTGAGCCTCTTAATGCGTTGCATCTACGACCATTCTACTGCTAGTCGAGTACTCGTCCACTTGACACTTAACTTGAGCTCATCCCTTGAGCAATACCCGTCCTCTTAATCCTACTTCCTTTCAACCCTATTCCTCTTAACAATTCCTATAACCCTTTTATGCTGTATGAATGCTTTGTCCTCATAAAAGGGAGCCCTTGACCTTCTATAATCTTGTCCATGACTCACATTTCTATAAAAAAAAAATCAAGATGTCACAATATCCATGGTCACTATATCAATATCAAAATCAAAAAGCAGACTACTCCCTCGAAGGACAGTTGTACTATCATTGCTGTAATTAATAGACTGCTCCCTCAAAGGACAGCTATTCAAAAGCCCTTTTATTAAACAAAAATCTAGACCACTCCCTCGAAGGATGGCTATGACTCAATCTGGCAATAAATAGCATTATTTTAGAAGCTTCCCGCATTGATCAGCTTCACAACCTGACCACCAAGCAAATGACATCTCTATGTGGACTTCCCGCATCGATCAGTTCACCGTAAAAAACAAAAAAAAAAGTCATGGACTTGACTTATGGTTGTCTCAGGGTCTCCTATAAAAAGGGGCATCATTATCTCTACTCTTAAAATGGGTTACCCTTCTTCCTCCTCCTATCACCCGCTCAAGGGACTTCGAGCTCACTTTAATGTCGAAGTGATTCGATTACCACTCTAACATCACTACGGTCAACGACGTCACGCATGAATGGGGCTCTTGGTTCTTATAACCCCTATCTATATTATCTTTTTGGTCCTTGTCAATGAAAGAGCAATAAGCCTTTCACATATCTTTCACTTTGGTCACCTTTAACCAAACCTTTTTCAACTAAAATGTTCTCAGACCAACAATTCGACAACATGACATTATCATCATCCTTGTCCTTTTCACATAGTTTCTATGGACACCAGTACACATGGAAACTATCGACCAGACTCAATTTATGTTAAGCATAAACCAATACTTGCTAAAGCATAAATAAACCTTCATTCATTTTTACCATACATCCATCACGACTATGGAAACTTGCTAGGGATGAAAGCCTTTCGACCAATTCTACAGAATACACCATTTGTAGCATCATCTTATCCTCATCTTCCCCTCATCATTTCGACACTTGACCACATCCAATCATCGATCAATCTTTTCCCTTTGTCTGAACTACATTGGTCTGAGGCCCTATGACCAAGGCTATGTAGGCAGCACTCAGATAACACATCCTCTGAGGTTAGCTTGACCACCCCCGTTTGTTCATCTCCTTGATGGACAAACCTTCTCTTCTGTAACTTTGATCAAGACCAATCATTTCCTTTGACCCTCCCTCCCTTCTAGGGAGAACTACATTAGCCTGAGGCCCTCTCACCAGGGCTATGTAGGCAGCACTCAGATCACATGACATTTTCTGAGGTTAGCTCGGCCACATCCTTTCATCCATCCATCCACCTTGACCCATGACCATTAGAGATCATACCTATCTCCTCTGACCTCAACCACTTCCAAGACACTGTTGCCTTGGTTGTTTTTGCATGTATGCTACCTCATGACTGGTTAGCAGAATTGTGCGCAGACCTTTTTGGACCCTCACAAGTATAGGATCGCAAGCCGGTTGATCCACACTACTTGTGACTTTTTCATGTTTTTGGGAGCACTTCCTGAGCCTGGGATACTTGGAACATGATGACCATTTGGAGCTTCAGCTTAGATTGAGTGACCCGATCAGCAGACGACTAAATGCTGGGGCCTGGTTATTTCAATTTTATCACTCCTCGACCCTTAACCTGCGACACTTTTGACCTGACCATCTCATGCAGTGGTATGCATGCAATCATGACTTTTGCAGCATTCACCCTCACCCCTTTTTCATCCACTCCTTATCAAATCAGCACCCGATTCTCGGTTCCCTTCCCTCGACTCCTGCTTTGAGGGGGAACACCTCATCCATAATTGGGGCAACCTATCTTTTTCCTATTTTGTCTTGCAGTTCATTCAAACAACCAACAAGATGAAATCAACCTTATCCCTCACCTGGGGCAATCACTCCTATTTTTGTCTTGCAGTTCGTTCAGCACAACCAACAAGACAAAAAGGGGCAAATGTAGACACCGAAATCGTGTTGACTCCCCTAGTCATTCCCCATCTTATTCTTCTTTGCCTATTTAACCCTTGTCGATCACTTGTTCCACCAACCTTGACCCTGGTAGCATGTAAAAATGAGCACAGAGCTAAAGCTAGACTCTATCCCCATTGTGCATCTGCTGACGACGGTCTTTACCCGGCCGATGTCGCCGACGTCGGTCACTTATCGGCCGACGTCAGCAATCCTGCCGACGTCGGTCACCTTACCGTTATCCATTATCAGTTACCATTCAGTTCCCAATCGGTTTCCCAAAACAGTTATCGAACCATCTCTCGAACTGTCCCTCGCCTTCATCAGCATCCGCTGATCAATCCCGAAGGCTAATCAACCATTTTTCGAATCAACCCGATCAATCAGTCAATCGACCTCCAAACTCCGACATCCATAGACTCTGGCAACCAATACTCTCGCGAACCAACTCCAGCATTCGCTTCAATCTGGTACTGCACAGACAACTTCAACTATGGCTTTCATCACGGCTTCTGACAGGTAAGTATTTTCTTTGTTTATTTTCATTTCCTTCTGATTATTAGTTGTTCATTATTTATGTCATCCTGAATCTTCTCCCTTCTTTACATCCTTGCCCATTACCCCAATCTATAACTCAGTCCAGACTCGATTAAAACCCCCAGACTCTGTCCAAACCCGACCTTACCTTGTCCAGACCCTGTCCTGACCTTATCTTGATTCTATTAGACCCTGTCCCGACTCTGTCTAAACCTTGTCCTGACCCTGTCAAGACCCTGTCCCGACTCTCCCAAACCTTTTGTAACTCACCCAGACTCTATCCAGAACCTGCCCCGACCGACGCCGGTCACTGTCCCGATCGACGACGGCATCTCAATCGACGTCGGCACCTTCCCAAACCGACGCCGGCACCACAGAGACTGACACCGGCGACTATGCAGAACAGTGCCGCTTATCAGGTACACTTTTTATTTTCTATCATTTTATCTTTTATTATCTACTTTCATCTAATATTCCACTTTTTTATCAGTGGGTTGATATCCTTCTAGGAAGTCTTCGTACTTTCAGGATCGGGCATTCGCCTGACAGCCCACCATATCCTTTAATTAACATTTTTTTGTGTTTCAGTCTTTTCTTCTTCGCAGGTGTCATTCCTCCACAGCCAAAGAGGAGAATCTTCCAACGTCTGATTTCGGTGTGCATAACTTTATCAGGTACTTCTAGCCTTGACCATTTCTTTTAGTTTCTTATTTCTTCTTTGAATGTAGAAAGCAATTTTGCATAGAAACACAACTGATACTAATTGTTTACATGTCCATGTGAATTCTAGTCTTAAAAATTCCAAAGTTGTGTAAGTGTTTTAAATCTAGTATTTGGTGACTTTAAAAGGATTATAATCTCTAGTTGTAGATAAATTTCTTCACATTATACTTCATGGTCTTCAGTAGATCTTCTTCTAGTAGAGCCTTCAATCAAGTCCCTCTATCTGAAGCTCCTCTTGAAGAATAACATCTTGAACCATTATTAACATTTATAGATCCTAAACAAGAAGGTTTTGAAGAGGAATAATAAGTTGAGGAGATATGAGATCAAGAGGAGGAAGAAGAGATGGCTAGGTAACATCCTTTCCCAACCTTCAATGCCCAAAATCCAATTAACCTTCCTACATATGATCCTATTCCTCCTAATGATACCAAAAGTCTCCTTAGATTCAATGGAGAGGGTCATATTACCCCATATGAGCACATTAGGGACATTTCAAACTTCTAAAACTTCCACAATATCACCCAAGCTAACATAGTCATTATATTCTTATCATGTCTCTAAAGGGTAAGGCACTTGATTGGTATAGAAATTTAGAAGTCAGTTGCATTACTAATTGGGAAGAATTTACTAAATTGTTGGTAAATAGATTTGAGAATAAGATTGACCATAACTCACTAATTCACCAACTTAATGTGATAAAGAGAGGTCCTAATGAGTCCATGGGATATTTCAATGAAAGGTTTCAAAGGACATGGTGTAGGTTGCCACCTATCATGAGGTCTCCTCCAAGATTTGTATTCCCCACCTATCTCAAGGCTATTGGCACTGATGTGAAAATAATGTTTCAATCAATGGGAGGATTTAATTTACCTAAGGTATATGATATCCATTAAAGCTAAGAATAATTTGATACAAGTTGGGAAATTACCTCTAAGAGTCTACATGCCTTTGTTGTCTCATAATTCAGTTGAAGCCCCAAGCATAGCACAAATTCCCAATACCAATGTCAAACCTAAAACCAATCCTAATAAGGTGGATAATGCTATAGACAAAGATGAAATGATTTAGTCATTACAATCTCAGCTCAATAAAAGCTCAAATGCATGCAATTGCTCCACCCAAACCCTAATATTATCCTTCACAAACCTATAAACCTCCACCCCAATACAATTACCAAGGAAGAGGACAAGGTAAACAAGGTTTAAATAGGCATCCCAATACCTATAATCCTAATTCCATTCCATGCACAAAGGTTGTTGTTCCAATCCAAACCAATCTAGTTCAAGGAGAGGAACATTTGGATCATTGGGGGAAATCTCAAGGTTAGTTTATGCATAATGGTGGAGAAGATAAAAAAAAATTGGTAGCTCAAGAAGGAGATACTCATTATGTTACATTAGAAGAATAAAATCTTTTGAAAAAGGATGTTCAAGGAAAAGGTAACAACCAAAATACTAGTTTTATTAATTTCCAAGTAGAAGATAATTATGTGTTGAATTAATATACATCAGTTGCAGCCAAAAAAAGGGCTAAAAAGAGGGATTTACGAGATACTCCAGAAACATAAGTGACTCAAAGTAGTGCATCTCCAAGGCCAAAAAGTGCAAGTACCAATGTAAAATATCTTACTAGTCACACTACTCCTCAAAGTCAGAATGTGAGCATGGCTACCAAACCTCTAATATAACAAGTTTGAGCTCCCTCATTTCCTTTAAGAATATAAGACAAGGTGAATGCTTACTCTCTAAACACTATTTATTATTTGAAGAATACCAAGACAAGAATTTATCTTTGAGAAGTCTTGCATATGCCTAGCCAAAAGGAACTTCTATGAGAACAACTCTCAAACATTCATGTAGCCCCTCAAGATCTAACACACAATGGTGTAGCACTTACCAACACACATAATTATGTCCTAAAACCATCCAAAAAATCTGAAAATCCACCACCTTTATACCTCAAATTCACTATGGGAGAAAAAATGGCTCACAATTGCATTGTGGATAGTGGAGCTAGTACCATGATTATGCCTAAGGTGGTTGCTAACAAGCTGGGACTAAAGTATGAGCCTCATAGCAAGGGTGTGTTACATCTTGATGGAACTCCAGCCAAGATAGTGCATTTATTTAAAGTTTTGAAAGTTTTATTTCATGATTTTCCAAGTTTCCCCATCCTACAAGACATTATGGTGGTTGATCTTCTAGCTCATTTTGCTATTTGCTTTTCAAGAGACTTCACAGCTAAAATTGGAGGGTACCTTGAAATTTATTGTTCTTTTATAGATTTTAGAATAAAATATGGAGGTAAATTAACTATAAGAACATAACCCTTGAAAAGGTTCCACATTGAACCATATGTGGAGAAAAATTCAAATCAGAATTGTACAATTAGTGAACAAGAAGAAAGTGTCATTGGTGGTGAAACATATTTTCCCCTTGAAGGTATTTTTGACCTCTTTCTTGATGAGTATGGTATTGAAACTCATGAGCATAATCCATATGAATTTATAGAAGAAACTAAATTAGGGATATATTGTATGCATGAAAATAACATTCATATACCATCACTCACTAATGAGGATCATGAACTTGAAGGGATATGGGAAATGTTTTATGATGGCTCTAGAAGTAAGGTAGGGGCAGGAGCTGGTGTCATGTTGGTTTCTCCCTCAAATAACAAATATTACTTTTCATATAGATTACATTTAAGTTGTACTTGTACTATGGAAGAATATGAAGGCTTGTTTCATGGCCTTTAAAGGGAAAAGAGAAAGGGAATCAAGAATTTGAAGGTATATGGAGATAGTGAATTGATTATACATCAAATGAGAAACCAAACTACAGCCAAGAACCCTTTCATTAAGCCATAAAATCATAGGGTGTGGGATATAATTGAGGACTTTTATGATTTAAATATCCAACCTATACCAAGAGATTTAAATAAACATGCTGATAGGTTGGCTATGATAGGAGCACACTTTGATATAGTTGTTGATGTAAGTAAAGATAAGGACCAATAACACATCAAAGTCATTGTGAGACATTATATTCCATATAATGAAGTGTCTTATCAAGTGTTTGAGAGTGATAAAAACATTAAATACTTTATGAAAAATGAAGGAGAATTTTCTTCAAAGAACCAAAAGAAACTTCACAATCAATATGAAGAACAAGTTATTTAGTTAAAGACAAATAAGATACCAAATGGGCTGGTTACTTTGGAGAGTGTGTTCAATGAAGATGATCAAATAAGGAAGGAAAGATTAATCATGTATACAAAGGAAGAGAACTATAAAAGAGTCTTTATATTCAATGACAAAATTATAAAAATTGGTAAGATACGTTCTCTTTCCAAAAGGCAAGCTTTCATTGAACTGTGTAAAGAATTTCATGATATATTCTCCTGGGAATATAAGTATTTAAAAGGGTTTGATCCAAGTCTATCTCATCACACCATTGAGTTATAACCTATAGCTAAAATATTTAAGAAAAATCAAAGGCCTATCAATCCCAAGATAGAGGAACTAATGAGAAAAGAGCTCACCAAATTGATTGAGTCTATGATTATTTTTCTTATCAAACACTCAACTTGGGTAGTTAACCTTGTACCTATTTGAAATAAGAGTGGAGAGATAAGAATTTATGTGGAATTTAGGGATCTTATTAGTTTTTCACTCAAATACCATTACCCACTACCTTCATTGGAGAAAATTTTGCAAGTGGTTTCAAGTTCTCAATGCTTTTCACTACTTGATGGCCACTCAGGTTATAACCAAATACTAGTGAAAGAGGAGGATCAGTTCAAGATAGCATTCACCACAAAATGGGGGAAATTTTCATATAGAAAAATGAATTTTGGTTTGTCTAATGCTGGTGATACCTTCCAAACATCCATGGACATGGCTTTTAAAGGTTTGATCAATGAGTTTTTACTTGTATACCTTGATTATATAACTACTTTTTCCAAGGATACTAATGACCACATGAAACATCAAAGACAAGTATTTGAGAAGTGTAGAGATTTTGGAGTCTCTATTAATATAAACAAGTTTATCTTTGTTTTTCATTAAGGAAGTTATTGGGTTATATTGTGTCAAAAGAAGGCTTGTTTATTGACCCTAAAAGGATTGAAGGCATTCTAGGCTTGTCTTTGCCTCTACATAAGAAAGGTTTGCAAAGTTTCATGGGAAAGATCAGCTTTGTAATAAGGTTTATTCTAAGTTTTACTACTTTGGTGAAGCCTATCATAGTCATGCTCAAGAAGAACCAAGATTTTACTTTGAAAAAGGAAGGTAAGAATAGTTTTGAGGTAATCAAACAAGAAATTTCCCAATCTCATACTATCTTGAACCAAAAAAATTCCAAGTATTTCATACTCTATACTTTTTATAACCTTGACACAATCTCAACTATGTTTATGTAAAATAATGATGAGGAAATTGGATAACCCATTGCATTTTTTAGTCAAGGATTGGAAGACTATGAGGTCAAGTACACATTTTTTGAGAAGCAAGACCTAGCTATGATAAAAGGTTTAAATTTTTTTAGGCACATGGTTTCAAATAATAAGATACACATCATGGTTTCTCATCCTAGCACCAAAGAGTTCCTCCTAAGCAAAAACCTTAATGAGAAGAGAGCTAGGTTGATTAAAAAGGCAATGGAATATGATGTTGATATCAAGGTAAAAAATTTGGTAAGAGGAAAGGGGTTGTGTGAATATCTAGTTTTAGATATTCAGGGGCTAAGGGAATAAGTCTTGGTCAATCAAGCTCATCCCCAACTAACTCGTCACACACCAATTCAAAGTTGGACATAAGATAAAATTAGTTTCCTCCAAAATGGTGAGTGTCCTAATGATTTGAACAAGCCACAAAGAAGGCATTTCAGATTGTAAACCATTCCTTATTGTCTTTTGTATGCTATTCTATTTCATAAGGATGTGAATGGTGTGATACTAAGGTGTGTTGATAATTATCAGTTTGGCATCTTGCTAGAAAAGTTTCACAATGGTGTAGATGGAGGTCATTTATCCCCAAAAACAATAGCTACAAAGATAATGAGGGTTGGGTATTATTGGCCTAGCCTCTTCAAGGATTTCTACTCTTGGGGTAGGAGGTGTCCTCATTGTGCCTTCTTTGTGGGAAAATAAAATCTTGCAACCCTTCCATTGAATCCCATCTAAGTAGAACATCCTTTTATGCAATGGGGCCTTGATTTCATTGGTATGACCAACCCTTCATCTAGTGCTGGACATAAATAGATATTAACTAAAATAGAATACTATATAAGGTGGGTAGAGGCTATAGCATTGAAAGAGGATACTTATAATGCCATCTTGGAGTTCTATGAGAGCATCATAACAAGGTTTGGAGTTCCTTACACTATCATTTATTATAATGCTCTAGCTTTCGTAAGTGCAAAAAAAATTAATTAGGAAAACAAGAATGGAGTTTACTTCAGTACTTCATCTAATTATCACCCCTAAGGTAATGGATTAGCTGAGTCAACTAATAAAAATATTATTAAGATTATGAAGAGGACCTTAGAAAATAATCAAAGGGTATGGCACATCAAGTTGAAGACATCCCTATGGGCTGATAGGATTACTCCTAAAAGGTCAATTGGAAATTCTCCCTTTGTGCTTGTCTATGGAAGGGAAGCTAGATTGTCCATCTCTCAAGAACTACATGCTATAGAAATTGCACAATAGTTGGAACTACTTGAGGATACTCCAATGCAAGTTAGATTGACTAAACTTATGTAGCTACAAGAAGAAAGAGAAAATGCCCATAAGACTATGGAACACCACCAAGTGATTATGAAGAAGTATTTAAACAAGAGATAAATTACTAGAGTGTTCAAATAAGGTGACATAGTTCTGAAATGGGATGAGGATAGAGCTAGACCAGGTAGACACGCCAAATTTAATGCTTTGTAGAGTGGCCCTTACATCATTAGCAAGTGCAAGCAAATCAAATCCTTTTAGTTGACCAAGATGGATGGAAAAGAGTTACCTATCCCTATGAATGGGATACATCTAAAGTTATGCTATTATTCCTTGTGAGGTCTATTTTGTATATAGTAGTATAGGTGTGTGCTTTTCTTTTTTTTGGTTGTGTTCTCTAAGTGTTCTAGTTGAACACATGTGTGTTTCCTTTGAATGTTTCTTATTGTGTATGCTTTCCTTTGGTTTTGTGTGTTTTTCAAAGGAATTTTAGTGTTAGAAAGGTTTTATAGAGACTCCATGGCCCAATGGACAAGATAGGCTATTAGTCTTAGGTATAGTAGGCATACCACCCTTGCAAAATTGCTAATAATGTTGACCAAATTGACTATTTAATTAATTTAGGTCAACATATATAGAAAAACATTATATTATAGGGTCTTTAATAAGTCATTTAGTGTTAATTCATGCTTTTAATGGTCTAACCATGGTCAATTTGGACCCACAAATCATTTCAAGTCTTTCTAAGGTCTTTTCAATAGCCAAAATAGTGTATTTAATGCCTTGTATGGATTTATTAGGAATTTTTCAAACTTGAAAAGATGATTTCACCTCATATGTGTCAATTATAACTTCTAGTAATTATTTAAATTGACAAATTGGTATAATATTTTGAAGAGAAGTAGTTTTCTTGAAGAAATAAGGGGTTTCAGGCACTTGTATGGCCTATGAGAAAGAGTGGCACTTGTGAGAAGGTTGGAGTGTGACCCTTAATATTATATAATCCATCCCTATGTTAATCCATCTTTGAAAACCCAGAAAATGGACCAAAACCTTTCCATCTCTCCATCAATCTATTGGAAAGTATTTTGAAGTTCTTAAGTTTGTACTTGGTACAAATAGTTGATAGATTTTTAGGTCTAGTGCTTATAGGGGTAAATAGTACATGAGTTGACCTTAATTTTCAGAATAAAAGTTTAGATATTAGTGGGATGAGCTTTGTGAAACATCTCTTAGAAGTTAGCCACTCCATTTTACTTATCATTCCCCATACACTGTAGGTTTCCTCTTTTGCTGAGGTGGTCCATACGGTCTAGTTGGTGGAATCACTTCATGAGGATCAAAATATCTTCCTCACCACATCTAACCTTTCCCCAACCAATTATAATGTGTGGAGAACTATGGCACTTCCATGTTTCCCTTTGGATATTCAAAGGAGTGTTTTCTAATTTTGTGGATGAAGGTGATGTTTCCATGGTTTCAAGAGCTCATACACCTTTGTGTTGATGATTCATATCCTAATAGAGCTGATGAAGTGTTGAGATAAATGTGAAAACCATATTGGTATAGAAAATGCATGGAGACCTTTGTTGTTTTGAAAGCAATGTTATTTGTTTCCCAAGTTTTGGTTTCCATGGTATTGTAGCAAGAGATATGACATAATGAAACACTCAACCATAATAGAGCTAGATGATCAAGGCTTTTCTTCACCATAGCCATATCAAGAGTCTCTTAATAGTTTGAGAAGAAGGATCACCATTTCTCATGCAATTTTCAAAGAAATATAAATATGAATGGTTATGTTTCCATTTTGGGGCAAAGTAACCTTAGTTTCTCCAAAGTAAGATTTCACCTCAATCAAAAACTTGTGAATTGGTCCAATTGGAGGTCCTAACTACCTTCCAAAGCTTGTATTTCATTGTAAAAGGGTGATGTGTTCATTTGAGAAAGTTCAAGAAGGATATCCAATGAATGTAAGTGTACTATCAAGGTGGCATGTAGAAGGTAATTTAACATCAGAAATTGCAACAAGTTCAAAGCTCAAATGGAGTCAATACACCTACAAGTGGCCTACAATGAGGATAAATTGCCAATGTGGATTAATCCTTGCGAGAAATGTGTAGATACATGTGGGTAGCAAGTGGAGTAAGTTTGGATGTTTTTAAGTGTCAAAATAACACATACACATGGATTTATAAAAATTACAACCCTCAGCTACCTTGTGTAAATAAAGTGTTGTAGCAAGCCTATAGCAATAAATAGTCTTTCGAGAAGCGAGTAAGTACTTGAGTCTTTAAAGAAGGTCACACTTTGATGAGGGTAATGAACTCTTAAGAGATAAGGATGGATTTTAAAGGGAAAATGAGTGTTATTTGGCCATGATAGATCCTTTAAAGGTACTAAAATTACTCGTACATGGAAAAAATAACCTATAACTAACCTTTAAAGTGCTAAGAACATACATAATTGCAAGTGGGATAAAGATAATTAAAGGGTCAAATGCCTCCACAAGGCCAAGTGAGAATATCTAGGGCTTGAATATGATTATAGGAACCATAAAGAACATGAATATATAGATAAAATGAGGCAAATATATCAAATTTCTCCACTTATGAGGTTGAAAAGGCTAATTCCACCCTTAACTTTTAGGTATTCACCTTCAGAAGTTAGTTTTGAGTTTCATGATAGTTAGAGGGGTTAATGGAGGTGCTAAGAGATTAAATTTAGTACAAGGGATACTAATGACCTAGTGAATCATCCCATGTATTCAAAATGATGAAAAATAAGGGCCAATACCATATTTTTTGTCTTAGATATAGGCCACTTTCAAGGCTTAAAACTTGCAGAAGAGAGAGAAAATGGTGGAAATTGAAGGCTAGGGTTGAAGTGGCTATTAACACAAGTTGGATAAAGCTTAGATAAGCATGTAACAACATGAATGAAGTATCCTAACATGTTGTAACAATCCCAAGTGTGATAAATCCATGCAATAGGATTCAAAGCCACTAGGCCTAGTGGAGAGGTGTTGTCCTAAGGGGAGCTAAAAATAAATTGGAGTGATATCAAGTGGATGAAATGGACTAAGACAGACCCATGGGGAATAATTTGACTTGTTTTAGCTATTGGAATGAATAAAATATCCCAAATTTATCATTAATGGACCCAATGTCATGACAGTGTATGCAAAGAGAAGGGGTGTAATTAAGGTCACTTCAAATACTCATACCTACCTGGAGGCCTTGCATGGGATTTTAAGAAGTTGTAGAAGGTTGAAGGGGGTCTTAAACAAGAAATTTTGGGTGTTGGTTTTAAACTCCAATGTTATAGGTTTATGAATAATACTTAAAGGGCCAATGCACCTAAAAACCTTCAAAACCCCTATTTTAGGACTTGATTGGAGAGATGAGGTTTAAAATTCACCCATATGGAAGAATTTAACCCTAGGACCTGAATGAAAGTTTTTTTAAAGTCCATGAGGATCAAATACATGGATTCATATTGTATGGAATCCATATAGGTGATGTAATGAATAGGTTTTATTGACATTTTCTTATTTTTTGTAGGTCCTAAAGATGATCAATGGATTCAAATCACTTGGGAGGATAGCTTGGGACATGAGTCAACTATCCATGCCATTTATAGAGCTTGGGAATACCCATAAGTGTCTCTAATAAGCTTCTCACTTCACCTAATATAGAATGAGAAGAGTGATCACATAGTGAAAAGAGTGGTAACTCAAATTTGGATGTCTTTTAAGGTGTTTTGGATGGAGCTGAGCATATGAGGTGTCTTAACATGTCCTAAGATCCGTGGTATGTATAATTTAGGGAGAATAAGGAGATGATAAGACCGAGTGTCAAGAAAGGTCTAAGAAGGCATGATCACAATGACAGATGATGATTCTTATTTTGTAAGAAAATATAAATGATTTGGAAAACTTTCAATGTAGGTAGAGGATTCCTTTTAACTTCCTCTTATTAGTGCAAAATAGATGATTTCCCCTAGTTAGCTTTAGAATTCCCAATGAAGGCCAATTATGAAGGTAGTTTCATGGAAGGTGCTTGAAGAGATGCTACACCAATTTTGGAAGAGGATGATTTTTAGGAATGGATACATGCAAATTAATTTCTATGTCCTCTTACACTTCACCTACATGCATTTCAACTAGTTTCCACCTTTGGACACATGTCCTTGTATCTCTTGGACTTAGGTTTCCTCTCTCTCTCTTTTTAATTACTATAAATATGAGCCATTTTAGCCATTGTATACTAACACCACATCTAGTATGGTGAACCCCTACTCGAATAACATTGTAATTTAATTTTAAACATTAAATGCATGTCTAATTTTTAGTTGTGAACATCTTTGTACAAGTGTGAGAGAGATGAATAGTGAAGTTAAGTGATAATATCATCCTCACTTCCTCTATCCTTCATGTTTAAGTAAGAGTTATGATCTAACATATCATGTGAAGCATAGTTGTGATAATAGGTTCCATTTCAATCAAGTTATTATCTCTATGGTGTGTAATCTACACTTAGACTAGTTATCTTGTTGATTGTCTCATGTATGTTACGTTCACATTGAATCATTTATGTTAAGATCCTTTAAGGCTTAGAGTTGGTCTTAGAAAGATTTTTTACTTAATATAAGTATGATAGTTTGTGGGATATCTCTTGGTGAATCACCACTTTAGTGTTATTTTACTTCATGAAAACTTCTAACTCTTTCCCTATAAACAAGCATTAGAATAGTTTACAATCATTTCAAAGAAGATCTAGGGAGATATCCCTCATAATACTAGAGATTCATTTCTCTTAAAAGTTCCCACAAACTTGAGAGATGATTCAATGTTGCATCAAATTGTAGGAGCTTGAATAGAGTATCCTTAGGTGCACAATTTAATGCCAATAATTTGTTTTAGAAAGTTTGTTTGATGTGTGAATGAACTAGGAATATGTGTCTATGGATTGGGATGCGATTGTTAAAATTACATGTGTTATTGGACTATATTTTGATATAGATTTATTAAATAGCCTTAGTTTTGAGGGAATTGGGGCTAAAATGGAAGGATATGGCTTTGGGTAAAATACTATTCTTGTTGAGGTTGAGTATGGACTTGTTGTTAACTAGTCAAACCTGTCTAAATAAAGGGAAATTATTTTGGACCAAGGCCCTATATTTGGATATGTGACATGTGTTATGTAAAAGGTAATTGTTTCCTAATTGGTATTTGTTGGATAGTGGTACCTCATTTTTGCACAAATATTTGTTGGGAACTAGATGTTTGGCATTTGTATTTGACCAATGGGAACATTTTATTTATTAGACAACATTCACAATTATAAAAGTATATTAGTTTGTGATTATAGAGGTACATTTGTCACTACCTATTGAGGTGTAACATTTGCTACCCCCTACTGAGGTGGCATAGTTTTCTACCTCTACTATGGTGGTAGATTATATTATGCTTATTTTTGTGGAATTTTAGTCTCCATATGTTGAGGTGGGATATCATTCATCACTTGTTGTTTAGTCAAATAACTAGATGACACTTGATTACTTAATCCCTATGGTTACGTGCTTGTCGAAGTAGCTAGTTGAGGATGAGAAGTAACCTACTATGGTTGGGAAGTAGGAATTATTTCCCTTACTATTATGAATCACTTGTTTTAGCTAAAAGAACATTTTTATATGGATTATTTGTTGGTGCATTTAAACCACTTCGGTTTGGATGGGAATACACTTACATATTATCCACCATTTTTGGCACATTATTTTGCATAGAAGTTGTAGTCACATATTTAATAGATTATATATTGTGCATTTAACTGACTAAAGTGATTTATTAAAATTGGCTTATACCCAAATTATCTTAACATATCAACTCAATTATCACTCTTGTTAAATGAGCTAGCTCTATGAGTGGAGCATTTAACATAAACATGGCATTAAAATTGTGTGCTAGATTCAAATAGGTTTTATATGATTATTATATCTATATAAATTTGTCCTCTATGAAGCCCTTTCCTTTTAAAAACATATTTGGGTATTGATATGACACTGGCATGAGTGCTTGAGGATAGATAGTAGAGGCCCATTCAATGGTTTCGATATAGGGCATGTTTAGAGATACTCTAACTAAACTAGGTAAGTTTTCATGGGATAAATCTAATGAAAAATTGGCCCCTACCTCTATGTATTTGATTTAAACCTCATCCTTATTTTCAACCAAGTGATGATCAAACAATTAAGCATCATATTTCATAAACATAGTGACTTAATATGATTATTGTTGAACTTGTTATATAATTGATGATACACTAGTGAGATATTATGTGATTTATTATTGGTATTGTTTTGAATAGGGAAGTGTGTTAACTAAGTAGTGGTCTAATAGATCTTGACTTTATTCCCCATATTGAGTAGTGTAAGGACGACAAGAATCCATATATAAAACCACATCATTACCATATGGGTCTTAAATAAAGTTATCATTCATGACCACATTATCGTAACCTATATTGTATATGGTTACACTATGAGTGTAACAAGACATTTAAAAATAAATTACTAATGTTTTGTGAAGAAGGTCTAGAGTTATATAAACTTTGAAAATGAGTTCAAAAGGGAAAATAGACCAAAACTTGGAATGCCTAAGAATTTGGTCTAAAAACTAAGTCTAGGAATAGATATATTTCTCCAAAATAGTCAATGATAGGCTCGGTCTTAAAAGGTATAATTTCAAATGTCTCATGAAAATGGTCAAGTGAATGGGTAAAATCAAATTTCAAACTCAATAAAAAGTGTTTCAAACAATTATAATCTAGGTATAAAGACAAAAAAGGTTACTAGGTCTCTAGGAACAAGGAAAAATATAGGCTCAAAATAATTAGGTCTAAGATAAAAGGTAAAATACTAGGACATTTGAAAAACATAATACAATAGCTAGACTTGAAACAAAACTAGGTTTAAAAGAAATTTGAATTGTTATGTCTTTTGAAAACACAACATAAAATATTGAATTTGAAACACACAAGTTATAGGATAAAAGGGAATTGCTAGGTATTTTGGAAACACAACACAAAAGGTAGTGTTGACCATTTTTGCCCAACAGGCCAAAAATTAGTCCCCTTCTTCCCCTGTTGTTCTAGGCCAATTCATTTTTATATTTTGCACAAGTTCAAGAATTTCTATAGACTCTACAGGTCTATTTCTATAGACTCTACAAGTCTTTTTCTATAGACTCTATAGGTCTATTTCTATGGACTCTGTAGGGCTTGATTTTCTATGGACTCTGTAGGTCTATTTCTATGGACTTTGTAGGGCTTGATTTTCTACGGACTCAGCAGTGATTTTTTCTATGAACTTTGTAGGTGTATTCTTTTGGCAAATGAAGAACCAATTCAGAGAGTGCAAGGTTTTATAAAACTTCTTTAGACTCTTGTCTAGAAATTCATAAGGAAGGTTAGCATTTTTAAACCTTTGAACTAGTTCAATGCCTTGGTTCAATGCCTAAGTTCATCAGCTTCATTCAAAGGTTTGGTTTAATTTAGTTGGTTCAATGCTTCGACAAAATTCAATGCTTTAGTTCAATGGTAGAGTTCAACATTTTGGTTCAAAGCTCAAATTCATCAGCTTTGGTTCATCACTTAGTTCATCAAATGGTTTAATCATTTGATTTACTCAGTCAGTTCATCGACAAGTTCATCAATAGGTTCAATCAAATGGTTCAATGCATTGGTTCAATAATTGTTTGAACCATTAAACCGGTTTAATGGATTGGTTCAATGCTTTGGTTCAAGTGAACAATTCAAAGGCTTGGTGTAATAAAGGATTGGCACATGGTGTTGAAACATTAAATCATTAAACCATTCTTGGTTCAATCGGTTGGTTTAATGCCTTGGTTCAATCGACAAGTTCAATACTTTGGTTCAAGTGAATGGTTCAAAGGCTTGGTGTAACAAATGAGTGGCACACAATGTTGAACTGTTGAACTATTGAATCGTTGAACCATTTTTGGTTCAATAGCTTGGTTTAAGGGAGTGTCCTAGAATTGAAGGGCAGGTGCCCTTGTAAAGGGTAGTTCTAGGTTCAAGAGCCCTTACAAAGGGCAAGAAGCACTTAAAAGGAAAAGAGCCGCAAAGGTAAGATTTTTTTGGACTTAGCATTGAAATGAATTCTTTTGGGCATTTTTTCCAAAGGAATTCCTTTCGACAAAAAGTTTGAAGGAATTCGGAGGAAGGCCACCAGCACGAAGAAAGGACCTAGGGAAGTCAAAGCGGTGAATTCTCGCAGACTATTTGTCCATGGCAAAAAGGTCACAAAAAAAGCCCATAGAAAAGGCCCAAAGTAATTTTCCAAGGACTATGACATCCCAAAAGCCATCAATTTTAAGGAGATAGATTAGCCATTGTTTTCAAGCGATGATAGGTGCACAGACGTCAATTTTAAGATAGTGAATTAGCCATTTACTTTTTAATTGCCTGAGTGCCAACCATGAAAAGAGCCCAAGGAACATAATGACCCACTAGAAGATCACCCCCAAGGGATGAAAGAGTAGAAGGAGACAAAACCAAGATGAGACAAGGTGCATAAAGAGACAAAGCATCCAAGTGGTGAGAGGAGAGGTCAACTCAGGGGTTTATTCCTATAGTTAGAATAGCACTTGCCAGATGGACAACCAAATGGTGCAAACAATAAGTGGCATAGCTTGTTTTCTCTAGTTTGTATTTATAAGTAGATAAGTTGTTTAAATGCCTTGAAGGGAACATTCTGTTGGGATGCCAAAGTGAAAGCAGGAATCGACAATCAAACGGCTCCCTCTTCCTAAGGCTTAGAGCGCACATGGGCCAGCTTGCAAAAAGAACACCAAAATATTTCCCAAGAAGCACCAAGTTCTCTTCCCCTTTCTATATATTGTAAAAATTCTCATTTGAGAAG
This sequence comes from Torreya grandis, assembly GCA_037957365.1. NCBI lineage: Eukaryota > Viridiplantae > Streptophyta > Pinopsida > Cupressales > Taxaceae > Torreya > Torreya grandis. The sequence continues at coordinate 551,434 of JARHVA010000865.1, forward strand.
GCATCTACTCTCTTAGCCTTAAGGCAAAACTCTATCCAAAAATCTCTTGGGCTTGTAAGGCAGAGCTCTGCTAGTTTTTACCTTGAATCAAGACTTAGCATTTTTACCTCTATCTAGACTTGCACTTTAAAGTATGTCTATTTTCTCCTTTGTGTTAAGTCATTGTATTTTATGCTTTCCACAGCTCAATTATAACATGTCTAGTGCATTGTGAAGTCTCTTTTCTGTAGGTCTGCCAAAAGTGTTCCTAGGGGAATGTAGGTGCTTGTGAATAGGCTACTATAAGTGTGTCTAAGGACACCTCTGGTAGTTTCTTCCTCCCTATATTTACATGAACCCCTAGCTGACTATTGCAGAAGAGCTTCCCACTTTAGATGAAGTGTATGGGCATTTCTTCCTAGTGAAAAGTGTATGTTCGAGCTGAGTGGGTCAACATTTTTTAGTTTATCACCTTTTTATTTTTAGGCTTAGGTTCTGTTTTCAGCATCTCTCTCTCACTTTTCATCCCCCCTTTTTCCATTTTATTTTTAAGTAGTAGGAGAAACCAGAGCCTAAAAGATACATCATAGGGAGCTAGCCCTTATCTAGAGACTCTCCCCTCTAGCTTCACCGATCCCAAAGGTGAGAGGGGAGTTTCCATTATTGTGTGTGGAAGGGCGGAAGCTAGGCATCTTGCCTCGAGTGCAATCCACTATGTCAACAATTTTTGGCACACCCAGTGGGACCAACTAGGATAAGTTGTGTCTAAAGAGTTGAAGAATTTTTGTTGTGTTCTTCAACCAACCAACCTTTGGAGGCTTTTACATCAACACTAATGGTGAATTTGAGTTGAATCAGCTGGTTAAGTAGCCTGGTGCCATCAAGAAATCACATATTTGTATGTATAATTCCTTTACACAAAATCATGGACCTTGTACTCCTTCATATGACTTCAATCAAACTCAAGATATTTAGGGAATCACCTCAAGTATCTCTCCTAGTTTCCCTTTAATGATAAGGGAGGTGGTACTGGAGTTTGAGAAGTAGGTAATGGAGATCAACAGACTGGATGAGTAGTATAGATATCAGTAGGAGCTGATGTATAAAGAGGTGTGTTTGTTTAGGCAAGCTCAGGCCTTGCAATCAATGGAGGAAGAGGTAGCAAAGTGGAGGAATCCATTCATGCAAGTCAATCAGCCTTGCACTCCCCCTCCTATCCTAAATAAATCCCCCTCTTGTACTCCAAATCCTTTCTATCAGATTTCATTTGCTCACTCCAACTCACCCGATGCATTAATCAACCCTGCTCTTAACCCTATGCACCTAGCCTTTAAGCATCAAAGGGAACTGGAATAACCTCCCATGGAGATGAACCTTAAAAACTCCTTAGATCATGAATCTTCTTTTGGGGGGAAATTTTTGAACCAACACATCTCTCTTGAAACTGCTCCTGCGCATCTCTATGATGATTCCTATGAGCTCTAAGAAAGACTCTTTCAGGGTAATCTAGCCAAGAAAATTGAAGATTTAGAGGATAAGATGAGACTACTTAGAGAAAGAGAGATGGAATTTTTAGACCTCGTAGAGGAGCCCCAAGACCTTGGAGAAAATAAAGTTACTGCCTATTCATAGGAAAACAAATTCCAATTCAAAGATCCTGATCTGGAAGAAAATAGTAGAATCATGGGGCAAGAAGGAGGAGAAGAAGGGTTTTTCTCAAAACCTTGAAGAATATGAGGCTGATCCTACTCATGATGATGTTGGTGACCTTCAAGAAAGGCTCTTCCAAGAGGATATGGCCAGAAGAATTGCAGAGTTAGAATCTAGAGAGAGATTCCTTAGCCAGTGTGTTATGGATGGTTTAGACCCAATGGCACATTCCATGTCTAAACACACCCCATCTACATACATCTAAGAGAGCTATTAGGCTACACCTAATATTGATGAAGTTCTAAACAAATGGAAGGAGGATAATCATTTGATTCTAGCTCAAGGACTGCCTCCTCTTCCACATGGTTTTTCCACTTCACCCCTTCTCAAGGAAGAACCTATTCTGCAGGAGGCAAGTGAGGAGCAGAAGATCCAATCTGTAGTTTTCCAAGAGGCTATCATGAGTGACAATGAAGAATAAATCATCATCAATGCTCCTTTTGAAGACCTCATCAGCAATGGAGAAGACGTAGGTCACGCATACATGCAGATGTTCCAGCAGTACGAGGAGGAACTTAAGCATGGTGAGCTCTCTCCCCCTTTGTTTGATGAACTTCATTATTGTTTCAATGAGGAGGACTACTATGTCGAGGAGCCTGAGTTAGAGGAGGATCAAGAGAATATCTTTAAACATCTAAAGATCTTGATCTTTGAGGAGGAAAAGGAGAGGCCTATCTTCCTTGAGGAAAGCCTTGAAGAAGAAAGTTTTGAATAGAGAGCTGATGTTCTATGGGGTGAGCAATTAGTTTGTGATTCCATTTTAGACATCATCATAGTAACCCTTCTTCAAAAAGGCTAAGAGGAAGTAGAGGATGAGTCTATTAGAGTCTTCAATGAAGTAGAAGGAAACAAGTTAAACCATGATGCACTGCAAGGGAGCTATACATATCAAAGGGCATATGGTGATGAGCCAGCAGCCATAGATTTCTTAGTGAAATACACCAGCATGAAGGACTAGCATTTAACAAGATTCCAATAATAGATAGAGTACATATATGTTGGAAGCATGTTTGAATCTGATCCACTTGGATACTAGCCAATCTAGGTGACATGCAAGAGGATCAAGTCACCAAATCTCCTTTTCATTCAGCCACTTATCTAGCACCATAAGTCTTCTTGCCATGAAGGGGACTTAAGAAGTTTTCCCTTTGATCCAGGAGGGAGGCAAACATTCCTAGTTAGTTGTATATAGTAGTTTGCTTTTAGTTTCTTTTCCTACTTTCCCTAAGTGAATTTTACACAAGTAGTGTTTTTAGTCTTGTGTGTGTTTTCCCTTTTGTCTAGGGTAAAAGGCTTCATGTTTGAATTTGGGATCACCCAAGGCAGTGGCTAACTCTTTCACAACTACATTTGACACCGTGCCCAATGGACTAAAAGGCAACTAGTCTCTAAGTATAGTAGGGATGCTTCCCTTGGGAGTAACCAATTTGTTGACCATTTTTGCTCAATAGGCCAAAAATCAATCCCCTTCTTCCCCTGTTATTCTAGGCCAATTCATTTTTTAATTTTGCACAAGTTCAAGAATTTATATGGACTTTACAGGTCTATTTCTACAGACTCTGCATGTCTTTTTCTATGAAATATGTAGGTCTATTTCTATGGCCTCTGCAGGGCTTGATTTTCTATGGACTCTGTAGGTCTATTTCTATGGACTCTGTAGGGCTTGATATTCTATGGACTCAGCAGTGAGTTTTTCTATGAACTCTATAGGTGTATTCTTTTGGCAGATGAAGAACCAGTTTAGAGAGTGTAAGGTTTTATAAAACTTCTTTAGACTCTTGTGTAGAAATTCACAAGGAAGGTTAGTATTTTTTAACCTCTGAACTGGTTTAATGCCTAAGTTCATCAGCTCAGTTCAAAGGCTTGGTTAAATTCAGTTGGTTTAATGCTTTGGAAAAGTTTAATGCTTTGGTTCAACAACAGAGTTCAACATTTTGGTTCAAATCTCAAATTCATCAGCTTTAGTTCATCACTTGGTTCATTAGATGGTTAAATCATTTAGTTCACTCAGTCAGTTCATTGGCAAGTTCATCGGTAGGTTCAATCAAATGGTTCGGTGCCTTGGTTCAACAATTATTTGAACTATTGAACCAGTTTAATGCTTTGGTTCAAATGAATGGTTCAAAGGCTTGGTGCAACAAAGGATTGGCACATAGTGTTGAACCATTGAACCATTATTGGTTCAATTAGTCAGTTCAATGCCTTGGTTCAATCAGCAAGTTCAATACTTTGGTTCAAGCAAATGGTTCAAAGGCTTGGTGTAAAAAATGAGTGGCACATAGTGTTGAACTGTTGAACCATTTTTGGTTTAATCGGTCAGTTCAATGGCTTGGTTCAAGGGAGCATCCTAAAATTGAAGGGCAGGTACCATTGTGGAGGGCAGTTTTAGGTTCAAGAGCCCTTACGGAGGGCATGAAGCACTTCAAAGGAAGAGAGCCGTAAAGGTAATATTTTTTTAGACTTAGCAATGAAACAAATTCTTTTAGACATTTTGTCTGAAGGAATTCCTTTGGACAAAAAGTCTGAAGGAATTCAGAGGAAGGCCACCAGCATGAAGAAAGGACCCAGGGAAGTCAAAGCGGCCAATTATTGTGGACTTTTTATCCATGGGAAAAAGCCCACAAAAAAAGCCCATACAAAAGGCCCAAAGGAATTTGCCAAGGATGGTGACGTTCCAAAATCCATCAATTTCAAGGAGACAAATTAGCCATTGTTTTTAAGTAATGACAGGTGCGTGGACGTCAATTTTAAGATAATGAAATAGCTATTTGATTTTGAATTACCTAAGGGCCAACCATGAAAAGAGCCCAAGGAACGTAGTGACCTGCCAAAAGATCACCCCCAAGGGCTGAAAGAATAGGAGACAAAAATAGGATGAGACAAGGTGCATAAAGAGACAAAGCATCCAAGTGGTGAGAGGAGAGGTCAACTCAGGGGTTGATTCCTGTAGTTAGAATAGCACTTGCCAGATGGACAACCAAATGGTGAAAATAGTAAGTGGCATGGCTTGTTTTCTCTAGTTTACATTTATAAGTAGATAAGTTGTGCAAATGCCTTATAGGGAACATTCTGTTGGGATGCCAAAGTGAAAGCAAGAATTGACAATCAAATAGCTCCCTCTTCCCAAGGCTCAGAGTGCACATGGGCTAACTTGCAAAAAGAGCACCAAAATCTTTCCCATGAAGTGCCAAGTTCTCTTCCCATTTCTATATATTGTAAAAATTCTCATTTGAGAAGTCATCCACTCTCTTAGCCTTAAGGCAAAACACTACCCAAAAATCTCTCGAGCTTGTAAGGCAAAGCTCTGCCAGGTTTTAACTTGAATCGAGACTTAGCATTTTTACCTCTATCTAGACTTGCACTTTAAAGTATATGTCTATTTTCTCCTTTGTGTTAAGTCATTGTATTTCATGCTTTCCATAGATCAATTACAGCATGTCCAGTGCATTGTGAAGTCTCTTTTCTGTAGGTCTGCTAGAAGTGTTCCTAAGGGAATGTAGGTGCCTGGGAATAGGCTGCCATAAGTGTGTCTAAGGATGCCTCTAGTAGTTTCTTCCTCCCTATATTTCCACGGACCCCTAGCTAACTGTTGTAGAAGAGCTTCCCACTTCAGATGAATTGTATGGGCATTTCTTCTTGGTGAAAAGTGTATGTTCCGATTGAGTGGGTCAACATTTTTTGGTGTATCACCTTTTCATTTTTAGGCTTAGGTTCTATTTTTAGCATCTCTCTCTCTCTCTCTTTTCATCCCCCCCTTTTTCCATTTTATTTGTTAGTAGTAGGAGAAAATAGGGCCTAAAGGATACATCAAAGGGAGCTAGCCCTTATCTAAAGACTCTCCCCTCTAGCTTCACTAGTCCCACAAGCGAAAGGGGAGTTTCCATTGCTGTGTGTGGAAGGGCAGGAGCTAGGCATCCTACCCCAAGTGCAATCCATTGCGTCAATAGGTAGACTTTAAAACACACTAGGTTTAAAATAAAAAGTTATTCTAGGTCTTTTGGAAACATGACACAAAATTTATACTTTGCATAAACTAGGTCTAAAAGGCCAAATAATTAATCTAACCATTTAAAAAACTTGGAATGAAATTAGGCATTTAGATTTAAACATAAACTTGAACTTTGGTAAAAGACATTGGATTTTAGGTAAATAAACCATTTCCCAAATTTAGGCATAAAACTCACTAAGGCAAGCATGGAATTAGTTCAATTTGTACAATCCAAAAGTGAGAGGTAAATGTCTAAGCCAAAATTACATGAGGCATAGGCATAAACCGATCAATGTTTGGATCTAAACTTATCACGACAAATTTTAAACTTGATTTAGAAGGATTAATTCTTAAAATGAATAACAAACTGATACTAGTCATAGACAAAAAGGCACATGTGGTTTTTGAAATTACAATTGAATTCAAATCAACAAGTATTTGAAATAATAAGAGAAATTTAATGACACTATCTTACTCTAAAGGTATGATAAATGGTTTGTTTCAAAAACTCTACGGTACAAGACTTGGAATGAAATGGGTAGCGTAATGACAACCCTTTCAAACAAGTGACACACACACACACACAAGAGTTTGATAAATGAGTAAGGTAAAGTGTGGCATTAAATAGATGAAATAACACCTATTTAAATAAAAGAGTTATGTGAAAACATGACTTATTTTTGATGTGGTTTAAACAAATACATAATGTTGACTCAAATCAATGTGAGTAAAAAGGAAACACCATAAAAACACCTAAGTGTATCATTCTAATCCTAAAAACTGACAAGGTGGCTTCATACTGTCAAATTCCACCTATATACTTTATCTTGAGAGGAAATAATGTTTATTAATCCAAAAATTTAAATGCATGAAAATTAGGGTTTTTAGGACCCCTCTTCTCTCAATAGTTTGTATGGTGACATGGAATTTTGGGTTACTCATCCTACACTGATAGTATATTTGTAGCAAGTGGGTTTGTCTAAAAATTATCAATTTTCATACATTATAAATGGTCCCATGTGTGGTTAACACTAGGACATAACACACCATTTGGATACACATTAACTAACTTATTTATGAAAAGCTCTTGTCCTTTTCATAACCACTACATCTATCAAATGCTTAATTTAGTGTGATGTCTGAGTTAAACTTACATTATGAGGTAGTCTCTTACTAATGGACCTTGTTTAACATATAAAATAAGCATCTCAGTAAGTTCACCTCAATTTACATACCCCTATCTTGGAGTAGGGTTGAAGTGATTTCAGGAGATGAATTATCAAGTCAAAAATTCCATAGATAACTCATAGGGAGGCTATGAATTCCCTCCCATAAGCTAAGATGAATGAAAATAAAAAATGCAAAAGGAATTTAAGGTTATTTTGGGATTACCTAAATCACTTGAATTTTGGGGAGTACCTTAGTAAATTTCTTTCCAAACTTTGGAAAAAGTGACAAAACCAATAATTGAATCATTTTTTATCACCCAAGTTCCCTATAGGGGATGGGGAGAGAACATACATGCTACACTTGATTTTCAAAACAAACACACAACAATAATAAGAAAGTAAATTCTCTTGAAAACACTTAACTAGAGTGTGAGTTAATTTTTAGAGCACCAAGTAAAATATGATGTGAATTTTATCCCCTTGGCATTGTTTTAGTTGTGAACTTTTAAAAATGAAAAAAAATCAAGTAACTAATTTTTAAACACCAAATCTAAATGTGAGTTAAATTTTAGCATGTTAAAAACATCTTTCCTTGGTCTTTGGGTTTTATAAAATGTGTTAGGGGGTAATTATGATTAGAAGATAAAATAAATTGAGAAAATGATAGTTAAAATTTAGCTCTTAATTTTTTTATGTTTTTCACATAGTGCAATACCATATATACATAGATCAATACCACAACTTTCTTGCAAAACTGCAACTGGTTAGTGCAAAACTGCAACTTCCTACAAAACAAAGTGTTAGTGCAAAACCATGACTATACAATGAAAAATCATTGATTATAGGGTCAATATAATAGATTTCAAAGTTAAAACTGTAATTTTTAAATCAATAACATGACTATAAAATCAATATCATGATTGTTAAATAAATATTGTGACTATTAAAGTAATATCATGATTGTCAAATAAATATCATGGATTTTAGGACAAAACCACAATTATAAAGGCAATAACACAATTATCAAAGGAAATATCATAGATTTTAAGATAAAACCACAACTACTAGATGCAAAAATTAAAATTCAATATCACTAATCCATAATTGAATATCTCTACTTCATAATGAAAAAATGCAAGTACACAAAGCAAAATTGCAACTTCTTGTGTAACATTTGTGAGCTTCAAATTTTCACCTTTTTAGCTAAAAATTTAAGATTTTGACATGAATAATGTTAGAAAGATGTCTTAAATTTACATGGGAAGAACTTTGTGGGGTGTGGGTCCCACCAAGCATGTCAGCATGTAAACAAGGAATCCATAGAGAGGAGATTAGTATAGTGTTAGTCTAGAAAACCAAATCAAAATAAACACACTAAACACAAACAACTCTATCCTAGAAACTAATGAGAGCATATGTAACAAGCATACAATGAAAAAACAACTAGAAAACAAAATAAATCATCATTTGACCTTATTTTTAGCTCCAAAATGGCTTATTGAATTGGCTTGCTCAGCTATGTACTCAAGAAATCTTTGTCAATGAAGATCTATTGCTCCACCTTTCCTTAGCAACTTGGAAATTTTGGTTGGCTTAGCTTGGCTTATGAAATTGGCATGATAACACTACTATGAATATTTTTGGAAGTATTTTGGAATAATAACATTGCACTAAGAATTCCTTTTATTGTATTTGAGAATAATAAATTTACACCAAAAGAGCTTAAAGATAAATAGGTGATGCCTTGTATTTATAGCCTCCAAAGTTAACTTTCACCCAAGTTGAGTTAGGATGAAATTAAGAATGGAATGAGTTCAAACCAAACCTAGGTGAGTTGAGTCTAACTCCAACTAAATTAAGGAGGTGGCATGTAATTATAATTTTCATTTAATAGGGCATGACTCACAAATTAGATATTTATTATAAATTTTATGAGAGCTTGATAAATTATAAAGGTAATGATGAATAAGATTGATACTTTAAATTTTTGAATTTTCATTTGATATTCATTAATTGAAAATGGATTATTTAGCTAAGCATTTAATCTAGGTTAATTAGTTAAATCATTTTAATTATCATTTTATCTCTTTTAATAATTTTTCAAGTGCCCCACTTAATGGGTCCGTAGGCCAAACTGCTAGTTGTTATGTCACAATGTGACTGGGGATGAATCTATGATAGGTTATTATTGTGTATGAGATAATACCCCAAATAGGGATGCCTCAAACTGATTCTAAGCACTAATGAATGATGTGCAAATGAAATTGGGATGTTCAGTGATTCCTGAGCTTAATTTACCATGTTTGGTAGAAATCTATCTAAAGTCTAGTCAGAAGCTATCATCAAAATATTAGAGAAAATGAGGGACCAAATACTTAATTCAATGATGTCAGCATTACTATATTCTTCCACCTAGTGGAAAACTACTTAACACCAATGAATTTGAGTTCCACCTTGAATATTTCAAGGTAGCCATAAAGAAGAATGTGGTGAAGGCCAATAAATATGGGGTTTGAATTGTTTTATAACTTTCCATGTAATCCACCAAAAACATAATTTAGGTGAACATAGTTGATATCTCTCTTGAGGCCCCTCTTAAAAAACATGTTAATTTATTAACTCAAGTTGAAATTTTGTTTAGGGAGCCACCTATCAACCTCCCTAAGATGGATATAGATACAAATATCATTATAGATGCATTAATAGATTATCATATCACCAAATTCAATTAGGAATTGGTCCCCTCAAGTTTTTAGTTGATGACGATTTCATTCCTCTTATGGTCCCAAAAGGAAATGTTGTTCTCATGTTTTCTATGTTATTCCCTCTTTTTCCTCTTTTGGGACATTTTATTCTATGGTCATAAATATTTTTTACATGATGGATTGGAGTGGGATTATATGTAATTTTGTGGTGGATCCTATCACACTACTTTATATGTTATTTTTTAGTATTGTTAAAAGGTCAAAACTTTTGTAGTAGAAGGCGTGTATAATTAATGCACTTATAGATTTTTTTTGAATTCTATCAGTTTTGATTATATTATATTTTGTTTGATTTATGAATGCCTTCCAATTTTTTGGTGGAAAAAGGATAATATTAGTACTAAAGGCTATGATATGGGATTTTTTGCAATACATGTGTCTAATTAAGAATGAGTAGCATGTTGTTCTAATTAGTTTCTATATTTATTTTCATTTTAAAAAGATAGTTATAATTTTGTGTGTATGTTAACTACAATATTGTAAGTGATTATATTTAGAATTAAGTTATATGAATTGAGCACATGATATTTCCTTTGAATCCCCTCCTTATGTGTTGAAGTTTGAGCTTGTGTGAAACCCAACATACATTGGCAAAACTTTAGATAGTCCCATATTCAGTCTTAAGAATTAAGCCTTCCATATTCACCCAGAAATCCTCATCTTTTTCCTCACCTTAATCCTCTTTTTGAAATTTATTTAACTAATAAAAAAAAATTAATCATAGTGGCACACAATCAAGGATTGGTTTGAATATAATCAAATACTTGAAGAAATACCCTGTGTGTAGTAGCGAAATCAAACATGAACTAGGAGAATATTATAACTCAACAATTGAAAGATTGCAATCTTAGAATTAGCATCATTAGACATAAAATATTTAGGAAGGTATATTATATAGGTGAAATATAAAAGTGTTCTCACACCCTCATAAATGTGGGATTATCTTTCACAATAACATAAAATTGACCTAAGCAAGTTAACGAAACATGTGTACATAAAAACCACTAAATGAAATAAAAACCTACACTTATCACCCTTAAGTGTAACTTAGGTGGGTAGTCTAATTAGGTCCCAACATAAATTCCTGATGAGGTTCCCAAGTATAATAAAACTCCCCATAAAAGAGGATTCTATATTTGCCTAAACCCCAAGAAGATCCCATAAATGAAGATACTTTCTTTTAGTGAAAATTTTGGTGAATATATCATCAATTTGATCTATTTTTTAGATGTAGTAGAGATCAATGACTTGTTCATGGATGATATACCAAATGAAATGCATACAAATAAATATATTCTTGGTATGTTAATTTAGGACCAAATTCCTATAGATCTAAATTATGTTTTGGTTGTCGTATAAGATGGTTTTGGTCATTGAAACTAGATGCCGAGCTTAGTTAGAATCCATTGAATCCAAATAGCCTTAATAAAATAATTAATAGGTACTATATATTATAAATCTATAGAAGATAAAGTAATAGCATTATAAATCTTACTTGACCAAATAGTTATACTTGAACCAAGGGATAAATTATAGCTGAAGTAGACTTAAAATTCTGAATATATCCAAACCAATTTGAATCTATATAACCAATTAAGTTAACATTATTTTCCACTCCATAGTGAATCCTGAAACTATGAGTACCTTGAATGTACTGGGGAATTTTCTTAGCTAATTTTTAATTCATCTCATGTGGTTTTTGAATAAATCTAGAGACCATGTCCATTACATATGAAATATTAGGTCTAGTTTGTGAAAAGTAGATGAGATTTCAACAAATTATCAATACGAGGTAGCATAAACTAAGGGACATGGACAATCAGCCTCAATATTCACACTAAATAGAAAGGGATTTGGATATGGATTATAGTTAGCCATTTTAAACTATGAAATCAAATAAATAGCATAATTTGATTGTGTAACAGTGATCCTAGATTTAGATTGAGAAATTTCAATCTGGAACAAGTAATATAACAATCCTAAGTTAGTCATTGAGAACTTATTAGAAAAAGTAGTTTTCACTAATGCAATGAACATGAAGAAATATTTGTAAATAATAGGTCATCCATGTAGATAACTAGAATCAACATTAAATCATATTACCATAAAATGTAGACATTCATATCAGAATTGCATTTGGTAAACCCAATAGAAAGAAGAAAAGTGTCCATCTTGGCATACCAAGATTGAGGCACTTGTTTGAAGCTATAGATAGATTTTTTAAGTTTTAAAACTAAGTAAGAATCTTCCAGAAATATAAGTGGTTTCTCCATGTATATTTCCTCTTTGAGGTCACCATGAATAAAGGTACTCTTCACATCCATCTGACGAACATCCCGATGATGTGTTGTGTAAATGGCAAGAGTGAGTGAAATTAAATCCATTTTATAAATTAGGGTGAACATCTTGGTATAGTCAATGCCAAGTACTTGATAAAAATCATTTTCTTCTAAACATGATTTGAATTTCTCTATTGACCCATCTACTACAATTTTTTTCATTAGATCCACCTACATCAAACAAGTTTTATTTCCTTGGGAAGTGGGAATAAATTGTAATTGTTGTTATTTAATAGTATCCCACTCAGGAGTGTTTAATGCCTCATAGAAAAATTATGGATCAAAATCAAATACAATGAAATAATGTGTGACATTGTGGAATTATGAACATATTTGCTTAGTGTTTAATGGATATTCAACCCATTGGCTAGTACTTTATAGTGTTTATCTATCCCAAAAAGGAAGTGATCAAAGAGTCATGAGGGGAGTCTTCATTATTTGAAGATATTTTGGGAGGAGGAGATGATTTATCATAATAATCTCATCATCATAACTAGAATAATAATATTGATCATCAAGAAGTTACTCAAGTGGATCTAAATCATTATAATTATCATCAAATCCTAGTGCATCTAAAGAAGAGGATGTATTATCAAGTGTGGAGTTCAAAGGACCCTATTTAAAATGAACACTCCTCTCAACAAAAAACTCATGATAGGTGGGATCAATAATCATATCTCCCTTAACACCAATATATCTAAAGAAAATTCGAGGTTGACTTTGAGGTTCCATTACCTTATATTTACTCTTCAAAATGTGGGACATAGTAGGAGATCCAAAAACTCAAAAGTTCTTCACTATGGGTTTCTAAATGATCCAAGATTCAAAAGGAGTGAATCCATTAAATAATTTGTGAGAAATTAGGTTATGGATATAATAAGAATATTTGATGGCCTCAACTTAATGCTGAGGTGCAAGAAACTTGGAGTTTAGCATATAGTTGGCCATTTCCTTCAAGGACTTATTATACCAATTTACAACAAAATTATATTAAGGACTATATAGAACTATATGCTGTAGTCCAATCCCATTTGAAATTTAGAATTATTCAAAGTGATTACTAACATACTCACCACCATTATCAATGTGAAAAATCTTGATGGATTTACATGACTATTAGTCTACAAGTGCCTTGAAGTTTTGAAAATCATTAAAGACATTAAATGTATACTTATGAAAATACACCCAAGTGTAGCTTGAAAATTCATCAATGAAATTAAGCATGTATTTAGTCATATTAAAAGAAGGTTTTGGAAATAGACCAGTAATGTCACCGTCGATAATCTCTAATATATGTTCAGCGATTTATGATTTGACCTTGTCATACTTCTCCTTAGGATGCTTAAAAAGTATGTAACCCTATAAAACTCCATTAAAAACATGACTCATGGAAATCCTAAAACCACATATTGATGACTGAGTTTATTTAGGTAGAAATAGTTGAGATGGTTGAATAACTCATGCCATAATTTACTCACCTTATCTAAATGAGTAACCAATATAGTAGGGGGTTGATCTAGATAAAAATGTGAGAAAATATATAATCATTATTGGTGATCTATTCTCCCAAATATAACTATGGAGTCACTATTGATTCCCTAAAAACCACTAAACTGGGTGTGAACTCAATTCTCTTGCCTAAACCATTGTGAGTGGTCTAATAAATAGATAGGATATGAGTGGATAAAGAGGGAACACATAACATCATGAAATAAACCTTAATTTGCTTTAATATATCCACTCCCACTAACTTCTATGGAAGTATTGTCATCCAAAAATATGGATGGCATGAAATAAGGCTCCAAGGATGAGAACATGTCCTGTGATGAATCCATGTTATGTGAGGCACCAAATGTAGTTACCCATGTGGAATGCTAATATGTTTTGATGTGGATTTTATACACACATAAGAATAATCATGATGTAACCTATAACATTTTAGGATATTTTTGAAGTTTAAATTAACTCAAGGGCATGAGTTGTAGGTATTGGGTCTTGTAGTGACCAGTGTTGGAATGTTATTGAGTGAAGAAACTATTAACCAAGATGGTTCAAATATGGATATAAGATTCACTTAGTTTTAATGTAATGGAGATGGACTTAACAAATCTAGACAAAATTTTAAAAAACCAAAAATAGAGGGAATAGTAATTAAGAAAAGAGTATATATAAATAGAGGACATGGAATCAATCGAACTAGCCTCAAAATATGGATAAATACTAAGGGACTAATGATTTAAGCTTGTTACTTTGGCACACAAAAATGATAAAAATAGTAAAGAGGTATGTGGAATATGATACAATTAAATATTATTCATTAGCTAAAGGTTAATTTTATTAAGATTTTTGTATAATTTATTAACAAAATATTATAGCTAGTACCAAAGATTACCTTCGACTAGCTATGGCTTAGTCTAGGAATTTGCATTAGGCAATGTTTCTACACAAATTTAGAGAATAACATAATAAACTTATTGTAATAAAATAAGGTATGTTAACCTATAATTTCTATTGAACATTTTAAATTCATAAAATCCTACTAACTAACCATAAAATACCTGCAATAACTATAACATTTATCAAGAAACTAAGCTACTAGTTAGATAAAGTGCATAAAAACTATAACACATACATGAAAGAAAAAAGTATGCAACACATGTTTTTTAGAACAACCAAAAAGGTATCTATCTATATTTAATAAAAAAAAAATCCTTCTTTTATAATACTAGAGATACATGTATATATAGGCTTAGGATGGGGATGTCTCATCTCTCAATCCATGCTAAAAGTTTCATCATCATTTGGCCATGATGTAGCCAATCATTCACAAAGTAAAAAAATTGTTAAAATAATATTCTATTACGAAAAATCAATGTAACTACAAGGGGAAATGCCTACAAAGAGGCTATGATAACTGTTGATACTTTGGCATTAGTAGTTGTTGTAGTTGTACCCTGAGTTATAACTATGTTTATCCTGGGTGTTTGAGAAGTAGTTGTAATTGAAATAACCAGTAGAGTTAGGTTAGCTAGATATGCTTTCCTACTCACTTATATTTTAAAATAGAGGGTGTGACTCACCTAAAAGTCTATTTTAGCTACCTTGAATTTGAAAAAAGGCATTTTGAAGAGATGGGAGATTATATCCATCATCTATATATGTACCCTTAATGCATACCCAAGATGCACATAAAGGGTCTTTATGTTAATGGCTTGACTTCTAAATTTTTTTATCAATTGGAGCAAGTCTTCTTAGGTTTTATATACAAATCCCTCAACCTTTATCTTAAAATTATCTACTATTGTTCATAAGATATATTCAAATATGGACTTGAGGAATAATTCCCCATTAGGGTTAATGACACCATTTATTATCATTTCCCTTAAAATTATAATGGAAAAATCCATGTGGATGGTGAGTTATTGAACTAAATTTCACATTTTTTGATGCCATCTAATCAATTTATTTCTCTTAGAAGATACATAAATTAAGACCCATGTTGTATATAGAGTAATTATTAAGTTTAGATCGTCATAGGCTTTTTTTCAAGATGCTTCGATTAATAAATAGAATATAGCCACCATTATCTTCGCCAAATTATAAAGGGTGAATACATCTCCCCACTTAGGATATGGCTCCTTATTTTCACTTTTTATTAACTAGATAATGTCGAACAACTTCTATGATACTCTTTTTATGTTATTCATGATGTCTCTAGGAGGTTATATGGTATCCCTTCCTTATAGTGCCTTTATAGATTGATTAAAGCCTTTAAAATTCTATTTTATTACTCCCCCTATAGAGTCTACAAAGGTGTAATGGTCCTCTATGTAATTGACAATATCTAAAGGGAGTAATTTTATTATCTTTTTCAAAGAGAAGACATATTATATTTGCTCCAATTCTACCCTTTTTCCTTTATAAATTATAGTTTTCCTTTTGAACTTACTCATAATATTTAGTTTTTTGTCAAATTGAAACTTGAATATTGGATATTCAATAATAACTAGGTCCCACCTATCTTATTCTACCTATTACATTTTCTAGATCCATTTACGGATGTTCAAGGATACTGGTTATTATGAAGGTACATCTTGATCTATAAGAGTGGTAGATGGGGATTTCCATATAGGTATCATAGGATTGGAATAAGATGTTGAGAGGTTCTTAAAAACTTACTACCTCTCCTTGTACCATGAGTTCTTCATCTATCTTATGTAATTGACTTTATTGAGATGAACCATGTTTACCTTATTATTCTGGTTGAGGTGCTCCATGAATTCCAATAGGTTCAAATAAAACATATTATTTATAAATTTTATCAAGATCTTCATGAAGTGGAGATGCATCATCCAAGATTAAGCAAAACTTTTCAAGGTCATCCTAAAATTCCAACTCTTCATAGTCAAGATAAAGGGATTGAAGTTTATCAACATCCTTATTAATTTCTTATGGAACATCATGTTGGCTAATGAGTACCTCTTCTTCACTTTGTGTTGTAGGTTGATCATCATCATCTTCCATGAAGCATGGAAATTCATCAGTTCACTCAAGGTCTACTTCTTCTCTTACCATTAAAGGGTCTTCTTCTCCCAAAACCTTTATTGGCTACTCCATATAATTAGCTCCTTCTTCAATATGTTAAAGGAACTCATCTACGATAACATCATCCTCCAACTCTTGAGGGGTCTTAAGAACACTCATTTGATGTGGAGGCAATAGAGAAAAAGTACTGAATGGTAATCCTTTAGGTGCTTTGTCAACCTTGTTCACATAGTGACTTTGATTCAACACATAGTTATCCTCCTTTTTAAAGTTCATAAAAATATTACTTTGATTTCTACCTTCTCCATGAGTATCCCTTTGTATGAGATTTTCTTCTTCTGATGTAAGATAAGGAGTAGTTATTTCTTGTGCCACTAAGGCTTAACAACCTCCTCCACCATCATACACAAACTGACCTTGAGATTGTCTCTAATGACCCAAATGTTCCTCTCTTTAGACCAAGCTAGTATGGAATGGAACAATAGCCCTTGTGGATGGAATAGAATTCGGATTATAGGCATTTGGATACCTATTAAAACCTTGTTGACCTGGTCTTCCTCCTTGGTAATTATATTAAGGTAGAGGTCTATAAGTTTGTGAAGGATAGTATTGAGGAGTGCTTACATGTATTTGAGCTTGTCTGAGCTAAGATTGTAATGACTTAATCATTACATATTTATCTATTTAATTATCCACCTTCTTGGGGATGGTTCTAGGCTTGACATTGGCATTGGGAACTTGTGATACACTTAGAGTTTCAACTAGACTATGAGACAACAAAGACATATAAACTCTTGGGGGGATCTTCTTAGCTTGTATCAAACTATTCTCAGCTTTAATAGTTATCTCATATGCATCAAGTAGAGTGAATCTTCACATTGCCTACAACATTGCTACCACATCAGTGCCAATGGCCTTGAGATAGGTAGGGAATATAAATCTTGGAGGAGGCCTCATGATAGGTGGAAATCTATACCATGTATTTTGAAATCTTTCATTGAAATCTCCCAAAGATTCATTAGGACTCCTCTTTATCACATTCAACTGATGGCTTAGTGAAGTATAATCACTCTTATTCTCAAATATATTCACCAATAACTCTCTAAAGCCATCACAACTAGTGATGTAACTAACTCCCAATGTCCTATACCAATCAAGTGCTTTACCCTTCAGAGATATGGTAAGTAGTCTAATAGCTATGTTAACTTGGGTGATATTGTGGAAGTTTTAAAAGTTTGATATGTCCCTAATGTGATTAGATGGGG
Source organism: Torreya grandis (assembly GCA_037957365.1). Taxonomy (NCBI): domain Eukaryota; kingdom Viridiplantae; phylum Streptophyta; class Pinopsida; order Cupressales; family Taxaceae; genus Torreya; species Torreya grandis. The sequence goes on from JARHVA010000865.1 coordinate 569,194, forward strand.
TAATATGACCTTATCCATTAAAGCTAGGGAGACTTTTGGTAGTATTAGGAGGAATAGGGTCATATTAAGGAAGATTAATTAGATTTTGAGTATTGAAGACTGGGAAAGGATGTATCCTATCCATCTCTTCTTTCTCCTCTTGTTATCTTATCTCCTCACATTCCTCTTCTTCTTCTAAACCTTCTTGTTCAAGATATTGTTCCTCAAGAAGTTTTTTAGATAGAGGGACTTGATTGAATGCTCTTCTAAAAGATGATCTAGTAAGGACCATAAATTATAATGTGAATAATTTGATCTAAAACTAGAGATTCTCACCTTTTGGAGTCACTAAATTTTGCATTAGAAACACTTCTAAAAACTTGGGCTTGTGAAGATCAACATTCACCTTGACATGGAAGAAAATAGGACCAGAGTCCCACCAGGCATGCAAAAACTATTGTCATGAAATTATGCACCCTAGGATACTCTATCAATATCCTATAATTTTATGCAAAAATGAATCATTTTTCAATTTTTGGGTGAACTTGTAGGAGAGATGAATCTCTAGGTTATGAGCGCTAGATCCCTAGATTCTTCTTGAACTGCATATCACCTAATCTAAAGCTTTTTCATGATAAAAGGGTTATAATTTTTCATGAAATGGAAACTACACTAAAGAGGTGATACACCAAAACATATCCCACTAACTATCACATTCCTATTAAGCAAAAAAGTTTTTGAAGACCAACTCTAGGCATTGAATGACTATAGCATAATTGATTCAATGTGAAGGTAGCATACATGGAATAATCAATAAGATAACTAGTCTAGGGGTAAATTTCACACCATTGAGATAATTTTTTACTTTAATAAGAGCCTATTACAATCAATACACTTCACATGACCTACTAAAATTAGAACTCTTACTTAAACATGAAGGATAAAAGGAGTAAGGATGATACTATCACTTAGCTCTACTATTCATCACTCACACACTTATAAAATGATTTTCAAAAACCAAAATTAGACTTGTCTTCAATTTTCACATAAAAAATTCAATGTCATACTAGCCAGGCTTTGCCATACTAGCTGTGGTCTCTTTTTAATAGCCAAAATGGCTTAAATTTATAGAATTTAGAAGAAAAGAGAGGAGAGAAGTTGAAGAGGCACCATAACAAGTGTCAAAGGTATAAATAAATTTAAATACATGTGTATGATGTTTAATAAGAGTCATGAAACTAAATTTCACTTGATCACATCCCAAATTAGCCTCCTCTTCCAAGTGTGGCATTGTAATCCTCTTAATCATTCTTCATTTTCAAAACTGCCTTCATCATGGGCTTTATTGAGCACTCCAAAGCAAGTGGTGGATAAATCTCTCATTTTTGAGGAGAAAAGGAGTTAAAAATATGATTATACCTACACTGGGATTTTTATTCATCATGACATTCTCTTACACAAGCTCATCCTCACCTTGCAACCATGATCACTCTTCAATAGGCTTATTTTGACACTTGGCACTAGAATATTTGTATCTTCCATAATTTATCCATACCATGGTTCTTTTGTCATGTTTTATGACACCTCATATGCTTTTCTTCATAAAAAACATCATAAAAATCCACCAAACTTGAGTTGCCATACTCTTCACTATGTCATTGTAGATGCTAGTTTAGATAGGCTGAAGTTAGAGGATTATCAAGGAAACTTTTGAGAATTTCAATGACCTAAAAATTATATGAGGAGTTTTTTCAAGTCTCAAGATACCCTCCCAAGTGGTTGGCATATCATGATCATCTTTAGGACCTATAAAACATAAGAAAATGTCAAGAAAACTTACTCTATGATCCACATGTATGTATTTTTTAAAATATAATCCCATTTAATTTACCCTCATGTAGTTTTAAAAAACTTATATTTTATACTCATGGTAAAATTCATCCATATGGAGGCACTTTTATCTTGATTTCTACCATTGGGTCATAAACAGGGTTTGAGAGGGTTTTAGAGTGACTAGCCCTATTAGTATTTGTTCATGAATATTTCACATTATAATTACATAAAAATTTCAATAAACTATCCTCAAGGACATTTTAAAACTCTTATAAATTCTTATAGGTTCCATGCATCAGTTCATGAAAGTTATGGGCATTTGATCTTGACCATTATAGCCATTTTATGTACTTCTGTAAGGGTTTAAGAGCTTTAAAGCCAATAATTTTCTTATTAATGGATTTATTATCAAAAAACTTATTAAATAACTTGTTTATATGTTCCAAAAACATTTCTAAATCCTTTTAATAGCTTATTTAGAAATATAAATGAAGATGACCCCTGTTTAACAACTAGGCTTAGACCTTGTCAACAGATCTATTTGCACCCTTAGAAAAAATTGAGGCTCAAATATATTTATTTTAATCCTATTATGTTTATAAAATTCATTAATATCCTCATTAAAATTATAAAATTACTTAGGAAGGTAAAAATGAAAATGACCATTCTTACCAATCCCATCCCTTACCATTCCTAGCCATCATGACTACAAACCTCCTTGTGTAGGGTATCTTGTTTGATTAAAAAGAATATATAAAGGTTATTTATGTCTAATTTTATCTCATAAATATTATATAATAATAATTTTATCTTTTATTTCCTTTTGGTCATCAATTTCACCATTTTTCTCAAAATTGTCATCTTCATGCATGATGAAACTGCTCCTGCTCTGAAACAAAATAGATAGGGTTTTCACTATTATTATTGTAAAATTTATGATTTTATAATATTTTATGAATCATAATTTTACGTTTTACCAAATTTTATCTCTTAAATCCTCCATTAGACCACCAAACTCCTTAAATTTTCTAGGAAAACCTTTGAAGAAGGCAAGCAGTGAAGGTAGGTAGAGTATAGGTTGGGTTTGGAGGTTTAATGGATTTAATTAATATTTATTATGAAATTTAGGTATCATAAATTCTTAAAATAACATAATAAAACCATTTATTGTTCCATTTTACCCTTAAACACTTCCTCATGCTCTTCAAAACCTAGCTAGGTCTATGACTACCCATAGGGAGATCCTTATTTAAGGCCTAGTTGTAGGCTATTTTGAGATTATTTTGGTCTTTAGGAACACTTAAATGATGTTAAAAATATAATTTATGTTTCCATACATAACTTTACCATATTTAATCTCACTCATTTCACTATTTAATTTTATATTCCCAAGATGAAGACACAACTATTTAAGACTAAGACAAGCCTTAAAATCTTGCTAGTAGGTGTTTGTTTGAGCTTTGGTTGATGGTTTTGGATCTCCTCTTCATGATAATAAGTTAATATTAATATAATAATTATTTAATTTACCTTTTAACCTTAAATATATATCAATTAATGCTCAATATCTTTAACTAGTACTCTACCCTAACTGTAGTAGTCACTATTCTACCTCTATAGGTGCATTCTTGGCAAGATTTGGGTCTTGTAGATGTTGTGTTTAGGATAATAATAAGATACTTGAGTTAAATTATAAATAATTTAAATTTATATCTACCTTAGGAACTCTAAACCAAGCTCAAAATCCAATCTTCTACCTCACTACCAGTGTACCCCACATGACTATGTTTATGAGTTTTAGGGTTGCCTGTAGGTTAGTTTGAGATCACTTAGGTCATGTTGTTGACAATAATAAAATTAAATTTAAGCCTAGTGTCCTTCAAGTATCCAAATTAAATTTAAACATCTAACTTGAAAAATATTTTCCCAATTTAGGTAGATATCTACTAAAGCCTACTATAGGTTAGTGTTCCTAGGCCTGTTGTATGGACAAGGAGGTTGCACTAATGGTCAAAACTCCAAACTACACTTTTTATTCATAATTTTGTCTCATGAGAAACTTTTTGAATAATTTTTAATGGTTAAAACTTGGTATCATGGTCTAATATTGTCAAAATTTAAGTACAAGTCAATTTTTCAACACTATCTTGTAGATATCACTGCCCCTTTTTTGTGGGTTTTTGGCAACTTTGAGAACTTGAAACTCTCATCTCCACTTACCTTTTGGTCCTCAAAGTTGAAATAGTTGGTATATGTGGATATGGATACTATAAAAAATAATCAATACCATTTGAAACTTCTATTTTCATGGTATATACTATCCCCAAAATGCTCTAGGATATTTGTTTGGTCTATTTGGGGACTGAGAACCCAATACAGTCAACTCATTCTTTAAAGTGAAAACCTTGCCTTGTATAGCATCTAAACTTACATGGAATAAAATTTAAGACCCTTTTGTAATTTTATTACCTCAAGATGAACTCCACCATGTATTTCATGACTTACATCTCCATATAATTTCTTGGAAACCTTGTAGAAGCTAAGTGCGAGCACCCTCTGCTAACTAGACAATGAAAAAGGAAAATTGGACAAATTAGCTTTGAAGGGGAATTTATTTGATTTTTCCCAAGATAATTAATTGAAACAACCTTTTAAAACATGAATCCAAGCATCAAACATCTTTTATGGATATCTCTTCCATATTGTAAAATGTAGGTTACCCATGACTGCCCAATTTGAGAAACAAGCACACTTTAGAATTCTCCTTCAAGGAAATTAAGAGATAAGAGTTAGATGATGGAAAAAAATTTAGAGAGGACCTATTACCACATTAAAACACTTCATCAAACCCAAAAAAAACCATGTATTCTTGAAAATAAGAAATAGATACAAACTTATACCCCTCTTGAATACAAATTCATAAAAAGTGATTATTCATGAAGGAGGAGGCATCAATCTGAAAGTTCTTATGATGGATTTCAAGTATACTCAAATTAATATCCACATGTAGAATCATTCCTCCTGACTCCACTTGTACATTCCATAACAAGTGTTTGAAATTTCCTTTCCTTATCTTGAAAAGTGAATATGAAGAAAAATGAGTTGGAAATGAAATTTTTTATGCAATATCTAAAATACAATTGTGTAAATGACCTGTGGGGAGGAGAACAGTAACACCACCACATTTTTAGCTACAACGGAACTTGAGAAGTCTATACAAGTGTTAAAAATGGCCTATTTTCAAGGGAAAATTGTCATTTCTTGCATATATCTAATTTATAACTACCACCTGATTGTTATTGACATCATTTGACCTTCTCTAGGTTCTTATCCACCTCAGTGATAAATATTTCAACTTGAAAGTCCTCAAAAGTCATTTAATTGAGCTAAAAAAGTGGCCAAATGACCCTTTTTGCACATGAAACTTATCAAAAGATAAATTCATGACTTAAAAACATTTAAAAACATGTCAAAGACCATATTAGGACCTATTAAACACAAATGTTCACTTTGACTAAGTTTGACTAGGTTTGACCATGTTGACTTTAGTTGACTAGGTCAGCATAAGGGAGGTGAGCTTCAACAGGGACTAGGGGAAAGGCAAGTGAGACATATTTAGGATAATAAGATACCCCATAGGACATATGAAACTTTCCTCAAATGTTTAAAATAGTAGGGTTGACCCAAATTTTACTTGGGGTCAAATTTTGTCAATAGGTCCTATAATTGAATATGTAGACGGGGTGGCAGAAGTTGTGAAATATAATCCATTATTTTAAACTTAAGATCTTTCATTTTTTTAAACTATGTAATTTCTTGATCATCAGAGAGATAAATTCACACTATCAATTATTAATTACATGGAAATTTGTCTATAATTGACTTCATTTATCACATATATTAATTTTGGACTCTTCACCTATGTTGAATTAAATGGACTTAATCATCCAATTCTTATAGATTAATATAACCAATGGACTTATTTTTATTTAATTTCTTCCATTTTCATATTTCAAATTTCCCTAATGAAGTGTCATCACCTTTTATGATCCTAGGAACTAGGTGGATTCTCTTACTTTTTGTTTGAGTGTTTCATTACCTCCATTTGAAACTTGGTGACATTATGTGTATACACATAATATTTTCAATCTTTATCAATTACTAATGCTTTCTATATTTCAAGAAATTATCGAGTCTCAATCTCTCTGAGTGCATGCCTTAGGGGGTGCACTAAGAAAGGGGTAGGTAGAACATTAGTGGTTTGTAGGATTGTTGTCCTTTACTACCACTTGTTATCTACATAACCATCTCCTAAAAACATTCCCCTAAGCTTAGTCTCCTCTTTTTCACCCTCTTTTAGTCATTTTTCATGTTCATTAGCCCTTCCCTATCCTAAAATCCATTTTGATGGTTTATGTTGCACTGCCAACCCCATCAAACTTATACTCCAATTGATCAAACTTATTTAGCATTTAGGTCAGCCCCTATCCAACCTAGACTAGGACCTAAATTGTTCTTGTCAATAATGATACAAGATCAATTGGATTGACCTTGTCAACCTAAATTTTTAGAAAGACTAGGGTTAGATCCACATATATAAACACATCAATTTTATAATTTATAAGAGAAGAGAAGAAGAAGAGATATATATTGTGCATCTGCTTATCCACCATTCTAATTGAGGATCATAACTTAGGGTTTCATACATTCTTTGGAGATACAAATTTTAGCTTATGAAGAATTATTTTGGATGAATTGATAGGTTGTGTAGCCTAGAGATAATTTATCCTTGTGATCCTTACAAACCACAATAACCTCTTTAGAAACACCTTGGCCAAAGGAGAGATTGAGGCTCGATGAATTCATCTTTAAAGATAAGTATTCCTAACTTTTTTCCTCTTTTGTAAGAGTATATAGATATGCATTTTACTTCTCTCCCATGAATTAGGATTTATTATACACTAAAATGATTATATGTATTCTATGCATGTTTACTTTTTATGTTTTAATACCCCCACTTTTTTCCATAAAATCTGGTGAGCACTACATTAAATTTTACTTTACTTGTTAATAGTTTAGTGAATATGAAAATATAGGACCTAGTTAGGGATTTCACATACTTTTATTTGATTAGAGGCTTTGGAACCATCCCTAGTGATATTATTTTGATAAGATATCCCTTAGCTAGGTCTAGTGGATCCATCTTAGTCATGACCTTGAATATCTAATGTGTTCACAATCAGAAGTGTAGGTAGGATTTATCCCATTCAAGCTATGATTGATTTATAGATATGTTGCATTTGCAATTACATACATTCTGGTGAATCTAACATGAATCTAACCCTTGTAGGTTTTTCTTCATGCTATAATTTTGTATCATTATATTATATTTTCCATATTTGTAGTACTATATAAAACTAGTCAGTATAGTTCTAACTTTTTGTGTGTAGATTTAACACACAATCACTTCAAAATGACTCTATTCTATCTGTGTAGGTCTTCATCAACTATAGGTTACTAGGTAAAATAAGTTGATAGAATACTCTTCTTGAGTTATAGATTAGCATAAAAAGTCAAACAAGTTGACTTTCTCTTCTAATTCTTTCTGTCAGCATACATGTCAACAAACATTATTGAATAGGTTGACCATGTTATTTATTCTTCTTCAACATATAAGGTTTTTTATAACTTGGTAAAACTATTTAACCCAATTTATAGATTTTAAAAGTAGAAATTTAGGCACTTTAGCATAAAATTTTCAATGTTAACCATCTTCAAACCCACCAAGGTTCCTCTCTTTCCCCTCTCTATCATTTCAGTACTTTCTTTAGTTTTATTTTTTACAAGTTAATAATCTTCAAAAATGCAACCCAATAGCCAAATATATCAACATGATCAACTTAGTTCTATAGTTTATATTCTATGTAAGAAACATAGTCAACCTATTCAAATACATTCTTAAATACCTTAATTTTACAGAAAAGTAGTGACCCAGTCGACTCTATATTGTACTATGTGTATATAATGTCATTTGAATTGAATCCATACTACTCTCAATCAGGAATTGACAACTATATACTAGTAATTAATTAACATTTCATTTTCATCTATTTGTATACTTAGAGTAACTCTCATAGTCTAAATAGGTGGTTTTTCAAATTACCATTCTAGTTACACTATTTCACTTTTTTCACAAACTACCAAATCACATAACATTAAAAATGTATTTAAACACTTATCTTCTCAAGGCTTACCTACTTGGATTTCATCACCAAGGAGGAAGTCAACCTGGTTTTCTAGCCAATTATAAATATGTGGGTATATATTGGCAAAGCACTCGACACCCTTATCACTAAAATATTGTGAAGTGAGGGGGTATGCCATAATACTAAGATAGTACCATTGCTAATATAAATCCCTTTCAGACTAAATATCCTAAAACTATCTATAGATTTCATTTCTTGTTCCCTATTTCAACCAACTCTCTTATCAAATTTAAATCAACACTTTCTAATAATATAATAACACTTAAGATGACCACTCAGTTAACGTTTAATTTTTAGTTGATTGCTTACTCTCTTATCATTGCATGTTATATTGAAAAAACTTGTATTGGCCAGTGTTAGTGAAAGGTTTTGTATGGTGTGCCCCAATTGGATCACTCACACTAATCTAATTATTTTTGTATTTGCTTTCATTATTGCTTCACTTATCTTGAAAAAAAAATTGCTATTTTATAGCATTATCATTCTAGTCAATATAGTTTCGTATAGATTGTATTTTCCCCCTTTTCCCCTACCCATAATACATGGTCAACCTGTATGACTATGTATCCTTATTATCTTACTTTATCTCCATGTCTATAATACATAGCCACCCTAAATGACTCTATATTATTCTCTTCTATTCACATTACAAGACATAGTCAACCTACACAAATATGTATCTTTATTAGCCTATTTTATCCCCTGTCTATAATATAACTAAAATGGTGGATAAACAGATGTGCAATATAATATTCTTATTCTTATTTTTTCTCTAAATAATGGAAATATATGTGTATATATAGTTGAATATAACCCTAAACCTTATTAAAATATTAGTCGATAGATTCATCCCAATTGACTCTATATCATTATTGATAAAAACAAATTAGGTATTGGTCTAGATTAGACTCTTGTCGACCTAGACCCTTATGTTTTACCAATTTGAGTATAGGGTTAATGGGGCTGATAGTGTAACATAAACTATCAAAAAGGGTTTTAGTCTTAGGAAAGGGATAACAAAGGTGGTAAAAGTTTAGATGAGTGTGAAAGAGAGGAGATAAGGCTTAGGTAAGTGTCTAGGAGATGGTTATGTAGATATAAAGTGGTGTTATAAGGGATAACATTCAAGTGAAGCACCAATGGTCTACTCACCCCTTCCCAGTGTACCCATTAAGTTGTGCACTTAGAGAGATTAAGACTCGATGGGTTCTTGCAAGAGATAAATCATTAGCAATTTATAAAAGTTTGAAAATATTATTTGTATATATATTGGCTCACATAGTCATAAGTGTATTCATTCAGTGCTTTTTAAATTTTAAATAGTTCAATGATCAAGATTGATTTAGATTTTTTATCATGAGTGGGTATTGATTATTAGATATTTCATTGTAGGTTTTTCATGGAGTAAGCTAGATACTAGAGGCATACCTCTATATGCCAACTATAATTGTAATAAAATAACAAAATATATTAATTTATCCTTTTAATCTACCATTTTTAATACTAGACTAAAAGGGGAGCATTTGAAGAACATAAATATGGTATTAGACATGTGAAAATGTCATTTTTGACTAATTATTGACATACATGACTTGTGCATACACAATTAAATATTACTCATAAAGAATTTCATATATATATATATATATATATATATATATATATATATATATATATATATATATATATATATATATATATATATATATATATATCCCAATAAAAATAAACATAAGTGCTATTTTTAATCCCACCAAGGCTTCACAATGGCAAGAATTCCTAATGCAAATTTAATAAAACTTTGTACACTATAAATTCCACATTTGTTGACTATCTAAAAATAATTTTTTATCAAAATACAAGAACAAGAATCAAAATGAATTAGCATACTCATGCATATCAGTCATTCAAAAAAACTTGTGGCACAAAGTCTTGTAAATAATTTTTGTATTGATTCTTGATGGGGTTTTGCATACATATTCCTTCCTTCCATCTCAAAAAAAATTCTTCTACTATCAAAAAGACAATTGGAAAAAAATCTAATCTAAACTCAACTGAAGATAGATTTACAAATGAGTCCCACAGTCACATTTATAAGTTATAATGGGTGGTTACACTATTTAACCATCTTTTCTACATGTTTAGAAGCTTGCAGAAGTATGTTAGTGAAAACACACAACTTAGAACTTGAAAAAAAGAGCTGAACAATTTTCATAACTTGAAAATCTTCAATGACCAATTTACATGACTTAAAAAAGTGCATTGGTGTTTTTTCACGACCTAAAACATACAAAAGTGTGTTGACATATTTGTACAACTTTTGAAGGTGCAATGACCAAATTTGTACAACTTGTAAAAGTGTGTTGGTATTTTTGCACTACTTGAAAAAGTGTTGTTAACATGAATTTTGGAACATGCCAATGTTCTAGGATCATCTCATGACTCACATCTCTTAAAAGAGATTCCAAGGAATATGTCCAAGGTTTATATCTACCTGGTCTAGGTGTACTAACCTTCACTCAGTGCCTCATTATAACCATTTTGTTCAAGGAGTCTTTCTTGGTTCACCTATTCCAAACTTCTAACATATATTTTAGTGGGTTTGGGGTACTTGAACAATGTAAAATGAGATTTTTGGTTTAATGTTTTATGTGATTAAGTTTCATGTAGGTTTTGAAAATTGATAAGCAAGCATCTAATGTGGTTTTACCCAATTATAAAATCAGCATGTGTATGGTTTCATTTAATGTGTTGTTTCAACTAATTTTGGTGTATTCATTCCATTTGTTTAACATTCATCAATGCAATGTCAAAATGGAAAATATATTTATGTAATCAAGATAAATATGCATAGAATATTGCATCCATTCAATCCTTAAACTAATAGTTAATAAATAAAATGAAAAAGAAAAAGGGAAAAAAGATAAAAATCTTAGAGGAAAATGAAGCCAAATCTAGAATCATTCAATCAAATGCAACGCATGAACTAATCCTCATGTAACCAACCTTCACACATCCATAATAGGAACTAGTGTTAGAATCTGAGGGATAAAAATCCTGAAAGAAGGACAAAATCACCACTGTATTACAGGGGCAAGTAGATGCAAATCAAATCTTTCACAACTTATATTGAATAAAAATATTACTTGATAACATGAATAGAGTTTGACAATCAATTTTATGAATATAAACTTTGATAGTATTTTCCAAAAGAAACAAGACAAAGAGAAAATAAAAGTAAAATGTAGAAATAGATGACTAGTCCATAATGTCTTTGTAGAGAAAAATGATCCAACCCATATACAATGAAATCCATCGCTTTCAAGGGAGGGATTTTTCCCTCCAAAATATCTAACTACCACCATTAATGAGCCTTATCTACATATTTTTCTATTCTATGCCTCAAAATCTTATCACTTTCACTATTCACCTATAAAACAAGACCAAAAACAAGTCAAAAAAGTAAATTAAAGAGCTTGAATAATGCATAGGCACAAAAAAACATGAACAAGATTTTAACGATGAGGAATAAAACAAAATTAAGACCAACATTATCTCTAGGTTAGAACCATATTCCTAGATATTTAAATACTTTTGAAGGACATTAGAATCTTAAGTTATTGTAAAAAAATGATTGATGTTTCAAAAAGGGTCCTAGTAGACCTATATAGGCTTTGAGCAGGCATCTAGACTTTTTGAACATTACTATTCACTTAAAAATTTTAATTCTAGTTGGGTCTACACATCCTAAATTTCATTGGGGGAAAATTAAAACCACTTGTAGACACAATCAAGTTCTTTTCCCTAAATTACATTGTGCTTTTAAATTTGAAAATGGTGAGAAAATGAAATGGGAGCCCCAAGACCTAATCAAGATTGGGACTCCTAATTAGATCTACCAATAAATTTTATTTAGTGTTGTGCATTGTAATCAGGTAACTAGTGGTCCAATAGCCAAACAAAATTATTTACAGGGTTTGGATTACCAAAACCCTGATATAATGCCTTCGAGGTTAGGGGGAAATCCCCAATAAAATTACATCAAGGAATTTATTGGGTATAGGCACAAATACAACTAATTGGTCTCAAATCCCTTCCTAACATAAACCAAATTGGGGTTTTAATCCCTAGTTATGTCTATGGGAATCCTTTGAGGATATTGAGACCTAGTCGGGGATAAAACATTGACTACCAAAGGACTCACCCAAAACCTAAGACATGACCTAATCATGGAATAAATCCCTAATTATAAATAAAGACTTGACTCAACCCTAGTCTCAACTTAATCAAGATATAAATCCAAAAATATACTATGATTCCCCTAAACACTAAATCAAGACCTAATCAGACTTCTCACTTTGATTAACAAAGGAAATCACCTAGCCCTCCTATGCAAACCCAGTCAAGACTTTAAGTGTGACTAGAAAAGAAATAACAAATGACCCCCTCCTAACTAGATTAGATATATAGAGTTAATAATTTCAACACTTAAAAAAAAATTCATGAATAAATATTGATTAGTTTAGTTCAATACCAAAAATGATAAGATGGACCTAATCAAAGATATTTTCAAGTTTTTCACTAGGGAGAGAAACATTTTGTAGGTACGGTATGAGGATTGAGAAGTCACTTCCAAGAGAAGGTCAAAACATTAAACTTGATTTAATTGGCTTAGAAAATAAAGTGGATTAGGTTATATAAGTTGAAATGGCATAAAAACAAAAATGATCTACTAGGGTAAAATGAGAGACCTAAGCAAGTTAGAGAACAATTATTTTTGAAGAACAAGAAAGAGGGATAAGTGTCACAAAAATGTGTTTTCACTAAAGAGTAAAACATGAAACTTATCAACATAAATTAGATATATGGGATGGGATAGGTCATATAGTTCCAATAAGCATGGAAATCAAAGTGTCCTCCTGAAGCAGCTATAGGGAGTTGAGAGAGTCGGTAGGCAATAACATCGAGTGATTAGAAGTGAAGCAAAACCCACATCAAGACAAAGTGTTATATATGAAACTTTACCATTCAAACTTGGCCATCATTATGGGATAGGTTTATTGATCCTAAAGGGAATATAAATCTAAGTGACCTCCAGGAGTAGGTTCAGGGATCTAGGAGGGCTTAGAGATCTAGGCTTCAAATGCAAATTGGTATGGCAAAACTCCACTTTTATGTCAAGTGTAAAATACAAATTTGACTTGCACGGGCGTGGTATTTCCAATTATGATAGTTTTTGGTCCTATTTTGGCATGTAAACTAAGATAGACCACCAAAAAAACTTAAGACGTTGAAACTAATGAGTCATGAATACAAGCATTACTCCACATTACTCTACTACTAGATAGGCATCCATATCCCCAATAAATTTTTCTATAATACCACTTAAAACCTTGTTCCACTATCAATTAGGCTAGAAACCTTATGGTAGGTTTTCCTGAATCACCCAGAAGTGAGTTTTTCAAATATTAATGTTTCTTTTCTTGTCTTGTCTTGATTTATATTTTCTCTTTCTTATTTACCATCTTAATTTTGATTTGGGGACCATTACAGTAAGTGAAAGGTAGGACTATAATTTTTTCATCATAGTAGGTTCATCCAAGAAAACCCTAAAAACCTTTAATACATGAATTTTGTGCTTGGTTTCAAGAGAACATCTTTATTGGCTAGATAATTTTACCCAAACTTTATTTGATTCAAAAAAAATTAGAGCACAAGATATCCAAACCTTTGAAACTAATTCAAAAATAGAATCTAAAGTTACAAACTACTAAAATTACATATGCCCCAGAATGTCATTTGAGTTACCTGTGCACAAGCCTTTTGTTATTCAATTCTTTTCACCAAAAGGGGAACCTATAAGGTGTGATTAATAGGAATCCAAGAGTGGATTCATCATTTTGTTATTATGATGAAAACCATATAAAAACACATCAATAAATCTAATACATCAAACTTAGACACTCAAGGAGCAAGAGAACAATGAAAGTAACTATCAATAGAAAATAAAACAAACATTATTTAACTTTCTTGAGAGAAAAAGTTATATGTTGGCCATGGAATATTGTGCTCGATCATGTGTTCAAAGATTCTTTGGTAATGGTGATCCTTGCATCATCTCTTCTTTTCACCTTGGCAATGTTGGGCTTGGATTTGGCTTTGATGTTTCTGTCTCTCAACAAATTAGCATTATAACATTTGAGACAACCCTTCAAGTTTTACTTATGAAAATGTAGTAATTTTTTTCTTTTAAATAAACTTAATATTCATTTCATAGAATAAAAAAATACAATAAATCAAAACCATAACTAAGAATAATAGTACTTATACTAAAAATATTATATACAATATAAATCTTATACAATTCCAAAGAAATTAAATACAATAGGACATAGCTACGACTGGTCTCACAATATAACAACCATTGTTAAAATATACAAATACATAATATAATCACATTCCTTAAAGCATATATCCTAATATAATAAATAAATACCAAAGTTTTTAGAGCTTGAGTCAAACCAACTCATGTATCACTAATAATCTCAAGTGTCATCTCCAGGTAGTATTATAGTGGAGGGAGAGCATCATATGAGCAATTTTCCACACCAAACATAGACCAATTATCCTCTTCACAATACCCTATTAGGAAATGGTCCTCCCTTCATAGATATGTAGATAAAATAGTGTGAGAATCTAGTGAAACATGCTAGTACCCCATGTATTGTAAGATTTATAAAAATATGCTATGTACCATAAAGAAATATATTCTAACATGATATTGCACAACATAAAAATAAAACATATGAAATGACAATGTATGTCAAACATTACTTTGGACAAATTTTTCATATGATCATTTATATCAGTCAATTTCATAACACACCACTTGATCATATTATCTATTAATGGTACTACCTAGGCTAATAAAATCTATCGCATTACCTATTAGTATCATCAATATAAACTCTAATATATATATAGCATAATATATAACTCAAAAACTCACAAATTACATCATCCTAGTAATACTATCACATCACATGAAATGCATAGGAGTAAGCAAAATATATTTTCATTCTAACCATGAATGAATGAATCATACATTAATACTTAACTCATATAATAAATAAATCATGTGATTCATACCACCCGAGTATGTTTCATATTCATAATAAATTATATAATCCCAATTACCATAATAAGATCTAAACAAAAATCCCCATAACAACTCATATTATCATAGTCTAGGGTTATAAAGTACAATTACTAGTTTTCACATAATCAATCATACTAAGTAGTCATAGATACATGAAACATACACTTTTAAAATCAATAAATACACATAAAAAATCAAGTCAAACAAATGAATATAAGTCTATCCTAACATTTGTTCACATTCTCAAGATTTTATGTATGCATAATGATATCATACTAAATTTTAAAACACATACTATTCAAGTAACAACCAATACACATATATATTTATATAAGTGTGAGTCTAGATACAACAAATACAATATATACCATCTAAGTCCCTTTCATACTATAAAACTCTATGACATCCCATACTATCATAGCTCATTGTGAATGAGTTCCTTACTCAAACATAATCACACAATCTTACACTTTAATTATTTAACAAGCAAGTACAAGACTATACCATCCAAATATATATTAGATTTTACTGTACAATAATAATCAAATGTAACATAATATCTAGGTACACATATCGATGCACTAATTTATGCTTTATCATTCTAATTTATTTTGCATATAAATGCTCACACAAAATTTATTACACACAAGATTTAATCTTCAATAGTTATCTTAACATCAAATATCTGTAAATCAAATTAAACTTTGTAAGAACTTAAATTAAGGGCTAGTATTCACATGGCTGAAGTTCTTCATTTCCTAGTATTCTTATTATCAATATGTTACTTTAGATGTAGGCTCATTATATATAGTCTTATGGAGTTAAATAATCATATGAATACTTAAGTTCATGTATACATCAATTTCTATATGAAAAACCCCTATACTATGTAGTTACTTCTAAAGTACTTATTAACAAAGCTAAAAATGGATTACAAGGTTTCAACTGTCATTTGGATTCTAACCAATGACTTTCATTATCTAAAATTCTCATATTAAATTCTTAAGAATGTTTTAGCATGTTTCATAATATATATCATCCAGACATATCTACCATTTGAACATTCATAAATACAAAAACATTAACCAATATCTTACAAAAATACCAATAAAGTAATTATCTTATTAACTCTAGCTTTATACTAAACCCCAAAAGCATACTTAATAATTAATATTTACTATCAAAAACTATTCTTATATTCTCATATGGCTCCCATGATAATCATGACTAACATGCAATTTTCTCAAGCCATGATTCATAAATCTGACATAAAATAAAATTCCACTGAACATTTGATCTCACATTAAAGAGGAAACATAATTTATTTTGCCAATTTTATTTTCTAGAATACATATGGTCTCAAAATTTAAAATAATAAATCAACTTTTATATTAATAGCTTAGCCTTTAATTTTTATCTCATCTTTTAACTAAATACAAAGTGTTGATTTTATAAATTCATTTAACAAAATTTGTAAGATTAAGGTTGGGTGACTTATATACACTTAAGATTTTCAATTTTTATTCAAACTTCAGTGATTACCAGATATTACACAGTGATTTAAATTACTTTACCTACATTTCCAAATAAAACACAGTGACTTCTATTAAATTCTCAATGCTTTTCATTAAAATAAATTCAATGTTAAATAAGGTAGCATTTTATTTTCTATTAAGATATTCAACTTTTCTTTCCTTTACCCTAATGTCTTCAATAATATACTCGGTGCTCTATTTATTGACCAGCATTGAAATCATGTCTCAGTGCTTTTATGTATGGCATTATTAATTTAAAGCCTAACATGTGTTAATTAAAGAAATCTATGTCACTCTAATATATTGGAAAATTTCAATTTGAGACTTGACCTTTAAGTAAATGACTTGGCATTTACACTAAAAGACTCAGTATTTAATATTTAAACTCAATATATATATATATATATATATATATATAGCAACTTAACCACAAATATATAAATTTGAATAATCAGATTTTAAAAAAAGTGTGACTCAATAATTTCTAAACACAGTGATTTCTATTAGACTTTATTATCCATTAAAACTCCATGATTTTACCTAATGAAATAACATTTCAATATTTATAGCAAACTCAACTCAATTAACATCTAGGTTGGGTGACTCATATTATTGGCTAGGCATTCTATTTCAAAACTCTGCTTTTCCATTTCTGATATAGCAACTTCAATTTTTATGCCCAACAACTTTATTTTTGAACACAATGACTTGATAAAGATTCATCTCACCAAGTTTTGACTCTTCATTTCAAAAATATATTCATCAATTTATCTTGGCATTTTTACTTTAAAGTCTCAGCTATTTTTTATAAACATAGCTATTATACATATACACATGGTGAATTCAAACTATATACATTGTGCCCAAAACACTCTTCATGCTTTCATTGCAAGTTTAGTGACTCAAGGAGTTTGGCATCTCAAATAAATAAGATTGGGATTTTCAAATCATACTCATCTCTTTATTATAAATTCCTAGCATCTTAATTTGACTATTCAACACCTGATTTATGGATTGGGCATTTTAATCAAGTAACTTGGCACTTAGATATTTGATACACAGCTCTTGATAATAATTTAACCATTACAATATGAAAATTAGTGCTTCATAATATTTTAATCAAATACTCATTAATTTCCTTATATATAACTACAATGATATCATAAATATATTCAGCATTCTACAAAAAGAGACACTCAATGATTTCCCTATTTACTATAATTTCAGCATTCTAATATTAACTACCAATTTTATCCTAAAGGGTATATAACATGCAGTCTAAATTATATATATATATATATATAGCTATCATGAATGAGTTTCATGCAAACTTACAAGGTTAAAATGTAGTCCAAAAGACATTAACTCAGCCAAAAATATATATATATATATATATATATATATATATATATATATATATATATATATATATGAGCTATCATGAATGATTTTAATGCAAACTTACAAGGTTAAAATGTAGTCCACAAGACATTAACTCAGCAAAATAAATATATATGAAACACAGTCTATATAATACTCCAATCAATCTGTTAAGTTTTTTGATAAATTTTAGGTCTACTTCCATACAAAATATTACACATAGGAATAAAATTACATAACCTATCTTGCCAAGATTTTCCTGAATGAAGAATGTTGAAGAATATGCCTTACATCTTATTCTCCCCCAAACTCTCTCCCATAAATTCTTCTCATTTCTTCTATCAGCATGTATGTGTGCATTAATTTTCAATACGTTTTAATTATAGAATTAATCCTCTCTCCCTTACAATTGCACCCCATCTATGCATGTTAAAATTCTTTTCATGTTAATCCCCTTTATTTTCCCCTCCATGCATAATATCTTAATCATTATTTAAATTTACTAATTGAATTATTTATTTTCCAAACCCAATGTCCTATTCCTCTTTAACTTGCCTAAGAGGCTAAGTTGACTAAAGTAATTATCAAATCTATTTGCTAATTTTAAATATAATTTATGCATGAATTTTCAAGATTTCATTATTTCTACTTTATAATATTTAGATAATTCTAATTTCCTACAAATAATTATTACTAGGATAATTATCTAATTAAATAATAGCTATTTATGTTATTAATTATCTTTTATTGAAAAATAATCATGTCTATAATTCTAATACCTTTATAGTAATTAATATATTTATTTACTAGATTTAAACACTAAAAATCAATTTAATTAGGCTAAATAAATCTAATTCATAATAAAATTAATTACACACACATAAATATAATCACAACCAATACACACTAACATTTTTACGCAAATATCATTTAAAATCTATTATGCATGTGTGTAGGGTCAATATCATTTTCCACTGATATTTCCCCCAATCATTTTATCTATCCAATCCTCTTCGATGATGCTCTCCCTCATCAAGCTCTAAGGGCATAACTTATCCTACATCTACCTCATAATAAGTAGGTAGTTAGTCTGAGTCATCACCAATGATGAAAAAACTAACAAAATATATATCCATAATGTAAAGAATATAACATACATTTATCACAACATGTATTCTAATCATAATATCACTGTCTCATTTTAGCATATACCGTAAAGCTCAAAATAAAATCAATAGTAATAAGATGTTAACCATACTAATCCATGGATTTAAGCTTTATAAGCAATAGGGTAAAATCAGGATGTGACATCCTTCCCTCGTAAAACTGGTCATCATCTTGATGACTCATATTCCAACAAAATGTTTGATTAACAAACAACATTTAACAGCATAAAAACTTAGTATCATGTATCAAATCATGCTAACAAATACAAAATTTTACCTAAAAAAATCATACTAGTTTTCTTAATTAACACTATTTTTAGAGAGTTGGTTCCACAAGACCCTACTCTTTGACATTTCCTATTCTGCAAACAAGTTTTGTGAAAAGTCACTTATGTTGATTACTTCCATCATGACCACTCTAGGGTCGAGAACCCTAAGAAAATTATAATAACAAGTCAGTAAAAATCTCATTGCTAACTCAAAAACACATGAGTTCATCATAAAAGCTAAACAAATGACCATACAATTGAATTTGACAAGTTTTGGCTGTCAAATTCTAGATTCGATAGTTCATCTATCGGATCCAACTCACTAACAACCAAGTCTATGTGAGGCTAAGTAGGATATCATCCTATCACTTATAACTTAGGTTGATATTTCACTAATCATCCCTCAGGTCTCCATAACTGGATGATCTTCAAAAGGTGCACATGGTTCTATGAAACACAAATTTGTACCAATAGATCATAAAAAACAATACTATATTCTAAAAATATTAGATGTAATAACATACATACAAAAAAATTATACAATCATCCTGAGATTGTATTAAGTTGCTACTAAACAACCATAACTAGTATCATAACCTACAACATATCCTATAATATTATATTCCTAAAAAAGAGATAATAATACCATAATTATCACAACATACAAAGGCTAATGATCATACGATCCTTATAACTTTATAAGCAAGACAATGTCTCCTTACTTTCATGACTAGCACACAATAGTTTAAAATTTTTATCTTAAGCCTCTTAGATTACCAAGATGTTCTACACATCTTTATACCTTACTTGATCCTGTCAAAAGACACATATTAATATTCAAAATGATATGCTTCAAGAACATAATAATAATAGTCTACACAAAGGTATACAATAACATAATAATTATAATCAACTATAATTAATATAAATTTAATGTTAACCACTCCTCATGGTCAAGTTCATAAGTTAGATAAAAATAGTGACTCTAAAAAGTCACAAATAGAAATTAGAGAACTAAAATCTCATATACAAAACTTCCTACATACCATCACATGGTATAAGGTAACATCACAACCCAAGTTTACATATGTTATTCACTTACCAAACTTGTAAGTGTAATATCATTACCTACTTCCATAATTAGAAAGAAAATATGAAACACAAGGATGCATAAATCCATTCAATCCTACAAATTTTCTCAATGAGAATTAGGAAACACTATCCCATTAACTCAAGGGAAATAAGATCAAATAACATTTTAGAAAAAAGTTTTAGCTTAAAAAAATTGTAAAATAATATCCTGAGAATATAAATCTTCTCAGTAGCTTAAAATGATGTAAGAGGAGAGTGATAACATAACAATTCACCTCTAAGCTAACCAAGAGAGATGACTATTCTTCTCAAGTCTATATAAATACAAAGATGTTAATCCACAAAGAAAACTCCTAACATAAAAGAATTATTAAACATGACATATATGCTTAACTACAAGAAAATTCCCACTGCACTTGGTGGTGCCACTCTAGAATGGTCTTATAGGATTTATCACTCCTAGGATCTATGTCAGTAAGGCACAAAAATAATGAATAAATACATAAGTGAGAATCACTTCATTATTTTAAAAACTCACAAACATAAAACACAAATGGTGAAGGTGATTCAAGAAAGACATAATCACACTCAAGGTGTTTGATCTAAAATATCAAGAATATGCTAGGAAACTCTTGTTCATAACTCATGAACTAAGATAAGTACTCTCCTATCCATACACTTTATAAAACCATCACCAAAGATACACTTGATAACCAACCCTTTAGCAATATATTAAGGGGGTATGAATGCTCTTATGGTATAAGCTCAATGTACCACACACACATTCTCAATTCTTCTTCTGATAAGTAGAAAGATATGAAAATGTTAGTGAGCTCATTAGGTCCTAGAGTTTAAGCCACAACTTTGATACTACATGAGATAATCCTTCAAGTTAGACTTATGAAAATGCATTAATTTTTTTTTTTTAAACAACTTACTTAACATTCATTCCATAGAATAAAACAATACAATAAATCAAAACCATAACTAAGAATGATAGTACTTATACTTTAAATATTACATATAATATAAATCTTATACAACTCCAAGTAAATTAAATACAATAGGACACATCTACGACTAGTCTAATAATACAACAACTATTATTCAAATATACAAATACATAATATAATTGCATTCCTTTAGGTATATAACCTAATACAATAAATAGATACCAAACTCTCCATAGCTTGAGCCAAACCAACTCATGTATTGCTGATAATCTCAAGTGTCATTTCTAGGTAGTACTATAGTGGAGGAAGGATAGCATCATTCGAGTGCTTTACCACACCAACCATAAACCAACGATCCCCCACACAATCCCTTACTAGGAAATGACCCTCCCTTTACAAATAGGTAGATAAAATAGTGCAAGAATCTAGTGAGATGTGTTAGTACCCCATGTGTTGTAAGATTTTTAAAAACATGTAATGTCCCATAAAAAATATGTTATAACATGATATCACACAACATTAAAACCAAACATATGAAATTATAATATATTTCAAACATTAAATTGGCTAAAATTTTCATACAATCATTTAGATTGATCAATTTCATAACACACCACTTGATCGGATTATCTATTGGTGGTACTACCTAGGCTAGTAGAATCCATCTCACTAGCTATTAGTATCATTAATATAAACTCTAAATATATATATATATATATATATATATATATATATATATATATATATATATATATATATATATATATATATATATATATATATATATATATAAAGACTCAGATTTCATCCTCCTAGCAATAATATCACATCACATGCAATACATAGGAGTAAGCAAAGTATACTTTAATTCCAACCATGCATGAATGAATCTAACATTAATATTTAACTCATATAGGAAATAAAGCCTACAATTCATACCACCTAAGTATGTTTCATATTCATAATAGACTAAAAATTCCTAAATATCATAATAATATCTAAACAAAAATATCCATAATAACTCATATTATCATAGTCTAGGGTTTTAAGGTACAACTACTAGTTTTCCCATAATCAATCATACTAATTAGTCATAGATACATGCAACATATGCTTTTAAAATCAATAAATATACATAACAAAGCAAGTCAAACAAATACATATAAGTCTATCATAACATCCATTCACATTCTCAAGATTTTATGTATATATAATGATATCTTACTAAATGTTACAGCACATATTATTCAAGTAACAACCAACACACATATATATTTATGTAAGTGTGGGTCTAGATATAAAAAATATAGTATGTACCATCTGGGTACCTTTTGTACTATAAAACTCTATGACATCCAATACTATCATAGCTCATCCTACATGAATCCCCTACTCAAACATGAACACACAATATTACACTTAAATTTTTTAACAAGTACAGGGCTACCATCTGGATATATCCTAAATTTTACTACATAATAATAATCAGACATAACATAATATCTAGGTACACATCTCGATGCACTAATTTATGATTTAATGGTCTAATTAATTTTTCATATAAATATTCACATAAAATTTATTACACATATGCTTTAATCTTCAAGAATTATATTAACATCAGATATCTATAAATCAGATTAAATTTTTTAAGAACTTAACTTAAGGGCCAGTATTCACATGGTTGAAGTTTTCTATTTCCTAGAATTCTTATTATCAATCTGTTACTTTAGATATAGGCTTATTATCTACATTCCTATGGAGTTACATGATAATATGAATACTAAAGTTCATGCATACATCAATTTCTACATGAAAAAACTTTATACTCTTTAGTTGCTTCTAAAGTACTTATTAACAATTCTAATAATGGATTGTAAGGTTTCAACTATCATTTCAATTCTGACCAATGACTTTCATTATCCAAAAATTTCAGATTACCTTCTCAAGGATGTTTTAGCATGATTCATAATATATATCATCTAGACATATATTCCATTTGAAAATTCATAAATATACAAACATTAACCAATATATTACAAAAATCCCAATGAATTAATTTTCTTATTAACTATAGCTTTATACTAAACCCCAAAAGCATAATTACTAATTAATATTTACTATCAAAAATTATTCTCATCTTCTCATACGGGCTCGTGATAATCATGACCAACATGTAATTCACTCCAGCCACAATTCATAAATCTGAGGCAAAATAAAGTTCCACCAAACATTTGATCTTGCATTAAAGAGGAAACATAATTTCTTTTGCCAATTTTATTTTTTGGAATACACATGGTGTTTCTATGCAAAATTGCTTTCTACATTCAAAGAAGAAATAAGAAACTGAAATAAAAGGTTAAGGCTAGAAGTACCTGATAAATTTGAGCGCACCGAAATCAGACGTTGGAAGATTCTCCTCTTTGGCTGTGGAGGAATGACACCTGCGAAAAAGAGACTAAAACACGAAAAGATGTTAGTCAAAGATATGGTGGGTTATCAGGCGAACGCTCGATCCTGGAAGTACGAAGACTCTCTAGAAGGATATCAACCCACTGATAAAAAGCGTAATATTTGACGAAAGTAGAAAATAATGACAGAAATAAATGACAAAAAATAAAAGAGCATACCTGATATGCAGCACTGTTCTGCACAGTCGCCAGCGTCGGTCTCTGTGGTGCCGGTGTCGGTCTGGGAAGGTGCTGACGTCAGTTAAGGTGCCGTCGTCGGTCGGGGTAGTGACCGGCGTCGGTAGGGGTAGGTTCTAGAAAACTCTGAACAGGTTCAGGACAGGGTCTGGGAGAGTCAGGACAGGGTCTGGGCAAGGTCTGAGAGAGTCGAGACAGGGGCAGGGATGTAAACGAGGGATGCTGGGTCTGAACAGAGTCGGGATAACAGAACTGATAAATAATAACTAAGGAAGAAATAAAATAAACAGAATAAATACTTACCTGCCAGAAGACGCGATGAAAGCCATAGTTGGAGTGCCAGATTGAATGCAGATTGGTTGATGCCGGGAGTGTTGATGTCGGAGTTCGCAGGTTGATGATTGCTCGGGGTTCGATTGATCAGCGTTTCGAATAGTGTTCAGGATAGCATTTTTCGGGTCTGGTCTCGAATGGTTGGCAGAGGTTGATGAAGGCAGGGGACGGTTCCAGAAATGGTTCGTCAACCGTTTCGAGAAACTGAATGAAAACTGATAACGGATAACGGCAAGGTGATCGACGTCAGCAGGATTGCCGACGTCGGCTGATAAGTGACCGACGTCAGCGACATCGGCCGGGTAAAGACCGTCGTCGGCAGATGCACAATGGGGATAGAGTCTAGCTTTAGCTCTGTGCTCATTGTTACATGCTGCCAGGGTCAAGGTTGGTAGAACAAGTGATCGACAAGGGTTAAATAGGCAAAGAAGAATAAGACGGGGAGTGACCAGGGGAGTCGACACGATTTTGGTGTCTACATTTGCCCCTTTTTGTCTTGTTGGTTGTTCTAACGAACTGCAAGACAAAAATAGGAGTGATTTCCCCAGGTGAGGGATAAGGTTGATTTCATCTTGTTGGTTGTTCGAATGAACTGCAAGACAAAAATAGGAAGTGAATAGGTTGCCCTGATTATGGATGAGGTATTCCCCCTCAAAGCAGGAGTCGAGGGAAGGGAACCGAGAATCAGGTGCTGATTTGACAAGGAGTGGATGAAAAAGGGGGGAGGGTGAATGCTGCAAAAGTCGTGATTGCACGCATACCACTGCACGAGATGGTCAGGTCAAAAGTGTCGCAGGTCAAGGGTCGAGGAGTGCCGAAATTGAAATAACTGGGCCCCAGCATTTAGTCGTCTGCTGATCAGGTCACTCAATCTAAGCTGAAGCTCCAAATGGTCATCGTGTTCCAGGTATCCCGGGCTCAGGAAGTGCTCCTAGAAACATGAAAAAGCCACAAGTAGTGCGGATCAACCGATTTGCGATCTTATACTTGTGAGGGTTCAAAAAGGTTTGCACACAATTTTGCTAACCAGTCATGAGGTAGCATACATGCAAAAACAACCAAGGAAACATTGTCTTGGAAGTGGTCGAAGGTCGAAGGATGGTCATTGGTCAAGAGGATGGATGGACGAAAGGATGTGGCCGAGCTAACCCCAGAAGACCCCATGTCAACTGAGTGCTGCCTACATAGCCCTAGTGATAGGGCCTCAGGCCAATGTAGTTCAAACCAAGCGTTCGAGTGGTAGATAGGTGGTTAAAATGGTTGATAGATTGGTCGATGATTGGATGAAATGATGAGGAAAAAAAAGATGTTGCAGCCTTTTCCAAATGGTGTATTCTGCAACATTGGTTGAGGGGTTTTTCATCCCTAGCAATATTCCATATTCGTGATGGATGTATGCTAAAAATGAATTGAGGTTTATTTATGCTTCAGCAAGTATTGGTTTATGCTGAACATAAATTGTGGCGGGTCGATAGTTTCCATGTGTATTAGTATCCATAGAAACTAGGGTGAATAGGCTAGGTCAGGTTGATGGTTTGAAAAGAGAGTTGAGTTGAGTGACAAGTGATGAAGGTGAATGTGACCAAAGTGTAGAAGAAGTGAAAAGCATATGGCTCTTTCATTGACAAGGACCAAAAAGATAACATAGATAGGGGTTATGAGAACCAAGAGCCCCATTCATGCGTGACGTCATTGACCATAGTTATGTTAGAGCGGTAATCGAATCACTTAGACATTAAAGTGAGCTCGAAGTCCCTTGAGCGGGTGATAGGAGGAGGAAGAAGGGTAACCCGTTTTAAGAGCAAAGATAACGATGCCCCTTTTTATAGGAGACCCTGAGACAACTACAAGCCAAGTCCGTGACTCTGTCATTTTTATTTTTATTTTTTTTTTTTTTTTTTTTTTTTTGGCGCAGACTAATCAATGCGAGAAGCCTGCATAGAGATGTCATTTGTTTGGTGGTCAGGTTGTGAAGCTGATCAATGCGAGAAGCTTCTAAAATAGTGTTGTTTATTGCCAGATTAGTCATAGCCATCCTTCGAGGGAGTGGTCTAGATTTTTGTTTAATAAAAGGGCTTTTGAATAGCTGTCCTTCAAGGGATTAGTCTATTTATTACAGCAATGATAGTACAGTTGTCCTTTGAGGGAGCAGTCTGTTTGTTTGATTTTGATATTGATATAGTGACCATGGATATATTTTGACATCTTGATTTGTTTTTATAGAAATGTGAGTCATGGACAAGATTATAGAAGGTCAAGGACTCCCTTTTATGAGGACAAAGCATCCATACCACATAAAAGGGTTATAGGAATTGTTAAGAGGAATAGGGTTGAAAGGAGGTAGGATTAAGAGGACGGGGATTGCTCAAGAGATGAGCTCAAGTTAAGTGTCAAGTGGACGAGTACTCGACTAGCAATAGAACGGTCGCAGATGCAACGCATTAAGAGGCTCAGGTTCTGGGCGTCCATCAAGAGAAGACAGACGATAAGTCCCTGATCCATACTTGTGCGTGATAATAAAAGGTCTGAGCCAATTAGGAGCAAACTTGCCTCGTTTACTTCGCTCCATATTGGTCACATGTTGATTGATGAGTGGATGTGAAGTTGACCGATATGGTCGTTGATTGATCGAGACTGGTTGAATGTGTGGATAAAAAGGTTGGTCAATGTTTGATTGAGATTTGTTCATTTGATAGTTGGTCAATGGTTGGTCGAGGGTTGATTGGTTGGTATTTGGTCTTTGGTTGGGTCGAATGTTTGGTTGAGGTCAGGTTAAATGTTTGGTTGCTAGTCTGGTTAAGGCTAAGTTGAAAGAGTGATTGATATGTGGTCGAGATTGTGTTGAAAAATTGGTCGAAGTTTGGATGAAGGTTGAATTCTCCCAACGGCTAGGGAGAATGTTTGACGGATTGGTTAAGGTAGGTTGAGGTTTAGTGGTCAGATGGACTGTGTTGATGTCGAATAAGGGGGTTAAAGGAGACAAAGGAACCAGAACCTGGCGTGGAGATCCCAATTTAGATGATGAGGTTGGAGAGGTATGAATTGGTGTTGATGATTTGTGGGAGGGAAGGTCTAGAGGATCCTTGATGAGAAGGGAATCCTTTCTCCGTTGGTGACGAATGACAGCTTTAAGAGCACAACAATGCTCAGTGTCATGTCCTGGAGTATGATGATAGTGACAGTATTTAGAGTTGTCGAACCAAGAGGGTCTTGATCCGAGAGTTGATGAGAGGGGCGGTGTTGAAGGCTTAATAACGTGGTCAACAAGAGAGGTGTCATTCCCCAGACATTGGCGAATGGCGACCTTGAGGGCACAACAATGTTCCGTGTCGTGTCCAGGAGTGCGATGATATGCACAAATACGAGTGTCGTCGAACCAAGGTGGTTTAGGTCTGAGAGAATGATATGGTTTGAGAGGCGGAAGGTTGAGGCGAGATGACTACAATAAGTGCCGTAACAACAAGGTATAAGAACCTGCTAACGGGTCTGGATATTTTATTGTAGTGAGGGTTGATGACGTTGGTTTAAGAGGTGTAAGAGACGTTGGTCGATGATTTGAGGGAGATATATGTTTGACAGGTTGATAGAGTAATGGAGGCGACGTGTCTCTGTGAAGGATGGGAGTAGGAAGCACTCCAATTAAAGTGGATGGATGTGGGCCTAAGATTGAAGGTAATGATGAAGGTGGGGGAGGAGTCCTCCGATGTGGTTTAATGGTCTTCGTGGGTTTGAGTCGAGGGCCACTATTGTGCGAGGTGAGGTTAGATACGGGTTTGGGTTTAGATGTGGACGAAGGTGAGTGAGATGTAACAATCTCAGGCAAAGGGCAAGAGGAAACCGTGACTGGGTCTTCCTCAATCGAAATGGGCGAAGAGATAGGGTTTTCTCTTGGTGGAGAAGAAATAGGAGAGGGTGGCTCCTCAAGTGGGCAGAGGGTAGGGATGATCATGCCTTCTGCTTGTGCTTGAGGAGTAGGCAAGGTATGGTCATTGGATGAAGGTAGGGCTAATGGTGTAGGTGTGATCAAGGCGTCCTCCAGTATGAGAGAGGTCGATGGAGGACTAATAGGAGAAGAGGGTCTTTCATCCTGTGAAGAAGGTTGGTCAGGGACAAGAGGTAAGATAGTGTTGACGGTGTGTATATGGTCTTGAGGGTCATTGATCATGGTTTGGATGTTGTCTTGAGTAAGCGGGTGATTAGGAAAAGGTTGTTTGAAGATGTCGAGGTTTTGGTTGGGCGGTGCGTTCGGGTTATCCAAGATAAGATCGCCCTTGTCTAGCATGTTCTGGATGAGATTTTTAAAAGTTTGACAGTGATCCGTATCATGGCCTTTGACACGGTGATAGTTACAAAAGTGATTCTCCCTGTACCATGCAGGGATAGGTGTTGAGGAGTCGAATTGATGTGGTCAGATTGAAGGGAGATTGAGGACCCCCTGCTTGATGAGTTTATCCAAGATGGAGGCATATGACTCTCCAATTGGAGTGAATTGACGCTGTATGGATTGACGTTGAAAATGCTTATTGATGTAGTCTAATGTTGAAGATGCTGGTCGGTTAGTTATTGTTAAAGATGATGGTCTAAAGATGATAGTGTTTGCCGACCCCTTAGATTGAGAGTGGGCAGAAGAAGGTCTGGAAGAAGAATGGTCATTGGTTTTTGTGTTAGTGTTACATAATTTGACCTTATCTTCTTCAATAGCGTGGAGTTCAAGCTTTCGGGCCATGGTGAAGGCCTCGTCAAAAGTGTGGAATGTTTGAACCCGCAAGGTGGATGAGATGTGACTGACACATGCTCGGGAAAAGAGCTCAATGAGCTCAGGTTGAGGCAAGGAGAAAGAGAGCTGGTTAATCAAGTCTCTCCAACAGGCGACAAAATCAACTACTGATTCGTCGTCAAATTGCCTAATGGAGTAAAGGTCTGTGATCGAGACTTGTTTAGTGATATTGATTGAGAAATGGTCAACAAATAATTGAGCGAGTTGAATGAAGGAAAAGATAGAATGTCTGGCAAGGGAGCTATACCAATCAAGGGCAGGGTCAGAAAGAGACATAGGAAACGTGCGTAATAATAACGCATCATCGTGGGCAATAAGATAGCAGGCATGTCTGAATGCCCGTAGATGTTGTTGTGGGTCTTCCTTACTCTGAAAGCGAGTAAATTTAGGAAGCTCCCAATGGTTGGGGTATGGTCGGATAGGGACAGAAGGATGAATGGGCTCGTTATAAATCTGGTCATATGAAGAGATATTATTTAAACTGGAGATAGAAGCTTCGAGACTGGACATTTTATCCATCAGCATCTTGATGATGTCTGTTGATAGATTGGTGGACGGAGTGCCCCCAAGGTTGTAAGGCACTTGAAAGAGGCTAGAGGAGGTATACGACGTAGTCGGTTGCACCAGTAAGGGTGCAACGTACAGATGACTAGTCACAGGGACAGAAGTAGAGGTTAAGGGTGGTTGCGTCATGAAGGTCGAAGGTATAAGTTGACTAGGCACTGCCAAAGGTGGTTGAATAGCGGCACTGGTAGAGGGATAGGTTGGCACTCCTACATTTGTGGGCGCAAGAGTGTAAGGGGTCGAGGCAATCAAGTTCTGATACAATGTAGAACTTGGTTGATTTGTAGATGATTGAGGGGGTAACGAAACCCCGATGGAGGTCGGTCTAAAAATAGACGAAGAGACCAAACTTTTTGTATTGGCCATGGTTGAGTTAACGGTTGGGGCGAAAGGCTGAGTCAAAAAGGGTTGGATGACGAATGGTGTGGATGTCGTCGCCACGTCACCAGAAAGGTCTCGCGTTGGATTTCTTGCGAGATAGTTATGGAGGGCTGCGGTATTGAGGTCCAAGAATTTTTTGAAATCCTGGTCCCCTTCAGGGATGATGGGAAGTTGAGTCGGGGTTAGGGTCGGTCCTGTAGGAGTTCTTTCAGTCTCCGAGTGGAACTCCATGATAGGACGGGTTAGAGATGAGGTAGACGAAATTAGTTGACGGCCAGAGTGGTCAAAAAGGGCCTTGGTTTGACTGTGTGTCAAAACCATAAAAGGCAAGAGAGAACGTCCTTACACGCTCAAACAAGTAGATAAGAACTAAAAAGATGAAGACACAAGCAGATCCTAAAATTCCTAGAAGTAAATTATTAGGATTATAGTGGCTTAGGCCTTAGAATGTGTGTTTGAGGAGGTTGGCTTTGTGAGTCGGGTCCTAGAAGAAGTCTATGGATGGTTTCGGGTTTTGTTATGGTGCTCAAGAAGTCTGTGTTAGGGTCTGGTACGTGGCCTGGTGCTAAGGAGCAAGCTCCCCTCACTTCACGATTCCAGTGGTTAGCTGGTTTCGCTTAGCCAAGATATACCTCGCCTAGAGATTATACTCCACCAGAGAACGGAGTGGGCTTCCCCCTTGGTGATGAAATCCAAGTAGGGTCACCAGGACGGGTAAGGTATCCGCTGGGGGATGAAATCCCAGTCGGGCCTTGTCTCAGGTAAGTTAAGATGTTTGTTTTGTGTAGGTGGTTTGGTCGTGTAACATGAAGTGATCTAGATTAATTCAATATGCGGTTTAATTACTATGTGTGGTCTAAGAGATGCAGGCAAACAGAAATGAATGCAAAGTGTTTTAATGTCCAAGTCGAAATGTTTGTTCGTATGAAGACGAATGGAGAAAGAGTCGAAGAATATGAGTTTAGCTAGTCTAGAAGTGCAAGAAAGAAATGTTCATTTTAGTTCTGCTTATGATGTTGTTTAAGAAGAGACGAAAGGAGGTGAAAAGGAAGAAACCTAATGTGCCTAAATGAACGAAAGAAAGAGAGAAAGAACCCAAGGAGGACCTAGGGTCCCACCGGGCGTGCCAGAATGTTTCTATGCAAAATTGCTTTCTACATTCAAAGAAGAAATAAGAAACTGAAATAAAAGGTTAAGGCTAGAAGTACCTGATAAAGTTGAGCGCACCGAAATCAGACGTTGGAAGATTCTCCTCTTTGGCTGTGGAGGAATGACACCTGCGAAAAAGAGACTAAAACACGAAAAGATGTTAGTCAAAGATATGGTGGGTTATCAGGCGAACGCCCGATCCCAGAAGTATGAAGACTCCCTAGAAGGATATCAACCCACTGATGAAAAGCGTAATATTTGACGAAAGTAGAAAATAATGACAGAAATAAATGATAGAAAATAAAAGAGCGTACCTGATATGCAGCACTGTTCTGCACAGTCACCGGCGTCGGTCTCTGTGGTGCCGGTGTCGGTCTGGGAAGGTGCCGACATCAGTTAAGGTGCCGTCGTCGGTCAGGGTAGTGACCGGCGTCGGTAGGGGCAGGATCTGGAAAAGTCTAAACAGGTTCAGGACAGGGTCTGGGAGAGTTGGGACAGAGTCTGGGCAAGGTCTGAGAGAGTCGGGACAGGGGCAGGGATGTAAACGAGGGATGCTGGGTCTGAACAGAGTCGGGATAATAGAACTGATAAATAATAACTAAGGAAGAAATAAAATAAACAGAATAAATACTTACCTGCCAGAAGACGTGATGAAAGCCATAGTTGGAGTGCCGGATTGAATGCAGATTGGTTGATGCCGGGAGTGTTGATGTCAGAGTTCGCAGGTTGATGATTGCTCGGGGTTCGATTGATCAGCGTTTCGAATAGCGTTCAGGATAGCATTTTTTGGGTCTGGTCTCGAATGGTTGGCGGAGGTTGATGAAGGCGGGGGACGGTTCCAGAAACGGTTCGTCAACCGTTTCGGGAAACCGAATGAAAACTGATAACGGATAACGGCAAGGTGACCGACGTCTGCAGGATTGCCGACGTCGGCCGATAAGTGACCGACGTCGGCGACGTCGGCGACATCGGTCGGGTAAAGACCGTCGTCGGTAGATGCACAATGGGGATAGAGTCTAGCTTTAGCTCTGTGCTCATTGTTACATGCTGCCAGGGTCAAGGTTGGTAGAACAAGTGATCGACAAGGGTTAAATAGGCGAAGAAGAATAAGACGGGGAGTGACCAGGGGAGTCGACACAAGTTCGGTGTCTACACATGGTCCCAACCTTTAAAATAATAAATCAACCTTTATATTAATATCTTAGCATTTAATTTTTATCTCAACTTTTAACTAAATAAAAAGCATTGATTTTATAAATTCATTTAACAACATTTGTAAGGATTAAGATTGGGCAACTTATAGAGACACTTAAGCTTTTCAGTTTTTGATTTCAGACTTCAATGATTACCAGATATTACATAGTGATTTAAATTGTTTTACCTTCATTTCCAAATAAAACATGACTTCTATTAAATTCTTAATGCTTTTCATTAAAATAAACTCAATGTTAAGTAAGCCAGCATTTTATTTTTTGTTAAGATAATTTTTCTTTCCCTTAACCTATGTCTTCAACAATACACTTGGTGCTCTATTTATTGACTAGAATTGAAATTAGGACTTAGTGCTTTTAATTAAAGGAATTTGTGTTACTCTAATATCTTGGAAATTTTCAATTTGAGACTCGACCTTTAAGTAAATAAATTGGCGTTTACACTAAGAGACTCAACATTTAATATTTAAAATCAACTAAAATATATACATTCAATGACTTCACCACAGTTATATAATATGAATAAGTAGCTTTTTAAAATAGTTTGATTTGGTAATTTATAAACACTATGATTTCTATTAGACTCTGTTATCCATTAACACTCTGTGATTTTACATAACTAAATAGAGTTTCAATATTTATAGCATAGTCAACTAAATTAACATCTGGGTTGGGCAAATCTTATTATTGATTGGGTGTTCCATTTTAAAACTCTACTTTACCATTTTTGATATAGTGAATTCAATTTTTATGCCCAAAAACTTTATTTGTAAACACAATGACTTGATAAATATTCATCTCACCAAGTTTTGACTCTTCATTTCAAAAATATATTCATCTATTTATCTTGGCATTTTTACCAGAAAGTTTCATCTATTTTTTTTATAAACACATGTATTATCTATATATAAACTATATATGTCGTGGCCAAAATACTCTCTATAATTTTATTGAAATTCTAGAAACTCAAGGAGTATAACATCTCAAATAAAAAAGACCAGGCTTTTTAAACTATACTCCGCTCTTCATTATAAATTCCTAGCATCTTAATTTGACTATTCAATGCCTGATTTATGGACTAGGCATTTTAATTAAGTAGCCTGGTATTTAGATATTTGATACATAGCTTTTGATAATGATTCAAAAATTACAATATGAAACTTAGTAACTGCAATGATATCGTAAATATATTCATCTCTCTAAAAAAAGACACACTCAATGATTTCCCTATTTAATGTAATTTTAGTGTTCCAATATTAACTACCAACTTTATCCCAAATCATACTTATCTTATACTAGGCACCAACCCTTGGGGTGAAAATACCAATCCTTGCATGTAGACTTAATAATTCAATAAAAATATCTAAATATTCTTATAATATCATAGTATACTTGTATACATCTCTTAAAACTATTGACTCACCCTCATTTGTTTCTTTCTACACATTTTTCTTTTTTTGGCTACACTAGGCTAGTAGCCCTATTTTATCCCTTTTACTTTTGTTCAGACACTCTAGGCTCTATTCACTAGATATAAATCCATCTTCATGCTTCATTTATTGCATGTAAAATGTGTATATATTTTCATATCTCAATTCATCCTCTATCTATCACTTTCTTTTCTTAGCAACACTTCTTTAGACCTATTACCAAACCTCTATGCCAAATCAATAATTTTATAGTCTATACATTATTTAAATCTTTTCCATTAGTTAGATTATCTCAAATTAGGTAAGACTAAAAAATTTTAGGCAATTTGGATGGTTAAATCTCATGTTATGATCCAAACTCTAAATCTAGGGTTTCACTCATTCTACACAAACTGATAAAATTACATGTCTTTCTTTATATGAGGTTTCAAAGTTCCAAACCACCTTTGTTGGGTTTTTATTGATGTACTCTTCCTTATAAATTATCACAGAGCCTCTTTCACTTATCATTTCATGCTTAAAATCAAGAAACTCAATCAATTTGAGTGTGTTCTATGACTATGTAAAATCTCTATGCTTGGTATTTACACCCAACCATTATCTAATTCATCTGGGTTATTTGACATCATTTCCTCATTATTATCTATTAATCTCACCTTCCATTAGATTCATTCACCTATGTTTGAGTAATCTACACTTGTGTGTCCTACTAACTAACAAATAGGGTATCACCTGTATATAAACAAAATCTATGTATTGGACTTCCTATCCTTCCACAAGCTCTATATTCACATTGTGTAACCTTTATAATAATTTCAACCCTTGACAAATTTTCCAATGCTTCTAATTACTAAGACACAAAATACAATAGGTTCTTATTGACTATGCATGTAACTTACCCTCAACATGGTATAGGCAGGGGTGTGTGTTCTCAGAATAGGGTATCTACTATAAATCCACTTGAAAACCAAGTCATGTGTTTCATTAACAACATTATAAGTCTTTTTTATTAATTCAATCCACATCAAGAACACCTGAGTACAATCTCCAATCCTTCATTCAAATGTGGGATTCTTTCTTGATCCTAGAATAGGGGTATACATGCTAAGTGACCAAGGTCTATTTGAGCCAATAGAGATGCTTCCCTTGACAAGATTTATCCTTCATAGTCTAGATATTGTATTCTTGTATTCAACCACCTAATCAACTAGTCTAGTTAATAATAATTCAAACATTCCCATCATATGTACTTCAAGAATCACAAAATTTGTTTTTCATACCTTAAATCTTCAACACTGTGAACAGAGTTTATGAATGGATTACTTTTACTATATTTTCCTTGCTAAAAGTGTTTATTCAACTATCTATGGGTCCGTATAACCCTCAAAAACTCTATATAAGATTATTTAATGACTAATTCAATCTCTTCCCTTTATAGCTATTACTCAATGTCATTCTACCTTGACTATATTCAAAAGTCATTGCAAGTCTGTAGACTCTCAATCACAAATTTATGCATATAAATATTCAAAAATCATCTAAAACAAATGTGACCATATCAAGAATCATTCATATAATCTTTAAATGTAAATAAACACAAAGATAACTTTCTTACTATATTGATTCATTCACACAAAACAATCCACCAAGGGCCTGCTCATTTTCTATGAGGATTTTTTGTTCTTTCTTAATCTCTGACCCTCATCTCCTTCTCTATGGATACCACCACCTTCTCTTATACCATTCTATATTCTCTTCCTCCATAAATTTCACATACCAAATCCTCTATTCAACCAATATTCAAAGTGGTTATGGAAGTTACAAACAAAAACTTCCCTATTTACAAGTTCTACATGGGACTTTCTTGATTTCATGACTAAAGTGTAGTCCTTACACTTATGACCATGCATACCAATGACCTAAAATACTTATTTCAAGTATTTTTGACCCTTAACCCCATGATTTACTCCTAACCACATTTTTTACCTTATTTGGGTCATTCTTGACCTATGAAAACATTTAAAAATTCAAATTACAATTTTGGAGGGAAAACCTCCAATTCAAATTATAGGCCACCTCATGGCTTCCTAATACCTTTATGGCCTTCCTTAGACCTCTTGGCCTGTACTCTAACCTTGAACACTAACATTTTAACTAGATTTGACCCCTTATAGACTAAGACACACAAATGATGTTTTCTTGACTTGTTGCTCCTACATTCTACTCCCTAGGAGGGAAAAAACTTGAGCCTCCAAATTTATTTCATGATTTTTAACTGATATTTTGAGGGTCCTTAATGTTCAACATGATTTTGGTTCTTTGTTTTGGTTTCTTTTTCTTTGCCAAAATCTTCTTCTTCCTTGTATCTTTGTTTAGCTTTCTTCTCCACTCATATTCCACCTTCATGAAGTGTTCCCAATATTGTACTTTATTATTTGACTCATATTCCACCTTTTCCCAATTATTTTGAACCTCTTCACACTCATCTTCAACCAAATTGTATACATTTGTCTTGTTTATTCTTGCTTCATGACTTCTTTCTTGTCTTTTTCCTTAATTGGTTTCACTTGATCTTTACTTGTCCAATAGTGTTTTCTCATTGATCATGTTATGTCCTTATGAGGATATTTTGGCCTCTCATTCATGTCAATATATATCTTTTTTTCACGTATATTTACTATTTCTACCTCTTCTTCCAAATTCTTCACTTTTGGATGCTTTTTACTCTCATCTTGTTCACTATGCAAGAGCAACTTCTCATTCCTCTCATCCTCACCATAGTACAAAATGTCTTAATTAATATTTGGCTATCCAAATCCATTTTTATCAAATACAAACTCATCTTGAGCTTGTCCCATTATGTGCTTCACCTTATTGGCCATTCCTTGCTTGCTTGCTTGCATAATTGCATCTTTGTTTGCACTCTTTTTTGTGCTTCTCTTTGCTTATCCTCTCTTGAGTTTTCTAAGAGTTATTGTTTTACCTTTACTATATTCTCTTCACCTATTTTATCTCCTTTGATGGACTAAACATTTCATCCAACATTATCATCTCCTCTTGCAACTTGAATACATTAATCTCTTCATATTCTTCATCAAATCTTGGTCCACTTTGATCTTCTCTTATTTTAGCAACTTCTTGTTTTCCTTGTCCTTATACTCCCTCATTTTTTAGATTCATATCAACATCCTCTTGTTATACATCATGATTCCTAAGAACTCTTTGAGGTTTTTCTTCCTCATATTTCCATGCTACACATTCATTCATCAATGCAATAGTTTCTAGGTACAAAATATCTTCTTTAGAATTAAATTCAAACATGCCATCGATGATATACCACAATTGAAAAATTATCTTGCAAATACTTATCTTAATTTATACATTCTTTTACTTTTTCAAATGGATATACATTCATTTTACTTGCTTGGTTTTCATGCATTATTTCCTTTTCTTGATTTGTAGGTTTTTCAACTTGTTCAACCTTCATACTTTCTTGGATAACACTTGAAATATGATCTTCTTATGCTCTGATCTTACTTTTTACCACCCATTTTTTGACTTTTACTTTATTTCTACTTACCTCTCTTTGCATCACTCTCATTTCTCATGCCTTGGTCATCTGTCTTGCTAACCTTGTGTTCCTTGTCATTTGAAATTGGTTTCCACATTTTTTCTTATTTTCCATGTCTATCTTTGCTTTGTTTCACCTCTTACTTGAGTTTATTCTCTTCCTTCTTATCACCTATTTATTTCAGCCACTTAGGCCTCACATATCCATACCCATGCTTTCCTTTTTGGGGTTATAATCTATCATTATTTTCCTCAATCTATATATTATCTTTGCCTTCATCATATATGTAATCAAATTTAACATTTAAACACTCATTTACATCCAATGGTAACTTTTTCAAGTTTATATCTTCTTTCATGTCTTCATGAGTGACCTCCATACATTATTTGGTGACATTCTTATCTTCTTGGTATACCATCTCATTTGTTTCAGTTGCTATGCATGGAAATGCATCATATAACTCCTCTTTCTCTTCACCTTCATCATGTAAAATGCCTTCAATATTCAACACTTTGTCTTCTATAAGAAGTTCTTTATCTTTAGCATATTTTTTCCACTTGATGGGTGTCACTCTTTTCCCATTCTTCATCAACCTTGAGGCCTCATGCTTGGCCTTCACCAATTTCTTCTTCATATCTACAAACATAAACTCAAAATCAATGTTAAAATATAAAATGAGAGACCACATAGTCTCCTTGAATGCCTTTGCCATAGGCATTATCCACCTTCTCTTCTTTTCTTCATTCTTTTATACTCTTCTTGGCACTTCTCTCTTTCTTATTCTCTTCAATGATAACTCTCTTCTCAATCTCTTTATCTTTTTTCTCACTTGACAACAACTTCTTTCTCATGCCTCTTTGGATTATCCTCTCACTCTTATTCTCATCTTTCAAGACACCTTTCTTGTGCATTCTTCTTTTCATGAGTGACTCTATGGGCCACTTCACCTTTTTCCTCATACTCTATCCACTCCATTTTCTTTATTTTTCTCTTATGAGCTCAATCCTCTCAAATCTCTACCCCAATCCTCTTTTTATGTCTACCACTTCTCTTTCTATATCCATCTTCTCTCACTTTCTTTGTGTTTTTGCTTTATTTAGACCTTCATCTTAGTAAGTCTATCAAACTTGCCTCGTATACCTATTTTAGGCCTTTCCTCTTCTTTGAGTCCTCACTTGGGATATCTTCTTAACTTTATTGACTCTCTTTTGGAGTCTTTTATCTTCCTCTTCTCTCTCGTGGAGATTCGATACTCTCTTTTTCTTCTATATCTTCTAGTCTTTCCTTCACTAGCTTCTTGTCCTTCTCAAAGGACATTGGGGATTTCTCTCTTCACTATATCAATATTCTTCTCCTCTATGTTAACCTTATCAAATTAGACCTATAATTTTATCTTCTCTCTCAACACCCCACAAGGTTACTTCTCATACCTATCTCATGGCATTATGCATTCTTGAGAATTTTACTTAGTCATACCTTGTCAGGCTCTAATACCAAAATGATGTAGATGTATTTATAAATTCATCTTAAACATTCACTCTTGTCTTCAATCATGTCTTTAGTTTCTTAACTAATCTTGTTCTTGGTTATCCTTGCTCTTGTATGTCCTTGTCTTTAATTTAGTTACCCTCTTCTTAATGAGTTATCAATGGAAAATTTTGAAAATATACCTATGTATTACAACCTTCAAATAACTTATATAATTACACAACCTCTTAATTCATGTCATCTAAATTCCCTCTCTAATTCATTCATTGTTTACCCTTCACAAACTTCTCTTATACTAGGCACCATCCCTTGGGGTGCAAGCACCAATCCTTGATTTTAGACTTAAGAGTTCAATCCCAATATGTAAATAGTCTTAAAATATCATAGTATACCTATATACATCTTTTAAAACTATTGACTCACTCTCATTTTCTTCGTTCCATACATTTTCCTTCTTATGGCTATATTAGGCTAGTAACCCTATTTTAGCCCTTTTACCTTTGTTGAGACACTATATTATCTCTTCAATATATCTAAACCCATATTAACTCTTAATTTATTCCATGTAAAGTATGTATAAATTTTATTGTCTCAATTCATCCTCTATCTATCACTTTATTTTCTTAGTAACACTTCTTTAGGCCTAATTATGCCTATTACCAAACCTCTATACCAAATCTGATCTTTTATAGTCTGTACTATCTTGAAACCTTTTCCATTATTTATATTACCTCAAATTAGGAAATACTAAAAAAATTTAGGAAATTTTTATTGTTAAATCTCATGTTATGCTTCAAACCCTAAATCTAGGGTTTCACTCATTCTACACAGGCTGAGGCCTTATAAAATTATATATCTTTCTTTATATGAGGTTTCAAAATCCCAAACCACATTTTTTGGGTCTATATTGATGTACTCTTACTTATGAAATAACACATATCCTCTTTCACTTATCTCATGCTCAAAATCAAGAAACTCAATCAATCTGAGTGTCTTCCATGACTATGTAACATCTCTTTGCTTGATATTTACACCCAGCCATTTTCTACTTCATTTGGGTTATTTTAAATTATTTCATCTTCATTATTATCCATTAATCTCACTTTCCATTATTTAATCACCTACTTTTGATCAATGTACACTTGTGTGGCCTACTCACTAACAAATAGGGTATCACCTATATATATAAAAAAAATGTGTATTAGACTTTGTATCCTTCCACAAGCTCTATATTCACATTTTGTAACCTTTCCAATAATTTCAACCCTTGACCAATCATCCAATTCTTCTACTTAATAATACATATAATACAATAGGTTCTTATTGACTATGCATGTAACTTACCCTCAATAAGGTAGAAGTAGGGGTGTGTGTTCTCAGAATAGGGTATATACTATAAATCTACCTGAAAACCAAGTCTTGTGTTTCCTTAACAACATTATTACTCCTCTTTATTGCTTCAATCCACATCAATAAAACTTTATTACAATCTCTATTCCATCATTCAAATGTGGGACTCTTTCTTGATCCCAAAATAGGGGTATACATGTTAAGTGACCAAGGTCTATTTGAACCAATAGAGATGCTTCCCTTGACAAGAGTTATCTTTCATAGTCTAGGCATTGTATGCTTGTATTAAACCACCTAATAAACTAGTCTAGTTAACAATAATTCAAACATTCCCATCATATGTACTTCAAGAATCACATAATTTGTTTTTCATACCTTAAATCTTCAACACTATGAATAGGGTTTATGAATGGATTAATTTTACTATATTTTCCTTACTTAAAGTTTTTATTCATCTATTTATGGTTATTTATAACCCTCAAAAAATCTATATAATATTCCTCAATGACTAATTTGGTATCTTCCCTTTATAGCTATGATTTAATGTCATTCCACCTTAACTATATTCAATAGTCAATGCAAGTTTTTAGACTCTCAATCATAAATTTATGCATACAAATATTAAAAAATCATATAAAATAAATGTGAACATATCAATAATCATTCATATAATATTTAAATGGAAATCAACACAAATATCACTTTCTTACTTTATGGAATCATTCACACAAAATAGTCCATCAAGGCCCTGCTCATTATCTATGAGGGTTTTTTGTTCTTTTTTAATCTCTGACCCTCCTCTCCTTCTCTATGGATACCACCACCTTCTCCTACACCATTATATATTATACTCATCCATCAATTTCATGTACCAAACCCTCTATTCAACCAATAGTCAAAATGGTTATGGAAGTTACAAATAAAAACTTCCCTATTTACAAGTTCTATTTGGGACTTTGTTGATTTCATGACTAAAGTGTAGTCCTTAACCTTATGACCATGCATACCAATGACTTAAAATACTTATTTCAAGTATTTTTTACCCTTAACCCCACTATTTACTCATGACCACCTTTTTACCTTGTTTGGGTCATTCTTGGCCTATGACAACATTTGAAAATTCAAATTACAATTTTGGAGGGAAAACCTCCAATTCAAATTATAGGCCACCTCATAGCTTCCTAATACCTTTATGACCTTACTTATACCTCTTATCATGTACTATAACCTTGAGCACTAACATTTTAACTAGATTTGACCCATTATAGACTAAAACACATAAATGATGTTTTCTTGACTTGATGTTCCTGCATCATTACTCTTTAACTTTCTTAAGAGGCTAAGTTGACTAAAGTAATTATCAAAACTATTTTCTAATTTTAAATATAATTTCTTCATAAATTTTCAAGATTTCATTATCTCTACTGTAGAATAGTTAGATAATTCTAATTTCATGAAAATAATTATTACTAGGATAATTATCTAATTAACTAATAGTTATTTTGGTTATTAATTATCTTTTATTAAAAAATAATCATATCTACAATTTTAATACCTTTATAGAAATTAATATATTTATTTACTAGATTTAAAATCTAAAAATCAAGTTAATTAGGCTTAATACGTCTAATTCATAGTAAAATTAATTCCACACACATAAACATAATCACAAGAATTATGCACTAATATTTTTACATAAATATCATTTAAAATATATTTTGTGTGTGTAGGGTCACTAGCATTTTCCATTCATATTTCTCCAAATAATTTCATCTACCCAATCCTCTCTGACGATGCTCTCCCTCATCAAGCTCTAAGGGTAGAACCTATCCTGCATCCACCTTGCAACTAGTAGGTAGTTAGTTTGAGACATCACTAATGATGCAAAAACTAATAAAATACTTATCCATAATGTAAATAATGTAACATATAGTTATCATAACATGTATTATAATAAATAATATCATTATCCCATTTCAGTATATGTCATAAAGCTCAAAATCAAGGCAATAGTATTTAGATATTAACCATATTAATCCATGAATTTAAGGTTTATAACTCATAAGGTAAAATTAGAATTAACAATATTACACAAAGGGTCTTTTAAGGTATTTTTGCATGATAAAATTACACCAATTTTTTTTTTTAACAATGGTTGAATCCTTGTATTTATAGCCTTCCAAACTAACTCTAATCTAAGTGTAGTTAGGTTAGATTTAACCACGGTTAAGTTTAGATTAGCCGTAGTTGAGATAAGGAAGGGACAATCAATTAATATTTGGGATAACGATCCCATTTATTAAGCATGGCTCTCCATTCTTAAATTTAAAGCTTTAATAGAGATATTTCTAATTCATTGACTTTGAGGATGATAACATCATCATGACCTCAATTTTATTAAAACTTCCTTTTTATAAAATTCATTTTCACTAGTTACACATGGAAATTTCACTTGAGTAATTAATTTTATTTGCTTAGTTAATTCATACTACTTAACATTTTTTCACTTTAAGAATTATTTAAGTTCCCTACTTAATGGGTCTAAATGCCAAAGTTTTAATTTATTAAGTTGCAAGTTGACTAGAGATGAATCTATGAGAGGTTACTATTGCATACAAGATAATACCCCAAATATGTATGCCTCAACATGATTCTAAGCACTAATATTTGATATTTATATGAAATTAGTATATTTAGTGATTCCTAAGCTTAATTTGTATTATTTGGTAGAAACCAATCTGAAGTCTGATTGGAACACAGTTATGGCCAAAATGGGGTGTATATAGTTTTCCCTTATTTTTGAATATGTTTCAAGATATAGGCATATTAATGTCTTATCAAATAATGAAAAATTTAGTAATGCCTTGGCTAATTCCCTAGAAGGTTATGGATGAGCCTTAGACACCCCCTTAAGGAAGCTAATGGTAAAAGAAGTTGATGAATGGTCCCTAAAAAAGAATGAAATAATGCAACTTACAAGGTAATAAGAGTGTAAATATTTATTTTCCCAAAGGTAGTTATAATAAGTGACATATCAAGGTGCCCTAGTAGGGTAGATGGAGAGAATGATTTTCCCAAATGTGGCTATAATCATTAATGTAGTGAAAAATGCCCTAGTAAGGTAGATAGATCAAAAAATAATTATTTGCCACAAATTGTTTGTAATAATTGGCACAGTGGTTTGGGGCAGATGGTAGCATGATATAATTCATTTTCACCCTAGTAGGATAGATTAGGAAAGGGGGTTTATATACCAAATCCATACTTATAGAGTAATAGTAAGCTAACACAGAGGATAAACATGAATTGTGGCTACTTACTAGTATGGATATGCATGTCCTAACTAGTAGGGATTATTATTCATTCTTATTTAATTAGTCCTTGTTTGGTTAGTGTGAGGATATATTATGAATTTATCAGGTGTGAATAAGGAAAATTACTACTCATTGCATTATTGAATATATTTTTTGGCCTAATTTTGTTATAGATCGAGATATTATATATCATAGTTATAGATAACTATAATAATAATGTGTATCTAAAGCATGGAAAACTTGATTGAAATACAAGTATAGATCACTTAGATTTAAGATATGAAAAATCAAATCCGAAGTGAATATACTATAATAAACTAATTTTAAGATGTGCCTTAATGAGATACACAAAGAAGGTAACTCAACCTCAATGGGAAGAATGTCCTCAGTGTCATAGATAAGAGAATATGGTGTGGATCCTATTGGAGTGGGTAATTATTATAGTAATCCCAAAGGGTGTGAAAATGTGTTAGGGTGTGGAGCTAAAAGCTTCACCAAGGAGGATTCATTAACAGTTTCGGGTCTACACAGACACCGGCATCGGTCAGGAGTGATCGACGTCGATCAGAAGTAGTGTTAG
Source organism: Torreya grandis (assembly GCA_037957365.1). NCBI lineage: Eukaryota > Viridiplantae > Streptophyta > Pinopsida > Cupressales > Taxaceae > Torreya > Torreya grandis. The sequence continues at coordinate 613,622 of JARHVA010000865.1, forward strand.
AGATGCCGACGTCGGCAGAAGGTCGGTCGGCAGTGGTCATAGACAAACAGCAGGAATTGACATCGGTTACCTGCGTGTCCAGAGAGCTATTTCTATGGACAAAAGCGAGTGTTTGCATGATGAGTTTGAGTTGTAGTCTCAAGCTCGCGTCTCTATTATTGGTGTTACTATTTTTAGAGCCCTTGTTCAAGTGGCTTAACTGCTTGTTGGAAGTGCATGCTCAAGTCTCCTAATTCTATATGTAAAATTAGATCTTCCTAGCTTATTGTAGTATGGTAGTAGTGTGTGAATTATTGTAATTCATTGTATGTGAAGAACAGTACATAATTGAATCAATCCAGGCTTGTTGGAGTTGATTGTTCTTGAGAGAGAGAGCTCTTGAGGAATAGAGATCTATTGAGAGATCTATACATCTAGGAGAGGTGTGGAAGAAAGAAGTTTCTTCAATTGTATTCCTTTTGTAAAGAGTTTGTTAATACAAGTTTTCAGGGTGGTTTCTTGTATCTCTTGTTCTTGCTATTATCTCATTCTAATTACTTGTCTATCTGATTTAATTCCACATTTATTGCTTTCACAATTGTAATCTATTGTTGGATTGATCCCCCAACAAGTGGTATCAGAGCCTTGGTTGTAGGTTCAGAGCTTGATATCCAACAATTGGTATCAAAGCTCAGGTTCACTAACAGGTGGTTCAGATCTGTGTAGTGTGTTTTGATTACAGGTTCTCACAGGGGTTTCTGCAGGGATTTCTGTTTGAGTGGGAGAAGCAATGGCAGATGAAAGTAAATTGAGAATGGAAAAGTTTAATGGCAAAAATTACCAACATTGGAGAATGCAGATAGAGGATTATCTGTATCAGAATGATCTCTACTTACCATCAGGTGGGGTTGCTAAGAAGCCCAAAGACATGGAGGATGAAGAATGAGAAGTTCTTAATAGAAAGGCTCTGGGGTCTATAAGACTGAGTCTAGCATCCACTGTGATATCCAATTTATCACAGGCAAAGTCTACAGTAGAGTTGATGACTACGTTAGCAAATTTGTATGAAAAACCCCCAGCTTCCAATAAGGTATATCTTATGAAGTAGTTATTTAATTTGCATATGAATGAAGGTGGATCTGTTTCTACTCATCTGAATGATTTCAATGGAATTGTGAATCAATTAAGTTTAGTGAATATAGTGTTTGATGATGAGATAAAAGCTCTTTTAATATTATGTTCTTTGCCTAAAAGCTGGCATGGCTTAGTAATGGCAGTAAGTAATACTGCATCTGCATCAAATATTTTGAAAGTAGAGGATGTTGTTAGTGTTATCTTGAATGAGGAAATACGCAAGAAAAGAATAGAAGAGGCATCTAGGAATGCTTTAAGTTTTGAGAGCAGGGGAAGGCAAAAAGAGAAGAGCAAGAAAGGCAGAGCAAGATCCAAGTCTAAGGGGAAAGGCAGATCTAAATCCAGAAATAGCAGAAGGCCACAATGCTAGAATTGTGGAAAGATAGGGCACACAAGTAGAGATTGTTGGTCAAAACCTAAGGAGGACAATCAGCATGAAGGAAAGGAAGAAGCCAAGGTTGCAGGTATTGCACAAGATGCTTTAATTTTCTCTCTACATAATAATATAGAATCTTGGGTATTAGATTCTGGTGCATCTTTTCATGCTACCCCTAACAGGGAATATTTTAATGACTATATTCACGGAGATTTTGGAATAGTGTATCTAGGGGATGATGAGCCCTGTAAAATAATTGGCAAAGGTAAAGTGCAGCTGAAGATGCAGAATAGCAACACATGGGTGTTGAGAGATGTGATGCATGTTCCTAGCTTGAAGAGAAATTTGATTTTTGCAGGAAAGTTAGGGGATGAGGGTTGTACAGTAACTCTCACAGCAGAATCTTGGAAGGTGACCAAGGGTGCACTTGTTATGGCCAGAGGTAAGAGGGAAGGTACTCTCTATTTGTGTAATTGTGTTACTAACAAATCTCCTTCTGTATTATCTACTTTAGATGTGGATGCTAAATTGTGGCACTCAAGGCTTGGCCACATGAGTGAGAAGGGGATGTCAATTCTTAAGTCCAAAGGTATGCTTTCAGATTTAAAAGGCATAGATCTAGAGTTTTGTGAGCACTGTGTATTTGGAAAATAGAAAAGGGTTAGTTTTCTCAAGACTAGGTCTACTAAGAAGAGGCATAAGTTGCAGCTTGTTCACACAGATGTGTGGGGACCAGCTCAGGTTGCTTCCATTGGAGGATCACAGTACTATGTATCTTTCATAGATGATGCTACAAGGAAGGTATGGATCTATTGTATTAGAAGAAAATCTGATGTATTTGAGACTTTTAAGGTTTGGAAAGCTATGGTTGAGAATGAAATAGGTAAGAGATTAAAGTGCCTGAGATTAGACAATAGCGGTGAGTTTTGCAGTCATAAGTTCAGAGATTATTGTTACATGCATGGAATCCACAGGCAAAGGATGGTTTTAAGGACACCTCAGTAGAATGGAATTGCTAAAAGGATGAACAGGACAATAATGGAGCGTACAAGATGTATGAGATTGCATGCCGGTTTGCCCTTATAGTTTTGGGCATAAGCTGTTGACACTGCAGTGTACCTAATTAATAGAGGACCCTCTACAGCTCTGGATGGTGGTATTCTAGAGGAGGCATGGACAGGTAAAAAGGTTGATCTCTCATATCTCAAAGTTTTTGGTTGTGAAGCCTTTATGCACATAGATAAAGAAAATAGAAAGAAGCTTGATGCTAAGTCTATGAGATGCATGTTTATTGGCTATGGCTCAGATGATTTTGGTTACAGATTGTGGAATCTAGAAACTAACAAGGTAATCAAGAGCCGTGATGTTGTTTTCAATGAAAGAGTGATGTATTGTGATTAGTTAAGGAAGCTGAATCAATTTGAGTAGAGCAATGGTGAATTGGATGACGTGAAAGTCCAAGATGAGCTCGCGAGAAAAAGAAATAATCACTTGCAGGAAAACACAGAGACTAACATCGGCAGGTTAGGAACTGATGTCGGCAGTACAAAAATCAGTGTCGGCCGTACAGAGACTGACGTCGGCAGGACAGGTACCGAGGTCGGTCAGGCAGAATCGACGTTAGCCAGTAATAGGTCTGGAGGTGACCGAGGTCGGTCACTGTCAAAGAATTTGGGTGGACAATGTGTTGTAAATGAGTCTCAGACACCCATCAGGAGGTCAGAAAGGGTGAGTAAGCCTCCAATTAGATATTCTCCTTCTTTGTTTTATTTATTGCTAACTGATGGTGGAGAACCAGAGAGTTTTGAAGAAGCAATACAGGTGGAGTCCAAGAGTGAGTGGGAGCATGGCATGGTTGAGGAGTTAGAGTGCTTAAGAGAGAACCAAACATGGGATTTAGTTGAATTGCTAGCTGGTAAGAGAACACTCAAGAATAGATGGACCTACAGGTTGAAAGAAGGTGAGAATGGACAGATGAGATATAAGACCAGATTGGTGGTAAAAGGATTTGCACAAAAGCCAGGTATTGACTTTGGTGAGATTTTTTCTCCTATTGTTAAAATGACTTCTATAAGGGTTGTATTGTCTTTGGTTGCTTTTGAGGATTTGCATCTTGAGCAGCTAGATGTTAAGACAACATTTCTTCATGGAGATTTGGATGAGGAAATATATATGGAACAGCCAGAAGGATTCAAGGTCAAGGGTAAGGAGAAGTTTGTGTGCAGATTGAAAAAAAGCTTGTATGGCCTGAAGCAAGCTCCTAGGCAATGGTATCTAAAATTTGACAGGTTTATGACTGAGCATGGCTACAGCAGGTGTCAATCAGACCATTGTGTGTATTTCAAGAGATTTGATAATGGTAGATATATTATTCTATTGTTGTATGTAGATGATATGCTGGTTGTAGGATCTCACATGCAGGATATCTCTGAGCTTAAGATGAAATTAGCTCAAACATTTGCTATGAAGGATTTGGGAGCAACAAAGAAAATCCTTGGCATGAGCAATAAGAGAGACAGGAAAAATCACAGGTTGATATTGTCTCAAGAAGATTATGTGGACAAGGTGTTGAAACGGTTCAATATGCAGGATGTTAAACCGGTAAGCACACCTTTGGCTAGACATTTTAAGTTGAGTAAAGAACAATGTCCTAATTCATATGATGAGGTAGAGTACATGAGTAAGGTTCAATATTCTTCCACAGTAGGGAGTTTGATGTATGCAATGGTGTGTACTAGACCAGATATTGCCCAAGCAGTGGGAGTGGTAAGTAAGTATATGGCCAATCCAGGTAAGGAACATTGGAAAGTAGTTCAGTGGATCCTTAGATATCTAAGAGGAACCAGCAGTAGGCACTTGTGCTATGGAGGTTCAGATACTTCTCTACATGGTTATGTAGATTCAGATATGGTAGGTGATTTGGATGGCAAGAGGAGCACTACAGGTTATGTTTTCACTGTAGGTGGAATAGCGGTTAGCTGGATATCTAAGTTACAGAAGGTTGTTGCCTTGTCAACTATAGAAGCGGAGTATATTGCAGCCACAAAGGCTAGCAAAGAGATGATATGGATGACACGGTTCATGGATGAGCTTGGTAGGGAGCATGAGAGTTGCAGATTGTATAGTGACAGTCAGAGTGCAATCCATTTGGCTAAGAATTCAGCCTTTCATTCAAGAACAAAGCACATATAGCTAAGGTATCACTTCATACGATAGGTATTGGAAGATGGTGAGTTAAAGCTGGAGAAGATCCATATAGATAGGAATCCTGCTGATATGTTAACCAAGTCAGTTACAAAGGAGAAGTTGAATCTTCATTCAACTTTTGTTGGTCTTCATGATTGAGTTGAAGATGGAGGAGCTAGAAGATGTTGTTGTACAGGTACTGGTGCAGCTATTTATCTCCAAGTGGGAGATTTTTAGGGTGTGGAGCTAAAAGCTTCACCAAGGAGCATACATTAGCAGATTCGGGTCTACACAGACACTGGCGTTGGTTAGGAGCGATTGACGTCGGTCAGGAGCAGTTGCAGAGATGCCGACGTCGGCAGAGGATCGGCCGACGGTGGTCACAGGCAAGTAGCAGGAACCGACGTCGGTTACCTGTGCATCTAGAAAGCTATTTCCGTGGATAGAAGCGAGTGTTTACATGATGAGTTTGAGTTGTAGTCTCAAGCTCGCGTCTCTATTATTAGCAATACTATTTTTAGAGCCCTTGTTCAAGTGGCTTAACTGCTTGTTGGAAGTGCATGCTCAAGTCTCCTAATTCTATATGTAGAATTAGATCTTCCTAGCTTATTGTAATGGTAGTAGTCATTGTGAATTATTGTAATTCATTGTATGTGAAGAACAGTACAGAATTGAATCAATCCAGGCTTGTTAGAGTTGATTGTTCTTGAGAGAGAGAGCTCTTGAGGAATAGAGATCTATTGAGAGATCTATACATCTAGGAGAGGTGTGGAAGAAAGAAGTTTCTTCAATTGTATTCCTTTTGTAAAGAGTTTGTTAATACAAGTTTTCAGGGTGGTTTCTTGTATCTCTTGTTCTTGCTATTATCTCATTCTAATTACTTGTCTATCTAATTTATTTCCGTGTTTATTGCTTTCACAAGTGTAATCTATTGTTGGTTGATCCCCAACACAATGGTCTTTTTATATACCTCTACTTATCCATTACCTTGTGGGTAGTATGCAGTGGAAAAATGTTGGGTAATGTTTTACTTCACAAAATATTTTGACATCCTACTTCTTAAATAATATGTCATTATCAGATATCATGTTAGATGGGATACCATTATATTGGATGATATGGTTGAAGATGAATTTGGAAATTTGTTTTCCATTTACATAAGTGAGGGGTATAGCTCCAACCCACTTAGTGAAATACTCATTGACAATAACGATATGTTTATGGACATATAAGGAGGTAGGGTCAATCTTCCCTATGAGATATAGTCCCCACAATAAAATGGCCATGGTGTAGTCATAATTTTTAATGTTTTTTTTTAAAGTATGAATCAGCTTTATATGCCTATACCATTTGTTACATCTTTTTACATAACTAGCTACATCTACATCCATGGTTGGCCAATAATAACTAGTATGTAGGAGATTTTTGGCAAGGAAACCCCTATTGATGTGGGCACCACAAACTCTTTTTTGAACTTCCATCAATGCTAATTTAGATTATACCAAATTTAATTAATAAACTAGAGTTCTATCAAAGCTTTTATGGTAAAGGGTTAGGACAAGTAGGGTATATTGAGGCTTGGTGTGTGAAGTCTTTTTTTGTTTTTTATGAAAGGTCTAGTGGAAGGATTTGGTCATGGAATTAGTTGTATAAGTATAAATACCAAATAGAATTGGGACCAATAATATCATAGATCATTTCAATTTTTGAAGTTTCATGAGAAGGTGTTAGAAGATGTTCAATGAGGAATTGATAGTCTTTTACCTTATCTATGTGGTGTATCAAAGAACCAATGGTGTCCACGGCATTTTCTATCCTATTATTGGCTTAAGGTATGTGATCAAACCGAATGTGGTCAATATATTGCTTGAGAATGTCCACCATGGCCTTGTATGGTACCAGCTTATCATCTTTGGTTTAGAACTAGTCTATAACCTAATTGATAATAAGTTTAGAATCTCTATGAACTAATAAATATCAAATGTTCCATTTTATTACTTGGTGAAGCCTTTTAATTAGTGCTTCATGTTCAATCATGTTATTTGTATAAGGAAATTTATTAAAAAATGATTTGGAAATCAGATCCCCTAATGGTGTAATAAATATCAATATGACCCCTAATCCATGAGATGTGAACGATCCATCAAAATATATCTTCCAATGCTGCTCCTCAAGGGGTGTTTCTATAATGGTCATGATGTACTCATCTGGGAATGCAAACTAATTGCTTTAGTATCTAAAAGAGGAGCTTTAATAAGATGATATGTAAGTACTTGTCTCTTGATGGACTTTTGATTTACATACTCAATCTCAAACTCACTTAAAATCATGATCCACTTAGCCAGGCCATATAAAACTATTTTTTATAGTAGATAATTGAGTTTATATTCTTTGGTAGTGACTATGGTCTTGTTGTTAATCATTTAATGATGAAGCTTTTGGGATATAAATATCATAGCTAAATAAGATTTTTCTATTAGTGTATGGTTATTTTTATACATTAAAAGTATATGTCTTAGATAGTACATAATGCGTTCTTTCACATGCTCATCATTTTTGCCTAACATTTCCCCCAGGGCATTATTAGTGGTAAATAGGTACAGTAAGAATGGCCTCCTTGGTATTGGTGGTAATAGAATAGGTATATTGGATAGGTATTCCTTCAGGTACTCAAAGTATTTATAACATTCTACATCCTAAAAAACATAATAAATTTATTCAATAAATTAGTGAAAGGATGGTATTAATTAGCCAATCACAAAATGAAGCTTTTGATAGACTAAATTTTGCCCTACAAATTATAGAGCTTCTTCAAAGTGGAAGGTGGCAGTATATCAATAATAGCTTATACCTTGGTAGGATCAACTTCAATACCTTGATGAGATATAATAAATCCTAAAAAAATTTCTAAATTGGCACTAAAGATGCACTTCTTAGGATTAAGTTAAACCTTGTACTCATTAATTCATTCAAATATCTTTCATAGTATGGTTGGATGATCTTCACGGATCTTAGATTTACCCAATATGTCATCGACATAGTCTTCGATAATATCATGCATCATGTCATGAAATATAATGGTCATATCCCTTTGGTATGTTTCCCCAACATTATTGAATTCAAAAAACATGACATAATATCAAAACATTCCCCAAGGAGTGGTGAATGTTGTTTTATATTGGTCTTCAGGTGCATTCCTTATCTAATTATATATTGAAAAGCCATCCATGAGGCAAATCATTTCATACCTGAGTGTTGTTTCAACTATCATGTTTATATTTAATAGAGTAAAGTTATCTTTTGTGTAGGCCTTATTTATGTCTTGAAAATTAGTGTAGATTATGATCCCTTCTAGATTTTTACTGATAGGCGTAATGTTTGAGGTCCACTTTGAATAGTTGAATGATCTGATGCATATCACTTAAAAGAGTTTTTCCAAATATTTCTTATCTAAAACATCAATATAAGTATGCATATTATGTAATTTATACTTCATGGGTTGGGCATTAGTATGTAAAAAAATATGGTGTACAACCAAGGCATGGTCCAAACCTCACATGTTCAAATAGGCCCATGAAAATATGTCAACAAACTCCCTCAAAAAGGATGTAAAAACTTCATATTCCTCCTTAGTGAGGGTTAAACCTAATTTAATCCAATTTAGGTCATATATATTCCTAATGTTGACTTCCATAGTATCCTCTACTAGGAGAGTCGAACCATCTTCCAAAATATCAGGCAAGGATGTAAATTGGCCAGTAATGGAAAAGTCCTCTATTTGGACTAGTTCTTCAAGTTCTCCCAAGAAGGATGATACTAAATCTCCTAACAGTAGTAATGGCCATGTAATAAAAACTATAGGACATTCCTAGAAAATTTTATCAAAGGCATGATGTTCCTCTATACTGAACTCAAACACAAAAGCAAGTTTGTTATTAGTGGTTTTTGAAGCCTCATTTGAAGAAGGGTGGACATCCTTGTCTAATGACACCTAAAATAGTTTTTCACAAAAATATTGGCCCTTTTCTTTAATTTTACCCTAGTCTAAAAGTGTCTTAAATAGGTTTTCATTTTGAGACCTCGATGTTTTATTCTTTTGTTTTTGGCTAAGGGTCTTCATCTTCTCTTTGAAACAAGATGCAAGATCCATTTTGATAGAGAACCCTTATTTATGGTCTCACAATAGAACATTATTTCTTAGGCCTATAAAATCACAAAAGGCCTCATCATTATCAAACTCATCTAAAGGTATTTTGTATTATTTTTGGTCCCAACCTATAAGTTAAGGATGATAAAGGGTAAGCAGGGAATGTCAGATTATTGACATAATGGTACAAATGATATGTGGGTCAAATAAGTTGGTAATGATAAGGTCTTTGTATATGCTATGATCATAATATGCTTCATTATTAGCATCATCATCACTATTCATTGGTTTTAGTACATGAATAAGATATGTGGGGTCACCCTCAGGTAGTTTAAATTTGAGACCATGAGTTCTTTTTTATCTGGGCATAGAAATGGGCTCAAGAGTACCTTATTGATTTGCCTATAGGCCTCTACCTTCATATGCTTGGTTATCCATAATCCTGTTAGGTATGGGATACTTTTTAATTTGGTATTAATCAACCAATTTATCATTATATAACCAAATACATCATTGGCAAGTAGGTCCTATTTATTGGTAGTGGTCTATGTGGAAATAAAAAGCATTAGTCTTTGAAGCTTTCCTTTTCCCTTTCATCACCATTGCATGTAAATTGGCTTGGATTTGGGCCTTACATAGGTCTTAGAATTTTTTGATGCCTAAAATTTTTATCATAGGTGCTTATATTTTTTAAATAACACTTCTCATTTTAGAATTCAGTGCATGAGTTGCAAGTTATGATAATCTTGGTATTTGTTGATGGAATAGAAACAAAGCAAGTGGACTGTTTCACAATATTTATAAATTTTAGTGGTTGGGAGCCACCTTGGTCTATATATTTGCAAAAAATGAATCAATATTAGCTAATATTAGTGAATTATGATCAAATCTAATCTAAAGACTAATCTAAGATGAATATTTACAATGGTAATTAAGATAGATTGATTTGGTTAAAAAAGAAGTAAAAGGAAGGGTAAGGTAGAAAAGAGATATTTTTCATATTTATCCCAAACATCATGAAAAAGATCAAATTCCCTCCAAACATACACTTAAATAATGTATAATATGAAATAACATAGCTCAAATATTACTACACACTAGGCAAACATCTAAGGAATGAGAAAATTTTAAATAAGAACTAAATTCACTTTAAAGATTTACCCTGAAAACAAATAGCATTAGCCCAAATGCAATAAGAGTAAAATAAATGAAATGAACTTGAGAAATTTTAGTCACCTAGCATTGGCACAAGTTAACAACTCTAAAATTGAAAGATGCACACCAAGATTTCACAAAAACCATTCAAATCTAGAAATGACATAATAACAAATGACACAAATGAATACAGATAATATTTATAGAAATAATAACAAATGACACAAATGAATACAAATAATATTTATAAAATTCCTTGCTTGCATTAATTGCTCAAAATTTTACAAAATTTTTTACTCAAAAACTCCCCCTCTTTAGAATTAACAATAATCCTTTTATAAGGTTCAAGGACGCATGTTGGTTAGTCATATCTAATCACAAAAGTAAAAATGTAGGGATAGTTATCCCTTCCACGAATGTTCTATAAATACACTAGACTTTCCCAATGGACTTATATATAGGCTATATGTTTTACAAATATCACATACCTTTACAAATAGAATATTCCACTTTTAGAATGAATAAGGTTTAGTTATAGGAAGAATATTATAACTTTGAGAACCCTTTGGTTGATCAAGTGCTTCGTTACTACTATAGGGGCTTCATTACTTTCTATTGTTGACCACTACATGCATTGTCATATCTCCAAGTTGTTCAAGGATATAAGATAGGTCCCCCATCATTGATGCAAATCTTTTTAGACTACTCAGTAATGGACTCTAGCTCAACTTATCTCTAAATAAGTGATAATTCAATTCCCTTCGAGTCAATCATAATGCTCATAGGGTTTGGTTATGGTCCTTCCCTCACCAGGATGTTCTTGCAAGTTCTAATAGTGCTCTAATGGTGACCGTGAGCTCAAACATCATGAGTTTATATCCCTAACTTTACATTACCAGGTATACAAGGTCTTCAATTTAACACATTACACCCACATTGTTTTGATGTGGCATTTTTATGGCATCCCCATGGAATTCTACTCATCATTATTCAAAATATGATCATTATCTTTAAATTTGGATCCAAGTAGTTATCTTAAAATTTATGTTTGCATACCTATCATTTGACATTGGCATGAATGTCTTTGATGGGTACATGACCATAAATTTTAAACTCATCTTTATAACTCTCTACTATTTTAGAATTTATGTCAGCATAACCATCATTAGACATCAACATTAAAATCTTTAATGTGCACGTGACCATCAATTTTAAACAAGTCATCTAGGCTCTTTATTGTCTTAAAATTGATGTCCATGAAAGCATCACGCAAGAAAAGGTGTACCATTGGATCAAGTTATTTAGGATGTACCACCATTGGCTACTCAAAAGTATTTTATCAAGAAGGTGACACTTATCACCCTCTCGCTCTTCCTAGACTCTATTGAAGTCTTGACTCAGCGCATGCCATTCAATCAATCTTGTCTGAGCGAATGTGGATCATTGATCCTGATAACAAGAATGAAATTTAAGCTTGAGAGCATATCTAAAGGACTTAGTATAAAATATTTAAGCTAATTTATAAACACATTAAAGGGGGGCCCATGAATTAAAAGGGACAAAGGCATAAATACTTTGGACAAGGTTATAAACCTAAAATAAAAGGACTCCATGAATAACAAAGACATAGCATAAAGTCGTAGCCTCAGGTTTTTATCATATTAATAAATATGATAAACCTTATTTTAATACTTTAGACTAAGCCTTATAACAAAGGTACCATGTGACTATTTATACTAAGCTCAAAAAAAGGGAACAAAGGGATCAAAGGGCATAAAAGAGACCAAACATAAGATTTTTAGCCTAAGATTTGGTTGTGTTGAAAACATAACTAAGTCTTAGGATAAAAATCAAACTAAGTCCATGGTATGATTAATTTATTCCCATGAAAGTTTTAATTTAATTCAAAAGGAGACCTAGGTTAAACATTAGACATGGCTTAAACATGGATCCAATTAATCTTGAAAAAATGGCAAATAAAGGTCAGTTTAATCATTGAAGCATGAAAATATTAAACATGATTATTCCCAAATGATATTCCATTGATCTTGCAACACAAGTAATATTTTTTAGTGACATTGGAAGGGGTGAAGCCATGATTATCCCGAAAACATGTCCATTAACCCAAGTGAGATTAGTTCCTATAGACAATAAGAAATATTGAAGTTAGGGCATGAGAATAATAATAACTTAAGCTAAAGTCCCAGATTAATGTTCTCATTTGCCTTGATAAATAAGGTTTCAATCCAAAGTATTAGGCTAATTTTAAAACATATTAAATTGATTGTGTCACAAAAGAGTTTGATGAAATCAATGTCTCAGGGAAATTATCTTGGGTTAATTATTTTGAGCTTTTTTGCATATTGATTTATTGACTCTACTGTAGGGTATTCAGGTTCTTTATGTAGGAAAATTGTTTCAAACTTTCTATCTAGGGAAATTTTTCTAAAGACCAATTTTTTCAAACAAAATGTCTAAATCAATTATCCAGTGGGGTCTATTTCATTAGGAAAAATGCCCAAGACAAAAGAATTGATGGAATTAGTTAGGGAAACAAGGTACCCAAAGGGTCATTTCAAAGAATCCAAAGGGTAATTTAAAAATATCTAAAGGGTACTCTTAAAAGTTATGAGTGGTAATCTTGAAGGGAAAAGGGACATTTTATAAAGGCTAGAAGGTAATTCCATAGGGCAAGTGTCCTTGACAAACTTCTGAAGGGTAAGTGCCTTTGAAGATTCGGTTTTAGGAAAATTGCATTTGTAAGATTGTTACAAGAATTATTTAAGGCCTTTTACATCAGATAGAAAGTCCTATGATAAAATTTCAAAGGGTCACTTTAGAAAACCCTAAGGATAAGTCTAGAAGATAAAGTGTTCTTAACAAAAAGCCTGAGGGGTACTTTAAAAAATTTAAAGGATCATTCTTTTAGGGAAATTTGTCCTAGAGGGCATTCTTTTGAGGAAATTATCCCAGACAAAATGTTTGACACATTTCCCCAGAAGACCAAATTTTTTCAAACAAAATATCCAAAGAGCAATTTATTATGGGATAAAAGTTCTTAAGGGAAATTCAAAAAAAAGATGAAGGGTCATTTCAAAGAGTTTAAAGGGAAAAAAACACAAAATCCAAAAGAATTTAGCAAACCAAAATGCTTAAAATATAAAATAGGACTAATCTCTAAGATAAAAAAATTAAAACAAGTCCATAAACCATTTAAAGTGTTCCATAACCCATTTAAAGTGTTCCCATGTAACTTGAATAAAATCTCCTACCAAATTCAAACCAAGCACTTAGATTAAACTTAGACTAAGGGTTTAACAATTCAACTTGATTTTGTTTAGACTAAAGGCTAGTAAATAATCAAGTTAAAATTTAAATCATGAAACCCAAGCATTGTTCATTTCAAGTAGACCTTATTATACCTAAAACCTAAAACATAGAGATCCACTATTAACACTTTAGATAAGGGCAAACTAGAACCAGGAGAATATATGCTAACCAAACCAAGTGTATATGTTTTTCCAATAAATATAATGTGTAACCATGTTAATGACACTCTAATCAAGTTAATTTTCAATTTCAAGGTAAAAAATTGCACAATTTGACACATGGGTCCCTATTTTTCAAAAATGGGGGAATGTTGACCTCAACAAATGGAAACTTCTAGGGGAACATAGAATATGTTAGAATTCAGAGACTTTGGTTCAAATAAATAACTAGATTACTTATTCTACTTGATTAGTGTCATTATCAAAATTAGTTCATGGTTAAAACAATTTTTGTACCTATAGAATTAAGATCAAACATCAAAACTTATCCATGATGTGTGTGCTTTGATTTGACTTACTATGTGTCATGGGATTTAGAGAACAACTTCCATATTTCATGATTTTAACCATTAACATTGACTTACAACTCATTTTTATATCCATTAAGATCCATGATTTAGCTCAAGGAAGGCTTGGGCATTATTCTACTTCTATCTAGGCATCCATAGCCCTGATAGATATGCCTTTAGCTCTCCTTAAGTTCTTGTTCCATTGCCAACTAGGCATCCATAGCCCCGGTGGAGATTACCAAAAACACCTTTTATTTGAAAGCTTTTGATTTTGCAATAAGATTTTATTTTTATATTTTTTAGATAATTTTAGCTGTCTAGAAAAAGTTGGGAACTAGGTTAGATAGGTTTAGGGATTTGGTCAAATGTTTGATCCTCAAACAATCACTTATGGTTTCAACCTTTGTCTTAAGCAAGGAGGTTTGTTAAGTATAAACATGAATATGTATTAATAATTCAATATTTCATCCCATATGTGAAATCCTTATTAAAACCAAGCTTAGATAAAAATAAGGTTTAAAATGTTATGAAACAACCAACCTATCCATCAGTCTTTACAAGTTTATCTGACTGTAACATTAAGCTCATATTTTAAACCCATGGTCAGCATATGCTTAAGATTCATACCTACATTTATGAACTATGTATTTCTTGGGTATTTTAAGTGAACTTTGAGCTAAAATATATCCAAAAGGACTTATTAAAATCAAATAACAAAGCAAGAGAAAGCAAATAGATAAAGGAAAAACAACAAAATAGGAAACAAATTAAAAGCAAACAAATATATATAAACCCATGTGTAAACAAGGGACAGGAAGGAAAAAATATAAAAAAATAATAATTTAACCTAACAAAACTAATTCTAAATATCCTTAAAATTAACTCCATGAAGACCCATGGGGAGTATTGGAAAAGTAGTGCTTAAGTTATTTCCCAATTATCTCCAAGTATCTCGGCTATCTGGCAAGGCCCTATCCATAAAGATGTAATTAGTGTGTGTTTTATGCACACTACAGTTGTAAGGAGGTAGCTTATAATGTTTTAGTATCTTAATAGGGATAAACTCCACTCTAGTGTACGAGTTTCAAGTTTGCAGTTTATTTCAACCTATTGATGGAATAGTGAGTAGGTTATGTAGGTTGTTGACAAGGTTTTTGGATGGATGTATGGTTTTTTATAGGTGTAATGAATCTCTACATGATTTGGATAGGTAGATGGTTCTTAATCTAGAGTGGGAATATCTCAAAATAAACCCAAAAAAGGAGGGAAGGGTAAGGTAGAAAGGAAATTTTTTGTGATTTTCAAGAAATACTCTCTTGGTTGGTTTCTAAAGGACAAGTTGTCTCTAAACCTATGCTTATTTCTAGCAAAAATTACACACACATAGTCAGACACAATAAATAAGTCTAAGGAGATAAATATTTAAGAAATTCACAAGCCTCAAACAAAGGTATCTCCTTTTAGGGTATCTCTTGCATGCCCTTAATTAGGAGATTATGGCTTGAGCTATTGAAGTATCTGAGGCAACTATTATACACACATAGAAAACTACGTCTCAGAAAAAACTCATGCACAATCAGAATTATGAATCAATTTGAACTTGACTATCTTAACTAATATATTTACCAATCTTTAAATAATTATTGCATGCCTAAAAATTAGTATATTAATCAAAATAATCAAGAATATATTCATAGATTTTTCACACTAAAGATAAATGAAACATACAACCAATGAAAGTAACAACTAATTACATAAAAATAGAATGAAAATACACAAACACATTCATTGATGATAAAAATTGATGTTGCTCTTGTATTTAAAAATTCTCTAAAAAAATCTACGTTGGATTATAATTATTTTTATAGACTCGAGGAAGGGGTCACCTCATCTTCTAAGTTTATGCAAGGTCCTTACATGTGATAGTTAGAACATGTAGTTCTAATTTTGGTCTAAAATTGTATAAGAGTCTACTTCTAGTTTATCAATTTAAAATAACTTTTACCAAAGCTATAAAACATGTACATGCATAAAAGATAGAGTTTATTTTTTTACAATCATAGCTTGAACTATATGCAAACTAGAAATATCTACACCATTTACCAAAACTGTAGATGCCTCTTTTTATAGGTTATGAAAAAAACTTGTTGATCCTTTAGATTAGCCACCTTCAAATGGAACTCAAATATGTACCACTTTCTAATGCCTTTTTTAGAACCAGGGACACTATTTTTTGTTGTGATTGGCTTGAATGTTGCATTACATGTTTGCCCATGTCTTTATATAGAATTTGGATCTTCACTTTTTCCATTTAGATCAAAACATATGTGTTTATACTCCTAGTCTTAAATATGAGTCCTAATGTTTATTAATAACTATATCATAGTCCAAAATCTACATATTCTATCTATTTCTAGATTTTGAAATGTGACACATGTCAATACTTGATTGCGTCTAGGATCTTTGAAAAGTCCACCTAGGAATTTCACCATTTATTTTTTGCATGATAGAATGCTAATGTACCACTTGGAAGCTTTGGGTAGCCTCTATGTGTTTTGAACCTTTTTATGCCACCTAGTAGCTCTTTACTAGGTTTGAGACCTTTGAAAATTCAATGTTGATCTTGCACCATTGATTTATTTGCACTAGTTTAACATGGTTCATTAGATTTGTGTACTAGGTTACCTGCTTCTTCCCATATGTCATTAGATCTATACACTAGGCTCCCATGATGGTGACACTTGTCACTCTCATAGAGACTTGAAATTTCAACTTGATCAAATGGGCTTGAGAAAATGCATGTCATAAGATCTAAATGGGTAATTTATGAGGTTAAATTTGGCATTCACATGACCATCAAATTTAATTTCATAAATTAATCCATTGTTGAGGTTAAATTTGATGTTCATGTAACCATCAAATGATGTTCTCATGACTATCAAATTTAATCTTAGAATTTTAACACATTGTCGATGTTAAATTTGACATTCACATGACCATTAAATGACATCTATGTGATAGTCAAATTTAATCTCATCAACTGACATGTGTCATTTCCTCATGTCTACCTGTAAGTAAAAAAATGAAAAGAAGACTTAGCGTAATACTTGAAAAACATATAAAAAGGACCTTACATGAATATTTTCCCTAAGGTTTTTGTATTTAATAAAATACAATTTGGTCCTAGGCTAAAATATTCATGTAGGGTCTTTTTATATGTTTCACAAGTATTGTTTTAAGACTTATTTTAATTTTTTACTTGTAGAGAGCCCTAAAGAAATTAGATGTGTGATTTGATGAGATTAAATTTGACTGTCATGTGGGCATCATTTGACAATCATGAGGGCATCATTTGATGGTTACATGAATGTAAAATTTAACATCAATAATGTGCTAAACTCCATAGATTAAATTTGACAATCACACAAATGTCATTGATGGTCACAAGAATGTCATTTGATGATCACGTGAACATCAAATTTAACCTCATCAATGGGCCAATTTATGAAATTAAATTTGATGATCATGTGAATGTTAAATTTAACATCATAAATTACCCATTTATATCCTAAAACATGTGTTTCCTCATGCCCATTTGATCAAACAAAGTGAGATTGAGTTCAAATGTCAAGGATCCACAAGAGTGATAAGTGTCGTCATTGTGGGAGCCTAGTGCATAGATCTAATGACCTATGGGAAAAAGTAGGGAACCTAATACAGAGATCCAATGAACCACATTAAACCAGTATAAATAGATAGATGATGTGAGACCAACATGGACATTTCAAAGGTCCAAAACTAACAAAGAGTTGTCAAGTGGCATAAAAATGTTTAAAACACATAGAGGCCCCATGGAGCTTCCAAGTGGCATGATTAAATTCCATGATGCAAAAAAATTATGGTGTGAGTCCTAGGTGGACTTTTCAAATATCTTGGACTCAATCAAGTATCGACACACATCACATTTCAAAAAATATCAACAGATAGAACACGTAGATTTTGGATTGTACTATAGTTATCGACAAACATTGGGACTCATAGTTAAGACTAGGAGTATGAACATGCATGTTTTGATCTCAATGACAAAAGTGAAGATATGGATTCTATATAAAGAGATGGGCAAACATGTAATGCACCATTCAATCTAGTCATATCTAACAATAGTGTCCCTAGTTATAAAAAAGGCATTAGAAAGTGGTGCACATCTAAGTTCCATTTGAAGGTGGCTAATCTAAAGGATCAATAGGTTGTTCTCACAACCTATAAAAAGATGCATCTATAGTTTTGGTAAATGGTGTAGCTATTTCTAGTTTGCATATAGTTCGAGATATGATTATAAAAAATAAACTTTATCTTTTTATACATGTACATGTTGCATAGCTTTGGCAAAGGTCATTTTAAATTGATAAACTACAAGCAGACTCTTATACGGTTTTAGATCACAATTATAACTACATGTTCTAACTATCACATATAACAACCTTACATGAACTTGGAGGATGACGTGACCCAATCCCCAAGTCTATAAAAATAATTGTAATCTAACTTGGATTTTTGTTAGAGAATTTTTTAATATAGGAGAAGCATTAGTTTTGAATGTTATTGAATGTGTTTGTATAGTTTCTTTCCAATTTCTATGTAATTAGTTGATAATTTAATTGGTTGTGTGTTTCAATAATCTTTAATTTGCAAAAGTTGTGAATAGATTATTGATTATTTTGATTGATATACTAATTTGTAGGTGTGTAATATCTACTAGAAGAATGGTAAATATATTAGTTAATATAGTCAATTTTAAATTGATTCATAATTTTGATTGTGCATGAGTGATTTCTTGGATGTAGTTTTATATGTTTGTGTAATAGCTGCCTCAAATACTTCACTATCTTGAGGCATAATCTCTTGATTAAGGGTGTGAAATAACTTCCCTAAAAGGATAAACCTTTATTTGAAGATTTTGAATTTCCTACATCTTTATCTCCTTCAACTTCTTAGTTATGTCTGATTGTGTGTGTGTAATTATTACTAGTAACAAGCATAGGTTCATACATCACTTATCCTTTTAGAAACCAACTAGGGGAGTAGTTCTTGAAAATCATAGAAACTTTATTTTCTACCTTACCTTTCCCTATTTTTTTTTGAGATTATTTTTACACCTACCCACTCTAGATTAGAAAATAGTTGCCCATCCAAATCATATAGAGATTCACTACCCATATCATAAACCACACCTCCATCCAAAAACCTTGTCAACAACATGCATGCCTTACCCACTATTCCATTAATAGGTTGAAATAAATCACATACATACAACTCATGCCCTAGAGTGGAGTTTATCTTAATTGATATATTAGAATTTTAAAGACTACCTCATTACAATTGTAGTGTGAATAAAACCCACACTAATAGTTTAAGTGGTTATAAAAGGAAGGATTGAACATCTTATAGTAATAGTTATCCTTTACGTAAAGTTACACTAGAGTCACCCAAGAGAGTGACTAGATCTAATTCCCAGGATGGTTTATTAGTCTCACCCTTGATAAATCATAGGAGACCTGGAACTATGCCAATAGCCCTAGTCCAAAACAATCCTCTTCTAGTAGGGAAACCCTTACTTGTAAGGAACCCTTTACCTATTATTCAACTAATGGCTCAGCAACAACCTTGGTTAGTTAGATTTATTATCACCATCCTAAGAAACATGTATGATTTGCCCTAAAATCCCAAAAATTACTTGTCATCCTTTTCTCGTTCAAAAACATATCAAATCAGTTAAATTTGCTTTAAGACTAATGAATGTTTTAGATGAAGATGTTGCATGCAGATTATTCCCTTTTACTTTGATGGATGTTTCTTATGATTGGTATTTAAATCTAGTTAAAAACTCCATAACTTCTTGGAATGAATGTCAAGCATATTTTCTTACATAGTTTGGATAGGTCACTAATCCAATTCTGGTATACCATCACTTCATTAGCATGAATAGAGAACCTAATGTGTACATCCATGATTTCAATGTAATATGGAAATATATATATAACTAGATGACCCCAATATATAAGCTAGAGGTGGAACTAGCATTAGAAATGTACAAGAATGCATTGGACCTTATCACCACCATTTTATTGAGAATATCAATTATAGCTAACACTTTGCATTATAATTCAAAGAGGTTATCACCATATATAGGTATCTCTATCCTCAAATACTTGGAGTGCCTAATGTCAACAATATTTTTTTATCACTCAATCTAGTTCTGCATGCAAGGAAAAATGTCCCAACATTTAATTATAACTAGTTATACACATTGACTCCACTAATATAGAATACATAGTAGAATTTTAGCTACTTGATCAATCATGTGATGACTAATGGTTATCATCAAAACTAGTAAGTGGATACCCTTCCCACTATTGTTTACAAGGTACAAATTCCACAAAAATAGAACTAGATTCTATTCAGAAGATGGTTCAAAAGTTAATCAATAATTTATTGAATATGCAAAGGAACATGGGAAATTAAAATGGCCCAACTGGCAATCAAAATACTAGATTCTAGAGATACAATAGACCATTCAAGAAGTTTTAACAACCTAATAAGCTTCTAGATATCAACATAGAAAAAATGGCCTTGCCCAATTGGTGTAGAGCTCACAATACTTCTAAGTATGTTGAGCTCAACTAAATTGAATTTTTCATAGCATTCAAAATATTCTAGAGAGGGGTGGTTAGAAAAGATCAAATGCATAATCCACCTAAGCATCATCTAGATCCTGGCTCTTCTAACACTACCATGTTCTTTGAAACTCATGAGCTTTCCTTTCCATGTGAAGATGATAATGAACTAGAAGACAACATGGATGAAGTTCATTTTTTATAAAAGTTATAGAGAGGTGCATACAATCTAAGGAATAATAAGCCATTCATGACATCAACTCCTCCAAATATCATGGTAATTTCTCCTAATCCAAAGGTAGAAAATAATCTACCCCCTCTAAAGGGTAAAAATTAACAACAAAGAAAAGAAGAATCAAATAGAGGAGGATAAAATATTTTTGAGGATATGAAGAAGATCAAGGCAAATATAACTCTTCATGATTTAGCACAAATCATTAAACAAAAGGAGCTAATCTAGAAATCCATCACTAGGAAAGCACCTATGGAGAAAACAAAAGCATCTATAGATAAATTGTTAGTATCTAATGCCAACATCATCTACAAAATCAAGTTAGAAATCTCACCCTTTATACTAACTATTTGATCTTTTGATAAGAACATTCATAACTATTTAATTGATTCTGAAGCATCTACAACTAGCATGCCTACATCTATATGTCAAAATCTTGTTTTAATTTCAATGCCATCAAAGAAGATAGTTTCTCAACTGGATAAGATAGTGGTCCTAGTAGTTGGAGAAATGAACAATGTGTATATTCAAGTAGAATCTGAACCTAAAGTCTAAATAACCACTGATATTCTAGTGGTTGACATACCTAAAGGCTATGGTCTATTATTGAGTAAATATTGGTCTAAAATGCTTAATATCTCTCTATAAACTTTTCTCATATATATTTATCATGGAGAGGAGTTAAGAATTAAATAAAAATTGATAGAAATATGAGAATGAAGTATCCCATTATAGAATATAGTGTCAAGAATGAAGAGGTAAATTATTAGTCTCCCAACCTTGGTATTTATACTTTTACTACTCAAATTCAAGTACAAAAACCAAAACCTAAAGGTTCCAATTAGATATGGACCCTAAACTTTGATGATGCTAGATCTAAGTAAGGATCAAGTATGGGAATTGAGTTGATTGACACACAAGGTGAGAAATTCTTGGCAGCATATAGGTTGCAATTTACATGCACTAACAAAAGAGCTAAGTATGAGGCTCTGATTCTAGGATTATAGTTTTCACTCAAGAATAATGTGAAGCAAATATCAATATTCAATTACTTAGATTTGGTGGTCAATCAAGTCAGAAATTAATATTAGTGTAAGCTATCATATTTGAAGTGATACAAGCATAGAGCATGGGACCTAATTGAAAGCTTTTAAGCTTTCAACATTGTGGCACATCCCAAAGAGAAAATTTAGACCATTTATTAATTATCTATTGATATTTTTAATTTAGAGTTGCTATAAGAATATAAGGTAAAGAATTTCTTGATTGAATTGGTGTCTTGCCCCTCTATTCCAGATAATGTAGAAAATTTCTAGGCCTTTGATGATGACCAATAGATTATTCAGTTTCTAACTAATTTATGGGAATTTGATTCCTTGATCATCAATGATAGGGACATTAATCAACTTTTCAAGAGGAATCAGATAAAGAGGGAATTATTTATCTCAAAGTGAATAAAATTTTAGTTGGCTTGGTCTCCTTGAAAGACCATTTGACATAGATACTTAGGCATAGTAGCTAAGATAGCCAAAATTCAATGCATTAAACTTCAAAAGAGAAAATATAGGATATGAGCATAGTCTAAATTATGTTAATATCAGTCTTAGCTACACCCTAAAAGAGAGACAATGAGTAAAGGATTTGATCACTCGATAGAGGGATGTCATTTCTTGGACATATGAATATCTAAAAGTCTATGACCCTCAAGTCATCACTCACATGATTCCCTTGAAGCTAGATCATAGACAATTTAGACAACAATGGAGACCAGTCAATCCTATTATGGAACCACTCATTTAGAGAGAAGTAGAAAAGCTTTTAAATGCAAAAATCATCTTCCCTATTTTACATTCTAACTAGATAGCCAATTTGGTCCCAGTAAGAAAGAACATCAGTGAGATTAGATTATGTGTGGACTTTAGAAATTTGAACAAGGCTTCTAAAAAGGATAATTATACTCTACCTTATCTAGATGAAATGATACAAATAGTAAGTGGTTCTGAAATAATGTCCTTCCTAGATGAATTTTTAGGTTACAATTAGGTACTAGTATAATTTGAGTATATAATGAAAACAACATTCACTAAGAATTGGGGAAATTATATGTACAAGAGGATGTTATTCAGCCTAATAAATGAAGGAGCAACCTTTCGACATGTTATGGACCATATTTTCAAGGGGCTGATCAAAAAATGTATAATCATCTACATGGATGATCTTATGATGTTTTTAAAAAATTAGAAGGACCACATAAGTCACCTATAGTCCATATTCAATAGATGTAGAAGGTTTAGTATTTCATTTAACCCAAAGAAGAGCATATTTGGAGTGACTTAAGGCAAGATTTTGGGGCACATCATCACCAAGGATGGGATCACCATTGATCTAGATAGAATTTAGGTGATTTCAAAAATTCAACCACCTAAAAACAAGAAAGAGCTCAAATAATTCTTTGGGAAGATTAAATTCATAAATAAGTTCATCTTAGGATTTGTAGAGATTATCAAGCCCCTAAAATCTATGCTCAAGTAAGATGCCAAAATAGTGTGGATAGCTAAATCCCAAAAGTCCTTCCAGGGCATTAAATATGTGATATCATAGGCTCTAGTGCTAAGAATTCCATTGTTTATGAAATATTTCTACTTATACTCATTTGCTTTAGAGCATTCAATTGTTGTTGTCATCATGCAGAACAAAGACAAGACCAAACATCTAATCATGTTCATGATCATGGACCTAAAAGATATGGAACTCAGGTACTCTATGATTGATAAGCATATTTTTACCCTTGTCAAAGTAGTGAAAAATTTTCAACACTATATCTTGAGGAATAAATTCATTACCATTATGTTTGATCCTACTATCAAGCTCACCCTATCAAAGAATGAGCTATGAGAATGATGAGGCAAATGGATGGCCAAGCTGAAAGAATTTGACATAGAGATCAATCCTATAAAGATCATTTAAGGGTAAGGCATTATTTATCTTATTACTAAACTAGATTTGTGCATCACAGTTGAAGAGGTATGTGAAGCTCAAGTATCTAAAAGAGAATGGTATACTAATATAATACAATATTTACTTACAAGAACTTGTCCCCCCCAAAAAAAATCTCAATAGAGAGAGGAAGAGAACTTTAAGGATCAAATATACTCATTAAATGATCAAGAAAGGAGTCCTCTATAGAATAAATTATGAAATTATTTACCTCAATTATGTATCTACAAACAAAGCTAAATAAATCTTAGAGAACTTGCATCAAAAGATAGGCAGTGGTCACCCTTTTGAGAATACCAAAACTGATAAGATCTTAAGAATGGGCTACTACTAGCCAAAAAATTTCAAATATGCTCATGCTCATATGAGAACATGTCATGAATGTCAACTTTATCCAAGAGAGAAGTACATGCAACAATGCCTTTATAGCCAATTATTGAAGGAAGGCCATTTGCCTAATGGCGTTTAGACTTCACTAGTGTCATCAATCCAATTTCCTTAGTAGGCCATAAGTTTTTACTTACTACTATAGATTATTACACCATATTTATTGAAGGCATATCTACAAATAATTACAAAGCACAAGATGTGATTCACTTTTTTTAGGAACATATAACAACCAGATTTGGCATGCCTATTTCTCTAGTTTGTGACAATGGACTGGATTTCATATCAATAGAATTTATTGAATGGTTACATGATAACTAGATCATCATCAAGTTATATTCTAACCATTACCCTTAGGGTAATGGGCTAGTAGAATCAACAAACAAAAATCTGACCGATGTAATTAAGAAATCAGTTGGAGACAAGCCTAGGGATTGGCATAATTTATTGAAGTATGCTCTTTGGGTAGACTAGACTAGACACAAGATAGCCCTTAAATATTCACCTTACCTATTGGTTTATGTATGTAATCCTATATTCCTAATTATTTTAAAGCTTCCCACTTATTATTTTATGTAGGACTAGATAGAACTGAGTGATAAATTAGAATCAAGGTTACTAGATGTAATAAAAATGGAAGATATAAGGATTGAGATCTTATAGACATTCAGTAAACACCAGGATGTGATAAGAGAGATAAATTCAAAGCATTCAATATTTTAGATCTAGTGCTACTTTGGGATAAATACCATGATAAGAAAGGACAACATAATAAGTTTTCCCCACTATGGATTAGACCATTCTCAGTTTTAAAAATTATAGGTAATAATGCATTTTATCTAAAGGTCCTCCAAGATAATGAGCTTATGTATCCAGTCAATAGATAGTTCCTAAAGCACTAATTTAGGGTTGTGCCATCGACCGATGCTACTAAGTAATGAGGGATATATGAATCTAGATTTAGGATTAAATTAGATTTTTTGCTATCATAGACTAGTTTCCTACTTTCTAGATTAATCTTTCCTACTTTCAATTTTTTTTCTTTCGTAGATTAGATTTCATGTTTTCTAGATTAGATTTTAAAGTTTTCTTAGTTTAGTTTCTTAATTTCTTAGATTAGATGTTCTTTACTTTCTCTAATAATTTGTATTTTGTTTGCTCTAAATATAACCAAGTTAAAATCCAAACCAAGAAAATTAAAATTTTGACACTTTGGGGCTAGTTTACAGATTAGGTGTATTTCTATGTTTTTGAGTCTTTAATATAAAGGTAGGTAATCATGGATTATTATGAATGGTCTCACAATTAAATACTTTTATCTAACATGTGGAAGTTGTTCTCAGAGTACTTCATACAAAATTTTAAAAAAATCTTGTTTTATTGGATCAAATGCACTTATCACATTAAGATACCTATTGGAATTGATAATTCTAGGAATATATGTGGTTAACAACGACATTGTAGTAATGATTTGTTTGATAATTATACCATCTCACTGGGGTTACAACTCTTCTCTTTTCCATTCAAGAACAAAAGATAAACAAAAGAAAAAAAGAACCAATAGATTTAAAAGAGAAAAAGAATATCAAAAGGCTCACATGATGAAATAAGGTCAATGTACCATACATCATGATCAAAAAGGAAAATAATGGTATGAGAAAAGAAGAATCCCAAGGTATCTTTGTTGGGGCTATGGACACCTAGCTAGAAGTAGAGTGATGCCTAAGCTTCTCTTATTTTTGAGCTTTAATAGATACTAGAACAAAACCTACAACCCCATCAAGACCTTTGAAAAACTCATCACAATAGGGGTTGAATACACTACACATTTTGACACACACAGATCTTAGAAATTAGAAGGCAAATATGTTTTGTGAATTAACTTTGGAGTCTCTTTTATATTTATGATTTAATTATTCTTTTGTGGCAAACTTCATGATTGATTTACAATTGCAAACCAAAGGTCTAGGTTCTTAAATACTTAGGAGTATTCCCCCTGTAAGTCATCATTTATTGTACCTAACACAACTTTTTCCCTAAAGGAAATAGGGATACACTTTTTTTTCAAATTATTGTCTTAATTTTTAGCCCCCTCTTCTATATTTTTTTTTTAAAATTTGGGAAAGGATCATGATTTGTCCTTTTATACTTTGGCAAGATGGATTTGATATTATGTTTTCATAGACTAGATCTTTTGTTCTATCAATTTTACTACTTAAAACTAATTATTGTGGACTTATGTTTTCATGGACTATCATTTCTCTCCTCTTGGGACTTATTCTTTTGGGGCTCATGTAAATCTATCTTTTTTGATATTGTTGTAATGCATTAATTATTTTGGACTTATCTTTATTGGAGAAATTATTGTGAACATTGTGTCTAAAACAATTCCTCTGATGGAATTGGTCTACAGACTTTTTTTTGTTGTGGGCATTTTTCTCAACATAATTGAAATTACCTTTCAGACCTTCCAAGCTTACCCTTCATCTTTTTTAGATTTACCTTTGGCCTCTACAAAGCAGATCTTTCAAGACCTTTGTCATAGACAAATGCCCTACAAAGTAACCCTTCAAATTATTTCCAAAGTACCCTTTGACATTTTGGAATTACCCTTTGAAGCTTTTGAAATTCCCTCTTTCCTTGCCAAACTACACTTTGGGCTTTGTGAAAAGTGTGCTTCAACCTTATTATTGTGGCCATTTTGCCTGATAGAATTCTTTTAAGACTTTTACAATTTCCCTTTGACCATTTTCTTCAGGGCTTTTGTTTCACACTTTTCTCTTTGCCTTTTTGAACCATTCCTTTAGACATTTTATCTGAGACACTTTCTCCAAGCCAATTGCATTCTTTTAGACATTTTATCTGAGAGAAGTAGGTCTTCAAGATAATTCTTATGGATATTTTGTTTGAAACAATTCCCCTAAAGGAATTCCTTTGGGACTTTTGAAAAGACCTTTGCCTCTGACTTACCCTTCAAAAGTTTTCTCAAGGATACATGCCCTTTAGACTTTCTAAAAATAACCTTCAACCTTTTGAAATTTCCCTTCAAGACTTTTTCATTTACCCTTCGAAACTTTTGTAAGGGCCCTTTCCTACTAAAATGAACCCTATGAAGTAGACCCTTTGGCCTTTTTGACCATGTAGACCTCTGTCTTGATTTTTTTTCCCTATGAACTTATCCTTTGGGGCTTTTGTCTTAGGACATTTCCTTCAAAATTTGTGTTTCAAACATTTTTTTGACACAAAAGTCCCGAAACAATTCCCTCAAAGGGCACATGCCCTTCGGGCTTCCTAAACTTACACTTCAAACATTTTGAAAGTAACATTTTTGGTATTTTTGAAGTGTCCACTTACCCTTCAAACATTTTGAAAGTGACCTTTTCAACATTTTTGAAGTAGTCACATACCCTTCAGATGTTTTGAAAGTGACCTCTTCAGCATTTTTGAAGTGGCCACTTATCCTTAAAACATTTTAAAAGTGACCTTTCACTACTTTTGAAGTGGCCACGTGCCCTTCAGGACTTTTGTTCTTGACCTTTTCCCTCCAAGATTTACCCTTCAAGACTTTTATCCAAGGCCTTTTTTCCCTTTATCCAAATTCCTTCAAACATTTTGTCCAAGAGAATTAACCCTTCAAGAGAATTATTGTGGACAATTTGTTTAAAATAATTCTCTAAAACAAATCCCCTACATAGAAGCCTATGACGATTCTCCCATAATAATTATAATGAAATAAATTCCAGACTACCAAGTGGCACGCTACTTATGAATATTTTCAATTATGTTTTGAGATTAATTTAATATTTTATCCCAAGCCCAAATTGTATTTTATTAAGTACTAAAACCTTAGGCAAAATATTCTTGTAGGGTCCTTTTTATATGTTTTCTAATTATTGTGTTATGTCTTATTTTCATTTTTTTACTTTTAGGGAGCCTCAAAGAAATAACACATGTCAGTTAATGAGATTAAATTTGATTGTCATGCAGATGTTATTTGATGGTTATGAGGACATCATTTGATGATCATGTAAACATCAAATTTAACATTGGTAACATGTTAAATTTCTAATATTAAATTTGAAAGTCATGTGGACATCATTTGACACTCATAAGGATGTATTTTAGTGATCATGTAAACATCAAAATAAACATCATAAATTACTCATTTATATCATATAGCACATGTTTGCTCAAGCCCATTTGATTGAATGATGTAAGGGAAAGTTGAAATGTCAAATATCTATGAGATTGATAAGTGTCACCATCATGGCATCCTAGTGCATAGATTCAATGACCCATGAGAAGAAGTAGGAAACCCAGTATATAGATCCAAAAAACCATATTAAACTAGTACAAATAGATTAATTGTGTAAGATAAATATGGAATTTTCAAAATTCTTAGAACTAGCAAAGAGTTTCCAAGTGGCATAAAACCATTCAAAGCACATAGAGGCCCTATAGAGCTGCCAAGTGGCATGCTTGCATTCCATAATGTAAAGGATTGATAGTGCAATTTCTAGGTGGAATTTTCAAAGATCTTGAACACAATCAGGTGTTGACATGTGTCACATTTTAAAACTTAATAGGTAATTATGGTAAGAAAACTTATATCTTTATATTTTATCTATCAACAAACACTGTGACTCAAAATTGAGACCAAGAATATGAACATGTATGTAACTAAGCAGTAAGGATCCGATGACAAAACAAGACAAGGCTAAATTTACATGGCATCTCAAAGGAATTATAAATTGGTGCATATTTAAGTTTTCATTTAAAGGTGGATATTCTAAAGGATCAACAGTTTATTCTCACAACCTATAAAAAGAGGCATCTACAATTTTGGTAAATGGCATAGCTATTTCTAGTTTACATATAGTTTGAGCTATGATTATGAAAAATAAAATCTATCTTTTTACAAATTCACATGTTGCATTGCTTTTACAAAGGATATTTTAAATTTATAAACTACAAGTAGACTCTTATATAATTTTAGATCTTGATTATAACTACATGTTCTAACTATCACATATAATGACCTTGCATAAACTTGGAGGATGAGGTGACCCATTCTCCAATCTATACAAATAATTGTAATCTAACTTGGATTTTTGTTAGATACTTTTTAAATATAGGAGTAACATCAGTTTTGATCATCAGTGAAAGTGTTTATATATTTTATTTATAATTTTTCTATTATTATTTGTTACTTTCATTGGTTGTATGTTTCAATTATCTTTAGTGTGTAAAAGTTGTTAATAGATTCTTGATTATTTTGATTGATATATTAATCTATAGGTGTGTAATAGCTACTAAAAGATTGGTAAATATATTAGTTAATATATTCAAGTTAAAAGTTATTCATAATTTTGATTGTGCATGAGTGCTTTCTTGGATGTAGTTTTTTGTGTGTGTGCAATAGTTGCCTCAGATACTTCACTAACCTAAGCCATAATCTCTTGATTAGGGGTGTGTAATAGCTACCCTAAAATGAGTAACATTTATTTGATGCTTATTAATTTCCTACATATTTATCTCCTTAAACATCTTAGCCTTGGCTTACTATGTGTATACAATTACTGCTATTAATAGGCATAGTTTCATAGATCACTTGTCCTTTTAGAAACTAGCCAAGGGAGTAGTTCTTAAAAACCATAGAATCTTTCTTTTTTACCTTACCCTTCCCTCTTTTTTTTATTTTATTTTGAGACCTACCCACTCTAGATTATAAACCATCCACCCATCCAACTCATGTAGAGATTTACTACCCCTATCAGAAACCACATCTCCATCTAAAAACCTTGTCAATAACCTTCATGCCCTACCCGCTATTCAATCAACAAGTTAAAATAAACAACATACATGAAACTCATTCCCTGAGTGGAGTTTATCTCCATTGAGATCCTAAAATGTTAGAGGCTACCTCATTATGATTGTAGTGTGCATAAAACCCACATAAATAGGTGTGAAGTTCTCATGTTTACCTTTAGGCTCAGATGCCTTATCCCAAAAAAGAACTAAGTCTTATTACCTGAACACCTTTATCTTTGATCACTTATCAAACCACCTCTTCACTATGGTTTGGTACCTACTAAAATTATAAAAATCCTCTTTTTGTGTATCTTTCATCTAGATAATGTCAAGCAACCTTGATTTTTCCATTTCTTGATCCTCCTTTATGTATTCTTGCATGAACTTATATGTTGGTAACTTGAGGGTGATGGGAAAGATGGGCTCTTGGCTATACACTATAAATAATGGAGATGCCTTGAGAGCTTTCTTGATTCTAATTTTATCTACCCAAAGTGCATACTTAAGTATCTTTGTCCATGTCTTAAGCTTGTCAGCTACAGACTTCTTTATTGCCTTCATCAAGTTCTTATTAGTCAATTCAAATACTATATTACCTTGAGGATAATGACTAGATGAAAACTTGAGAATGATGTTATTATCATATGCCCATTTTGTCATCTATATGGATATAAAAGTATATCCATTATCATAGACTAGAGATACATGTGTCCCAAACCTGGTGCATATGTTTTCCTCTAAAAAATTGATCACTTCTTCAGTTCTACACACTATTTGGTGGCCACTACTTCAGTCCATCTTTTGTAATAGTCAATAGTAGTTAGAACATATTTGTGACCTTTTGATGAATTAAGTTTGATTACCCCCATGAATTATATTCCCCACTAAGCAAAAATTTTATCTACCATAATTGGTTGCAGTGGCATGGCTACCTTAGGCTCTTTTGCATTGAAAACTTGACATGAATGGCACTACCTTACATGCTTTTGAGCATCCTTGAAGATTTTGGGCCAATAGTAGCTATCTTTGAGGATTTTATGAGTTTTTTTCCTTCTAAATGGATGTCCACTTGTTATCTTCTTATGAAAATTGATCATGATTTTATCTACTTCTTCTTTAGATACACACCTCAAGGAAATGCCTTTGAATTTATTTTGGTACATCATTCCATATTTAATTAGGTAATGGGCTGACTTAAGCCTTAGGGTTCTTTGCTCCCTAGTCAACCCTATAGGATAAGTGTCATTAATTAGTATATGAATAATAGGATCATATCAATCATTGGACTTAAAAAAATCAACCTACATGACACTTAGTTTGGGGTTAGCATTGGTAATCAATTGAATTAGACCTTGGCACCTTACCAATTTTGCAATCTTCATTTCAATGTCATATTCTTGAAGCACAGACATACACTTTCCTTTATTTTCTCCTATCTCATTTTTACTTAGCATTGGCTTGGTGTTAGGGTTCAGTAAGATTGCATGCACCTTATTCATAAGAATGTAGTGCCTAAATTTCCTCACCACCTTAAATAACGAGTATGTTTGATTATCAATTAAATAATAATTTAACTTGTCATTCTTAGATTTTGTTCTCATGGAATCAATTGGATGATCACATACATTGATTTTATGAGTTAAAATTACAGCAATAGTATGATCAGAAGCAAAAAAATAAAGGTAAAAATCTTTGGAGAAATTTGGACTTATAAGGACTGGAGCTTGTCTAATTTCCCCTTGATGTCTTTAAATCCTTCTTGGTTTATTTGTTCTAAGTGATTTTGACATCTTTTTTTATCATATAATTTAATGTCTTAACAATTTCTATAAAGCCAAAAATAAACTTTCTTACAAAATTATTTTTTCCAAAGAATGACTTCAGTTATTTCCTACTATTAGGAAGGCCTATTTTTGATATAAAATCTACTCTATCAGGGTCTATAGAGATTCCCTCCTTAGTGATAACATGTATTAATAGTTTTCCCTTAGTAACATAGAAATTCTTTTCTTTGGGTTGAGATAAATCCCATACCTTTTACATCTTTCAAATAATTATTGTAAATGATGATGTGGTCCTCCCTATTCTTAGAAAATATAGTCAGATCATCCATGTACATAATAATGCATTTATCTACCAAACCTTGGAAAGCATGATCTATGGACCTTTGGAATAATTCCCCTATGTTGATTATCTCAAATCGCATTCTTTTATAAGCAAACATGCCCCAATTGGTAGTAAAAGTAGTTTTTATCCTATCTTCTTGATTCACCAACACTTGGTTATACCCTAAAAAATCATCAAGAAAGGACATCATGGAAGAACTAGAAACATTTTGTATTACTTGGTCAAGAGAAGAGATGGTTAATTTTCCTTCTCAGATGCTCTATTTAGGTTTCCAAAATCAATGCATATCCTGATTTCACCATTCTTAATTTATAATGGGACTAAATTAGCAACCCAAGTGGAATGCTTAATGGGAAATACAATCTTGGCATCTAAGAGATTATTTACCTCTTTGTATATTAGTGGTTCTAAGATTGGGTTGATATGTCTCTAATTTTATTTGAAAGGTTTACAATTTTGTTTTAAAAGTATGGTGTGAGTTATGACATTTGGATTAAAAATATTTAGGTCATCATAGGACCATGCTATGATATCTTTATATTTGGTCAGCATTTCTTTGGCTCTTTTATTTTCTAGGATTTTACATGTACCAATATTAACCAATTAATATTGACCATAAAATCTAAGATCAATTGCATTATAATCCTTCCCACTTACTTTGGGAGTCTTGGTAGCCTTAACTAGTTTATCAGAATCAAAGATTCTCACCAAGGCTATCATGCCCTTCGAGATCTTATTATCATTTAATTGAATGACTTTGTCTTCAAGTTTGATTTTATTGACTTCATCATCAAGGATACTGGCTTCATAAATAATGTGACCCTCAAATACTCCTAAACTAGTCAAGAAATCTATGCTCTATTGATCATCATTGAATACTTACAAGTAGTTGGCATTATTGGGAACTAAAGGATAGGGGACCAACTCAATACTAAGGTTTAGGATCTCATGGTCTAGCATAAGGTTGGTTGTCACTGAGGCAAGCTCATCATCATTATTATTTTCTTCCCTAGGGATGGAAATAATATAAAAAGAATTAAAAAACTCAAGTAAATCCTAGACTCTAAATTTATATCTTTTGAGATATGAAAATTTTCACTAATATTTACTCTTTACCTGATTGCCTACTATTTCTTAATCACCATAAACCAATAGTTCCTTAACCTTATGTTTGTTTACAAATTGTAACCCAAGAATCAAAGCTTCATACTTAGCTAGATTATTTGTACAAGGAAACTAAAGTCTATAAGTAGTAGGATTATTCTCTACCAATAGGGTTAGTTAGAATAATTCCTACCCTAGACCCAAACTTACACCTAGCACCATCAAAATTTAATTTTTATAGACTAAGAAAAGTATGAGAAGTCTTAGGGTCACATACCTTAGAGGTCTCAAGAGCGTAAATCCCAAACTCAGCATCAATCATGTTCATCCTTTCATTGATGACATTATATTTAGTGATCATATGTTTTATTTTAGGCTCCCTTTCTATCCTGATTTGGTTGGAGACTCCATTCCTTAGAAACCACATATGTGAACAATCTATTGGCATATAACCATTCAAGCTTCTAGTCTAGTCTCTGCTTAATAGCATCATATAAGCATTAGGCATGTCCACCACTTGGATATCTATGAATTATTGGATCCTTGGCTCTGAGGCAATCTTCACTTTAAATAATTTACCAATCACTTTGACTCTTCACTTATCTAATTGAGTCATAACTCCTTGAAATTTAATAAGAGTTAAACCTAATTGTTCACAAATACCCTTAGGCATTATATTTGTAGATGCACCAGTATCTAACAAAAAATTATGAAAATTTTTACCAAAGTTCCTAGATGTAGGTAGGAAAAAAGGAACATTTGCCTTGCTTTTATGAATTACAACATTAGCATGTGTAGACTTTTGAGACTTACTAGGCTTTTTGGACAAAGATTCCACTAATATATCTATATTCAGTAATCTATGTCAAATTATGCAAGGTATTGTTAGCCTTGATTTTCTTCATGTCCTCTACTATGTTATACCCATTCCTATTAGAATAATTAGATGTATCAGCACAAGGCTTAGAATTACTTCCCTTAGGAGGATCCATATTATTATCCAAGGTAGTATCAAGGGAAGTCTCAAAGTTATTTAGAGGATTTAAAGTGGTCAGTGGTTTCTTTTGCTCCCTATTCCTCAAAGGATAAGTCTTATTTATGATTATTAAAAAGCACGAATCTCTTCAACAATATCCTCAGTCTCATTATCCTCTTGAAGAGGGAACTCAAATGTCTCCACCATGAGCATTGAATTAATAGACCTAGATGACCTTGAGGAACCAAATGTACCTACATCACAATCCTTATTAGGGATAAATTTGAAATTATCCAATTCTTCTTGGAAGGATTCAAATGCATTACAAAATTTAGCATAATCTATTTCCCCATATTTAGAAGTACAATGAACTCTACAATAGTCAGGTAAAGCAACATCCGTAAGATTTATATCAAGCACATTTTTATTAATAGATGGCTCATAATTCTCATTTTTGGGTAGCTATCATTCTAAATCTGTTAGTGGCCCTATTGAACTTTTATAAATAGTAATTCCTACCATATCTCACACCAATATTGCTTACTTTATTTTGCAATTAAAGTAATTCAATGCTAAGATTTTGAACCATCTTGAGGATAGAGTCACTCTCATTCTTTGGGGCCTTAGAATTATAAACCTAAGTATTTGAATTATCTATATGCATAAAATCTTTCTAATCCTGTGGATGTGATCTATGGGCAGCATTTTTTAGGAGTCCTAGGTTTTTATTAGATGAGCATGTCTCAAAGGAAGTTAGTTCATGACTGGCAGTCAGTTCAAGGCAAGCACATTTTGGTTAGAATTGGGAATAACATATAAAATGGGTAAATTAGGGTTGGCATTATGAATAGAGTATGCCAATTATCTTTTTGGTTTCATCTAGTCATTAATAATCATAACCACAACATCATCTAAAGCTAATGTGTTCATGGGTCCAACAACTCTATTTATAAATATAGAAGTCATAGGATCTAAGTCATGTTTATAGATTTCTAATGCTAAAGCCTCATAGGTTTGTAAGGAGTTATGGTCCTATTGAACATTATTTGGAACCTAAAATTGAAAGCTCTTATGGGTTCATTTTTATCCCTTTTCACTTTGGTGAATTTTTGTTACAAGACACAAGGACTAATAATTTTACCAAACTAGTCAATGAAGATATTAAAATCAAACCAACTAGTAATGTAATTTTTTGGGAGATTTAGAAACTATTCATATGCATCATATTTAAAAGTGAAATGAAATAGTCTACATGTTACATCTTCATGAGTGACATTTAAAAATCTTAAATTAGCTTTAAATGATTATATGTTCTTCTGCAGTTACATTACCACTAAGACTAAATGTTGGCAAATATTTTTTAGGATTGTGAGGAAGGTCAGGTACCATACCTAGCACATTGATTGAAGATCCACCTATCCAATACATACCTTGATAAAGATCAAACCCAAGAGTGTCCTAAATTGGTGAAGTTGGTAAATATTTTAAAAGCTTGCACTTACCTTTTTCTTGTTTAGCTCTTCTATGAACTTATAATTCAAGAAAAGGTTCCCTAATAAATGAACGTGACCTTATTATAATTCTTAGTAATTTCATATTGATAATTTTGAATCCTATTTGAAATACTATCCTTCAATCCTATCCTTGTAGATAACAATGATTAGAAATGCACATTACACAAATTTTACAAAGATTCATAGAAAGAATATTAATCTTTAACTAGGTTATCTCAAAGATGTATCCCAATAGGTGAGTAGGACTGATATTTACACATTTGAATTCAAATAAACTCAAATTTTCAAAATATCTATCAATCTTCAATAAAAAAATTTGTCACTAACCTCAAACCTATTGGGTTCACAAATCTAAAGCTATATTTACCATAATTCAACATATGTTTTCAAAGAATATCAATATTTGTCTAAATAAGAAAAATGGCCAGTCTAAAACCATGAATATCACCGAACTTTACATTATTATGTAAAAATAAACACAAATATGTAAAGATTAGAGTGATCTTTAAACATAATTCACAAAAACTAGCAAAGATACTACAAATCTACAAAGAATTGGCCCTCCTAGTGCTAGCGAAGCTCCACATGTTGATGCCTAAATTTGTGTCATAGGTGATCTAAAGAACACTTCTCATTTTATAATTCAAATAATTTATCACATGAGTTTCAATTTGTGATAATGTTGTTATTTGTTGATGGAATATAGGCAAAGCAAGTAGACTATTTCATAATATCTATATATTTTGGTGGTTGGTAGCCATTTCAGCCTGTATCTTTGCAAAGAATGAAGAAATATTAGATAATATTAGTGAATTATGATCAAATATAATCTAAATTATAATATAATATGAATATATACAATGGTAATTAAGCTAGAGCGATCTAGTAAAAAAGAAGTAAAAGGAAGGGTAAGGCAGACAAGAGATGTTGTTGGTATTTTTCAAAAACATCATGACAAAGCTCAAATGTCCTCCAAGCATGAACTTAACCAATGTATAATATGAAATATAATGATCTAAAATATTACTACACATAATTCAAACATCTAAGGAATGAAAAAATTTTGAATAAGAACTAAGTTCACTTTAAAGATTTACCCTACAAACAAACAACATTAGCCCAAATGCAAGAAGAGTAAAGGAAATGAAATGAACTTGAGAAATTTTAGTCACCCTAGGATTGGCACAAGTTAAAAACTCTATAATTAAAATATGCACACCAAGGTTTCACAAGAACCATTCAAATCTGGAAATGAGAACAAGTGAGAGAGAAACCATAATAACAAATGACATAAAAGAATATGGACAATCTTTGCAGAATTCCTTGCTTGCATTAATTACTCAAAAGTTTACACACATTTTCAGTTCAAAATATCCCCAATTTTTAAAAATAAAAATGCTCCTTTTATAAGGTTGAAGGAATCATGTTTGTCAATCATATCCAATCACAAAAGTACAAGTGTAGGGATAATTATCCTTTTTACAAATGTTCTAGAAATAAACTAGACTTTCCCAATGAACTGATCTATAGGTAGTGTGTTTTACAAATAACACATTCCTTTAAAAATATAATATTCCAATTTTATAATGGATAAGTTTTAGCTACAAGAATAATATTCTAACTTTGAGAACCCTCTAACTGATGAAACACTATGTTACTATTGTAGGGCCTTCATTGCTTTCTTTTGTTACCTAATACATGCACTATCATATCTCCAAGATTCTTAAGGATATAGGAGAGGTCCCCCATAATTACTAAAAATCCTTTAATACTACTCACTAATGGACTCTAGATCAACTTATCTTTATATAGGTGATAATGCAGCTCCCTTTGAGTGAATCATAATGCTTAGAGGGTTTGGTTATGGTCCTTGCCTCACCAAGGAATTATTGTAGGTTCTAACAGTGCTCTAATTATGGCTATGAGCTCAAAAAAAGCGAGATTATATGCCTAACTTTACACTACCAAGTATGTAAGGTTTTCAATTTGGCGTATATGCCCATGTGGCTTTGATGTGGCATTTCCATGGCATTCTACTCATCACTATTCAAAATATGACTATCTCTTTGAATTTGGATCTAAGCAGTTATATTAAAATTAGAATCCATGTGTCCATCATTTGATGTTGGCATGAACAACTTTGATGAGCACATGACAATTAATTTTAAAATCATCTTCAGAACTCTTTGTTATTTTAAAATTGATGTTTGTGTGACCATTATTTGACATCTATGTGAATGTCATTAAGGGGTACGTGAGTGTTAATTTTAAACATGTCCACGGGGTTCTCTGTTAATCTTTCCATTTGTCATTCTTAGGCTTGTCTTATTTCTTGTGTGTGTAATGTGGTGACTATTCACTGATTATGTGCTCTTTGTACTAGGCTCCTATGCATCATTTAATCTCTATATTGGGATCCCACGATGGTGACACTTGTCACCCTCATAGAGCTCCATAGAACCTTTGAAAATTCAATGTTGCATGCATCATTTGATCAACATTACTAGGCTCACATGGACCATATATCTTGGCAACATGCTTGAGCTTTAACTCTTTGATCGGGGTTTAACTTTTTAATACTTGTTATGCTCCATTAGATCCATCTCATACAAACAAATGTGGACTATTAGATCAATATCTAAGGGATGTACCACTATTGGCTGCTCAAAAGTCTTTTTATAATAAGGTGACACTTATCACCCTCTCACTCATCCAAGGCTTTATTGAATTCTTGACTCGGCTCACACCATTCGATCAATCTCATTTGAGTGAATGCAAATTGTTGATCTTGCAAACAAGAATAAAATTTAAATGTGAGAGAATATATAAAGGACTTAGTATAAAATATTTAATCTAAGCTATAAAAACATTAAAGGGGACCCTATGAATTAAAAGGGACTAAGACATAAAGACTCTGGACCCTAAAACAAAAGGACTCCACGAATAACAAAGACATAGAGTAAAGTTTTAGCCTAAGGTTTTTATCATATTAATAAATATGATAAACCTTAGTATAAGACTTTAGGCTAAGCCTTATAACAAAGGGACCATGCAACTATTTAGACCAAGATAGGATAAAATGTAACAAAGGGATCAAGGGGCATAAAAGAGACCAAGCATAGGATTTTTAGCCTAAGGTTTGGTTGTGTTGAAAAACAGCAACATGCCTTAGGATAAAAATAAAACTAAGTCCATGGTATGATTAATTTATTCGCATGTACATTTTAATTTAATTTAAAAAGGGACCTAAGTTAAACATTAGACATGGCTTAAGCATGGATCCAATTAATCATGAGCCAATGGAAATTAAAGGTTAGCTTAATCACTGAAACATGAAAACATTAAACATGTTTATTCCCAAATGATATTCCATTGATCTCGTAACATAATCAATAAGTTTTATCAACATTAGAAGGTGGTGAATCCATGATCATCCAAAATTTATGTCCAATAATCCAACTGAGAATGGTTTCTACAAGGAATAGGAAATATTGAAGTTAGGGCACGAGAATAATAAGAACTTAAGCTAAAGTCCTAAATTAATGTTCTCACTCACCTTGATAAATAAGCTTTTAATCCAAAGTATTAGGCTAAGTTTAAAACATATTAAAATGACTATGGTATAAAATAGCTTGATGAAATCAATATCTCATGGAAATTATCTTGGGTGCATTATTTTAGGCTATCTTACATTTTGACTTGTTGACTCTACCATAGGGTATTTGAGTTCTTTGTAAGGTAAAATTATTTCAAACTTTTTATCCATGAATATTGTTCAAAAGATCAATTTCATCAGACAAAATGTCTAAATCAATTATCTCATGGGGTCTTTTTCATCAATCAAAATGCTTGTGACAACAATTTTAGTCGAGGTAAAAAGGGGCCCAAAAGGTCATTTCAAAGAAGATGATGGGTATTTTCAAAAGATCTGAAGGGTACTTTTAAAATTTATAAAGGGTAATATTTAAGAGAAAGGGGCCATTTCACAAAGGCTAAAAGGCAATTATGTAGGGAAAGTGTCCTTGACAAAAATTTCGAAGGGTAAGTGCCTTTGAAGATTCTAATTTGGGAGAATTGCATTGGCAAGATTACTACAAGAATTATTTTGGGCCTTTTACATCAAATAAAATGTCTAAAGACAAAATTTTTAAGGGTAATTTTATAAAACCCAAAGGATAAGTTAGGAAGATAAAGTGTCCTTCAAAAAAATCCCAAGGGGTACTTTCAAAAATCCAAAGGATCATTCTTTTAGGGAAATTTGTCCTGAAGGGCATTCTTTCAAGGAAATTATCCTAGACAAAATGTCTGACACATTTCCTCCTATTACCAAATTTTGTCAAATAAAATGTCCTAATGGTAATTTATTGTAGGAAAAACATTCTGAAGGGTAATTCAAAAACAATTTGAAGGGTCATTTCAAAGAGTTCAAAGGGAAAAAAATGCAAAGTCTGGAAGAATTTACCAAACCAAAATTATTAAAAGATAAAAAAAGACTAATCTTTAAGATAAATAAATTAAAATAAGTCCATAACCCATTTAAAGTGTTCATATGTAACTTAAATAAAAGCTCCTACCAAATTCAAATCAAGCACTTAGATTAAACTTAGACTAAGGGTTTCGTAATTCGACTTGATTTCAAATAGACCAAAAGATAGTAAAGAATCAAGTTATCATTAAAATCATGAAACACAAGAAATTATTCTTTCCAATTAGACCTTATTAAACCTATAACCTAAAACATAGAGATCCAAATTTAGCACTTTAGATAAGGGCAAACTAGAATCATGAGAAAATATGCTAACCAAACTAGGTGCATATGTTTTTCAAATAAAAATAATGTGCAACCATACTAATGACACTCTGATCAAGTGAATCTTCAATTTTAAGGTAAAAATTTGCACAATTTGACACATGGGTCCCCATTTTTCAAAAATGTGGGTATGTTGACCTCAACAAGATTTTGTGGAAGCTTGGCTATATGGAACATGTCATGGATAAAATACTCTCCTAAAGTATTGTCCAAAATTATAAAATGATTATACATTTTAATAGGAGGTGTATGTGAAGATTATGAAAGGCTATCATGGTCTATGAAATTGGTCTATGGCAATTGAAAATGTATTTCTTTGTCTTTATCCTTCTTTGGTATTGCGTATAAACCAAAACAATAATTGTAGCTTTCATATTTGGCTTCCAAATGTTTGCAGTGTTTATATGGCTATCAATATCCATGGATAGTTACCTCCATCCTAGAATGAAGAAAATTGATGCATTGGTGTAATGTTGAACGTATTGCATAGATTTCATGTATCCATGGTCTACCCAAAATAAAATTGTATGATAAATCTAGGTCTAGCACATGGTAAAGTGCATCATGAGTTAAAGGCTAATGATCACTAGTAAACTAATGGTTCCTTGTGATTCCTACTCTTCATTGTCATAGACCTTAATAGTAATAGTCTTTGGTTGAAAGTCACCTATTGTATATCCTAGATGCTTGATTAGCTTTAGAGACACAATATTCAAACCCCATCCATTATCTATGAGGACACATTTAACTTTGTACCATGTGATGACAACTTCAATGTATAATGGGTTATTATGGAGAGGGCCAAGGGATGACATACCACTTTGGTCAAAGGTCAATTGTTATCTTGGGAGTAGGTGTTCAACTAGAGCTTGAAATTTATCTAATTTAATATCATTAGTCACTTAGGATTGACCTAAGACATCTATAAGGATATTATTGTGGATGGTAGTGTTAGAGTTGGTTCTCATATTTGCTAGGCTCTATAGATAGTTTTTGTCTTTTTCCTAGTTTGTCTTTTTGTGGATTTATGCCACATTAGTTAGTTTGACATACTTATTATTTGTCCTTTCCTATAAATGCAAGGCTTATCATTTATAACATATAGAACTTATTTTTTGGATATTATATGATATTGCCTTTGTCTTTGCATATCATATTTACATCTCTTAGAACTCTTCTTTTGATTTTTTTATTGTTAGTGCTTCAAATATTAGGTTTGTAATGATCTTATTAACATTCCTTTCATGGTATCAGATATGAAGGTTTTCTAGCCATCCATTTACAAGTTTTTTATTATAAGGGTTTGTCCATTTATCAAAATTTCTTCTTAGTAGAGTGGAGGTACCTTGTCTAGATCTTAGATCTATTTATTATGTATGCAACAAATCCAAAATAGATATTTGTGTGGGCATATTTTGGATTTGTTCCATAATATCATACATTTTTTCTTAACAGTGGTAATTTCCTTACTCTTAGCTGACATAGTGGGTTAGATTGGCTCATTGGTTGGGGTTATGGACCTATGATGGTGATTTTAGATTGTTAAATTATGATTATTTAATTTGAATTGGGTACAAGACCATTGTAACTAGAAAATTGTGAAGATAGGCTAGAGAGGATAATTCATGATTATTGGTGCACTTGGTTGAGGTCATGGGCAATGAAGAGTTATTAACATAAGGTCCTAAGATGGTAATCCTTGATTGTTATTATCCTTAGTATGGTCATAGGATAAAGAAGGATTAACAAAATTGGTAGGCTAATGGGAATTATAAGATAATGATCCTAGTCTGTTAGCATTCAATCTAATATTGATGCTAATGGTAGATGCATGACCTTCCATTATACATCCTACAACTTTATTGTACTTGTGTACAATTGTGTGATAGGTCTATTGGTTATTAGGGTCATTTTGGCCTTAATGGTTGACACTACTATTGTTGTTTTTGTGGTTGTGTTCTTTTTTGTTGATGATGATTAGCATTGTTATGTTATGGAAATGGATTGTGGTAGATACCCAAGTTTTGATTGGAAGTGGATGTTTTATTATCCAAATGGATCTCTCCAATTTCCAACATATTTTCAATGAGGTGATTTAGTTACACACAATAACATATATAATGCCCATTAATATGATATTATTCATAGAACTCATGCTTTGTATACTAATTTAGATAAGGTATTCCCTTAGGAAAGTGTTTTAGAATCAACCAACTAATCATATTTGCCATGGATAATTTGTAAAACACTACTTTAATAGGCTCACCAAGGTCATTGAAGACTCTAAGAATGAGTCTTCTTCTTGGAAGAGGGGTTTACAAGGTGGTGTCTATAGCATTTAAGGTGTTGGCCTAGGTTGAGGCATAGACTATACTTGTTGGATAGGTTGAATTTGTGGAATAAGATACATTTATAGCATATACTAAGTAGATGATGTTTACACCATTTGAACATAATGCAACTCAGTTACTCCATTACCAATAACATTCTTGTTGTAATTTTACAACTTAACTTTTTCATAATTATTATCATGAGAGGGTGTAGATGCTTGCACTTAGACTGGACTAGGGTTTTGACTTGAGCCTAAATTTTTGTTTTGGCTTTGAATCTAGTTTAAAGAATACAACTTGATAAACCCTTTATTGATAAGGTATTTTTTGATCTATATATCTTTCTCAATGATCTCCTTGAATGTGTGAACATACTGAACTTCCAATTATTTATCTGGTAGATTATGAGTGAAGTGACTAGCAAGAACTCTCCATCATTGTAAGTAACTTTCAAATCTCTCACCAACTTTTTGCTTGACCTGACTGAAAACAACTACTAAAATCTCATGCTTGAGATTGTAAGAGAAAGGTTGTACAAACTTATCTGACATATAATCAAAGTCAAATATCAAGCTCTTTGGAAACTTAATAAGCCACTCCAATGTATGTCCAAGTAGACTTTAAGGAAAAACAAAAAGTAGGTATATGTCACTATAGGCCACTAGATATAAAATGACACAAACCTCTTTTAGATGCTCTTTAGGGTCTCCTTTACCCTTGTACTTGTCAAATTTTGGTGGCTCATAACCTAGAGGAAATGATATTCTGGAGATACTCCATATTAAATGGATATGAACATAAGTCATCCAATTTGAATTTGTTTCCCATTTGAATTGATGTAATTGCATCTTTCATCTATTATAGTTTTTTGGTCCAAGAAACTTGATGGAATAGTTGGTTGTGGTTGTGGTTGGGTGGTCAAATGTGGATTACCTTGATAGGGGTATAATGGAGGAATGGATGATTATGGAGTGTTGGTTTGATGGACAAATCAACCAAGAATATGCATATGTGTATTGGGATTAATCTAATTATATTGCATGCATTATTTCTAAATATTCTAGTTTGGATTTAGAATATGGATTTAGGTCTGAGGGAATTAGGATTGTGATGGAAGTATGTGGTTTTTTGGAATGTAGTGTACCTACTAAGTTTGAGTAGGAAATTATTTTCAATTATTCAAACCCAATTGTATAAATGGTACTTGATGTTGACTAAGGGCTTATCTTTGAATATGTGGCACATGTTGGGTAAAAGGTAATA
Source organism: Torreya grandis (assembly GCA_037957365.1). NCBI lineage: Eukaryota > Viridiplantae > Streptophyta > Pinopsida > Cupressales > Taxaceae > Torreya > Torreya grandis. The sequence continues at coordinate 657,662 of JARHVA010000865.1, forward strand.
GTTGTCTAATAGGTACTTATTGGATGATGTCACTTCTTTGTTTAAAAAACACTTATTGTAAACTAGATGTTTCTTGGGTTTTTGGTATTTGTCATTGACCAATAAAAATACATTGTTGACTAGACAATATATATAATTTTTGAGGTACATTAGTCTATGACTATTGACGTACATTGCTCTATGACTATTCAAGTACATTATTTTGATACCTATTGAGGTAGCATAGTGTTCTGCCTTTTTTTAGGTGGAAAATTGGTATATATCTATGGTCATAGAATATTATACATCACCTATTAAGGTGGGATAGCATTCATCACTTGTTGAGGTAAAACATTGGTTGGCACCTAATTACTTATCCCCTGATGTTATGTGCTTAAAGAAACAGCTAGTTGAGGAGTGGGAGTAACCTATTTTGGTTGGGAACTAGGTGTTATTTCCACATATTTTTTTGAACCAATCATGGTATTGGTAAGAGGCAATTTTTGTAAGTTATTTGGTGGTGTATTTAACCCACCTTAGCCTAAATAGGAAGACACTTGCATGTTATACACTATATTTGGCACATGTTCTTGAGTAGAAGCCATAGTTACTTCCTCAATGAATGGTAAATTAAACATGTCATATACTAAATTAATTTGGTAAAATGGGTCCACACCTAGATTATCATGACCTAACAAATCAATTGGAATGTTTGTTGAAGGAATTAACTCTGTAAGTTGGGTATTTGATATGGCCATAGCATTAAAATTCCATGTTATATTAAGATAATTATGATAAGATTGTTACATTTACATGAATTGGTCCACCATGGGCCCTTTCCCTTCACAATCATATTTAGATATTGGTTTGATATTGGCATAAACTCTTGAGTGTAACTAGTAGAAACTTATTTGATGGGTCTAGTATAAGGTACATTTCAAGGAAGTCTAACTAGACTAGGTAGGTTTTCATGGGTAAAGTCTTTTGGAAACTTAGGCCCTACCTCTATGGATCTAGCCAAAAATGCATCCTTGTTTTCAAGAAAGTGACGATCAACAAATTATGGGTCATAGGTTGATGGCATGGTAACATAGTAAGGATACTATTGGACTTTTTTAATAATAAATCACCTACTAGCAAGGTGTTGAGTTGTCTATTCTTATTCCTAATTTAGATGAGTTGTATTAACTAGGTAATGTGTTAATGGATCATATTCTTGTTTCGTATATTGATAAGTATAAGGGGGTATGGATCCAACTCACAAACTATGTCATCACCATATGGGTCTTTAATAAAGGCATCATTTTTTAATACATTTTCATAATCTAAATTATACATGGTACCACTACATGTGTATCAAGGCATATTCAAACCCACAACTAATGTATCATGAAGAAAAGGTATAGAGTTCACTAAAATCTTAAAACATGGTCTAAAAAGATTGGTCGATGCTTCATACATATTGAATCTTGGTCTAGATAGAAAACTTAGTTTATTTTTTAAATTGTTTAAACTTGGCCTAGAATGGATCTCTTCTCCAAAATCATCAATGATAAGCTTAGTCATAAATATCCCTGAGGTCTAAGGTATTTCACATAAATGGTTAAATGAAAGTCAAATTTGAATCCTAGTTTTGGTGCAATGTTTTGAACAAATATAATCTAGGTCTAAAATGAAAAGGTGAAAAGTATTTGGAAATAAAGCACAAATCTAGACTTAAAATTCATGAACTAAGTCTAAAAACTAAAGAAAATACTAGGTCTTTAGTAAGAAGGAACAAAGTAAGACTTAAAAGGCATAAACTAGGTCTAAATATAGAGGCAAATGATAGGTCTTTGTTAATAAGGCAAAAATCTAAACTTAAAAGGCATGAACCATGTCTAAAAATTGAGGAAAATTCTAGGTATTTGATAAGAAGGCATAAATCTAGACTTAAAAGGCATGAACTAGGTATAAAACATAAGGCAAATGTTAGGTCTTTGGTAAGAAGGCACAAAGCTAGATCTTAAAACAAATTAGGTTGAGGGAAAAAAAATGCAATTAATCTAAATTATAAGGAAAATAATTTGAAAAACTTTGACTAAATATTGATATATGGATTCTAAAACAAACTTGACCTTAGTATAATACATTTAATATAGGCACACACCTAAAACTAATTCAGAAATTTAATCTCAAGTAATCAAAAGAGTGATGATTAAAGCATTCTAGCCCAAGTGATACGCAAGGATCTAATATAAACTAACCATGCTCACTTAAAAAGAGAGTTTTTATCTTATTTCAAGGCAACAAATCAACTCAAAAAACAAGAAAATAAACCACTTCCTAGGTATAGGCAAAAGGGTCTTTAAATCAAGCAAGGAATTAGTCCAAGTTACATAATTCAAAGGTAAGAGGTAAACACCCAAGCCAAAATTAATCAAGACATAGGTGTAGACTAATCAATTTTGAATCTAAGCTTTGCAAGATAAATTTTGAATGTGGTTTAAAAGACTTGGATTTTTCAAATGGATAACATCCTAGACCTAAATGGACAACATAACAACACCAATTGTAGACCAAAGGCACACATGGTTTTGAACATGGTTTAAAACAAGGAAATGTTTTTAGAATAAAATGAGTAGTGAAACAACACTACTTCAATTAAAAGGTATGACACTTATTTTTGACTCAAAACTCTAAGGCAAATTCTTAGGGCAAAATGGGAAATGCAATGACGCCTTGTTTAAACAAGTGACACACACACATATTTTTTTTGGAATGAAAAGTCTAAGGAAAATTTTTGACACCAAATTTATAGATTAACACCTTTTAGGCTAATGTGGTGTAAAAACATACGATGGTTATGACTCATTTTTGAACAAACAAATAATTCCTAGTTTTAAAACACACATGTAAATTAAAGAAACTAGAAGTAGCACAAATGGGTCATCTTATCCTTATAACTAACATGACTATGCATAGATTTATCAAAATTTTCCTTTGATATACCAATGGTTGTGAGGAATTAAGTGTTATTCCAAAAATTAAAGCATAGGTGTAGGTAGAGTTTTTACACATCCATCTATCTCTCAAGCATTGGTACGTGGCATGAATTTAGAGTAAAGAGCATTCAACATTTGGTTTGAAATTACATAAAAAGTGGGGTTTGACTAAAAATATATAAGTTTTTAATGTACTATATTATCCTAAGTTTGGTTAACACAAGCAAATAATCAAGTCTATTAAATCCAAATCACCTAGTTTGTTATACAATGGTATAATCCTTTCCATAATGATTTCATCCTTATACTTCTTAGTGAATTTTTATGTCTAGTTATTGTATGTCCCAAGTACCCATTAGGATGGTTAGGCTAACCTTTCACCATTATCCTATCTAATGTTTTTCCCAATTTTTATACCCCACCATAGATTGGGGTTGGTATAATGTTGAAAGATGAAACCCCTGGTCAACACACCCTTAAAGAACTCATGGGGAGGAAATGAACTCCTACCCACAAGACAAATACATAAAAATAAATAAATGAAAATAAAAATACTTTAAAGGTCACTTTTGAATCACCCAAGTCACTCAAATCTTAGGGAGAGCATACACGACATTCTTTCCAACACAACTTTATAAGTAATGATAATAAACTAAGTACCTTTCATCACCTGAGTTCCCTAAAGGGGACAAGGGAGAGTATTCATGTTAAATTTTGTGTTTGCTTAAATCAAATAATCTAATCTAAGTATTTGAAGTTAGATAAATAATAAATAAGAATCAAAAAATCCCTTAGGAGCTCTAATTGAAGATGTAGGTTTTTCTTACTAACACCAAATTGAAATGTGTTTGAAATTTTTTATCCCCTTGGCTATGTTTGTACTTGTAAAATCTTGAAAAATATTAAAATATAAATTTTTAAGTTAATTTTAAGCACCTTATCCAAATTTGAATGAAATTTAACCTTTTTTGTAAAATTGGACTTTGAAAACTGAAAAATTAATTAAAAAGCACCAAAACTTCTTCTTTCTTGGCTTAATTATTTACAAAAAAATTAGTGGATTAATTTATGTTTAAGACAAATCCATAGTCCTACAAGTTATCCCAATAAAAACACAAAATTTAACTCACATATTTATTTAAAAAAACATAGAGAAATCATCAATGATTATTGTAGGGATCATTGCCAATTTTTGTGATCAATGCTGATTTGGTTATGATCGTCACTGATTTCTATAATTAGACCAAAGGAAAACATGTTTTGAAATAAAAATTATTTAAAAAAATTATTTCAAACCCAAAACTCCTTAATACCATAAAATATGAAGGTTAAAGAGGAAATAAATAGATTATTAGGCACCAAGAAAAGCAAGAAAGAATTAATTTTTACTATGTTTCTGGTTTGATGTGTTTTGATGTAGAGATCATTGTTGATTCCTTCGATTGACATTGATTTCAAGGATCAACCCTAATTTTTTATAATCATGACCAATCCTTATGTCTCAGATGAGAGCTCAAATTTATTCACTTTTTTGGAAATTAGATCAAAAACCTGGCATAAAAATGGTTAGAAAAACATCTTGAGAAGTAGCTAGAATAGCTTTGTGGGGTATGTGTCCCACTGGTCATGCCATTGTGTGATCAATAGGAATCCAATGGGGGAGTTAGTATTATGTTATTATGATGAAAACCAAATAACAACACACTAATAAAGCTAACACCTCAATCTTAGACACTCAAGGATCAAGAGAACAATACAAGTAACTATCAATAGAAGACAAAACAAACATTATTTACTTTCCTTGAGAACAAGAGTTGTATGTTGGCCATGGAGGAATGTGTTTGGTTGTGTTATCAAATATTATTTGGTAATGGTGATCCTTTCATCATCTCTCCTTATCACCTTTGCAATTTTGGGCTTGGATTTCACTTTGATGCTTCTCTCTCTCAATAAATAAGCATTATAACATTACACAAAGGGTCCTTAAAGGTATTTTTGCATGATAAAATTATACTAAAATATATTTTTAAATAATGGGTGAAGCCTTGTATTTATATCCTTCCAAAATAAATCTAACCCAAGTGAAATTAAGTTAGATTTAACTATGGTAAGTTTAGATTAACCATAGTTGAGTTAAAGAGGGGATAAGAAATTAATATTTTGGATAAAGATCCCATTTATTAAGTATGGCTCTCCATTTCTAAATTTAAAGCTTTAATGGAGATATTTTCAATTCCTTGACTTTGAGGATGATGACATCATCATGACCTTAATTTTATTGAAATTCCCTTTTTTTAAAATTCATTTCACTAATTACACATGGAAATTTAACTTAATTATTTGATTTGCTTAGTTTATTCATTATGCTTATCATTTGTGTACTTTAGGAATTGTTTAAGTTCCTTGCTCAATGGGTCTGAAGGCCAAACTATCAATTTTCTAGGTCTTAAGTTAATTGGAGATGAATCCATCAGAGGTTACTATTGCATACAAGATAAAACCCCAAATAGGGATGCCTCAACATGACTTTGAGTACTAATATCTGATGTGCAAATGAATTTTAGACATTCAATGATTCCTAGGCTTAATTTGCAATATTTGTTAGAAACTAATCTAGGGTCCAATTAGAACATAGTTATGGACAAAATGGGGTGTCTACATAGGGTAAAATAGGTGGACCAAACCCAAAATATACAAGCAACAAGTCTAGACCAATAACATGTTATTATAGGTATTTATTTTCCTTATATTTTCTTATTTATATTATTCCTACACACATGGGTTATTCCTACACTTGAGTTAGTTTGATTTGGTGTATTTAGACATAGGGAGTTACTATATTTTAGTATCATTATCTAATAGATGTTATTCATTGATTGGTAATTTTATACTTAGGAGTTACATACCTATTTTAGGCCTTTATTATCATTCATAGAAGAGTTACATATTACTCTCCTATTTGTATATTATTTGGGTAAGTTATTCAATATGGAGTGTTAGATGTTAACTTGAATCATTTTTATGCATTCTTCTTTTGTGTGAATGGTTAGACTTTCAATACACACTTTGTGTTATTCCTTTGACAAAAAGAATAAACATTGTTTGATATAGATGGAGATTATTCAATCTTCAAGTAGAGGATCTTGTCAGTGACATTCATCATTTTGTAAGCTCTACTATAGGCAAATTCAACATCTTCTATGGACACTTATTAGCTCTTCTCTCTATGTGATCTTTTACTCTCACTTATGTAGGCATTTTTAGTTGTGCCCAATGTCTTTAGAGCATGCACTATTTATTTTTTATCTTTTGAGGGGGATTTTTCTCCTTTTCTCCACTTTATGAGAGTTGCTTTATACATTGGTACCTCATTAAGCCTTATTACCATGACCCATTTCTTCTACCCACCTAAGATACACCTTTAATGGGTGTTATTATAGGTATTTATTTAGTTGTATTATTCCTACACACATGGGTTTTTCCTACACTTGAGTTAGCTTTATTTGGTGTATTTAGACACAGGGAGATACTCCTTTTAATTATCATTGGCTTGTGGATGTTACTCCTTGATTGGTCATTTTAGACTTAGGAGTTTCATACCTTTTTTAAGTAATTATGATCACTCATATAAGAAATACACATTACTCTCTTATTTGTACATCCTTTGGGTAATATATTTAATATGTAGTGTTAGACATTAACTTGACTCATTTTTATGCATTCTGATTTTGTGTGCAAATTTGGCTCACCTAATACCAAGGGTTTCATGCATTAATGACAAGTTAAATATATATGATGACTCCAATACAACACAAAGTGGGAAAATTAGGAAAAGTAAACCAAAATAAAAACAAAGTAAGAAAGGGAAAGGAAATGCATTTACATAAACTTGTTAGGCAAATTCAATCCTAAAAGTAGTTTTTGAGGAACTATCCATTTACAAGCAATGGGACATCCTTACTAGTTAGACATCTGATATGGAACACATTCCCATTTATGATTTTGAGAAGATTGGTAGGGATCCTACCAATGGGAATCACATACTTACACCTATGTTGACCTATACACTGATGAGCATTATACCAAAGAGTCATATCTACATCATTTCCATGTAACTCAATAAAATTAAATTGTTAAATTAAGCTATGTAATTATGGTTAATTTTCAAAAAACACTTGGGATATGTTTAGGGAAATATCTCTACCCATTTATTAAATTATAGTGAGGGATAAGGGTGGATATCAACACATACTAGGGAGACTTACTTACCCAACATAGAAGATATATGTTCTTTGTGGAATCCCATCAATGAATCCATTATCAGTTGTTCCTTGACTAAAATGAATTTTTTGGTAGCATCCTCCTTTTTGTATTTATCATCCAAAAGGTTTAAGAATGGTACTTCCCAAGTCAATGATATTATAGACTTATTATCCATGGTGGAAGTATGTGGGGTGTTACATCGAATCAAGGTATCTTCAACTATGACTTCCCTCGATCTTATCTCCTCATTACTAGGGTAACCATTATCATAATCATGCATTTATATCTTAGCTTCTCTTACCACTATGAGGAACACATTACTATTATCATCATCTTCCTTTGGTTATTATAAGTGGTCTAATTCTTCAACTCTAAGGATAACCACTTGATTTTCTTCTTCTTTCCATGTATCATTGGTAATGTATAAATGTTGCTCTTTAGTGGTGAGGATTTTCATGACTTCATCATTCAGGTACATCTTAATCATATCAAAGTTAGGGTTGTTTAGAGGTGAGAGATATACCATTTTAAACTCATTCAATTCACTTTATTTAGATGAACAACCAATTTCATAATTGTTTTTAGCTATTTCATTCATCTCAAATGATGGGATGGGTGTTACTCTATTGTAATTGAGTTATCAATCATCTTAAATCAACTTTCCAAGTGGTAAGGACAATGGTATATAACTAAAATATATTAGATTCATAACATGAATCTTCTTCATCCAATTGTTCCAACTCTTCCAATTTTGATTCTAGATGATTTTAATAGATGTCTAATTCTTCTTCCTAAGTGGATAACTCACCATTACTCTTATTTTCAGCTAATAGGTCACTTTAAATAATTATTGCTTCCTCATCATTAGACTCATTCTCATCACTAATCTCAAAGACCAAATTATGCTTATGGAAGGGTACATTATCAATCAATAGGATCGTTTCAGCACTTATCTTATTTCTATATCCATATATGCCAAATTGTTAACTTTAGATTGTGGTCTCATGGGCCATTTCATATATTTAATGTTGGTGATCTCCTACAACAAATGGAATTAGATTATCAAAAGCATCGAAATATGTTTGATAAATCAAGTAAGGAAAAATAACATGTTGTCCACATGAAGAATTATCATAAATGCATGTATTAAATGAAATAGTAGGATTTTCATTTGTCACATGGAGGATTGATTGGTTATAGGCTTGAGGTAATGCTTAATTATAAGGTATAGTTTAGCAAATGCATTAAATTATAGGAAATTAAATTTAATGATTATGGATGTAAACACTTGGGTATTTATTGGTAATTTAGCCTCCTAGGCAAAATATCAACCCTTATAGCTAAAAAAATTATCATAGTGCCCTCCAAGAGTGTAGTTGGTTACCTAGATTGTCATTGTCTCCTACATGCTTTGTGATATCCTCATTTGGTCTCATTTTTTAAAAATTAGCATTTTTTAAGGTTTCATAATATGTGTTAGGTATTACTTGATGGATCATCATATTACAATATCATGTCAGTCATAGGGTGATGTATTATATCTTCATAGGTTGTCCTAGGTTCAATGGAAGGGTGTCAAGTACCTTTTGAAGCCTACAAAGTGGCATATGCCTTGTTTGACAAAGTTAAGGTATTTTAGAAAAAATTAAGGTATTTGGAGAAGTTAAGGTTTCTTGTTCTTATTATATTTATGCCTATTTTATCCACTTCTTAAGGACAGACCTTGTTACCAAGATGTTAAAGGTGTTCAAGTCATGTTTGGGTCTCAACATTAGGTCTAAGAATGTATCCAAGGTTACCTTCTATGGTATAATTAGTCAAGCATGTTTCAAGCGCCAATTAGCCCTCTAGGTCATCAGAATGCTCTTCAAACATGTCATATAAGTTAAAATTTTAGTTATAAAGTCTTTGGATAAGGTTTCACATTGAAATGAGGAGTCTTCAAATATATCATAGTCATTATAAGTCATAACAAAGTGATTTTATATGCAAAAAGAGGTCTCTTTTTAGGGGTCAAATATTATTTATTTATCATAAAAGTACCCATACACTTTAAAATGGCCTTTAAACTTTCCTAACTCTATACCACCTAGTTTTAAAGTGTTATTTGACTCATAATTTCCCTCTTATTTCCCACTAATAGCCTTTCAATATCTTAATCATGAAAAAATGAAGAAAAATAAGGTTTTATAGGTGATTTTAGACTTCTATAGACTTGTACAAACATGTTAGAATTAGAGGAGGTTATATATCTTAGTGGGAACTCATTTTAGGCATCAAAGAAGAGATTTAATTATTTAAAATTCAAAATAAGTCAAAAACCAATCCTTTCCATCATTCTCCATAAAAGCTCTAAATATCCAATCACATTCTTACTTAGTCCATATAGAGGAGAGAGAATGGTGACTTATGATCTTAGCTAGATGAAGGGGGTCTCATGACCTTACAATCCTTAGAATTGGTTTCTAGATTGATGTTCCATGATTTATAAAAAAATGTTAACAAGTTAGGTAGTTAAATTTGTCTTCTACATCTACACAGGGTCAATGTTTGAAGGGTTTCAATACATTTATTATCTTGGTTGATAAAAGTTTTATTTTCATATGCCTCCTATAGGTTCCCACATTCCATCCACTTTTTTTTCCACCACTATTTCACACATGTGAGATCAAGGGATCAAGTAATATCCATTTTAGAGTAGTTATAGGTTGTAAGAAGTGGTTTGTTGATGTTATGGATTTTTTAATTCATGAATCCAAATCAAAAGCAATATGTTGATTGCTTTATTGATTTCTTGGAAATAAGATACTATTTCCCTAATCACATAGCTAAGTCATCAAAAGAGGCTCAACTCCTTTAATGTCTTAATTCAAATACTTGGAGTTGGTTTTTCATTTCAATCCCTCAAGGCTATGAATAATTTTTAAGAGGTTGTGCATCCTTGAACTCTGCCTAAACCATTCATTGTGACTTGATGACAGTATAGGTATTGGTAATGACTTGAGATGTATTTGAAAAGATTTATAAGTTCTTGTATGGCCTATATACACTGAATGTCCCCTAAATTAGCTACTAGTTAGCATTGTGTGAAGTACAATATGTATGGATCTAACCCAAGAATGATTGTTATAAGCCTAAAAAGGGAAATTATAGAGGGTTTCTCATAGAGTTGATTTGGGTAATTCCTAGTAGGGTCTCATATAACCATATATGATATAGGGAAAGCTTATATGTTATTTTTAGAGTCTCATGAGGAAGAGTTACATTGAATGCAACATATTTTTAATAATCAAGACACCTAGTGTTGACCAAGTATACTTCTAAGAGCTCTAAGGGACCTAATGCAACTAGGTAGTACTACTTGAAAGTAATTTATAGGTCTAAATAATAAGGATGGGATATAATAAATTGTGTAATTGACTACCAGCTATGGTGATGGCCTTTAAACAAAAATGAAACCTAGAGTGGTAGTGAGGATAAGCATAGCTTGACAAATTGGTTTTCATCCCTCTAAATCCTATAGAGAGGTCATAAGAAGATGTTCTCAATAAAAGGTCTTGATGAATACTTTATATCATTTGGATGGGTTCTAAACAAAACCTTAAAAGATATCATACATATATATAACATAGATTAGATATTTTCAAATATGGACTGAAGGCCATGAAGGCATAGGAGTTAAATACAATGAAAAACATGGGTTGCTACCTAGTAAAGAGGTGAAAGAATGTGATGAAGTATGGAGATGACCATCATACAATAAAATTCAAGGTGTCAAAGGAATATATTTATAACTACCTCTTCAAAAGGTGGCATTGTAACTCCTTGATTAAATGACTAGGCCACCTTGTCATGAAGGCCACTATACCTCCAAGGAAACACATGGGAAGATTTGTGGGTTGCTTTTATCCCTCATTCATGTTTTTATTTACTTGATTGATGAATGAGGGTCATCATGGCCTCTCCTCCACACTTGCATGCCACATGTTTCCTCTATTTCCCTCTGATGTTCTATAAATGTAGTCTTAATTGTATTTGTATGATCCTTTTGGTGGAGTATGGTGAATTCATACCCTACTAAATAGTTTTTTTCTACCTTTGAACAATGAATAGATGCTAGTTCTTTTCTTTCTCATTCGATTATAATTAGTGTAAAATTTTGGTGATTGATGAGTGTTAGTGGTAGTGTGTTAGCTCCCTTCATTTATTCTATTTCCTTACCTAATTACAGGTTGGTTTGTTATCTTGGCAAGTCATATGGAGTGTATTTAGGGCCTTACAATGGCTAAGTATGGAGTTTGATTCACTAGTGTCTCTTAGTAGAACTCTTGGTTATTGCCTTGGTTTTCACCTCCATATCGAAACACATGTGCCTATAGGCCTATTATGAGTTAGTGAAGTAAGTTCATCTTATGTTCATGTCCATAGTGAAATATGGGTAGGTGGAGGATGTTTATTTTGGTGCATAACCTCCCATAACTTAGGTTTATTTCATTTATCTTCTTATCCCTTTTCATTAAAAAGTAGTAGGATTAAGAACTGAGCCTGGATGATGCATCAGGGGAGCTAGCCCCAAAACTAGAGGTTTACCTTACCTAATAGGCCACCCACACCTAGATGTGATCTTAATGTATAAGTTAGATGAGGCAAGTTTAAAACATATCTACCTCAAAGGGTGCAATCTAGACTAATAACACTATCTTAGAGAATAAAATGGGTCTACATAATAGCTATGTGGCATTGATTATTTTAAAATCCACTTGGTAAGTCAATGTCAAAGATGTGAGAGTAAATAGAATCCTCTGAATAAACATAAAAATTAGGAAATCCAACATTTTAAGATAAACTTCAATAGTGTTTGATTTAATCAATTGGAATGGGTCTTTCAACCTCATGTACAACTCATGAAATCAAACATTGAATGTGCTAATAGATTAACTTGGATCCCTATGGGATGTAAAAAATTGGTAGTAAAGGGAAAAATGGTTAATGGGCACACTAAAATGGTTGATAAATATGTTTTTGAAGATAACCCATAAGGTACTGCACCCATCCAGTAAGTCAAGATACCATATATATACTTCCCTATCTAGAGAGAAAGGAAACAAACGGTATGAATCATCCTCGTGTTAGATTTGAGTCATGGTTATGGCATCTTTGAATTCCTAAATGTGTTATTATATTGTCTAAATCTCACCATGTGTGTAATTTCGATAAAATTCATTAGGATCTTTGGGAAAGTCATGAGCAAGGCTTGGAATGTTGACAAGGTAACTACCTCCACCTAGCCAGGAAAAAGCCATAGGTGGGTCTAAAATTCAATTTTATAGTCTTTAAACCTAGAAACCTACTTGGGAAAATCTCTAAATTGTTCAAGTTTTAAATTTTCTACTAAAATTTTAGTTTTATATTTGGGCCTTCTTTATTTTGTTAGTTATATTGATGAATGGTAAAGAAGGGGAAACATGTTTAAAATTGATGATAATCCTAAAGTATTTCAACATGCCCTCCTTCTAAAACCAATTCTATTGACATTCATTTTGGCACGTGCCAATATTCTAGGTAAATATCGCAACTCGCCTTTCTTGAAAGGAGATTCTAAGGAATCTCCTCAAGGTTTATATCTACTTAGTCTAGGCATACTAACATTATCTCAATGGCTCATTGTGACCATTCTATTTAAGTGGCCTTTGTTGGCTAACTTATTCCAAAATTCTAACGTGTTTCAATAGTTTTTTGGTACTTGAATAATGTAAAATGAGAATGATAGTTTAATGTTTTATTTGATTAAGTTTTGTGTAGAAACTGAAAATAGATAAACAAGCATCCCATGTATTTTTTCCTGATTATAAAATCAAAATATGTATGGGTTTCACTCAATCTATGGTTTCAGTTGATGTTGGTGTATTCATTCCAATTATTTAACATTTAACAATGCAATAGTATAATGCAAAATATATTCATGCAATCAAGATAAAAATGAGTAGTAGATTACATAAATTCAAACCCTAAACTAAAAGTTTATAAAGAAAGTGAAAAAGAAAAAATGGAAAAGAGAGAAAAATTTTGGAGGAAAATAAAACCAAATCTAGAATTGTTTAATCAAATACAACCCATGAACTGATCCCCATCTAACCATCCTTCACACAACCACAATGGGAACCAGTGCCAAAATCTAAGGGATGGAAATCTTGGAGGAGAGATAGCATTAACACCATATTACACATGTAAGTAAATGAAAATCAAATATCCCATAACTTATATTGAATAAAAATATTGCTTGATAGCACTAATAGATTTTTACAATCAATTGTCTAAATACAAACTTTGATAGCATTTCCTCAGAGAAAGAGAAATTAAAATGAAAATGTATAAATTGATAATTGCTCCATAATGTCTTTGTAGAGTGAACATTATTGTGATGTCATCAAACTACCTACTCAAAGTATTTTTTCTGAGATAAGAGGACATGAGATGATTTCAAAGTGGTCAAAGCTTAATTGTGACTATTTAAATTCAAATATTTGAATTTAACATAGGGAAAAACTAGAGCTATGTATTTTATCCATATATTTTGAGAAGTAAAATTTAGTGGTGTTGTAAAAATCAAAGATTAAGAGGACTCCATTGTGCATCTAATGAACCTAATGTGAAGATCTAAAAGTGTGTATAAACAAAGATATTGTGGTTCAAGGTTGACTATGTGTTCATGCTTATTCTACAAGTTTTATTCGAGTTTGTTTTGATATTTCTTGATGATTTGGTTATTGGGGAGTTTATTAGACTCTATGAGGATGATATATGTGGATTTTGGAATTGTGATCAATATATCTTGAGTATGAACAATGTTTAATAAGTTGATTATATGTTCATTAATGGTGTTTTTATGTATAAGGTCTTTATTTGAGTTGTTTGAGCATACATAAAGGTGAGATAATATGATTGTGATCATTTGAGGATGTTAATAGGGACATAAGGAATGGAATTATATATTTAAAATTGGTATTGTGTTCTTGTTTTGTTTGATGGGGTGATAAATGGGTTAATAGGTCTCCATGAGACCTATAAGAGTTATAAGGGCCTTAATAAAAGGTGTAGCTACTTAAGGGTGACCCATAAATGCTATGGATGACCTATGAATATTTTATTAAGTTATGTATTTGTGTGAGATAGGCCTTAAGGGATAAGGCTTGTCTAATGGATGACAAAGGTAGTGATTATCAAGATTGTTCTATAAATAGTGAAATCAAAGATGGTGATTTTTAGACTTTGTGTGAGAGAGTTGGGAGAGAATTGAGAGAGGATTATCTTCATGTTTTATGGATTGAAGGAGGGTTAGAGTGCCTTGAGGATGATTTGAATATTATAATATATTTAGGACTATTTCTATGACCAGTAGATCATAATTTTGTTGGCAGAATAGAGCTCTTGTTGATTGGGTATGAGCGAAGGTGAAGAGTGATAATCAGAGTTTTAGCATTAGGTGTTGAAGACATCAATGCAAAGGTGGATGTTTTCATAGGTGTTTTTTTTAAATATCATCATCTAAGGTGGTTACATCCTCATTTTAAGTTGAAACCTTCTAAAAGGTTTGGTTTTTGTTGCATCTCAGTTAGACAGGTGTGGTAGCACCTTGTGGGATTATAGTCTCACTAAATAGGGATTATAAATCCTTGATCATTTGTAGATGGTATAAATTGTATATTTTTTTATATGATAGTAGTCCAATTTTAGGTTCCAGTGTCTTTTTTCCCTGAAGAGGGTTTCCCACATATGTCATGTGTTATGTGATTGATCTTGCATTATCTCTCTTGCTCATTGATATGAATGTTGTGTATGCTTCATGAATGTTTGTGGTAATTGATTAAGTGTTTGTAAATATTAGAATTTAATTTTTATTATTTAGGCCCCATAATTCACCCCAATTTTAGTGATTTTACCTCTAAAAAAATATTTATGAGTCAAAAAGGGTCCTGGTAGACCTATCTAGGCTTTGAACAGGAATCTAGTCTTTTTGAAAGTTATTATTCACTTATTAAAATTTATAATTATAATTGAGTTTGTACCTCATGAGTTATATTTGGGTAAATTTAACACCACTTTTAGACCCAATCATATCCATTTTCCCAAATAACACTATGATTTTGAATTTAAAAATGGTGGGAAAATGAAAGGGGGGCCCAAGACCAAATCAGGCTTAGGACCCCTGATTAGAACTATCAAGGAATTACGTTTAGTGTTCTAAATTATTATTTATGAATTAGGGGTAAAATATATTAATGGAATGATTTTTGGGTTTTGGAGGTCAAAAATATTGATACAATACCATTGAAGAATTAGGGGCAAATTCTCAATAAAACTACATCGAGGAATTAGCTGGATAGAATCCTAACTATAATTGACTAGGCTCAAATCCACTCCAAACATAGACTAAATCAAGGTTTTAATAAATTATTAGGTATATGAGGAAATTTTAATGCTATAGAGACCTAGTTTGGTATAAAACCCCAACTATCGAAGGACTCACCTAAAACCTATGACACGACCTAGTCTAGGAATAAATCCTCAACTACAACTAAAGACTTGACTTGACCCCGATCCCAACATAATAAAGATATAAATATTAAAATATAATATGATTCCCATAACCAATAAACCAATATATAATCAATGTTCTCACTTTGATTAATAAAATAAATCACCTTGCCCTCCTATGCAAACCTTATCTGGACTTTAACTCTGACTAGTAAAGAAATATAAACAACTCCCCTCCCAAACCTAATCAAAGTTTAGGGACCCAATTAGGTGTATGGAGTTAATAATTTTAACCCTTATAATAATTTACATGATAAAATATTTTTTAGGTCAAGGTAAGACTAAAAATTACAATACATACATAATAGACAAATTTTCAAGTTTTTCACTAGGGAGAGCAAGATTTTACAAGTATGGTACAATGATCAAGAAGTCACTTAAAAGAGAAGGAAAAAATATGAAAATTGATTGAATGGTTTATGAGGACAACATGGATCATGTTATAAAAACTAAAATTACCTACAGGGGTAAAATGAGAGACCTGAGTAAGTTAGAGAATATCTAGTCTAGAGAATCAGCAAGTGGAATAAGTGTCCCAAAAATGAGTTTTTTATCAAAGAGTAAAAAATAAAACCTATCCACATGAATAATATAAATATTATGGTATAAGTTCCAAAGTTCCAATAGGTATGGAAATTAAATTTACCCCCAAGTATCTATAAGGAGCTAAGAAAATAGGTAGGCAAGAATGCCAAGTGAGTAGAATTGTAGCAAAACTTCACTTTAGGAACAAGTGTTATATTTGAAACTTTATTTTTCAAACTTGGTTATAACTATGGGATAGGTTTTAGGAGTTTTAAGGTCATGGAAATATAAATTATATATTAGAGAAGGCTAAAGGAACTAGGAAAGCTTAGAGATATAAGCTTCAAATGTAAATTGGCAGGTCAAAACACCACTTTTATTCCAAGTGTAAAATAAAATTTTGTTTCACATGGACATGGTATTTATAATGGTGATGGTTTTAGTTCTCAATTCACCATGAAAACTAATGTGTACCACCAAGGAAACTTAAGGTGATAATACCAATGATCCATGAATGCAAAAAAGATAAGAGTAAAAGGCAAAAAGAGAGATTCCTAATTCTTGGAAGAATTAACACATGTTGTGCAAGAAATAAAAAGTTTGTTGTTTGATATAAAATCTATCTCATGAAATACCCATGAGATTGGGTATTCCTAAATAATAATATGGTAACAATGATGTAGTTTCATCCTCTATTTTAGGACTAATTTAGAATCACCCGAGGATATAATTGTGGGTATTTGACTTCACTATGGAGTCTATGTGGAATAGTATCTAAGAGATATGGTGCCACCATTGGAAGCTCAATATGACATTATTGGATATAAGTCTAATTATCCAAAGTTATAATTAAATTTATTATATTATGATCCTCTATTTACTAAACATAAGGGGAAATGGTAGTTCAATCTTTAAAAATAAAAACAAAAAGAGAGGAGAGAGTAAGGCAGAAAAGAGAGCCTCCAAATCTAAAATAAAATCAATGCATCAACCATCAAACCAAGTGCCCTTTCCACATTTATACCATCATGGACTAAGTTTCACCAAAATTTCTACCTCCAAGAACACATAATGGGAAGAGTTTGAGGAAATAGGGGAGCATGCCTAAAATATGAACCCTCACTAAATATAAGTACTAAGAGTTTATAGTAAACTACACATAAACATCCAATGGTAACTTGTAGACTAGCACACAAATAAATAGTAATATGAAAATATAAATGAAAGAGCTCAAAAAGTGATTATAATAGACAAGCACATCATAACCATAGCATACATTTAATAGCAAGGTATTAGTTTGATTAATCTATCATTAACAAACACCCAAAATAGAGATGACAGATAATTTGAGACATAGAACAAGCCTTTTACAAAAAACTAGAATTATATTCATTAAAATAAAATAAGTGTTGTTATACATGGCTAAATTTATAGTCTAAAGAGATTAAGGATAAATCAGGTGAAATCCTACCTTAAATCCAATAGCACTTTTGAGAAAATTTTAGTCCACCCTTAAATTACAATATAACTTTGCCTTTTATAGATAAGGATGAGATTCACCTCAAACTAGTGTGAGATTCCCATCCTAGGGTATGATGACCACTCAAGGTATTTACAACCATAATTCAAAATTTAAAAATAAAGTCCCCCTTAATCCCTCAAAAGATATATTTGGGACCACTTAATTGATATGCAAAGGCAACTATAAAGTTTTAGCTCTCAACTATTTTGATCTTGCATCCATAGCTTCCAACATAATTACCATGAGGTTGAACTCTTGGCATAGATTAACAAGGTTCATAGGGGGTTCCATGAATATTTATTTAGCCTGAGTCACCAATATTTGGTACACATGGAAGGGAGCCTCCATGGACACCTACACCTCAAACACTTAGTTAATGTTTGCCACAAACTACATTGATAACTCAAAAACTACCTAGGATCCTTCTTTATTTTCTTTGGTGACCTTATTCCTCACAACCTAGTCTAAATGACCTAGGTGGACTCTAAATTCTCCCCTATCCAATAGGGTGCCATCCATGTGGAATATCACATAGATATTGACCTCCTTGAAGTAGGCCAATATCATTTTATTGCCCTCTTCCAAGGGTCCTATTATAATTTGAGTCATAGCTAGCCAACCCTCCATATTTATATTCATGTTCTTAGCATACATTTGATATAACCCCAAGTTTGAGTTTGGAATTAGTTTTAATTCTAGGAACATACCTTTGTTGATTACCACCATTAGCTTCATACACTTCTTATTTATCTCTACATCCTCTCCATGTAAGCCTAAGACTATTGGATAAGCACATTGGTCTTTGCCATAGTCTCCAACACCTTTCCCAAAATTAAGAAGATTAGTAAGAGGGAATCCTTGACCTTCCCACTTAGCTCAATGGGGAAGGATCTCTTCACTTGGGCTTCTAGTATCTGAACTTGACTTTGCATATCCTTGAGAAGATTCTTTGAGACATCATGGGTTGCCCAGAGAATGAAAAGTGCATCCTCAACCATATTTTCTCCCCAGTGGAAGTCCTCACCTTGGTGAGGGAGGAAAAAATCATGTTGTGTTTTTCATACCATTATGTTCCCCTCCTGGATAAATTTTTACATTACGATCCTTTTTATACTTCTTGTGGCTCAATCAAAACTCCACTACACATCTCAATCACCTTGTATTTTCATCTTCAACACTTGTAACCTTGGGAATATTCCCCTATTTATATGAGGTTTTAAGGGATGGTAGATATGTTGGTGTAGTGTGGAGGATGACGTAGAGGGGAGATGGAAGAACTGAAGGGGTGAATGAGGAAAGTAATGGAGGAGCTGGGGGAATGGGAGAAAAGGGAGTAAGGATGAAAGGGGAGGCCCATGAGAACATCTGAGCCCACTAGTGCTCCTATGTCATGCCCACTTGAGGGGAAATAACTCTTAGGAGAGGGGTGTTGAACAAAAGGGAATAGATTAGCTAGTTGAAACCAAATCCCTGGGTACTTAGGGTAATGAAAAGAAGGGTCATAGAATAATGCATGGAGCCACCATGATTGGAGCTAGAGTAACCATAGAGGTTGGTGGAAGAGAAGAAGGTCTCTAAATTCAATCTCAAAGGTAAATCAACTTATGATTTTTCTTGAGTCTCTTACCCAAGTCAACTCTAAATATTACAGTGGAAGGATTATCGGGGATAGGAGGAGTTATCAGGGATAATTGTGGAGGTTTTTGAACTATCAAGGTAGGCACTAGAATGATCTTAGGGGGTTTTAGGATAATTATATCCACTTGAGATACACTCCAAATGGTTGTCTATGCTCACCTATGACCATGTGCCTATAGGTACCTAAACTAAAGGCATGCCCAATGAAGGTACTAAGGAATTTTTGGGTTGTGGAATGGATGAGGTGGATGGAAATAAGGAAGTAATGAGGCTCAAGAGGACTAGAGACAAGGGTACCTAGGTGAATAATGGAGGGGTGTAATGGGGCAAAGAGGAGGCATGACATAGGGAGCTTATGGAATGGGAGTAAAACTAAGTGGTACTATGAGAGGGAGTTGGAAGGAAAAATGAGTGAGGAGTGAAAGGGAGATGGAAGAAGGAAGTAATGTAAGGGTTGGAACCTACACTAGTGATTTTTGGGATCCCTATCCTTGGCTTACCTCTAAACTATTAGTGACATCAAACCTCAGGGTTTGTGAAGCCCAAGGTTAAGGTGTTAGTGGTTTATTTTCCTATGCTTGAGTTGTCTGATACTACGTAACTTGGTTCTGGCTCAGTTAAGGATGGGCTACTAGAGATATTAGAGGATGTGGAGTTTGAGTTTGGGAATGAGGATTAGGTGGTTTTGAATGAAGGAAAGCTAGAGTCAAAACATGAGGAGTAAGATTTGCTTGAGGAGGTGGATCAAGAGCTGGATCATGAGGAAGGAAAGGTGGAGAAATACCTTATAAAATCCTCTTATAAATTATAGGAGGAATTAGAGTGACATCCTCAACAAAGTGAGTAGCATTTGGAGGGGGAGAATATGGGCTTACTTGGACCTTCTTTCCTTTCTTTTTTCAAGCCATAATCTAGGATAACACCTCCTAGTCATTTATAACATTCATGTAGATCTCATCATCATCCTCTGAATGGTGTTTATAACTTATATTAAGATAAGTTGAATAACTTATCACGAGACCCTTAATCATGCCCTTATGGTCCCAATTCTATAGTTTGACTCTCCTTAGGGTAAAGGAGTCTTATTCAACTACCATTTTCTATAGGGGAAGGAAGGCCTTGTAAACATGGTGTTGAATGGAGATTGGGAGTAGTGGTCATGATTTCTTCTAATGGCTTATGCAAAAGTCAAAGATACCTTCTACTAGTTGGTATGTGATCTCTTGCTTCTCCAATAAATATGGGATGAAGTATGGTAAGTGGAGAGGCTACTTGAGAATGCATGTGACTTGAATCATGGTGTCTTCCTAGTAGTACCAATAGTCACCAATAGATGTAATGGATCCCCTAATTTCCTATGATAAATAGGGAATTGGGGTTTCATTAATCACATTATAGATCACTAGGTATAAGTGGTCCTAAATTTCCCAAATGTGGTTCTGGTACTAGTGGCCATATAGTTTATATAAGACTACATGTATTGTTCAGCCCCTTAGAACCCACATAGGAAAAGTTGATGGTTTTAAGGTGAGCATCCTGTAGACCACATCTATAAGATAGCTCATCATGTAAAAATTCCCTCCTACTCAGGAATTAGCTATGGCATTGAACAAATTAAATTCGATCACCCCTCTCATGTATGGAACTTTGGAGCCAATGAGGATCATATGGAGGAGGGACACCCATAATTAGTTAATATGTAGGCAATCCTAGGCCCTGAACAATTAGTTTAGTAGAATCATACAAATGAAAACCTCTTCCCACAAGGTTAAAACTATGTATGAATTGATGTTTGCCTTGATGACACACTTAGAATTCGGATTCTTAACCCAATAGTTTAGGACCTCATATATTTATAAGGTTTTAATCCAAGTTTTCACCATTGTAGCATCATAAGACAAGGTGAAATATAAGAGGGAGTAATATGCCTTTTAGGCATTCCTAGAGATGTTAGTGATATAGGTCTAAGAGTTAGGTGAGAAAACATAGTCATGGACTCTATTATGCACTCAAGTGGTAGTGAGAAGAAATTTACCAAATAAGTTAGTATAAGGGAACATCTATGGTTTGTTCATGTCCCTATGGAGGTTAAATTTCTTATAAAACCAAAGGGAATCTTCAAACCCAGCTTATTCATCATGTCATTATAGTGCTTTAACTAGGTCAAGAATTTTGGGAATAAGGTATCTTTATACTTGGGTTCAACATTAGGGTTCAAGGAGGATGCAACCATTATAGAAACATGGAGGCCAATAGAAAGGTATAGAGTATAGGGGAAAATGCAAAGGTGTGTAATGAGAAAAGGAAAGAAAGAAGTTGATTTACTTTTGAGGGTATACTATGATAACCACTAATGATATTTCCTTAGCATATTTATAAAAGTATACATTTATCCCCCTGTATTAATGGTGTTCAAAAGCTCACTTGTTTTGAATTTAAATTTGAGTTGATGGTTGGATCTCCTCTCTTTATTTCCCAATCTAGAGTTGGATTTGAAGCTCACAATATTCCACCACCAACTAAATTTAGTAATGGTATGTCACATTTTAAAACTATCCAATTGAGCCCAACTTTTTATTTCATTAATTCCAACTGCATGGTATGCATGCAGTCACATCTCCTCAAATCCTCCTAGTTAGTTCTTGCCTTATGTTATGTGTCCTCCACTTATTAGTCCTCATATTAAAGATCAAAACCTAAGCATAGATTTTTACTCTATTATCATACCTTTATAAGGGGTGAGGTATCATCTAAGGACATGTAGCATCCTTTGATTACTCTTTAAGTTCTATTTGTACTCAATTCTAACCATTCCAAGTCCTTAGGTTGTTACCTGATCATATGTTTAGTTATGGTACTTGGCATCCTTTAAGTGGGTTGGGATCTCCTAGGATCTGACATCTATTAAAGGAATGGGGGACTGATTACTCTAACATGGTGTGATATGGCACCCTCTGAATGGGTTGGGCTCTCTCAGGCTCTAACATCTCTAAAGAACTAACTACTTTGACATGGTACAACATGATTCCCTCTAAGTGGGTCAAGATTTCTTGGGCTTTCTCTAAAAAGTCTAAGAGATAGGCCACTCTGACATGTTGTGATGTTCCATAATCTAAGTTGATCAAGTCCTCCCAATTTTTGACCTTTCTAATAGGTTTGGGGGACTAGCTTCTCTGACATAGTGTGACGAGGTACTCTTTAAGTGGGTGTTATGACATATCTAATAGGTCTAGGGGACTATTTGATATGACATGGTATGATGTGTCATCCTCAAAGTGGGTCAAGCTCTCCTAATCACTAACATCTCTAATAGGTTTGAGGGACTGGATGCTCTAACATATTACAACATGGCACTCCTCTATTGGTTTTCTTGTTCTTGTGAAACCCAAGAAAAAAGACTAAGTAAAAATGAAAATACCTTCCACTAGTTAATAACTTACCTAATCACCATTAAGATTTTGATTTCTCATGAAAGACATCAGGTCTCTTACTCTAGAAAAGAAACAAGACTCAAATAACTTGTTTTGAAATATGACCTACAAGGTTAGCATTTAAAATCTTTAAAATAAGAATCCTACCTTAGTCATAAAATAAAAAAGGTCTACCATTGCTCACAAAAATTGAGGTGACATAATATTTTAGGGGCTTGGTTCAAGAAAAGCCATTTATAATGAAATAATGGATTTGGGAGCTCTAGTTTTGATAATTTTTAAAGCAAGGGTCCCCTACTTCTATGAAAAATGGGTGTGTTGGCCATATAAATGGTGACTTCATGGGGAAATTGATGATAAGCACTTAGAACCCAACCAGTTAATTTTTTCTCCCTGCACAGTACACATTGTAAGAAAAATCTTCCTACATAGCAAAAAAGAGAAGGAGCTAAAGTCAAATAATATCAAATTCCATACTAAGAATTCATCTTATATTTTTCCACTAATGTGTGTAAGAAGTGATTTTTAATTTTCCATTTAATTATGGACTCTAGTCAAGTAATAGAGGTTGGATCAAGTATCAAGATCATCCATGGGTGTTAATAGATTAATGGATTGGAGGGGGATGATGTGATATTTTCTCTACTTACAGATGGTAATCCATAGCCCTAACATAGATGCCTCTAGTCTTATTCAAGACCTTACTCCACTTCCAACTAGGTTGGAAAGCCTATGGTAGAGGTTACCTATGTGGCCCTTTTCAAGAAGACTCAAAATTTATATTTTGCATGCTTTTCTTGTCCTTTTCAAAGTTTCCTTATGAAAATATTTTATTTTTTTAGTCTCATTCATTGAGGTTTCAATACCAATGCGAGGGTGAAAGGATTATGAAGAAGCTTTGGATGCCCAGCCAGTCTTTGATTAGCTCAAATATTATTATCTTTTTATTGGTTGTTACATTAAGTGTAACTTATTGGTTCTATTAGGATGTGAGTTGTTCTAAAATCCACTTATTTCTCTTAGAATAATTGGCCTTCCAAATATAAATGTAAAAAAGGTTCAATTACCATCCTTGACTTTCTTAGATCAAAGATTAATCCTGGGTCTTCATACTTCTCAAGAATTCTTCTTGGGCTTCAGCCATCACCTGAAGTAGCTAGAAAAAGGGACAAGATTTAGAGGGACACCTCACAAAATTTAGATACAAATCAAAAGAACAAAATTCAAAACAAAATCAAACACACAAAAAAATAAAACATGTCTAATATATACATTACCAACCCTTGCTCAGATTACTCAAAAATTATGTTGGATATGACAACCAAGAAATAGTGCCTTAGGAACTATTTGTTTATTAGAAGTGGTATCTCATTTCCCTCAATATCCTTAAGGTGAAAGGTATTCTAACCCTAGATTTTGGCTATTTTTTATGGGCTAATCTAGAGGGGATCAAATTTTGAATGGTGATGTTTCTTCTCATGAGCCTTGTCCCACATTAGGACTAGGTCATAGATTTTGAAGGTCTTGATCTTAGCTCTCTTATTGGACCATATTTTGATTGTATCCTAATGTTTGTTGAATCTTAATTGATCTTCATCTAAGTCTTCCTCTAATTGAATTATGTTTGAGAGTCTATAATTCCCCTTATCATCTAGTTTCATGAATTATTTCATGAATTTATAATTTTTTAGCCTAAGCATGATCGGTATGATTAGTTCAAGTCCATAAACTAGAAGGAAATTAGATATTTTGAGGGATTATTTATACTTGGTGTATTCTACCCATAGAGTAAAGTTTAGATATGAGTTTCATTCTTTGGGCCTCTCACTAGCTGAATTCTTGATGGAACCTATTAAATTTTTATTGGACTCTGCCAATCTATTCCATTGTGGATAGTGATTAGATGAGAACCTTCACATGATTCCATTATCATAGGCCCATTCTATGAATTTTTTAGATTGGAAGGTAGGACTGCTATCACACACCAAAGATATGGGGACCCCAAAATAGGTGGTTATGGTGTTTTCTAGGAACTTGATGAATTTGGTAGTAGTGCTTCTTTTAGTTACAACTACCTTAGACCACCTCATGCAATAGTTTGTGACTATGAAGATAAACTTATAGCTAGCTAATGAATTAGGGTTTATGACCCCAATGAAATCCAATCATCATTAGGAAAATGGTGTAGATTTTATGATAGGCTATAGTTACATTGTTGCATGGGTTTCCATTTTTAAAAATGTCTAGCATTAATCGCAAAAGTGAACATGGGCATTAACATTTTTGAATAGTGTGGGCCAATAGTAGCCTACCCAAAGAACTTTATTAGCCATGGTATTTGTTGTAGGATGACCATTTCTTAGTTTTTCATGGAAATGTGTCATTATTTCTTTGGCTTCCTCATGTGACATACACTTGAGGTAGATTCCTTCATACATTTTTTTAAAGAAAACGCTCTTATTTAGAATTTATTATGCAACCTTCAACTAGAGGGCCCTTTTCTATGTATGGTTGAGTCCCAAAGATGTATTTCTGTATAGTAGGAAATGTAAGATCAGGGCATACCATTTCAATTATAACACTCTCCCATGGTTTATTTGGTACATAGTTATCCTTGGATCTATCTTAGTTATTATTTGGGTGAAGCCATGTCCTTTAACTATCTTGGCTAGTTTGATTTCTAATTCATACTCCTATAATTTTTTCATCTATGAGGCTCTGCATTCACCCAACTCATTCTACCTAAACATCTAATTTATTTTTGGGTTTGAGATAATTGTGTAACTTTATTCCTAAGGATGTAGTGCCTAAATTTATTCATCACCTTGACCAAGGTGTAGGTATGATTGTCCACTGTAGAATATCTTAGCTCTTCATCCTTAATATTTTTCTTATAAAAGTAATGGGGTACTCTTCTACCTTTAACCTTTGGGTGAGGCAAGAAATAATGGTGTGATCATAAACAAAAGATATATATAGAAATCTTGTGTATAATCCAAGCTTATGAGAACTAAGGTTTACATAATGGTGATTTAGAAATTCTAAAAAAAAAAAAAATCTTTGATTCATCATGCCATTATACTTTTATGTCTTTTTTCAACATTGCATTTAAGGGTTTTACTATTTCATCAAATCCAAAAATAAACTTATGCACAAAGTTAATTTTCCCAAAGAAGGATTTTAGTTCTTTCTTTTTTTTATGTAAAGGTGGTTTAGAAATTACATCTTCCCTTTTAGGATCAATAGCAATACCTTATTTCATGACAATGTGACTAATAAGCTTACCTTCGATGACATCAAACACACTCTTCCTTTGGTTTAGGGAAATACCATACCTTTTATATCTTTTGAATAATTTCTCTAAATGGCACATGTGATCTAACCTATATTTTAAAAACATAATTAGGTCATCCATGTATATTATTATGCACTTACCAATCAATCCCTCATTATTAAAGTTCATCACCCTCTAAAACTTTGTGCCAACATTGATCAACGCAAAGGACATTCACTTATAAGCAAATGTGCCCCATTTGGTGGTGAAAGTAGTCTTATCCCTATTTTTATAAGTAACCAATACCTAATTATATTTGTAGAAGTTGTCTAAAAAGGACATCATTTGAGACCCACTCACCATTTGGATTTCTTCATCAAGGGAAGGTAACAGCGAATTATCTTTATTTCCATAATTCCACATACAGGTTGATTACCCATTTTTATTTCATATAGGCATCAAGTTGGCCACCTAAGTGGAATAGTGGACTAGGAAAATTATCCCTATAGAAAGCAACTTATGAACCTTTTTGTGTATTAATGGATCCATGATTGAGTTTATCAACCTTTGTCTTTGCCTAAATGGTTTATGGTTGGGTTTGAGGGGGATAGTGTGAGTGATCATTATCGGTCAAAGACCTTAAGGTCTCCATAGGCCCAGATAATTATATATTTATACCTCACTGGTAACTATTGATATTTTGTGCCAAAAACCTCAAAACACCCTATGCCTTAGAGGAGACCTATAAAATTCTCTATATAAAATCTTTAAAATGGCTTAAGTACTCTTTTTCAAAACACAAGTGGAAACTAGAGATTTGAGTACACCTCAAAACTTTACAAAGTTTCAAATTGCACCTAAAGGCTCTGCTTTCTTGCCTATTGAGTCCCAAAAAAAACTAAAATTTAGATTACACTTTGCAAAGTTGTACAGTGTGATACAAACTCTACTTTAATATTTTTATTAAAACCTAAGTGGGAATCAAAATTCCCACTATCCTTTGTAATATGCTTTTCATTCTTCAATTTTTGCTTGCTACTAAGGGGTTTTGAAGGTAGAGATGATTTACAAAGTGGCAAGAAGAATTTGGATTACACTTTGAAACTTTACAAAGTTGAAAAGTGTAATCCAAATTCCACTCTCCTCTTCATAAATCATCTCTACCTATAAAATAACTCAGGAGTAAGAAAAAATTAAAGAATGAAAAGCATACTAAAAATTTACAAATATGAAAAGGTTCTCAGATTTTTGAAACCCAAGTCAATTGGGAAATAGAAAGTTGTAAACATATTACAAGTTACAAACTTGTAAAATGACTCTGCAAACCCACTTTCATTCCTATTAATCCATCTACCATCATTGTTCATACACTTGGCATTAATTAAGGGTTTATTAACATATAACTTAGGTTTTTAAGCCATTATTAACATTACAAACTAGACCCATTCATCTCTAAGTGACATTTTGAACCAGAGTACAATCACCTCCAAGTCAAGAAGCACCATGACCAAATCCATTCACTATCATTGCCAAGTGATGCAAACAAATACTAGATCCATCATTTAAAAAATCATGTGCATACATCCTCGATATTATTCTAGGTCACACACTTCCATTGTTATTTTTATGTAAGATTAATTATTTCCCCTTGTTTTACTTAGGGTTTTTCTCATAAATTATTCAAAGCATCATCATTTTCTCACAAATTTCCAATTTATACATTCACATGTTAAATATTTTTTTGAAATTTGTTTAGTTTTTAGTTTTTTCATCATTTCTATTTTCTCCAAAATCCTTCAGCTTGGCTTGAAACTTATGAATATTCTCAACCTAAACCTCCACCAAATATTTCAACTATGAATTACACCTAGAATCCCTACTCAAATCTAGGTAGAGATCCCCTTTTTTTTCTCACCCTGAGTTCTCATCAAAGATCTGACTTGTAATTACAAACCATAACCCCATCAAACCTTTGGTTAGACTTTGTAAGTGCTTTTTTAAGATAAAATCCCACTAAATCTATGTCAAATTTTACCACTACTATTACATACCATATTCCTATTAGAGCAGAAACCCTATAGAAACATAACAAAACTATGCCAAGTTAAAATCAAAAATCTTACCTACAATTACAAACCTAAAACCTAACCAATTTTGTTTTTGATTTACTTCACACATTTTCCCAGTGTATATGTCAAGAAAGGAGATTAAATTCAAATCAAAGGGACCCAGTGTCCCTTCTAGCTTGGATTTTAACATCAATGATATAATTGTTACCAACCTAGGCCACATAAACCTAGCTAATTTATAGACTAGGATCAATGCAAAATTCAAGAATGACTAGATTCAGAGCATTTATGATAGTGGTTTACCTTAGGCTATAGCCTTTATATTCTTAGTGCAAATCAATGAGATTTTTCTCACTATGGCCAAACATTATTATGCAGAGAAGAGAAAGGTAGTGAATGATAAGGGGGAGAAAATTTTGAGACTAGATCTGGATTTCATTGACACTATGTTTTTAATCCTAGAGTTTGAAAGTTACATATATATTACTCCTAACTCCTCCAATACATTATATTAGTAAAACTTAGCCTGTGCATAGATTTTAAATAAATAGTCGTTAAAGTCTTGTAAATATTCAACCTAAAGAATGCCTAAGAACCTGGACAAGATAGAATTCAAAGATGAGGTAGGAGACATTATTGTACTCTTACATAGAGTTATAGGAACCCTGAATGCAAATAACTACCAAGATTAGATGTACTACTATATATGGGTAATCTAATAGAATAAATAATACATTCATTAGGCTCAATCGATTAGTGACTCTATTGATAAACAGTTGATATATGTTCAGACTACTAGCAAATTTGACATGTCCTCCTATCTCATCTATGCTTTGGAAAAAGGGAGGGCTTTCCCAGGGTTAAACACAGTACCTGATCAGATTAACAAAGTTTATAATTACTATCCTAATCTCATTTTTTATGGGAGCAAACAATAATTCAAGAGAGTTAATGATGCCTTCATCTACTACATCATAACTATGTTTGAACAAGAACTAGGGAGGACAATGTTTTTTGATACTGCAACAATAGATTTTGTAAACTAGGGATCATACTTCATCTAGTTCCCCACATTTTCCTATATTAGAGTTGGTGGTTTTAGTTGTTATCTTTAAAGCCTTCGTAGGTATGTTAGTGACAAATGGACCTTAATGGAACTTGTAAGACAACTAGTGTAAACTCACAAGTTCTTATCAAGCAGGCACAAAATAGGCATATACTTCCCTATCAGTATAAGGAGGTACACATTCCCTTCCCTATCTAAGGCCAAATGTGTAGAGGTATAAAATACTCAAATGAATTTTATAACCCTCAATTCTAGGACTTATTATGATGTTATAGGTTATGTTTTTAGTTTATTGGGTTCCTCATTTTCTAACATTCCCTTTTATGAAGATGATTTGGAGGACATGCAGGATGAGGAAGAGGTTAGGTTAAGACATTATTCTAATATAACCCTATAACAAATTAAAAAGTATGATATGACACCAATTTTAGGTGATTTTAAATATGAATAATAACCAGTGGATAGGGTTTAGTATGATAATCATATCTACCTCTAACCCCTTCCTCAAGTCAAGTGGTCTACACACGAATCCTTATCTTTACTAGATAGGACAAACCTAGTCATCAACAAGACTTTAAACTACTTAATAATCAAGGGGGTAAAGATAAAAAAAGAGAGCTTGAACATCATGAACATGTTTAGAAAGGTAAAAGATTAAGGAGTAGAGGTAGTATTAATAGAGGGTTCTATTAGTGGCACTCAAGTAAATCAGGTGGTGGGGCTAGTTGTATCACACAAATGGAATTAAAAATAGAAGGCAAAAGGGGCCTCTTCTAGCACCCAAGTGCCAATAACCCAACCATTAGACCAAAAAATACCATTTTTTATAGGAGACTTAGTTATTGTAACCCCTCCTCTTGTTTATACCATCTAACCTGTATAAGTCATTACTCCCTCATCTATCCCACAAATGCAAGTGATTCCCTTGGCAATGAGCCAATAAATGTAGTTTGTTATCCCAACTCCACCTTCACCTCCATCTTATATAATCACTTCCACCTCATCCCCTATATATACTACCACCCCATTTATCACCAACACCACCTAACAATACATGACTACTGACTCAGTCATTCTAACTATAGTCCCATTACCCACCATAACCAATGGGTCAATAATAGATTCATATTTATCTTCCATAACAC
Source organism: Torreya grandis (assembly GCA_037957365.1). Lineage (NCBI taxonomy): Eukaryota > Viridiplantae > Streptophyta > Pinopsida > Cupressales > Taxaceae > Torreya > Torreya grandis. The sequence goes on from JARHVA010000865.1 coordinate 688,153, forward strand.
TACCCATTACTTCTACTCTAGCCATTCCAACAACATTGATATATTTTTTTGTTACGTTGGACACCATTCTTCCATAAGTTCCCTTATTACCTCCACACATGTTTACCTCTCTAACTGTGTCACTTCCAGCTTCCATACCCCTTATAAGCACATCCACTCAACCCATCCAAGTATCCTTTCCTTATCCCATTCTCACCTTAACTCAAACTCCCACCATGGAAGTGTAAATAGATAATCCCACTAACATAATTATGGCTAGTCAACCCACCAATGGGGTAGAGACATCTAAATCATCAACTAAGGACTCAATAAAAATACCAGTGGTAGATATGACACTTGTTATAGTAACTACCATTATGTCAACTTTATTCATAGATTCATACGTAAAAGTGGCCATTGGAATAGTACAAGATTCATTGTTAGCCACTTCTAATTGGCTTACACGATCAGTGTCCATTAAGAGGAAACAAATGATATCTCCTAACACTCTAGATTTTGGTCTATTAGAATCATATTAATGACCAAAGAAGAGTCCCAAAACCATTTTTAAAGTCTCTTATGATACAACTGGGGAGAAGTATGTGGAGATACTATTCCTCCCACCTAACAAACAAAATAAAGATTTATCAGTGGAGAATTATCAGGTATCTAAGGTACACTTTGGTCATCCAACAAAAGGACTAAAACATGATGACCAGACAAGCCTATGTTCTCCCTTTGAGAAAATAGATAGTGATAAGGTCATAAAGTATGAGCTTCAGAACAAGATAAAATAGTTGATAGCTAACTTAAATAAGGTCATAGACCTAACGTGTCCACTTGAACCAAACCAACTAATTCAATATCTCTCTCAGTTCCTTGATAAAGAGACATTTGACACAATGATAGAGATTGGTACAATAAAAAAAGCTCCAAAGCTTTGGGATAAATAACTATTCACCAAGGGGAAAGTGGTAATAAGGTTGGCCATGGACTATTACAAGACATTAAAGGATGACCTTGCATATCTGAAGGTAGAGATAAACAAATACAAGGAAGAAATTGAAAGGCTAAAGTTATACTTTCCCAAGTTGTAGGCCATTGAATATATAGAGAGTGACACCCTCATATCTAAGAAGATACTCAAAAATCCTTTGGAGAATGATGAGTTGGAGAGGGAAACCATGTTTAGAATTAGAATACTTAGTGAAAGTATTGATAAGTCCAAGAGCACAAGTGACAAGGCCATAGATGTAATGTATGGCATTGAAGATTTAATTTGTAAATTGTCATGTGAGGTAGTAGATTACCAAGATAAACCTCTTCCTATTCAAGTTACAAAGGATAAATTTAAAGAGGTGATTAAGAGGGAGTCAGCACATGACATAAATTTTAGTTTTGATTCCATCTACTAGTTTATTAAGTACTATAATACACTTGATCATATGGGCAAGGATATCCAAGTTTACAGAGCTTCTTCTAGAGAATTATCTGAGGTAATAGTAAAATGTGACATGATTAATCTTTACACAATTGGTCCCAATAAATGGTGCCTAAAATAAATATTTGGTAGCTTCGGTGCTTACATCAAGAATATATAATCAAAAAATGACAAGGAGTCCTCTAATGTCATTATCATTGATTAATTATTTTTATCATTTGAGAAGAATGTATTCTTTAAATAATGAATTTTGTAAGCTACATTGTAAAGTTGCAAATTATAAATTGTAATTGTCATTTTGATAAATCTTTGCTTTAAGTTGAAAAAGTACTACATGTAATTTTTAATTATCATTTTGTAAAGTTTTAGTTAAAAAAGTAAATCTTGTATTTTACACTTTTCTTTTTGACAAGTTGAATGACTTAAAAGTTGTAAAAGCTCACATTGTAATGTTCACCTCCCTTTTTTTCAAGTGACTTATAAGTTGTAAAAGTCTCAACTACAAACTACAAGCTAGGTTTTACAGGTTATTTTTTAAAATATTCAAATATTTATAAAAGAATTCAACTTTATTAAAATATTGACCAAGTAGTAAGGTTTTATTTTGGCACCCCATTCTTTGGGGAAAGACTTCTTCAACTAAGCTTATGGAGAGATGTTTTGAATGGAAGACTCCAATAACATTTTCTCCTTCTTCAACACTTAGAGAAGCACCCAATTGCTTTCATATTCCTATTCTTCTATATACTCTACCAAAGATACCTCTTCAAACTTAAATGAGGACATTTGTATGATCACTCCCTAATTTCTTGTTCTAGGAGTAAGTGTAAAAAAATTTGACTTCATCTCTCTCAAAAGAGCAAGCTTTTCTATAAATATGGGTCTCCTATGTAGCCCATAGACCCTTTTGATAATATATAAATGTTTCTACTTTTGAGAAGTTCATCTACATGTTGTAACCTAGAGAGTATTAATATATTGAAGTTTTGCCTTCCTTATTTTATGTCATCCTTGTGTATGCATGGAATTTATTATATTTTTGAATGATACAAGTCTTATTTTAGTTATATAGAATCATATGTGATATTTATATTTCCATTTTGAAATATTATTGAGGAAAAATAGATAAATTTTTTCCTTATTTAATAAAATATCTAATATTTCCTTTGGTCGTATACTCATGTAAGATTGTGTTTCAATAAATTTTAGTATATTATTATTGAAACTATGTTCAATCAAAGCAAGAAATAATTTCCACTAAAACCCTTTATTGCATCACCATTTATGCTTTAAAACTCTTTCAAAACTCTTTTCATTACAAGTTAGAACCCTAGTTAGGAGTAAAATCACAAAGAAACTATAGTTGAAGTAAATTGGTCATGTATCAGTTCCACTAAGCTTAGTGAAAGAAGTCAACCTTCTCTAGAGGTTCACCTCAATTTGCAAAGGTCCCACAACTTGGAGGTGATTATATTGTGTCATTAGATTTCCATATACTACAAATTTTACAAAACATAGTACGTGAAAAATATTTTTTGGTAACAATAACCTTCATAATTTCTCTAATTCATAGTCTTTCTAGTCATGACCTACATTAACTATTTGGGGATTTTTTACAAGACTGAGGTAGATGAGTTGATAGGTTTAGTCCTCAAACTTGGGTTTTTTACTTGGAAGGTGGAATCTGAAGTATTGAATTCTCTTTCCAATAAGATCATTCACTTTTGGATCTGATTCTCATGAATATTTAGGATCCCACCTTTATCTAGCTCATTCCCTAGGTTTTTATGTCTTTCTTGTCTATAACTTGGGTCTCAAATATTCCCTCGCTACTGAGAAGTTAGATGATATATTGGTCATCCTCAAACACTTGATATTTTATCACATTTTTAGGCATATATGGACATGGGATGAGTTTCATAGAGAACTCTTCAAACTCAGTATCATTCAAGGGGGTTAAGTTAACTATTACAAAAGTTAGTGAGTATTCTAATTGGTTTTCTTCCTAGGGGATAGGGATGATATTAAATTCATTAAACATCTTGAGTATGTCTCAAGATAGTTGCTTATACCTTTTGAGGTATGATAGCTTGAATTAAAATTTAGTTTTGATCTAGTTCACTACTAGCTCAGAGTCACTAAACACTTTCAATTAATTTGCCTTGTACTTTAATGCAAATTACAATCCTAGAATCAGTGTTTCATTCTCCACCAAAATGTTTATGTAGATAAATTATAACCTATATGATGATAAATGTTTCCTACCTAAGTGGTTTATAATCAAAACACCAACCCCACTTAATGTTTTAGAATGAGATCTGTCTATATAGAGAGACCATATGATGGACAAGTTTGGGAAATGGCTAACTTGGTATTTAAGTGGATTTGTGCTCAACATGTAGATTCGTAAGTCTGAGGATACTATGTTTTCTTTCTTATTAATGGCATATTACTTGGTTATCATGTGTTTCATGTGAGGTTCTCTATCTACCTAAATTTTGTTAACTACTCCCCTCCATGGAAACCACATATGGGAGAAATTTTGGCCATATAACCATTTAGGGATTTGAACTAGTGTCTATTGAGGAGCATGCCATAAGCTTAAATAATATCCACCACTTAGATGTCTATAAAGTTTTGGATCCTAAGCTTGGAATCCAACTAGATGTGTACATTTAGTAGTTCCCCTATCACTTTTACTTCTGACTTGTCATGCTCAACCACTGACTTATATGACTTTATAGGGACCAACCTAAGATTCTCACATATGTTTATTGACATTACATTGGGTGAGGCTCCTTAATCTACTAGTTAGTTATGTATATTCTTTCCAAACAACTAAATGGTTAATAATAAAGGGGCACCTCCATATTATTCTTGTGAATGAGCATATTGGTGTGTGTTGCTCTTGGTTTTAGTTGGCTCAACAAGGTTAGATTTTGAGTCAAGGATTTTAGCAACAGTTAACATTTCTTAGTGATTTAAGAAAACTTATGAAGTTTGATGTTAACTTTGATCTTTTTCATATCCTCCATTATGTTATAACCCCCTTTACTTTAGATAAATTAGGTTTTTGTGGGTGCCTTAAGTTCTTGAGGTCTCAAAGGTGGGGGATCATTTTTATCATTTTGGTTTGGTGGGGTTGTGCCAGATAGGGGAAGTTGAGGTAGTAAGGGTTTGTTGTAGTTGCCTATTCCTAAGGGCATATTTAGTCCTCTAGAATTATTTAAATGCTTGCACCACATTAATACATTCCTCTAGTACATGTTATTCTTGGCTAGGGAAATCCAGGGTTTCTAACACTATAGTATTGATAGGGAATTTACCCATGTTGGATGATTCAAGGTGATTGGGGACCACCTGATATTATTCCATTTCCTTTTATAATATCTCAAAATTAAAATAGAACTCTGTGTAATCTATTTCTCTATAGGATACCATGTTATACACTTGACACCATTTAGGTAAGTTTATCTCAAAGATAGTGAGTTTAGGAAACCTATTGAATGAGAGTTCCAGGGTATTGTGAGGATGGTTTTAGTTCCTTCTTGGTCTTAGGTATTTGAAGTTTTTGATGGAACTCTTTGTTAACATTTGGCCTCACAAGCCAAAATGTCAACCCGTATCATTTGAAGCTTTGTTAACCATCACCTTAGCTTGATTTTATATTCCCCATAGTGCCCTTGTTTTAAATAAAAAATTACTAACTTAAACACTAGAGGAACTAGACCATCATTCAAACATCATGTAGGAGTAATTTGGTAGAAAGAAACATGTACAGGGATGTCAAATTCAAGCATCATAAATTATCCATTTTGATTGAAATATGCCTAAGTATAAATTAATTATTGACAAGTGTCAAGATAATAGAAGCCTAGAGTATATCTAATGGTGATTGATGATTAATGAGGTTAGTGGGTCCCAAAGATCCAATAGAGTGAATTTAATCATGCACTCAAAGATAAATGGTGAGCTCATAGTCAAAAAGTCAAAGGATCCTAGGATTAAATGCATTAATGATAATTGACATGATCATGAAAAATAATCAAATCAATGATGCATGTTCAATCAAGTAGAAAGAGATCCATAGTATATGTTCAATCACTCCAAAGAGATCTATAGTACACGTAAGGTCAAAAGGTCAAAGGCATAGATTAAATGTGAAGCCACCACATGGCACAAGTGCATGAAGTAGATAAAGTCTGATAGTGGATCCTTAGGATGCACATGAGATCGATGAGTGTTATATTCTCAAAGACTAAAATCAAAATTAATTAGGAGTTGACAATCTAGAAATCTGAAAATAGATCGATGATTAATTATGAAGGTCAAAACTAGTAGACTCCTAAAGATATCAATAGAGTAGATTTGATCAAATATCCAAATGGCATGATATGATGACACATGTCCAAAAATGATAGTGTAGTATGGTTGAAATCTTGGCATGAAACATAAAGTGTGTTATTTAATAGACTCAAATTAGTTAAGGGTCTGTTAAGACCATTAATGTAATGAGGAGCTAGAGGAGATTCAGGTAGCCATCCATGATTGCTCTTAGTAAAAATTTTGGCCTCCATAACCTTTTCTCCACTCTTCCATGCCAAAATAGTCTCAAGAGCATTAATGTAATGAGGATCTCAAGGAGATTTAAGAGGCCATCCATGATTTCTTGCAATAGAAATTTTAGATTCCATGACCTTTTATCCACTCTTCCACACCAAAATAGTCTTAGTAGCATTAATATAATGAGAAGCTTGAGAAGAATTTAATGCAGTGGTTGTTATGATTACTTTTGTTAGTAATTTTGACCTTAATCATGATGACCCCTTCTCCATTATTTTAGGTATCCATACCCATCTCTCTCATCCCATTCTATAATATATATAGGATTATAAGCCTTAAAAATGATCCCTTAGGGGATGGTATGACTAGACTCTACAAAAATTTGTACTCATGCACCTCTTGGATTAATGAGAAATACACTTGTAGTTGTTTACTAATATATGCTTAGTGTTTTGAATTTATTTGATATGCAAAAGTGGTTTAATCTTCCTTTTAAAGGTCCAAGTTCAACCTAAGTGCTAACAATATTTCTTTGCAAGTAATCTAGTGTGTCATAATGTTAATATCTTAGCGATAGAGTAGATTACTGACTATAAGTGCCTTCAATCAAGCCTTATCTTCTAGCCTAAGCCAATCAAACTAACCTCTATGTGAAGCACTATTTTTTAGAAACCATTTTAGGCACTATGTTAAGTCTATTTATAGTCTATTAGTGTGTCAAGATTTAAGCCTATGAGTGGATAAAATGAATTCATGGTGCATCACCACAATTAAAGTAGGTTTTCATTCATGCAACTCCTCTCTTTTCATCCCAATCTATTTAGGTCTTAGGTGATCACTATAATGAAAAATCTAAGGAGCTAGCCTCATTAAAAATCCTAGAAGTTTGACCCAAGTTTAGGTAACCCATAGCCTAGGATCATTTCCATATTGGACTAGGTTTGAGTAGAGGACCTGAACAATCCTTTGCTTAGCTAGGGTGTAATTTAAGTCTCTAATAGTTTTGGCACACCTAGTAGGATGACTTTAAAGTTCACAAAATCATGATTTGAATATATTGGAGGACATTTGGAAGCTAAAGACATCAACAACATCATTTATAGTTATCTTGGGTAAATTCAAGCATCTTTGGAAGTTTTGCAATCAATCTCAAGTTCAGAGATACTAGTGGTTTCATGGTTGTAGAGGTAAGAAGGTTTTTGGTCATGGTTTTTATTTGATACACATATTTCATAAGGATCCATGGCAGCCTATGAGGTAGGTTTCTACTCTCCATCCCCATATCTACCTTACCATATCCCATATAACCCATATATTGATCCTTACCAACCATATAATCCATATCCTACACACTACATAGATCATCCACCATAATTTGAGAATCCTCAACCTCTATGGCAACCTCCTCATCCTCATAATTAGTGTTTTATCAACCTACTACCCCTTGAAATCCACCTACACCAAACACTAATTATTTACATGTAAATATTGAGATATTAAGAAAAGAAAGGGACAAGTTACAAGAGAGTCTTAGACCAAAAAAAAGAGTTGAAATCCAAACTCTTATTCATCATCAAAATACTCTTGCAAACCAACCATAGTTAGTTAAATTTGTCATGCCATCTCTTTTTCCTACCTCTCTGATCATAGGAGATTTCTTGGTCTATAATTATTTGCTTAATGATAAAGTAGATTGTAGTCATATAAAATGTGAAAATTGGTAGCTTGAGTGTGGCTAATGACACCTAACCCATAGGTCCCTCTTTCTTGATTTCCTGACCCTCATAAGCTTCTTTTCATTGATTCCCAATCATTTTTAGCCTTCCAAACTTGATCCCAACATAGCCAAACTACTCTTCCATGATAAATCCATCCCCCTAGGCCCTATTAGCTAAGGACAATAGCATCTAACTTGGACTACATCGTTAGTGCCACTAGTTTCTACATTTAGTGCTCCTATCCAAGTGAATTTTTCACCCTAATGATTAATTCCTTTTATTTCCCCATCCTTCTCCTTATCAGCCTAATGTAAGCACATTCAACCCATGACAAATAAATCCCTATAAAATCCCATTCAAAGATCATTTGGAAAGGGTTGGTAATTATCACTAAGCAAGAAAGACTACTTTAGAAATTTTTTGTATTCTCTAGATATAGCTAACCAATACACTTACAATCATATTTAAACCCTTACACTAGTCCTTAGCCACCTCAAGCATATCTAGTTTAGCATTTTTCATCTTCATACACACTATTGCATAAAGCACATCAAATGGGAGAACTACATATGGTTTGATCCCTCCTCAGAATATTGGTATGTACGTAGCATGCCCACACAAGGGGTATGGATACACGTTTAGTGAATTTTACACATACTAAACCCCCATATTTCTCAAAATTAGTCAAATTACAAAGGAGTCTAGGGTTTGAAAATAAAATCTACTCTATAAGGAGTTTCATGGACATCTAACAGTCAAAACCTCATAGGCAGGGTCACACAGACATAGCAAATAGAACCCAAATAGCTTAGGTATCCTAGATAACAATGATAGAGGTGGACTACATCACTGATGCCACTAGTGTCCTATTTTGATGTTCCTATCTAATCATTAAAAAAAGACCAGATCTTGAATTATGATAGTGTCCCAATCTTGCATAGTGAATTACATACTTTGTCTTAGTCATCTCAGTCAATTTCTAATTAAGTTTTATTTTATAACCCTTATTACTATTTTTAGAAAGGTTAAAATCACAATTAAATTTATAAAAATTAGTAGCTTAATTATTAAATATTTATTTACTAATTTTACTACTCAGACCCTTTAACTAAATTAAGAATAATACTCCAATATTCTCAAAATTGTTAAATCATTTGGTAAACTTGACTTACTTCATTTGAGCATAAAAACCCTAGAAACCTTAGGGTAAATTTCCTATTGATTTTTCTTATATTTTTTTGATTTTTTACCTACATAATAAAATCAAAAATTAGAATTACATTTTAAAATTTCATAGTAATTTTAAAATAATTTTCTTTCAAACCCTAGTTTCCCATATTAGGTCCTGGTATTTTCTTAGTATTTTTCCTATATTTTTTTTATTTTTTACCTGCATAATAAAATCATAAATTAGCATCAAATTTTCAAATTCCATATTAATTTCAAAATTTTATTTTTTCCTCCAAACCCTAGTTGCATACACTAGGTATTTTCAAATCAAGAACTTTCCCATAATTTTTTGATTTTTTACTTGCATACCTAACTCAAAAATTTATTTTAAATTTCAAAATTTCATAGTAATTTCCAAAATAATCATCTTTCAAACCCTAGTTTCATGTACTAGTTTCTATTTTGATTCTTAAGGTATCACCTTACATGTTTGTGAGCTCCGTATCCTTTTCATGCATATTCTAGTTCATTGTTTAGATTATATTTATTTAATCTACTCCTTCATTTTTCAAGTTGTTTTCCTTATGCCATCTAAGCTTCTTGCATCTCTTCCTCTAAGATGAAGTACAAGACTTAGTGGCAACCATCTTGAGTTCATCCAAATTCCTTTAACTTAACCATATACCATGGATAAATAACAAACTCAAGTTCTTGCTATAAATACTACACATCCAAATTACACCAATTTCAATGAGGATAATTTTGATGATGAAAAGTATGAGAATAATAATAATGATACAAACATTGATGTTCATGATCCACCACATCAGACCCTTGATCAAATTCCATCAATTATTAATAATGAAGTTATCCTCAACAATGATCTGATCCTATAAAGTTTTTGAGAAAGACTCAGGGACTAGCCCTGAGACCTTACTCTTATATTAAAATCTATCATGGAAATCAAAAAGGCTAAACAAGTTGAGTCTTCCATTCCTTTAGATCAACCAATTATAAATGACACTATGAGGATAACTATGTTTCAACAACCCCTATAAAATCCCAACTTGCCTCTATGCCACTAGTTATAACTAGTACATCTTTATCTCCTGATGTGGTAGCCTTTATGTAAGATATAAGATCTCTTCAATCCAAGGTGCTACATCTTGAGCAAGGTGTATTTAGACCTACGTAGGCTTTGGATTCTTTTGATCTATTTTATACACCATTGGCACATCACATTGCTTCTACACCCTTGCCAGAAGGTTTTGTTCAACCCAAGCTTACTCTATATGATGGCAAAGGTGATATAGAGACACATTTGAGAGATTTTCACGTATCATGCTTGGACTATGTACCAAATGACTAGCTAATTACCAAGCTATTTCCATAGAGCCTAAAGGATTATGCTTTACAATGGTTCTATAGTCTACTAAATAAATCGGTCAATGCATTCAATCCTTTAGCTAACATGTTCCTATCTCATTTTAGCATTAGCATTGGTTATAAGGTTTCATATGCCCAATTTTCACAATAGAAACAAAGGTCAAATGAGCATCTCACAGATTATGTTCTTTGATATAAGACTATTTTGGCTAAGATGACTAGTCCCATGGCTAATGAAGAGTTATAAGATCTCTTCAAATAGAGTCTTCTACCATCTTTGCATGAATTAATTATGTTCAAAATATTCTCTTCCTTCACTAAATTATGGCACAAATGAAAGGAAAGAGAATTTAAACTAATTTCAATGGGTAAACTCAAGTACACAAGTATCTTAGAAACAACAAACTAGAGTAATATCAAATTCCCATACAAAGTCAAGGTTAATGATAGAAAGAGTAAAAATCAACTAATAGATAATGAGGCTTCTGAGCCCCCTCAACATGTGGTTTTATCAATACCTCCTCAATGAACCTTTACCAATCTACTAGTTTTTCCAACCAGAGTTTTACAATGGCTATTAGAATGTAACATCAAATCACTCCCTCATATTCAATAATTTGACCCAATAAAGCCTCTTCCATGGGGATATGATTAGCATGCATTTTTTGAGTTTTTTAAGGCACTAGGCCATATAACAAATAAATCCATTGGTTTGATACACAAGATACATGATTTGATAGATGGAAATCATATTGATCTTGGCACTTTAGTTGAGCCTATTCAAGCAAATAAAACATAGGATAAATCTTTGAAAATCTTCTTAGATCCCTTTTTGTAGCATTCTAAACAAGAGATAAGGGACACATCAGGGTTCACCATGCATATCATGCACATCCACCACTAGATACATATAGGGCACCTTTAGTTGAGACACATCCTTTGAGTAACATGATTGGTGTATACAATCCCAGAGTTCTAACTAGACCTTCCATATCCTTCTCAAATTAGGAGATCATCAAGGATGATTAAAATTATCATGCACTCTTTATCAGAGCTTACATTCATAATCATCATATTCATAGTGTTCCCATAGATAATGGATCTAGTGTGAACATGTACACTATGACATTATTATAGCATTTAGGATATTTAGAGTAAGATATTACCCCACTAGACATAATTATTACTAGATTAAATGGGCACATATAGAGTTCATTGGGTGAAATTATACTTCTTCTATAGGTTGGTCCAACACATGTGGCCACACCATTTACTATAGTTCCTAGTGTAGGAGTTTTTGATATGTTAATTGGTCAAACATGGATTCAAAAACTTTGAGTAGTACCTTATATAGTTCATAATTTCATGAAATTAATTCATGCTAATTAGGTAGTTACATTTGATGGAGTTCTATATGAGTTACCACTCCCCACTGCAGAGCCGTCTACTATTCCGTAGTCACCAGTTTTAGTTTTACCACTAGTTTTAGTTTTACCACTAGTTATATTTCCTCTTCTAGTTCTAATTTAGACACAGTTGAGGCATCCACCACCATCAAAGATATTTCATACACTTCCATAGTTTCAAGATTCTAAACAACTTCTAGCTATAGTGTTCCCACCTAGAGCAGTATCATTAAGATCTCATACATCTACACATAGAGCACATGTTCAAAAAGATTCTCCTAATTTCAAATGGATCCCTAAGAACCCTATAATTGCATCGACTTCTTATATTTATATTGGAACCCATAGTTGATTTTTAATTCAAATATTTTAGAGAATTTATAGCAGATATAGATTTTAGAGCCATGGTCTCAGTAATTCCATCATGTTTCATGATCATGCAAAATTCATCTATTTGATACACGACACCATGATAGGGAGTCTCCCAGGAGACTCATCAGTTAGTATCATTTCTTATCATTTTTATTATACATAGTCTCCTGTATGCTTAATTTTACATATTTTATACAAAAAACACCAAAAACATTCAAATATTTCAAAATCCAAAAACATGCAAATAATCCAAAAACACCAAAAATAATTTGATTGTATGCATCATCCATGTTTTACATTTATACTATCATACTAGACTTATACTTGTTTTTATATTCTATTATTTATCAATTTATCTATATTACCATGATTCACTTGATCTTATTTAAGTATGTGTAGTGACATCTAGATCCTTGATTGCTTCACTTCACCCACTGAGGGGGCATCCTACTACATCAAGGCATACATCGATATACATACCCACTGAGGGCATCTTCTACATGACTACACCATCCAAGTAATGTCATTCCTACACCACACACTCTATATTATCATGTTGATATATGTTACTTACTAGATTACATAGATTACTCTATCAACACTCACTAGCATATAACACTTGTTTATTTTCTTGGCATATACCTAGACTTGTACTACATGTTTTACATACTTTTAATTTCTTTCTTTGATTATTTATATGCGATTGCATTTCTATCTTTTACATGTTTTCCTTCTTTTCTTTGCATAAGATAGATGTGATTGCATTTCTTAGTTCTTATTTTATCTCTTATATTTGCCTTAGGACATTTGCCAATGTCCTTTGCTTCTATTCTCATGTGTGCCTTAGGATATTTACCAATGTCATTTGCTTGTACTCTTCTATGTAATTATGGATTTCATTCCAACCTTTCTTCTTCCAATTATATGTATATGTGGCATTCGAACATGCCTTGTTTATTTGCTTTCTAGTTTGAATGACATGTGCATATGTCCCTTGTTTTATTGGCCCCTTGGCCACTCTTGTATGCTTTTTGTCTCTTGCCTTGTATGCTTATTGCTTAGTTTCCTTTTGATTCTGTGTAATTCCATGATCCACATCATACATTATTCTTAATTTCTTAGATGCCATGATGCACATCATGCTCCATCCCTCTATGACAACTAAGAACTAGCCAAACTTCCAATTCTAGTTAAATACATTGTACATGATATTACATTATTATATCTATCTAGGCATACACATGTTGATCTAACAATCTCTCATTACAAACCATGTTATATATTGAGATATCTTGTCCATTAGCATTGTTATATCATGTATATTTATAGTATAACACACTTGTAGGGCTCTTTATTCTAAGGTCAATTATTACATGGTCTTCATTCCTACCCTCAAAAGAGGGGGAAACAAAAAAGGGTTTTATCATTGAGATCAAAGCTCTTAATGGTTGAAAAAATAGTTTTTAGAACACTCAAAATAGTAACCAAACATCAAAATAAATAGAACAAACTAGGTAGATAGTGAAAATATCATAATAGTCACCAAATTTAGCCCAGGACAATAGCACTAAGATTGGACAATAGTACTATTCCCATTAGTGTCCACTTTCAGCACTCCTATCCAAATAGTATAAAAACTAAACTTTTTATAAGTAGGTAGAAAAGTAGATTCAACTACAATTTTTGCAAAAATTTGACTAGTTTAGAATTAATAGTTTTTAATACACTTTTGCTCAGAGAGTATAAATATATGGGGCGTCATACATGGTATGATGGATCTCACTTCTAGGTTTAGATATGGTAGTTGATATAACTTCTAGATCAAAATCCATGTTTTAGACACCAGTGATTAGGGGCAATATGCGTGGCATATTTGTTTTCTTTTGTTTTTGATTTTAATATTACCCAGACATTCTTAGTAGTTGAATTACTTATTCCATCTATAGGTGGTTGGTATTATTTTGGAGTGGATTTCATACATTCCTAACCTCTAAATTTTTGAATGGATTTCATACAATCCTAATGTACCAATTTTAGAGTAGCTTTCATACAAGCTTAATCTCCATCTTTTAGAGTGGCCAAGAGTAGCTTAGTTTCTAGCATACATTCAACTATCCATGCTAGCATTGTTAGATCATAGTAGATTCATGGGCTTTAGTATCCATACCATATGACATACATTTCATACTTGTACCATTTCATAGCTTCACTTCATAGGGCAACGATGGAGCCAAAGGACTAGCTAACATTTATATTCTTGAGCCACCTATTTATAGGGATTAGATACATAATCCAAACATCAATCAACACATGTATTACCACCTAGCTTCACTTAGAGGGTGATGATGGATCCAAAAGGCCAACCTTTGCATTTTTGAGCCACTTTTGTGGAATTGATCACTCAACTCCATTCATAATATTACTCTTGGTTTAACACACATCTAGCATTACTCAGCATCATAAAAAAAATTGTATTGGTCCATGTACCCAATGAGGTGTATTCATTCCTTTCTCTTCCTCTCTTTCTCTAACCCAGCTTTGTATGTTTTTATTTTAGATATAGTGTATCTAGTAAGAACTGATCTACTCTTTATTTTCTCTTACAGGTTCACACTTCATAGTGTGTTCTCTCTATGCACACCTAGCATCACATAGCTTCATGAGATTCACCCTTGAAAGTAAGTTTAGGTACACTTTCTATTTTTCTATTATCCTGGTATTTTGCTTTGCTACATCATTAAATTAAATAGGGGTAAATCTATTCATATAAAATGTGAAAATTGGTAATTTGAGTGTGGCTAATGACACCAATCTATAGGTTCATTTTGCTTACTTTCATGACCCTCATAAGCTTCTTTTCATTGATTCCTAATAATCTATAGCCTTCTAGACCTGATCCCATCTTAGCCAGACTAGTCTTTCCATGATAAATCCATCCCCCTAAGCCTTGATAACTAAGGACAACATCTCCCAACTTGGACTATAGCGTCAGTACCACTAGTGTCTACTTTAGGCACTCTTATCCAAGTACATTTTTAGCCCCAATGATCAATGCCTTTTGATTCCCCATCATTTTCTTTGTCATCCTAATGTGAGAAAATTCAACCCATGACCAATATATCCCTATAAAATCCTATTCAAATATCATTTGGAAAGGGTTGGTAATTATCACTAACCAAACAAGAATACAAGTAAGACTATTCAATAATCTTCCCTAGTCTCTGCATATAGCTAGCCAATACACTTACAATCTTATTTAAACCATTACACTAGTCCTTAACCACCTTAATCACATTTAATTTATCATTTTTCATCTTCATACACAATATTACATAAAGCACATCAATTGGGAGAACTACATATAGCTTGATCCCTCTTCAGAGTATTGGTGTGTAGGCAGTGTACTCACATAAGGGGTGTGGATACAAATTTAGTGAATGTTACACACATTAATCCCCCCCCCCCACCATTTTTCTCAAAATTGGTCAAATTATAAAGGATTATAGGGTTTTAAGACAAAATATTCTCTATAGGGAGTTCCATGGACATTCAATAGTTGAAACTTCATAGGTAGGGGCACACAAACATAGAAAATAAAACCCAGAAAGCTCAAGTTTATTGAACAACAGTAGTAGAGGTAGACTAAAATGTCAATGCCAATAGTGTCTTATTTTGATGCTCTTATCTAATCATAAAATTAAGACCATATGCTAAATTATGATTGTCTCCCACTGCTATATAGTGAATTTTAGACTTTGTCTCAGTCATCTTAGTCAGTTTTTAGCTAAGTCTTATTTTCTAACCGTTATTACTATTTTTAGAATATTTAAAATCGCAATCAAATTTATATAAATTAGTAGCTTAATTATTGTATATTTATTTTCTAATTTTACTACTCAAACCATTTATTTATTTATTAACTAACTTGTGAATAATACTCTAATATTCCCAAAATTATTAAATCATAGATATTTCAATTATTCCCAAATCGGTGGCAGACACTGAATCTAATGCATGAACTTATTTCTGAATTTAGATTGCAATGGAATGGATCTCACATGAAAATATTTGGCATTGTTAATAATTTTCAACTCACTTTCCATGACTACCCTAAGATTTCAATTGTACAAGACTTTATTGTAGCAAATTTGTTGCCTCATTTTATCTTATTTTTGGCTAATGAATTTATAACAAAGGTTGGAGGTTACTTGTTCAAAGACTTTTCTCATATAGTCTAAAAACTTGAGCATGGTGTGGAGGAAAAAATAAATTTTGAGTCACTCTCTAAGTTCAATATACATCCACCTCCTCTAAACACCCCAAAGGCAAACTGCCTTCACCTCCCTTCCCCAAGGTAATGTACTTATGTTCAAGATCCTATGCCTGCCAAAAATCTTAAAACTATACCCATATGGAATCCTTCATGGTCCATGGATCCTAATTTCATCATTTTCACCCTTTAAAAGGAGGATAAATAAGTAAGAGTAGATATGAAATTTTTTATTAATACTTCATCTTTTGTTACTCATGTTCCTGATGCCCCTCTTCACATCCCTCCTCAATCTCAAGAGCTTCCTAAGAAACCATTCAAGATCCCTAGTTGGAAGGATACCCTTGAAAGCATTAAGCAACCTAATTATATATAATACCCACCCACCCTCTCCCCTCTTCAAAATAATTCAAGTACAACAAAATCAGAATTGGATTATTCAAACATGGTAGGCAAACTATCAAAGTTAGTAAAGGAGGGGGAAGTCAATCAAGAGATAGATAGTGATACAATTATAGCTGAGTGTCAAGAGCACCTTGGAGAGGACACTTATACTATCTATGATGAAGATATTCCTATTTGGAACCCTATACACTCCATTATATATTAAGGTAAGCATGAGTAGAGCTTTTAGATGATAAAGGGTAGTTACAATGTCATAATGATGGAGCTAAGGCAAATGAAACACAAGTTGATATTTTCATAAGAAACCAATTATATGGAAGCATCCATGATGATGCTATTGATATTGAAGTCAAGCATTATAAGACTAGTGGTATCACTTGCTTTTGGAGTCATTTAATGAAATGGAACATCTTAGAAAGGCAAATTTGAGTGATATATTTGAACAACAGACTAATGCTTCAAATGAGGAAAGCAATGAAAATCAAGGAGTGTAGAGGAAAGATGATTTGTACCTTAATTATATTGAGAAACCACCTCTATATATGATTAGTATGAGCAAACTTCAATTGATCATGAACCTTATGATGATCCTACCAAAGTAAAGAGGTGAGTAATCAGCTTGATTACTTGCAAATAGATGGCAAAAGTTCAAATGAACCTTGTGATTTATTCATTGACCAAGATTAGATTTCCTTTTATGAGGACTTAGAGTACTTCTGTATACACATAATATTTTCAAATTTTATCAAATACTAACACTTTACATCTTGTAGGAACCCGTTGAGACTCAATCTCTCCAAGTGCATGCCTTAAGGAGTACATCGATAAAGGGGTGGGAAAACCTTTGGTACTTCATTGGATTATTGTCCCTTATTTCCACATTATTACCATTCCAACCATCTCTTAAAACCATTCCCTAAGCTATTACTCCTCCTTTGAAAACTCTTTTAATCTTTTTCCTCACCTTAATCCCCTTTCATGAGTTGACTGTACTAAGTCGAATCGGTCAACCCTGTATAGTTTTTAACCTTTGATTACTATATAGGGTCGATTGGGTTGACCCTATACTATTTTTGGGTATTTTCACTTGATATTTTTTTTAGCTCTTCGACCAACCTAGCTCAAGACCTAGTGATTTATATCCCAAAAACATATAGGGTCAATTGGGTTGGCCCCATATAGCTAACATATTTGGAAGGATTTAGGGTGAGATCCTCCTATAAATACAAGATCATTTCATCTTTATTTAAATATTTAATCAATATTTATTATTTTCTCACATTTCTTTATAATCTACTCTTCCAGTATTCTACTTGAGGAGTCTTAGTTTAGGGTTTCTACTTAGAGAATCTAGTCTTGTGAATAAGTCTTGGATGTTTTGGCCTTTCTTAGTTATCCTTATAAACCATATTAACCTCTTGTGAAGCCCCTTTGGCCAAGGGAGAGATTGAGTCTCAACAGGTTGACATTTAGGTAAGTATATTCTAACTTTGTTCTTCTCTCTTTAGTATATAGAAGTAGCATAAGTATTGGCTCAAATAATATTACTCTTCATATTCCATGTATTAGGGTCTTACTCATACTTATCTTAATTGATATTTTATTATACATTTTTTGATTGCTTTACTAAACCCTCATGTTTTGCTACAAGCTTTGGTATGCACTAGATTAGATTTAATTTCTTGTTTATTAATATAGAGTAAGCATTAAATCTAGGACTCTTTTAGGGTTGTTACATGATTGTATTAGTCTATAGGATTTTAAACCCTTCTTATCATGGTGTGTTGTGATAAGTGATCCCCTAATCAGTTTTATAACATCCTCATATTGGTCATGCTCCCATTTAACAAATGTATTCCCAATCAAAATTGTAGGTATGTTCTATCTTCTCTGAGCCAGGATTAATTTATAGACATGATGTATTTCTGATTGCATACATTCTGGTGAACCCAATGTGAACTAACCCTTACAATATTTTTTCACCTTATTTCATTTTTTTCATCATTATTCTTATCATATATTTTCCATACTAGTTCAACTGCATTGACCTAGGTCTAACTTCTATGTGCAAATTTTTAGGTATAGGCTACTGGATCAACCCTATCAACCTAATACATGTTTCTAAACTTTTAGAAATCTATTATAGACTATTGGGTTGACCCAATCGACCCTATACATTTTTGGGCACTCAAAAATAGGTTTATGTAAAGCTTGATCGACCCAATTAGTAGAATTTATAAGCATATATCAAGTTTTTTGAATAGTAATCTTCATTATTTTCATCTTTGATCCACCAAGATTCATTTTTATTTCTCTATCTCTTTCTTTAATATCTTTCCTCTTACAATTTGTATTCTTTAAAACTACCCCTGCACGATAAATTGGATCAACCCTGTTAACCTAGTTCTATGTTTCATGTGTTGTCTAGATAACTAGGTTGACTCTGTTGACCCTATTCATTTTTAGACCTTGCTTTCATAGTATAGGATTGACCTTGTCAACCCTATTCTATATTATTTTCATATATTTTTTACTATATCAACATTGTACCTTATTTTAAAGTTGTAATTAACCTTATATGCTAGTAATTAGTTCACACTTTTATTTCTTGTTGCTTTCATGCTTAGAATAGATCACATAGTTTAATTAGGTGGTTTTCAATTAATCATTTATTTTCACTATTTTCTATTTTATGCACACATGAACAAATATAAATAATCATTTTAACATTTTGACTACCCAAGGCCAACCTACTTAGATTTCATCACCAAGGGGGAAGTTAACTTGATGTTCTAGTCAATATAAAGTGTTTTTAATGGTATATTTTGGCTAAGCACCTGATATACTTATCATTTATATGTGTGAAGTGAGGGGGTATGCCCTAATACTAAGCCTATATCATTACCACTATAGATCCCTTTAAGCCCAAACTACCTAAAACCATCCTTAAATTATTTTCTACTTCTTTACTTATAGCCAACTTCCCATCACATTTAAAAATCATATCTTAATAATCTAATAAACATTTAGGTTGACCAATTAGTTATATATTTACTTTCCAACGTGATTGTTTCCTTTTTACTCAATTGTATTTTGTATTGCAAGAACTTGCATTAGCCAATGTTGGTGCAAGGTTTTATGTTATGTGCCTCAATTGGGTTGGCTAGTGTTGATTTAATTGATTATTCATTTCCCTTTAGTTATTTATTTTCAAATTACTTACAAAATTTATCTTGTTCTAGTTCATAATCTATCATATACTTCTTAAATTTCCCTATCTATTATAATGGGTTGACTCATTCAAACCTATATCTTTTTCTAGCATTTATTCACTATATTGGATTGACCTAGTCGATCTTGTACTATTTGAAGACCCTATTTTCTATGTTTGGTCGACCCAGTTGACCCTCTACTATTTTATACCTTCCCTATTTATCAATCTAGTTCTCTATTTCTCCTTCTTTGCATTATGTTCATCTCTCTTCAGTCATAATGAAATATCCTATCAGAATCTTCTTGGATAGTTTTGATCCATTTAGATACTATATGGGATGTTAATTTATTCCTCTCTTTTCCTCCCAAGAATTTATGGAGTTGGTTTTCACTTCACCCTATCATCATAAGTTATTTATGCAATATCTCTAAGAAAACTATGATCCATCCTCCTTAGATGAAGAACCACCTTCTATTGAATCTCAACCTACCAACATAAATACTATTAAAACTATGTGTCTTTCCTCCAAGCCCTCTATTGAATTCCTTGAAGAGGACATGATCAATGATGAAATTATCTTTCATTTTGATGATACACCACTTTTTATCAAAGTAGCTAGTAATACCAACCTTATTCAAAAATTTCTAGTTGATGAAGGTTTTGGTATTAATGTAACATCTTTATGGCTCATCCAACAACTTGATTATAATAAGGATCATCTCAATCAAACCCATATTACTTGTCATAGTTTTGATAAGATAATTCAAAAGCCACTTGGTTTTAATTGGCTTCCATTAACCATTGAACCTAAGACTATTCAAACCAAGCTTATGGTCCTTGGCATACCCCTATCTTACAACATACTCTTGGGTTATCCATGGACTCATTGAATCAGGGCCATTGCTTCTTCCGATAGTCAATAATTTAAATTCTTACATAATGTAAAATGTTATAAACATGAAACTGATCCCAATCCATAGAGCATTCAACTTCCTAATCCTAAATCACAATATCAAATTCCTATGATTCTTAAGATCAATAATGTTTTTTACTCCAATTCATCAACATGAATCCTTATTTACAATTTACTCTTGCAAATTCTAATGATTATGATCCCAATGATTTGAAAAATACTTAAAATACTACCAAGTTACCTCCCTACATTTTACAATAGCTTCCTCCTCTATTACCCTGGGATCATACTATTCCTCTTAATGATGAGATTACCAATTTCACCCCTCCATGCAATATGCAGGAGCCTTCTTTACCTAAATATTCATTCACTTGCAATGATTTTGGAGTAGACAAATTATTCCAATATCCTTTCATCATGTCTACTTGTACCTTTAGTAATATCAAGATTTCACCCTTTGAAGCTCCCCCTGATTCTCAAGCATGTACAATTTCTCCAACATACGATGATAACTATATAATGGCCCAAGCTCAATCTAGAGACTTGGATGTCCAGGATTATCAAAAAAAAATTCCCAAATACATGATTTTAATCATGATGTTTATACTATTTTTGTGGATCATACCCTAGATCATGAACATCATGTCACTCCTACCAATTCTCCTCTTATTGATACTCCTTATGTGGTAGAGAAAACTATACCTTCCAAACCTATATAAATGTATACATCTCCTTTACCACTTATCAATCCAATCATTTCATCTAATCCTTCTCCCATCACTAAACTCATTGATATTCCAAACCCTTCTAATCCATCTACTTCTTCTACTCTTAAACTTACACTAGATGCCAACGCAACTAATGTTTCTCAGATATATTCTGAGTATGATCACCATGGAAATCAAATTATATATCTTAAAGTATATGTCAAGTATTATGTTCCTCTTCCTACCTTGCCTAGTGACAAATCTATCCTTGAGTTAATTTATGCTCGAGAACCTCAACTTCCACAACAGCATCATAAACTTGGAAATTTTAAAACTAAAAATCCTTGCTTTAACAACTTTATTGCTAGCATTGAACCCAAAACTAATCTAATTTATACCTTACCCAATGCACCATACCACTTTCAAGATGGAAATTTCATGCTTATTAAAGAAACCACTCACATTTAATATGGTACCCTATCTTATCCTTGACCAATTACAGTTTATCATGAACTCTAACCTACTAAACATAATAATTTTATCTTATTCTTTGATAAATATCATGAGGCTTTTTCTTGGTCCTATGAGGACATGCCTGATATTGACCCTATAATTTTTGTGCATAATATCATTACTTGACTTGATGCCAAACTTGTGCATTAAAAGTAAATAAAATTTCTACCTGAAGTTTCCACTTTATGTCATAAGTAATTCATCAATTTACTTAATGCTAAATTTATCAAACTAGTAAATTATTCTAAATGGGTTTCCAACATTAATCCCATTTAGAAGAAGGTCGCTAATGGTCATTCACATTTGTATTAATTTCTACAATCTTAATCTTGCTTATCACAAGTACAATTTCCCTTTACCTTCAATATATGTCATTGTTGATTCCATGACTAGTTATCAAATGTTATCTCTTATGGATGACTTCTTAGAATACAATAAGATTCATATTGCCCCTGAGGACCAACATAAGACAATGTTCACCATGGAATGGGGTACCTATTACTATGTCAAAATGACTTTTAATTTTAATAATGCCAAAGCCACTTTCCAATGAGAAATGACTCACATAATTCATGATATAATTCATAAAATTGTTGAAACTTATGTGGATGATCTCATTGCTAAATCCAAAAATCATAACAATCATCTTTCTAATCTTGCTATCATCTTTGACCATCTTTTTAAATATAAATTTAGACTAATCCTTAATAAAAATGTGTTTTTGGAGTCACATCTAGAAAATTATTATGATTTTTAGTCTCTCTCTATGGCATTAATGTTGACCCTACCAAAATTAATGATATCATCAACATGCCTATTCCTCCTTCTATTTCAAACACTCGTACTTATTTAGGAAAACTTGGGGCAATTAGGTGATTCATCCCCAAAATAGCATATCAAATTCACTTTGTCAGTTCACTTTTTAAGAAAGGTACTAATTTAAAATGGATGGACCCACGTTAAAAATCATTTGATAATATGAATGAGTCATTTCTTCATCCACCTACACTTCATCCTCCTTCCAATGATAAACATTTTATTTTATATACTTCTTCCACACCTATTTTAGTTGTGTCAATGCTTACCCGACAAAAGATTATATGGGAAGAGAGTGTTTTATTTACTCCATTAGATGAGGCCTCATTGATTATGAAACATGTATTAAAGTATATACATTTAATGTTGGTTATCTTGTCCTTAAATTAGACTACACCCATGATAAAGAAGGTAAATATTCCCAAAAATGGTGGGGGGGAATATTTAGCCAAAGATATTCTTGGTTCAATCACCTACCATCTACAAACCATGAAGGCCATGTTTTTAAAGATCCCACCAACACATAATTTCTCAAAAAGTACTTTGCCTAAACATTTCCTTCTTTTCATATTTTCTATCTACATCTATCTAACACTTTTTGTAGGTAATTTACATGGGTCTTTCCCTCTATAGCAAGTTCCTTCCTTTCACAAACCTTTAGTCCTTCTTTTTCATCTTTTAGTTTCTTGATGTACCATAGTCTTCTTTATATTCTTGCATTTTCTCTTTTTGACACCCCTTGGGTTTTTATTTTTTGAGTTGCTTCATAAGACCATGGATAGGACCTGACACTCCTCACAAAACTACCATATTTTAACTTACCTCACTTTATCTTTCACTAACTTGTTAGCACCCTCATGGGTTTCTTTTTTATTAATTTATAGTGTAAGACTTTGGATAGGACCACCCTTCCTCATAAAATTACCATATTTTCATCTTTTTATATCCTTATTCTCAACTTTAGCTTTTGCTTCTTTTGATAGATATAATTTATGAAAATAGTCTATGTTGGCATGTTTTCCTCCATTTCCCTTATTCTTATGATAGGGAATCACACTTTACTGTCATTGTATCCCTTTTACCCTTTTTCACATTTTTTGCGATTTGAAGTAATTCAAATTGTTCTATGTGTCATTCCTCTTGATTTCCCCTTCATTTCACTCCTCATTAGATAAAAAAAGGTCAAATTCAAGATAGCACTTTTATTTCACATAGATTTATGAGACTCTTAGACCCCATGCTCTTTAAAGTTATCTCTCTTAGAAAACTTGTCCCAAGTATTCATATGAAAGTAATCTTTAGCACCCATGTTTGGTTTTCCAAATATATATGGAGGAGAAATATAAAAATCCATCAAGAAAGTTAAAATACAAATCATTTGAAATAAAATTAAATGATATACAAAAGGCAACATAAAAATCTTAAAAGTTAAATTCACACCAAAAGACATGATTACAAGCACATCTCTTATCTCTAATCAAAGCTCAAACTCCACAGTTAGCCTCACATAGAGCCGAGGTCTATTGGGGTGTGGTAGGCTAGTAGTTTGGAATAGGGAAATTTAACAAACTCTATGATGGTACCTACTTTCTCATGCAAGTACCTAATCTTTGCAGTAGACTAAAGGCTCTATAAAGGGTCCTAAAGAATGGGGAACATGTTTTAGGGCAGGTCCATGTTACTTTTCATGCATATAACTTTCATGGGATGATCTATATACTTCATTTTTTGACCTAAGACTTGTGTAGCTAAGAGAATTTCTTTAGATTCCTTAAGGTTGAAAGTAATCTTATTTTGACAAACCTAATTTAAATGTCTTGACTTTGATAAAGAGTTCCTCTACCTTGGTTTTTCCTTCATTCTTCCCTCTACCCATTTCATTTCCCCCCTTGACAAACAAATTGTGATTCCAAATATATTTTTCCTTCTTTAATTCCTTCTTCTTCATCTCTTGAAAACATGCTAGCACTACTTTATTTCAGTTGTATCTATCCTTAGAGTGAAATAACATGTTTGAGAAACTATGGATTACTTATTTATTTTTCACCATGATTTTACATTTCTATACTTGTCTTACTTTCCTTTTAACTTTTATCATTTGTTTTACTATCCTACTATTATGGATACCTAAGTTCATATCCTTTTCCATTGTTGAGTGAGGTTGGCTTGTTACTTCTAACTCATCAATGTTGTTTTCCCTTTTATGCACCTTTTTCCATTATTGAGAGAGATAAGGATGGTTAATACTCACTCATAAATGTTATTTTACCATTTTGTTTCTTTTTTTACCATTGATTTATTTTATTAAAATCATGTTTGAAATGTATCCTTGGTTCGACTTACTGGGTTTGCCTTTCTTACTTAAGGTTTAATTATTTTATTTTTTTGGTCTTTAGTAGCCTTGGCTTTTTGGTTATTCAATTTACTCTTGTTTTTTAATTGGTCATTTGTTCTAACATAGCACTTATCACCCCCGCTTGCCAAATTTCCCAAGTATGTCCCATCCTCATAAAACCAGTTATCTTAGTTTTTCTTGCATTTGTTTATTTTTGCTCTTTAGTTTTATATTCTTGGGTTTATAAAAAGTAGTATTTTCACCCTACATAATCAAAAATAACAACACAAAAAACAAAAATTTAGAAATAAAGGTAATTCAACGTATGCATCACATTTACTTTTTCGTTATTTACTTTTTAGTCATTTACTTTAGTTATTTTTGCTTTAAAATGGTGGATTTTTTTAACATTAGTGCTATGTATTCCTATGTCCTTTCTCAAATCACCATCCCCTATTGCACCTTAGTGACACATAATGATATTTGAGTGGGGAATATGTATACACATAATATTTTAAATTTTTATCAAATAATAATGCTTCACATCTTGTAAGAACCCATCGAGACTCAATATTTTTGAGTGCATGCCTTAAGGGGTACATTGAGAAATGGGTGAGCAGACCTTTGATGATTCATATGATTATTGTCCCTTATTGACACATTATTACCAATAAAACCAACTCCTAAAACCATTCCCTAAGTTATTACTTCTCCCTTGCACACTCCTCTAGTCTTTTTCCTCTTTCCATCCCTCTCTTCCTCACCTTGACTCCCTTTCACCAGTTGAAGTCAACCTTGTACATTTTTTATCCTCTAATTACTATATAGGGTAAATTTTTTTGACACTATACTATTTTTGGGTGTTTTTACTTGAGAGTTTTATTAGTCCTTTGGCTGACCTAGATCGAGACCTAGTGATTTATCTACCAAAAACATACTGGGTCGATTGGGTCGACCCCATCCAACCAACATATTCAAAAGGATTTAGGGTGAGATTTTCCTTTAAATTTAAGATCATTTCCTCATTATTCAAATATTCAATCTATATTTATTATTCATTCACACTTCTTTACAATCTACTCTTACACCATTCTACTTGAGGAGTCTTAGCTTAGGGTTTCTACTTGGAGAATCTAGTTTTGTAGATAATTATTGGATGCTTTGGTATTTCTTAGTTATCCTTATGAACCAAAATAACCTCTTGTGAATCCATTTTTCCCAAGGGAGAGATTGAGTCTTGATGGGTTCGCATTTAGGTAAGTATACTATCACTTTATTTTCCTCTCTTTAGTAGAACGAAGTAGCATAAGTATTGGCTCAAATGATATTACTCTTCATATTCCATATATTAGGGTCTTACTAATACTTATCTTAATTGATATTCTCTTATAAATTTTTTGATTGCTTTACTAACCCCTCATGTTGTGCCACAAGATTTTTTATGCACTAGATTAGATTTATTTTCTTGCTTATTAGAATAGAGTGAACATTAAACCTAGGACTTTTTTAGGGTTATCGCATGATTGTGTTAGATTTTATGCTTTAGAACCCTTCCTATCATGGTGTGTTATGACAATTGATCCCCTAATTGGGTCTATTGGATCTCCAGATTGGTCATGCTGCCACTTGACAAATGTATTACCAATCAAAAGTGTAGGTATGCTCTATCTTCTCCGAGCCATGATTGATTTATATACATGATGCAGTTTTTATTGGACTCAAATTTTTCTTAAAGTTAGATACCTTACCTCTACACCAGTCAAATCTTGAAAAGAAGGAACTTGTCAAGAATGCTTTCAGATCTGATCATTTTGAACCCAAAGATCAGAACTAGTTGTAGCTCCTAACTGAAGAGGAGATGACGTTAGTGATGAAATACAGAAAGATTTTGAAGGAGTATGATTGGATTATTGACCATCATACTTAGCCCATGCACATAAGGATGAACTTAGATGGTCATTTCAATATTCTAGGTAATCAAGAGAGTGTTAGCTATAAGAGGAAGTTATCACCTATTAATCCAAATTTGATTGCACACAAATCATCATATGATAGTTCCACATTAGGGTACGATAATGATCATGGAACATTCCCATTTGACCCTAAGGGCATGAAGTCAAAGTTAGGTAAATTTTTGAGTAGTTTGTTTGTTTGTCTAGATAAGTGCTTTGTATAAGTTTGTAGGTTGTGACATGTTGTTACAGTTTTTTCCTTTATTTGTCCTTAGTTGTTAGGTTGTTGCTTTATTGTGTCTATGTGTGTCTTTTTTCTATTTCAAGTCTCTAAGGTGTCAAGAATATAATTCATTCCAAAGTTTCATCATCTTGTGCTTCTTTATTAAGTCACCTTATCATAAAAGTGTCTAGGTTCCATGATCAGTAGGCTGGTTAGGCCATCAGAGTCACCATAAATGTTAACATTTTGGCCCCATAAGCCAAATGTCAACCCCTATCATTCAAATCTTTGATGACCATTATGTTAGCTTGATTTTTTATGTTGTATAGTGTCCTTGTTTTTAATAAAAAATGACTAACTTAAACACTAGAGGAACTAGACTGTCATTGAAATATCATGTAGGGGTAATTTGGAAAAAGGCAACATACATAAGGATGTCAATTTCAAGCATCATAAAGTAACCATTTTAATTCAAATATTCCTTAGTCTAAACGTGTTGATGATAAGTGTCAAGATCATGAAATCTTGGAGAAAATATAACAATGAGTGGTGATTAATGAGGTTAGTGGGTCATAAAGATCCAATGAAGAATGCTTAATCATACACTTAAAGATCAACAGTGAGCTCACAGTCAAATATTTAGAGGATCCTAGGATTAAATGCATCAATGATAAGTGGCATGACATTAAAACAAGTAGATTAATGGTGTGTGTTTGATCAAGTATAATAAGATCAATAGCATGCATTTAATTATTCAAAGGAGATATATGATGTGCATAAGGTTGAAAGGTCAAATATCTAGATTAAATGTGAAGACACCATGTGGCATAAACATGTAAAGTGGATGAAGTCTGATAGTGGATCCACAAGAAGAATACAAGACCCAAAGGTGTCACATTCTTAAAGGTTGAAATCAAGATGAATAGGGAGTTGAAAATTGGCACCATCTAGAAAGACAAACATAGATTGATGGTATGAAGGTCAAAACTAGTAGACTCCTGAGGAGATCAATAGAGTAGATTTGATTAAATCTCCAAATCAAATGAGATGATGACATGTGTCCAAAACTAATAGTGTAGTATGGTTGAGATTTTACCATGAAACACAGAGTATGGTGTTTGATGGACTCAGATAAATTAAGGGTCTATAAAGAGTATTAATGAAATGAGGAGCTCGAGGAGATTCAAGCAACCATCCAGGATTGCTTACAGTAGAAATTTCAGCCTCCATGACCTTTTCTCCACTCTTCAATGCTAAAATAGTCTCAAGAGAATTAATGTAATGAGGAGATCAAGGAGATTTAGGTGGCCATCCATGATTGCTCATAGTGGAAATTTTAGTCTTCATGACGTTTTCTCCACTCTTCCATACCAAAATAGTCTCAATAGCATTAATATAATGAGGATCTCATGAAGGACTTAATGCAGTGGTTATTGTGATTGATTTTGGAAGTAATCTTGGATTTAATCATGATGACCCCTTCTCCATTCTTCTAGGCATCCCTCCCTATATCTCTCATCTCATTATTCTATATATATAGGATTCTAAGCCATGAAAATGATCCCTTAGGTCCTGGTATGACTAGACTCTACTGTTTTAGTGAATTTCAGCTTATATTTTGAGAAGGGAAGAAGAAACTAAATACGAGTATGGCTGAAAAACCTATTTGATTTTGTGTGTATTGAATCATATGATTGTGAAAAACTCCTCTTTGGCTTAGGATAATGACTTGTAAATAATACATTGCTATATTGAATGGTTGGTTAGATATATAGTCAGTGGATTGCCTAGCACTAGCTAGATCTTGAAAGCAAGAGCTTCCTCAGGGGTTGTCAATCCACATGTCTAAATAATTAAGTTTATAAATATAATAGAAAATACTTGTTTAAATAATCAAAAAGTACTAAAATTGAACAAAAGAAATGCTTGCTAAAAAAATAAACTAAAAATGACTAATATGACAATAAGCAAGTTAACACTAGTGCTAAATGGCTTGCATCTATTTCAAAAAATTAGGTAGGGGTTTATGAATAGGCAAGGACATAGAAAATTTGGTTTTTTTATGGGTAAGAGGGAAAAAATAATGTGTTGTTATTTCCTACAATAGTGACCACTAATGGTTAAGGTGATTGTCATCAATTAAGGTGATCATTGATTGTCAAGGTGACTATCAATGGTTAGATAGACAGTCAACAGTTAGGAAAGGCATCAATAGTTACTGTGTAGGTCTAGATTAGTAAATAATTGGTTAATGAGATCCTAAATTTGGATTCTGAGAGGTGGATTGGTGTTGGATTGATTACGAAATACAAATAAAGTAAATGAATATCAAAACAAATATTTATCTTACAGGAGGTTGATCGAGTGGGTGTTTGAATTAGTTGACCTATTGGTGGATTTTGGTGTAATTATAATAGAATAATAGTACTTGATGCTTTAGTAGAGTGGTTATGTAAATTTGGCTCTCTGACATTATGGCTGGATCATTGGATTGTTGATGATGATTTACCTATAAAAAATAAAATCTAGATGCATAATATCTTTATAATAATAACAAGTAGATATCACCTCCCTACTCCACTTTTCTTATAGGCCCATGTAAGAGGTACAAGTGGAGGTTCAACTAGGTTGTCTAATTATAACTCACTCATGCATGAATTCATACATAGATGAAAACAAGTTAAATTTAGAAAAATAAGGAAGGTGACTTGCATATTAGATTTGGGATGGTGGACCCTGACTGTTGACAGCCAAGGTGACCATTAGTAGTCATCTTGACCATCGATGGTTGAGGGACAAGGAAAAAGAGTGGCTAAAGGGGTAGCTTAAGTTAGTTGGTCAATCTTGACTTTGGTTAGGCTCGATTAGTGGTCAAAGGGTCAGATTGGTCCCAAGGGCATCTTAAGGTGGTCCAAGGGAATTTTGACATTTAGAATCATGATGTGTAGATTTTTTTTGTCTAAATTTTAACCCTTTTTATTATGTAGCTTTGAATCAACAAGCTATAAAACAAAAATGGGTTGTTGGTCATAGGTCTAGTTACCTTGAGTATGGGAGGAGGTGTTCCCCCTCAAACCAAAAGTTGATGAGGTAAAATAGAATCAAGTGTGGGTTTGATAAGGTGGGTAAAGGTGATGATAAAGGTGAACCTCATGAAGGTGGGTGATAGGTTGGGTAATTGAGGTGAAAATATGGGCATGAAATATGATAAAAAGGTGTCATAATCAAGATCATGCATATATTAGTTTACCATAGTTGGGTAAATTAGTGTCGATACTAGAAAGACAAGTGATAAGTGGATTACATGACTACATTTAGGCATGGTAGCTAGGTATACTCATAAACATAATTCTCCTAAATGATTTCTATGTTTTGGTGGGTATCCAAAGTAGGAAGTACTCTGAATGAAAACACAAACTAGTCAAGTGTCATGGGTATCCAAGGTAGAAAGTGTTCCCAAAAAGACATAAATGGGTTCGGTAAGAACAAGGTGGTACAAGTTCAAAAGGTGGTCAACATGGCAATGTTATCACTATGGTTAAAAAGACTAGGTAAAAATCATCACAAAAAATGTGCTAGTTGGGTTGAAATGGACCAATGTCAAGGTGATGAGGTGTTCAGGTTGGGTTGAGAAGGTAGTTTCCATGGGTGCTTTATTGATGAGTTGTGCACTTAAAAATTTGATCGAATAGACAACTTGGTAAAATGGGAAGACCCTGAATATCAATGGTCAGGGGACCAACATGTGATCATTAATGGTTAAATTAACCATCGATGGTCAAGGTGAAAACCCTAAAATTTTAGTGGCTAAAAGTAAAAATTGAATGTTATTTCACTCATATTAACTTTGTTGACATTGAGCTCTAGCATTTTGGAATTTTTGGTAAAAATATTATTGATAAGGACAATGGAAGAGTTGATTATTAGCTGAGGTGGAGAGTGGACCAAGAGTGATTGAGCTAGGATGTAGGGTGGTCATAGTCACAGATAAGGATGGGTGGGTGTACGACTTAGTCCTTGATGGTAGTTTTGGAATGAGGTAGGGGACATCCTTATATTGATAGTTTAGCTTGATTTAGAAATTTCATAAGGTTATGAGTGTGGTTGGTTGATTGTTTTGGTTTGAATGGGTATGCCCTATTTAGGGTTTGGGGGTTTTGGGTGAATTTGGTGGGTTGAGGTGGAAATTGGGAGGGTAGGGAGGTGGGGGTGGGGTAGAGATCAAGGTGAGGATAGTAAATTGGTAGATTTGGGGTGTTATGGTGGGTATCAGAGTAGGGTAGAGGTCAAGGGTTTCTCATAAATGGTCACACATAGTGACCATCAATGATCACCCTGACCATCAATGGTAGAAGACCATTGATAGAGTGCCACCTAACCATCAACAGTCATAGTGACCATCGATGGTCATCTGAAGGTTTGTCAAAAATATTGAATATAGGTATGAGTTTTATAGTTATTAATGGATTTTTAAATTTTGGTAGTTAAGGCAAGGGTAGAATGAGTTAAATAAGGTAAATTTGTAATAATTCATAATATAGGGAATTAAATTATGTGTTAATGAACACTCATAAGCTTTGGAGTAGATACATATGCACAATCAAATACCACACATCTTCACAAAGATCCACTAGGGGATGACCCCAACTGACTAGGCCTATATGGAGGAGGTTGGGCTAGAAGCAATAAGGCATTATCATCATGTGCCTTGAGATGCATCCATGATCATATCACTCATCAAGAGATGGGATATACATATAAACACCTTCTTACTATTGACTAGAGAGATCATGATCCTACCAGAATATGTGCATGGGATTACATGGTTACCCCTATGGGGTGATCCAATCTACCATCTAAAGAGGGAGGAGCATGAGGATCACCTTGAGCTACTATATGGTGATGATCATGATCTGACTTGGGGGGGGGTTGGGTTAGCTATAGCATGCTATACAAGAGGGTGTTAGGTAAGCAAAGATTGATGACTATGCTTATGATTATCATTTCATGTTTTTCCATTCCCAACTTGAATAACAAGAGATTTCTATACTTTTTATTGGGGATACTGGTAGAGTTTCCACTAAGGTGAACTATATTTGGTTGGGTACCTATTCTCTTGGTGTAAATATATAGGGAGTTATGGGGGTTTAAGGTGCAAAGGAGGTAAGACATCAATGTTGGTCTTGTTCTACATTGTCGGGCCTATGAGCACATTTGAGTGGTATGGCCAGTGGGGTTGTCATGGATGGGAAAGGCATAGATTGAGTTCTTAGTTAGATTTATGTGATGTAAAGGTGACTCCATACATCAAGTTCAAGGGTAGGTGCACATAATGTAGATCAGTTCAGGGGTGCACTAGGTGCACTAATGATTGGAGATATTATTTGGAGACTGTACATCTAGTTTCTAGTATGGCCTAGCTATAAAAGTCAGACCCTATCTATATAGAGTTATATATGGATATTCAAAAAGTGGGATTGGGAGGTAGAGCTTATCCCCTTTGATAGGGTGTCTAGATAGTTCATCCTAGTTTAAGGTATTCCAAGCATATTCCCTAGATAAGGTGCAATGACTCAAATATTTTCTTCCCTAAGCCACATCTAGTACTGAATTTTCTTGATCATGAGGAGATATCAACCAAGCCATAGATAGGTGACATTGGTCTTGTATATTGGTACATGACATGGTACCAAGATTTATACATAGCTATAGATTTTGGTGATGGTGATGGTAGTAAGAGGTCAATGTCTATGGACCTAGTTGGGAGAGGGGGCTAAAAGGCATAGGTATAGGGGGTTGGCCCTGATGGATAGGCAAGAGTAGTGTTAGAAAATACATAGGCATATTTCATAGCATTATAGGGGTAGGTGGCTGCATTATAGGGTTAGCTAGCCACCAAGCTAGGTCTACACTAGTCCAAGTCATCGAAGAGAAAGATGCTTCGAGATAGGTCAGAGGAGCAGTATCATCACTCAAAATTTCAATAAGGACCATTGATATGTAGAGGTACATAGCCATTATATAGTATTTAGGGTACTATGAGGTGATAGTCTTCACTCACTACCCAATAGAGGCCTATTGGGGTGAGTATACAGATATTTTAGTAGGTGGTGTCAGCATGGTGACACTAAGTCAGTGGGATAGACTTATAGCTAGATAGATAGGTGCATCTTAGGGATAGGCAAGTACTATAGTGGTAGGCACTAGGATATAGCAGTGCTCCAAGAGATAGTGGTGCCCCTAGAGCATAGCTAAGACATAGCTTGGATATATATGTTTATATATTATTGTATATCATTTTGCTTCTAACCTGCAAGTTGATGAGGTGAGATGTAAATTTTGAGAGAGATACACACACACATTTGTATACATTATGATTTTATTTATCTTATGAGTTATATATGATCTTTGTCTATTTCTCATATTCATGGTCGATGATTTGCTTTGATATTAATGCTTATGATGTGATGTTTATATTGATTATGTATTATGTCTATGTTATGGGTGATGGACACTAATATAAACTTTACCTAATTAGGCATGAGGTGTATTTTATTTATGGGTATGCTTTATGCCATACTTGCTTATGAGATGCAAAATTTTAATGAGTATAAGTTTAATTATTTAGATTTAGACATGTGATGAAAATGGGTGATTATTTTATTGCTTATAGATGTTATGATGTTATTATGTTCATTATGGTTATGATTATGGTTATGCATTTAGTTTACGACACACGTGCATATGATTGTTGTTAATTTGTAAGATGAAACACATGAGGTAAGTTAATTAACAACACTATATGGGAGAACAAATAATATAATCAAGAGACAAACATCGTAATGAAAATACCAACTAGTCATGAGAGGATAAGAAGAGAGTAGGGTGCTTCTTTGATAAGGAATAAAATAAAACCAAAGCTGGATTGGCTTAATGAACATAAACCCTTTGAATGCTTCATATTAATATTCGTTAGGTGGGTAAAAAGGTGTGGTGACCACATAATTTTAAGTAAGCTCAAAATCCCTTGCTTATATTGTGTAAAGGGGAGATGGATGAAAATTAAACCTTCTTGTGAGACTATCATGTCTCTTTTGTAGGTGTCCAAAGAGTCAGTATAAACAATTCTATGTCAAATAAAGTGTAGACTAATCGATGAGGTAAGTCTACTTGTGAAAACCAATTGCAGCTTCCACCTTACTTTATTATGTGAGAGTTGATGTGGCTTTAAAAATTAGTTTAATTTTGTTGGGATTTTGATGATGGGTCTTTTTATTTGTTTTTGTATATGAGAAGTTGATCAATGTGGGAAGCTTCCAACAAATTTCTATGTTTTTGACAAATTCCTTACTCAACCATCCTTCAAGGGAGTGTTCTAAATTTGTGAGCTTTGTTTAATGCTTTTTATAGCTATCTTTCAAGGGAGAATTCTACCTTATGTTGGATGATTTAAAATATGTTTTCAATAGTTGTCCTTCAAGGGAGTAGTCTGTGAATGTTAATAATGACCCATCATGGCCATTGGTTTCAATTTTTTTTTACTTGTTTGATTTTTTCTTGACATATACTTGTTTATATAGCCTTAATGGTTCACATTTATGAAGGCAAAACTAAAATCACAAGGAGGTTGAGTAGGTTTAAAGAGGTTTTAGGTGACAACGATCATAGGAATCTGTCCTGGGAGAGGGGCAAAAAGTACCATGAGAATCATGCCATGGGTATAGTTGTGGTACCCATTATTAAAGATTAGGCTATGACTATGATGGATAATCACATGATTCAATTTTAATTAGTTTCCTCTAAAATAAGGAGATGAATGTGGTTGAAATCAAGGGATAAGCTTAAGTTAAAATAAAAGGTGAACTTGATCCTTCTTAATAAAATAATGGGTGTAGATGCAAAGTAATGAGGGGCTCAAGTTTTGGGTTGCCTTCAAGAGAAGATAATTGATGAGATCCTAATCTATACATGTGGGTTATAATATAGGGTCCAATCTAATTAAAAGCAAAATTTCTCCACTTATATTTCTCTATATTGGTGACATGTTGATTTTCATTTAAGATGAGATCTCCAATGTTGAATTCTCACACTCTAAGGTGTTTTTTATAGGCACACTTAATTCTCTCTTGATAGACATGAATATGGGTAAGGGCTAATAAGTTACACTCATCAAGTATCTCAAATTGGGCTAAGTGGTGTTGATGATAATCATCCTCAGAAATGAGATCTTGTAAAGATATGTGAAGAGAAGGTAATTGGACTTTGAGAGGTAAGACGGCCTTGAATCCAAAGAAAATAAAAAAGGGGTAGCACCCATAGGGTTTCTAATTCTATTACACTATGCCCATAAGGTAAAATAGATGTGCAAATGCTAATCCTGACTAGATGCATTGACCATCTTAGTTAGCATGTTGTTAATAATTTTTTAGATGCTTCTGCATGTCCATTTATTTGAGGGTGATATGGTGAGGAGAAGATTAACTTAATGTTGAATGCATTATAAAGACCCTACACTTGATTATTTTAAAAATATTTACCATTGTCAGTGATAATCTTGTAAGGAACACTAAAATGTAGATGATGTGATGGTTGATAAAGTTGACAATTTTATTAGCTTTGGTCAAGACTAGAGGAATAACTTCTATCCATTTGGTAAAATATTCAATCATAGTGATGATAGAATGGTTTTTTTGTGAATAATGGGGATTAATTTCACCAATAAGGTTTGGAACCAATTACGTAAAAGGCCATAAATCAATGGAAATATGAAGACTATGACTAGGTGCATGATGTAAATTGGCATGTTGCTAGCATTTAACACACTTTTTCACATAATCACAATAGTATTGGTTAAGGTTAGGTCAATAATAACTGAGTTAAAATATGAATTTATCCATGATGAGGCCACTAAAGTATCCCCCATAGATATCATTGTGCATTTCCTTGATAGCATGAGAGGCTTCGTGACTGCATAGGCAACAAAAGAGGAGGCCATTAAAGCCATGTTTATAAAGAATTCCTTCCATAATTGTATAAGATGAGGTACTATAAATAAATTATCTTCAAGGATTCTTGAAAAGCCTAGAAGGAATGATGACAAGGTTGAGATAGTCGAAGGTATGTTGATACCAAAGGTCAGGTTGGATCTCCTCCACATTGAAGAGGGTGGGAGAATATGGTTTGACATAAGAAGGCTGGGTAAGTCTATGGATAACAATAGATATCTTAGATTTAAAAGGTGTAAATAGGATCTGAGAGGTGAGGGAATCCATGGTATCAATGAACTTATTTATAGATTATGGGATTGATTGGACGTGGTAGTGTTTAAATGATGGTAAGAGTTCATCAACTAGCTATTTTTACTATTGAAAAACATCATTCTTAAACTAGTAAGAGACATTGATTTGATTGACCACAAGTTAGGAGTCACCAAAGATGTTGATAATTTTTAATCTTAGGGCTAAGGCAATTTAAAGTCCTATCACTAGGGCTTCATACACAGCCATATTATTGGTATATTCAAAATCAAGATTAAAGGACAAAGGAAAAGGCTCACCATCAAAGGGAATAAGGATGATACCAGCTCCCCCAACATGTTGGAAATTTTATCCATCAAATAACATGGTGACTTGATAGGTGAAGTTTGCATGAGAGAGGGTCATGATAAACTTAATGGGGAATTCAAAAGGAAGAGCATGGTTTTTTTCTAATGGTGATTGGCCAATTAGTCAGCAATGGCATGCCCCTTAATTTAATTTTGATGAAGGAACTCAAGGTCAAACTCTACTAAAAGCATGATCCATTTTTCCATGCATTAGTTTTGGTATGGCTTGGAGTACATGTACTTGAGTGGGTTAGTATTGGTTATGACATAGGTTAAATGGTTAAGAATGTAGTGGAAACATTTGGTGGCCATGAAGACTAAAGCCAAGAAGAGTTTATTAGTGTGGGTATACTAAGTCTCATGCTCTACAATCATGTGGATAATATAGTAGACAACTTGCTCTATGTGTTGTTCATCCTGATGAGTAAGCATTACCCCTAGGGAGTGTTCGTAATGGAGATATATAGGTATAAAGATTGGTCATCCTTGGGAGGGGTGAGGATAGGTGGAGACAAAAGGTACTTTTTGAGTGAATCAAAGGCCTTTTGATAGTTTCCATTCCACTTGAAATACACATCCTTCTTCAAAAGGTGGTGGAAGGGTTGGCATTGATCTGAAAGCTGGGAGATATAGTGATGAATGGTTTGGAGTTTCCTTTGTAAATTGTGGAGTTTATTAAGGTTGAATGGAGGAAGCATGTCAAGGATTGATTTGATATTAGTGGGATTGACTTTGTTTCCTTGGAGGGAGATAATAAAACTAAGGAGATTTCCTAATAAGAATCTAAAAATGCACTCATTAGGGTTTAGGCAAATATGGTAATGGATAATTCACTCAAATATGATCTTGAGAATGGATAAATGATCCTTTCAAAGTTTGGATTTTTTGAGAAGGTCATCCACATAGTCCTCTATAATTTTGTGGATAAGGTAATGGAAGATATAAGTAATGGCACATTTATAGGTTGTATTAGCATTATTTAATCCAAAAGGCATGACTCTATATTAGAAGGTTCTCCATGGGGTGGTAAAGGCAATCTTGTGTTGATCTTTGATGGTAATTAATATTTGATTTTAACCCAAGAATCCATCCATGAGAGATAACATCTTGTGGCTGGTCATAAGATTATCTAACTAGTAGATTCTCGATAAAAGAAAGACATCTTTGGGGAAAGTGAGGTTGAGGTCATGAAAGTCCACACAAATGCATAGTCCCCTTATGGCTTTGCTAATAGGTATGATATTTGAGACCCATTGGGGATAGTAAATGGGTTGAATGAAATTGATAGATAGAAGATGTTCAAGCTCTTCTTTTATGAGAAGGGTTATGTGAGGTTGTATGCATCAAAGTTTCTAATTGAT
Organism: Torreya grandis; assembly: GCA_037957365.1. Lineage (NCBI taxonomy): Eukaryota > Viridiplantae > Streptophyta > Pinopsida > Cupressales > Taxaceae > Torreya > Torreya grandis. Next base: position 726,501 of record JARHVA010000865.1, read on the forward strand.
AAGCTTGGTGTCATAATTGGTAACTATGTTTTGGGTGGTTGTGATGGGGTTAATTTTGGGCATGTCATTATTAGACCAAGTAAATGTTATGTTGAGGTCTTGGAGGAAAGAGGGGAAGTCTTGAAGTTCCTCAACATTTAATGATTGGCTAATTTTGATAATACAAAGGATATCTAGAGTTCCCAAGTTGATATCCATGGTGGATTCATTTAACATGGTCAAAGTCTTAGAAGGAATGGATTTGTGGATGGAATAATCTAGGTCACCAAGGTAGGTGAGAATGGAATCATCATCTTAGCACTAAACAATGTTAATGGTAGGAGAGTCATCTCTTATCATCTCAGGATTGGTTAAATGGATGGTTAAAATTGCCCTTTCCTTTTGATAAGTTAGGGGTCTGAGGTTGATCATGTTGATAAAAAAAATTAGGTGGTATGATGTCATCATCCTCACATGCAAGTTGAGGAGAGGTCAGTGAGGAAGGGGTGTCCTCCACAATAATGGTGATGATAGGTTGTTTGGCTTGCCTTTTTATGGGTAGAATGAAACCAAGGCCATTTTTATCATGAGGCTTTTTGGTCTTAATGGAAATTAACTTATGTGGGCCATGTTCATATCATCCCAAACCAAATCCTTTCTAAACACACCTGTACGAGTATGTCTTAGTGAAGCTCGGTTTATCTAGGTAGGAAAAACTAGCGATAAATGGTTAGGGTGAGACAGAGATGGTGGAGGTATCAAGGGGATTGTCAAGTCCCTAATAAATGAAATTGGTTTAATAGTGGGGAAGTCCAAAGGGAATAATATTTTTAACATTAGCATCATACCTAAGTTGGTGGTCAAGTTTTCCATACTCTTAGGGAGTAGGTAAAGCATCAAGGGCAAGGAGATGATATTCCCACATTAAAAGATGTTATAATGTGGATTTCAAGTGGTCTAAGGTGGGGATCTGATCAAATGGGATGGATGAGCTAGTATATGCCTCATTGGTAGAAGGAGGTAGGACTTCCTCTTTCATGGTTAAGGTCTTGTTTCTAGTCAAGAAGGGTTTGTTATATGGAGGTAGGAAGATGGCATTCAGTTGGTAAGTCATGTTGCATGTCTATAAGGGACCTGGGTCAGCTTGGATGGTAATGACCTAGCCTTCATGATCAAATTTAATGCAATAATGAAGGATAGAGGGGATGCAACCCATGGAGCAAATCCAAGGTCATCCTATTAAAACATTGTATTGGAATTCACCTTCCATTACATAGAATATTGTGGGGAGTGTGTGGGGTCCTAAATAGATATGAAGTATAATAGCTCTAAGGGTAGTGGCCATGGTATCATTTAAGGATCAAAGGATGGCCAAGGTTTTGAACATGACATTATCTAGCAGGTTGAGTTGGTTATAAGTGTGGGAGGAGATGATGTTAATACTAGTTCCCCCATCAATCATGTCCCATTTGATTTGGGTTTGGTTGATGTAAGTAGTAATAAAGAGAGGGGTATCTAGGTCATCAAGATGGTTAGAAGGTATTTCCAAATCATAAAAGGTGACAAGGTTGGAAATTTGGAGAGAGCTAACAAAGGTTGCCAGAGGTTGAGGGTCTTTAGGTTAGACTTCCACTGACTATAATACCTCTATCATTGTTTGGTGATAATTAGGTGAAGTAGTAATAAAATCATATCAACTCATTTTTACCTAGGTTTGGTGGAGCCATTTGAGTACCACTCTTCTGATGGATTCAGAGGGGTTCAATTTGGAGGTACCCAAGATAGATATCTTGGGTTTAGTTAAAGGTGAAGGTGTTTGATTTTGGTTTGGTTAGGAGGTGGAAGATGGGTATCTCCATGAAATTGACACTTTGGCCTTCCCCTTATCCTTATGTTGTGCTCTCATGACTATGTGGATAGTATAGATAGAGGGAAGAGTTAGGATAGGAAGGTTGTTTGGCTCCTAATCACTCTGAGGTGAGAATGGGGGAGTAGGTAGGTTTTGGATAGTGGTTGTTGGTTATTTGATTGCTAACAGGCCCATGGGAGGTTCTTTTAGTAATAGATCATCCTCATCATAAAGATAATAGATAATGGTTTAGAGATCTTTATAGCTCTCCATGTCATGGCCTAGTGTCTTATGATAGGAACACACTTGGCAATTATTATACTAGATAGGTTTTGAACTAAGATGGTTAAAGATCCTGATAGGGGATGTGGTTAAGAAAGAAGCTTGAAATAACCTTTGGAAAATGTTAGAGTAGGATTAAGCTAAATTTGGATAGGGTTTAGATGTGTTGGTCTTGGTTGGTAAGGTGGAAGTCATTTTAGGAGTGGGTTTGGTGATGGAAGGTTTGGGTAAGCTACTGTCCTTAACTAATGATTTGGGTTTTGGTGAGGTAGAGGATGATAGGTTGGAGGTAAGAGGTTCTAGGATAGGTACCTTAGTGTTTTATGGTGTGATGAAGATAGGTGTGTCAGAAAGTAAGTGTGTTGGTATAACAAATGACAGTAGTTGGGTCTTGGTTAGGATAACTAGCTCCTTAATTAGAGTGGAGGGATGAGATCCCAAGATAGAGGGAAAGGTTGAGGGAGGTAGGAGTTTAGCCCTTTGACCTTTTTTGAGATATACTTCCTTGGTTAGTTTGGTTTTATGGTTTGTTATTGTGCTTATTGAGGTAATCTCCACTTTCATAGAGGGATGATTAAGACTCTGTATAGGGAAAGTGCCAAGTTTCTTGGTTGGTTTGGTAATTATGGTTAGAGAGGATGACTTGGTGGCTTAGTGGTTGGTCACTTTGGATCGTTGAGGAATAGTTGGGTTGGTAGAGGCTTTCATCAATTTGGTTGGTAAGATAGGAGTGTGGATAATGGAAGGGGTGGGTTGGTCTACCAATAATATGGTTAGAGGTTCTTTTTTGGTAATGTAATGGAGCCCCAATTTCTAAGAAAATGTGGCTTGATCCATGTTAGGGTTGGAGACAAATTCTAATTTCTTCACTAACATAGAGAATGGTTTATGTACTAGTTTTGTCCCTTGGATAGTGGATTTGAAAGATAAGCCCATAGGTTGAAATAGAGGGATGGTAACCTCATCCTTTTCCGCAATAAAATAATGTAAGGCTTGAATGGGTGGGAGGTATAGATATAGGGGATTTATATTTGGGAATGATCTCCAAAGGGGCATTAAATTGCTCAGTGGTTGAGGGAGAAGGTGAAATGGGTGCTTGTTCTAGTATGTTAGTGGAAGGAGGGGTTGATGGTTCCAATACCTTAATAATTGGAGAAGGAGAAAGGGTTCCTTCCTTGTCTTGGGTCTACAAAATAGGAGAAGGTAACTCCACTACCTCGACAAGGGTAGAGGGTGAGGAACAAATAGGTTGGGCAGTAGGTTCCCTAGCAATGAGCATGCCAAGAACCATGTTAACAATATGGGAATCATGAGAACACTCAACCTTATTTCTCTCATTTTTATTAGGCATATGATTGGGGAAAGGTTTCCCAAAAATGTCAAGGGCTTAGTTTTGAGGTGCATTAGGTTTATCCAACACAATCTCCCCCTTGTCAGTGAGAGATTGGAAAATGATCTTAAAGGAATTACACCTACTAACATTATGCACTACCTCTCAGTGGAAGGCACATAGATCATTATCATTATATCAACTAGGTACAAGATGAGAAGAATTGAATTATTGAGTTGGTTTGATAGGAGTAATTTGTATGATATTGGATTTCAATAACTTCTCCAAGATTGAAGCATACGATTCTCCATGTGGAGTAAATTATTTCTAGGTATTCTAGTTTTTGTTTCTCATGTTTTGATTTGAGGAGATAGAGGAATTTGGTTGGTTTATAAATGGTGGAGAAGTGGATTTAAATACAACCACATTCATAGTTCCCTTGCTTTTGGTCCTACTGTTGGTTTTGTTGTTTGGTTTAGAAGAAGAAGAATCATTGGTTTTGTAGGTAGAGTTCTCATTTTTCATTTTCAGCTTTTCATCATTGATGGCTCTATTTTCTAGCTTACTTCCCATGGTAAAATCTCATCAAAGGTTCTAAAGATTTGAACACGTAGTGTAGAAGAGATATGTTTAGCACATTCCTAAGTAAAAAATTATATGTGTTCAGGTTGGGGTAAGAAGGAAAGATGATTGATTAGGCTCCTCCAGTAAACTATAAAGTTGGCAATAGATTGATCATCAAATTATCAGATAGAGTAGAGGTCAATGATGGAAACCTTTTTGGAGATATTTATCAAAAAGTGATCCAAGAAGGTTTAAACCAGCTAGGTAAAGGAAAACAAAGAGTCTTTGGTTATGGCACTGTACTAGTCTAATACTAGACCAGACAGGGACATGGGGAAGGTAAAAAGAAGGAGGGCATCATCATTTATAATCAAATAACATGTATGCCTAAATTCCTTAAGATTTTTTTGGGGATCCTCCTTAATCTAAATTTTTTATAACTTAGGAAGTTCCCACTATAGAGGATATGGTCTGATAGGGATATATAGGTGAATGGGTTCATTATAGATTTTATCATATGATAAGACATTGTGAGCTCCAAAAATGGATGAATCTAAGGTAGTCATATTATCCATGAACATATTTATTAGGTTTACCTAGAGTTGTGCAACTAAAAGGTTATAAGGTGCATATTTTTATGGTGGTTAGGTGAAATACTAATAATTGGTAGGAAGTTGAGGGGCAGCCACATATTGGTACATGGACACCGATGGTTGGGTGTATGATATGTAGGGGTAGGTGGATGTAGGGGGTTGGGTAGTAGGTAGAGGTACATACCCTTGTGGGTTAGGGATGTAACCTAGGTTTGGTGCAATAGGCACCTATTGGGTAGGAATGGTGGTTACGTTGGTGATTAAAGGAAGGGTGGTGACCCTTGTGTTGATTGGTGCTAAGGTAGAAGGGATAGGTAACACAAGATTTTGGAGTGGGTTAGTGGTCAATGGGTTGAAGGTAGCTGAAGGAGGGTTGGAAATTCTATTGGTAGGTACTCCCATGGTGAGAGGAGTATAGGTGGCTAGTAGTTGGGTTGCTCTTAAGGTAGAGGAGTTGTTAGTATGGGTGGAAGGTACAAGGGTGTTTGTAGGTTGGGAAAGTTGGTTTTCTATAGTATTATCAAAAGGATTATTAGTGGATGAAGAGGCTTGAGTAATAAATGGCTAGGTAGTGACCATGGAAATAGAAGTGTTAAGGTAAGGTGGGTCCATAGGTAGAACTAAAGTAGGGGTTTGGTGAGGCATAATGTTAAGGTAATGTTAAAGGGCCATAGGTTTGTTATCTAGGAAGGTGGCAAAGTTTGTATCTCATTGGGGAACTTTCTGAGGGAAAGGAGCACTTCTTGAAAGGTGAGGAGAGTCTGCTAGTTCAGAGATAGTCCATGGATGAGGAGGTGGAAGAGGTTGGTTAGCTTGGTGATGTGTTTTGTTTTGCTAGGTTCTTTCACTACTAATGAGTTAGAACCATCCAAGCTAGTGGAGATAGAATAAACAAACAATCTCACCACTCAAATAGATAGAAGAAAAGAAATGATCAAAGAAATCAAATCATACTCTAAATAGTGTGTGAATCCTTAGAGTTATTTTTAGTCTCTCTTTTAGCTTATGCGTTAATAAATTATGTGACTAAAATTGGTTTGTAGAGTAGGTACTAGAAAAGAAGTCTATGGTTGGTTTCAGGTTGTGTTTAGGCTCTTAAAAATAATCTATATTAGGAATCAAGACATGGCTTGGTATTGGGACCTACCCCCTCACTTCACACGTCATAGTGATAAGGGTGTTGGGTGATTAGCCAATATATATTGATTTCTAGAGTTTTTTTAATGTTTAATTGATGAAGGTGGTTTGGTTTAGTGTGTGAAACAAAAGTTGATGTTACGATAGAATTACTTTTCTTTAAGCTAAACTATCAAGCAATCAATGTATGCACTTAATTTTAAGCCCAAAAAGAACTTTTGAATTCATTTATGAGCACAAAATAGAGAGAAGAATATATAGATGTAAACAAAAGAAACCCAAGTAAAGACACAAGGTTCCCACCGGGCATGCTAGAATGTTTTAAGTGAATTTTAGCTTATATTTCAAGAAGGGAATAAGAAGAAACTAAATATGGGTATGGTTGAAAAACCTATTTGATTGCATGCACATTGAATTAGATGATTGTGAAGAAATCCTCTTTGGCTTGGGAGGATGATCTGTAAATAAGATAGTACTAAAGTAAATGCTTGGTTAGATAGATAGTGAGTGGATTACCTAGTGCTAGTTAGATCCCAAAAGTAATAGATTCTTCAGGGGCTGTCAATCCACATGTTTAAATAATTAAGTTTTTAAATAGAATAGAAAGTACTTGTATCAATAATAAAAAGGTATTAAAATTAAACATAAAAAATGCTTGCCAAAGAAATAGACTAGAAATAACTAATATGGTAATAAGCAAGTCAACACTAGTGTTAAATGGCTTAGATCTATTTCACAAAATCAGGTAGGGGTCTACGAATAGGTAGGGACATAGAAAATCAAGTATGTTTAGGGGTAAGAGGGTCAAAAATAACTTTTTATTTCCTACCATAGTGACTATCAATAGTTAAGGTGACCACCAATGGTTAAGGTGATCATCGATAATCAATGTGACCATTGATGGTTAGACAAACAATTGGTGGTTGGGACAACCATTAGTGGTTACTGTGTGTAGGTCTAGATTAGTAAATAGATAGTTAATGAGACCCCAAAGTTGGATTCCTAGGGGTGGGTTGGTGTTAGGCTGATTATCAAATACAAATAAAGTAAATGAATATCAAAAAATAAATACTCATCTTGTGAGAGGCTGATCAGGTGGGTGTTTGAGGTGGCTGACCTTGGTATGATTCCAATAGAGTGATGGTACTTGATAATTTGGTGGAGTGGTGGTATAAATTTGGCTCTCTGATGTGATGGATAGATTTTTGGATCATTGATGATGATTGACCTATAAAAAAGAACCTCTAAATGCACAAGCTCTTGATAACAATTATAGATGGATCTCACCTCCCTACTCCTCTTTTCTTATAGGCATAGGCAAGATGTGTAAGTGAAGGTTCGATGAGGTTGTCTAATTATAACTCACTCATGGATGAATTTACACATAAATGAGGCAAAGTTAAATTTAGAAAATCGAGGAAGATGACTTGCATGTTGGCTTTGGAATGGTGAACCCTGATCGTTGATGGTCAAAGTGACCATCGACGGGCATCTTGATGACCAAATTCAAGGGCTAAGGCAAAAGAGTGTCTAAAGGGGTAAGTTAAGTCATTTGATCAATCCTAACTTAGGTTAGGCTTGGTTAAGGGTTGAAGGGTCAAATTGGTCCTAAAGGGTTCCTAAGGTGGTCTAGGGGAATTTCAACATTCAAAATCATGGTGTATAGATTTGTGTTGTCTATATCTACCAAAAATTTTACTCATGCACCTCTTATATTAATGCTAAATACACTTATAGTTTTTTTCCAATTTGTGCTTAGTGTTTTGAATTTATTTGATATTCATAAGTGGTTTAATCATCCCTTTGCAAGTCCAAGTTAAATCTAAGGGCAAACAAGCTTTCCTTATAGGTCATTTAGTGTGTCATAGTGTTGAGGTCTCAGGTATATAGTGGATTTTTTACTATAATTCCCTTCAATTAGGCCTTACCCTCTAGCCTAAGCCAATCAAATTGACCTCTATATGAATCACTTTTACTTGGAAACCATTGTATGCACTATGTTAAGTCTATTCATATTCCATTAATGTATCAAGAGTTCAATCCTATGAGTGGATACAATAAATTCATGGTGAATCACCACACTTAGATTAATTTTTCATTCATGCAACTCCTCTATTTTCATCCCAACCTATTTAGGTCTTAGGTGAGCACTATAACAAATAATCTAAGTAAATAGCCTCATAAAAAACCCTAGAGGTCTGACCCAAGTTTAGGTAACCTATAGCCTAGGGTCATTCCCATGTTGGGCTAAGTTTGAGTAGAGGACTTGAATAATCCTTTTACTCAGCTAGGGTGAAATATAAGTCTCCAACACTCTCTACATTAGATATACTCACTTATCTTTATAAGCTAAGGAAATTAATATTGAATTTTTCTACCATTTACTAAATAGCATCCAACTAATTATTTATGGATTCCTGAGGTGTAGTTTGGGTATTGTGAGCTGCTGCCAAAATTACCTGGTGTGGTGTGCAAGGAATCAATTGGTGGCCCCTTGGGTAAGGGAAACCCAGTTGTTGGTTTGAAGTGGGATTACCTAGTGGGATTGATGTGTTACAGGGAGTGGTTGAAGCATTGGGTAATTCTAAGAAGTATTGGGTAAAAATATCAATGTGAGTATATGTGGTAGCACATTAAGAGTGGGGGCCCTCATGTAGCCTTAAGGGTTTAATTTCTTATCCACCTTGATGGCTTCTACATAAACTAGAGATAGGTCTATTATGGTCAGTCTATCCTTAAAAACATAGTGGTCCAAGGGTCCAACACATTTTTTTACATTTCATATGCTAGTTGGGAATTAGGTTGATGAAGCATTATGACCAAGTTGTATATTTTTTAAAACCCAGCATTGAAGTTCCTAGTAGGCTTATTGGGCTCTCAATTAATATAAGAAAATTTTTGGTAGAGGACACTTGGGTTTATCACCTACCCAAATTGGGTGAGGAAGGTAGTACTAAAATGGTCCCAAATAGGGATAGGGTCTTTAGGGAGGTTGAGGAACTAATAATATGTTGATTCCATCAAAGTGAACTAGAAAATTTTGCACATCACATCATCATGCTCTAAATTTAAAAGCCTTGGGGCATTTTTATAAGACGTGTGTTCTTCAGCAATCTATCTCGCACTAAGAGTAAAATATGGAAGATATATCTTAGGTATTTTAGGTAAATCATAGACAACCCTTGGGACATTAATAAAAGAGCCATCCAACCATTCCATATTGGGATATAAATTTTGAAGAGGTTATGGGGACAAACTAGTTAGAAGCAAGGTAGGTTAAGGTCAGTTGAGCCTAGGTTTTTTTGTGGAATAGCAAGGGTAAATTATCAATTGACCATTGTAGGACCTAGCCTTGGTGACAGGTGAACCAATATTTAGGATGCTTCACAATAAAATAGTAGTTATTAATTTTTATCAACAAGCATAATTTTAAATAAACCAATCAACAAATGATAAGTCTAAAATACACAAATACAAGCCCTCCTTGTAGCACCAGTTATTGTTTGGTACAAAATTTGACTCATAAAATACCCATGATATTAGGTATTCCCAAAGAGGAGGATGGAAACAATGATGGACTTATGTCCTCAATTTTAAGACTAATTTAGAATCAGACCAAGGCATGGCTACAAGTATTTCACTTCACTATGGAGTCTATGTGGAATAGTCTAAAGCTATTATTAAATTTCATGTATTATGCTCCTTTATTTTATAAACACAAGGGGAAAGGTTAGTTATATCTTTTAAAATAAACACAAAAAGAGAGGGGAGACTAATGCAAAAGAGAGAGCCTCTAGATCTAGAATAAAATCAATACATTAACCATTTGACCAAGTGCCCTTACCATAGTTATACCACTATGGACTGAGTTTCACCAAAAGCTCTACCTCTAGGAAAACACAATGGGAAAAGTCTAAGGAAATAGGGGAGCATGCATCAAATATGATCCCTCAGTAAATATAAGTATTATGAGTTTATAGTAAACTACACATAAACATCTAATGGTAACTTACAGACTAGCACACAAATTAACAGTACTATGAAAAGATCAATGAGAGAGCTCACAAAGTGATAATAATAGATAAGAACATCATAACCATAACATGAATTTAATATCAAGGTATTAGTCTGATTAATCTATCATTAACAAACATATAGAATGGATATTACATATAATTTGAGACACAAATTAAGTCTTTTAAAGAAAACTGGAATTGTATTCATTAAAAGAAAACAAGTTATGTTATAATAGTATCGGGTAGGCCAATTTTACAATTTGAAGAGAATAAGTAGAAAGCAAGTGAAATCCTAGATTAAATATGACAACACTTTTGAGAAAATTTTACTCAACCCTTAATTTATAATATGTATTTGCCTTTTATAGATAAGGATCGGATTCACCTCTAAATAGTGTGAGATACCCATCATAGGCCATGATGGCCACAAATGGTATTTACAACCATACTTCAAAATTCAAAAACAAAATCCACCCCAAGCCCTCAAAATATCTATGGGGTACAAGTTAATTGATACATGAAGATGGTTGTGAATATATGGCTCCCAACTATTTTGATCTTACATCTTTTGCTTCCAATGTGCATTGTTAAAAGATCATAGTCTCAGTCCAGCTTAGTAAGGTTCATAGAAGGTTCCCTAAATAATTACTCAACTTGAGTCACCAATATTTAGTATACCTAGAAAGGAGCCTCCATAGATAGCTGGACCTTGGACACTTTGTTGATGCTTTTCCTAGACTGCATTTATATCTTAAGATCTACCTGAGCCCCTTCTCTATTTTCTTTGGTGACCTTCATCATGACCTAGTTAAAATGACCCAGTTGGACTCCAAATTTTCCCCTAACTAGTAGGGTGCCATCTGGGTGGAATAACATAAATATATTGACCTCCTTAAATTAGGCCAATATATATTTCCTACCCTCTTCTAAGGCTCTTGTTACATTTTGAGCACAACTAGCCAGCCCTCCATAGCCATTTCATGTTCCTAGTGTACATATACAACTCCATGTCTGGGGTGGGGATTAGTTTCAATTTTAAGAACATACCTCCATTTATATCCACTAACATCTTCAAACACTTCCCATATATCTTTTTGATCCTCTCCATATAATCATGAGTCCATTGGATAAGCACATTGGTCTCCACCATAGTTTCCACCACCTTCTCTAGAACTGAAAAGAGTAGTAAGAGGGCATTCTTGACCTACCTAATTATCTTAGTGGAGAAGGAGATCTTCACCTAGGATTCTAGTGCCTAAACCTAACTTTACATACCCTCTAAGATCTCCTCTAACATATCATGGGTTTTTAAAAGGTGAGAAAATTGATAGACTGGGGAAGATAGAGAGTCTTCTAAAAGCCTAGAATAATAAGTTGGTTGCAATGGAGAGGCAACAAGCTCCACCATTCAAGCCATACCAAAATAATAATCAAAAAAATTAGTAAAATAGGCCACCCTATCAACCCAATCATCAAGGATAAGGGTATAAGCCTCAGTTAAGGCAATATAATCCTAATGCTCTAATTAGTTCTAGAGTTATTGTGCCAACTCATGACAACTATGCTCAAGAAGGTCCATGGTAATTATAGGGATAGTCCAATGAGATGGTGATGGGAAATAATGGAGACATGTATCAAGACCCTAGTTAGTAGCATGCTCCTTCATTTTATATTAATTACATGACGCCTTTTCCACCATAAGCCCCCCAAATGAGTCAAGATAACATGCCTACCATGTCATGATCAGAATCTCAAAGACAATAAAAAGGGAGCATGGGTAGAGCACCAGTTGATACCACATGTGTGAATTTTCAAGAAGGGTAATATGTGTTCAATCATATAATATCTGATATGGGATAAGATTCATAAAGGATAAATAAACTAGTTGTAGCTCAGATGAGGGTTAAGAAGAGGATGGTTGAGGACAATTTGGGGCAATCTAATTTTTCTTCATCATCACCATAGACTAGTCAGTAACCTACTTCTTCAAATGTAGTTGCTAAGGCTCTTTCAAATCAATAAGTGCCTCAACCTAATGGATAATAACAGAGGTCCCCTTTCATTCCTCATGTTACTCAAATACCAAGTAATTCTTTCACTTCTAAGGTGCATTCCAAAGGTACTAGTCTTCCTTTTAATATTGTGGATCATTTAAAGAAGCCTAATGTAACTATGTCCATATATGATTCTTTGTCTATCCTAGGGAAAAAAATAGATTCTCCATTAAGATCTCTCCAAAATTTCTTAGTTAAAAAAGATAGCTGATAAAGTGAACACTATTTTCATCAATAATAGTTAGCCTAACCAAGCCCCTAGCCAAGTTTCCAATCAAGTTCCAAGAAAAAGTCAATCACAAAATGTTATTCACCCTTATAAGGTTGTTTATCTCCCCTATTTTATCTATCAAATATCATAGGGGATTTTTTATTACATAATTACATCATAGACTCAGGTGATTCAACCTTAATATTGCCTAAAGCCATAGAAGATAATCTTGGGCTCAACTATGTGCCTAATGAAAAGGGTGTGCTCCAATTAGATGGCTCCCCTACTAAGATAATAGGCATCTTGAAATATTTGCATATTACATTAGCTTCCTATCCAAATTTTGTCATTAGGCAAGATGTAATGGTGGTAGACCTACCTCTATATTTTTCCCTATGCTTGTCTAGGGACTTTACCACTAATATTATCGTATATTTATCATTTGATTGGTCATACATGGTTTTTAGAACCAGATATAAGACCAAAGTTAGCATAAGGTCTAAGCCTATTGCTAGGTTCCACCTAGAACCCTACATGCCCAATTTTACAAATACCAAATGTGTCATATTTGAAGAGGTTGAAGAGGCTAATAAATAAGAACCCCATAGTCAATTTAAAGGCATCTTAGATCTATACTTGGATGAGTGTGAAGATGATAACCATGGATTTGATCCATATAGAAATATTGAATAGACAGACTTAAGAGTGTATTATATGCATGAGGAAGGTGTTGTAATACCTTCCTTAACTAACTCTGCTCAAGAAGAGGATGGTATATGGAATTTTTTCTTTGATGGCTCAAGGTCAAAGAATGGAAGCAGAGTGGGATCCATGTTGATTTTACGCTCAAGTCAAAATACCATTCTGATGTAAGACTCAAATTCATTTTTACCTCAAATATGTCTAAATATGAAGCTCTTTTGTATGATTTGCAAGAAGCAATAAATAGAGGTATCCAGCTCCTCAAAGTCAAGGGTGATAGTCAACTTGTAGTGCAATAGGTGAGAGGCCTAAGTGTAGTCAAGAATCACCATCTAAAGGCCTATAATCACTAGGTATGGGACCTTATGGAGTATTTATTGGAATTTAATATCTATTCCATACCAAGAGAAGAAAACTATTATGTAGATAGACTTGTGACCATTGGTGCCCAATATGAGATAGTAGGAGTCAAAGGTATCCAAAGCCAAGATAAGGTCAAGATTATATGTAGACCAGTTGTACCTAACAATGAGGTGAGTTGGGAAGTATTTGAAAATAATGATCAAATCATATGTTTTCTAATGCAAAAGGTAGAATTCTATAATAGGAACTAGGGCAAGTTCTAAAATAAATATGATGATCAAATAGTACGGTTGAGATCTAATAAGCTACCCAAAGGATTTATGGAATTAAAAATCATCTTCAATGAAGATGACCAAGAAAAGGTAAATCATGCATCTCAGCTAAGGAATAACACTATGAACAAATGGGGACCTTTAAGGGCAAGTTGTTGAAGCTCAAAAAGTTCAATATAGCATAGGAAAGAGTTGTATTTGTTACTTTGTGCCAAGAATTTTTTGATATATTTGCTTGGGAGCATAAAGACTTAAAGGGGTTTGACTCAAAACTTTCAAAACACACTATTTAGCTCAAAATAGATGCCAAACCATTAACGTATAAATAGAGGCCTGGCAACCCAAGAATAGAGGACCTCATGAGAAGAGAACTCTATAAATTGATTGAATAGAGGAGAATATTTCCAATTAAGCATTCCTCTTGGGTGGCAAACCTTATGCCAGTGAGAAAAAATAATGGAGAGATTAATTTATGTGTTGATTTTAGGGACCTCAATAAGGTATTCCTAAGGTTTCATTACCCACTACCCTTCATGGACCAAATCCTATAAAAGCCAGTAGGTTCTCAAAGGTTCTCATTAATTGATGGATATTTTGGCTACAATCATATCATGGTCAAAGAAGAAGATATGCATAAGTCTACCTATGCATATTGTAAGATTCTCTTTAGAATCTCTAATGCTAAATCCACCTCCCAAAGAGTAATGGATGTTGTTTTTGATGGTCTTTTTAATGATATGGTTTTACTTTACCTTGATGATATAATAGTTTTTCAAAGAATCCTAATGAACATATAACGCACTTAAGGGTTATTTTTTATATATGCAAATAATTTGGAATTTCTTTGAATGTAAATAAAAGCATTTTTTTAGTCCATAAAGGAAGACTTATAGGACATGTGATGTTTGAATCTGGTCTTTCCATTGATCCAGAGAGGATCGAACCAATCCTTTCCCTATCACTGGCTAAACACAAGAAAGGGTTGCAGAGCTTTCTAGGCAAGATCAACTTCATCATTAGGTTCATTATACGATTTACAGAGATGGTGAATCCTCTCAATCATATGTTGAGAAAAATCAAATATTTCACATGGACAAGAGAAGGTAAGAGGGTCTTTGAGGCCATCAAGGAGGCCATATCTCATGCCCCCACCCTTTTAAATCTAGATTTAAGTAAGGAATTCTATTTGTATGCCTTCTCTACATTAGATGAAATTTCATATGCTTATGTAGTAGAATGATCAAGCTCTAGATCAACCCATTACTTTCTTTAGCCAAGCTTTGGAAGGTTATGAATAAAGATATAACTTTGTTGAAAAACATGTGTTTATTATTGTAAGAAGTTTGAACAAATTCAAGCATCTAGTTTCAAACAATAACATCATACTAATGGTGGCTCATCCAAGTGTGAAGTATTTTATCCTCAATAAATATTTAAGTGAAAAGAGAGTTGGATGGGTCACTAAGTTTATGGAGTATGACATTGAAGTTAGGGTCACAAACTAGTCTAAAGAAAGGGATTATTGTGAACATATTGCAAAAGATGTGAGAGAAGAAAAGGAGACCATTTTGGTAATTTAAGAAACTCAATAGGAAGATGAAGATACTTTTCCATCCAACTAGACACAAGGTATTGCTATATTTCTCCATATAAAAGAGTGTCCACTAGGTTTTAATGCATCACGAAGAAGACACTTCAAGATAAAATCAGTGCCATACATCCTGATTGATGGACTGTTGTTCAAAAAATACATTCAAGGTATGTTCTTAAGATGTGTTGAAACTAACCAAATTGATAAGCTTCTCAAGTAATTTCATGATATTCCTTAATAAGGCCATTTTTCAATCAAGACCACAACTATAAAAATCATTAGAGCTGGTTAATTTTGGTCTAATTTATTCAAAAATGCAGATGCATGGGTGAGGAAGTGTGTAAAATGTGTAATGTTTATAGGGAAACAAAAACTAGTTGATATGCCACTAAAGCCTATTCGAGTTGAATAGCCTTTTATGAAATGGGTTTTAGACTTCATTGGCATGATTAATCTTCCATCTAATGCTTGCCATAAGTGGGTCTTAATAGCCACAAACTACTTCACCAAATGGGTGGAAGCAGTTCCCTTGAAAGAAGCAAATGAGAACTATGTACTTGAGTTATATGAGAGCCTAGTCACCCATTTTTGAGTGCCATCCACTATAATATCAAATGATGCTTTTGCATTTATAATCACAAAGGTATGTGAGTGGGTTCTTGAGTAGGGTATCTATCTAACATCTTCATCTAATTATTATTTATAGGGTAATTGACTAGCTGAGTCCACTAATAAGAACCTGATTAGGATCATTAAGAGAACAGTGGAAGATAATTAGAGATCCTGGCACACAAAGTTGAAGACTACCTTATGGGATAATAGGATCACCCCTAATAATTCCATTGGTAAATCACCTTATATATTAGTCTATGAAATAGAATCAAGGCAACTAATTTCATTGGAGCTTCTAACTTTGGATCTTGCAAACCAACTAGATATTCTAAAAAGTGATGCAATGGAGATCAGAATTAATGAATTTAGAAAATTAGAATAAATAAGGGATAATACCATGCATAAAATGTGGTGTAAATAATATCAATTGAAGATGAAGTTTGATAAAATAGCTTCATTGAAGATATTCCATCAAGGTTACATAGTCCTCAAATGGGATGAGGATTGTGCAAAACCAAGAAAAAACTCTAAGTTTGACAGCCTTTGGAGTGGACCCTATGTCATCACAAGATACAAAGAGAGAAATGCCTTTGATATTTCCAAGTTGAATGGAGAGATCCTTCCCAACCCTTTTAATAAGAGGTATCTCAAGTTCTACTATTATTATCATATATTGCCCCTTGTACATTAGTAAATAGGTATATTATTTTCCTTCAAGTGCTTTTTTACATTATTATTTTTAGTTGTTTTGTTTGTAGTTAAGGTTGTTGCTTCATATTTTATTGTTTTGTTGTTTTCCCATCCCCAATTACTCCAAAAAAAATTTCTATAAGTTAAGTCTATTTGTAAGTAGTTTTTCATTTGAGCAAGCTTGATCAAGGTCTAGGTTCCATGACCAGCAAGCTGGTCAAGCCAGCTGAGTCGCTAGAATTGTTAGCCATTTTGGCCCACATACCAAGCCTATGCCTAGTTTAAATACATTAGAAAGGTCACGATTGATTAATGGATTAGGTGGCTTAGAATCAGGCTCAACATTTCAAGTGGATGGATCCAAGCAAGCTTTTCATGGTGCTAAACAGTTGCAAAAATAGGTCTAGAAGAGCCTAAGTTCACACTTTTTTAACTTTTGGCCAAGTGTAGCATTTAGAATTCCTTTGGAGGAAGTGTTACACACAAAGCCTACAAAAAAATCACAAGTCTTAATTCTTTTAGGAGTTTTGTCCCATGTTATTTATCTAAGTGTTGGAATTCTTTTAGAAGTTTTGTCTTGGGTTTTTTGGCTAAATGTCAAGAATTATTTTGGATATTTTGTGCAAAATAATTTCCTTGAAGGGTAATTTCTTAAAAGAGGGTCCTTTTTAGATGTTTTTAAGGTCACTTTTGAATCCAAGTGTCCAAAACACTTTTCTTGAAGGATCATTCTTTGAGAAAGTGGACCTTTGCAAAAAATCCCAAAGGATATATTTTTGAAGCATAGTGGACAAGACAGTTTTCCTAAAGGGTCTTTTCTTAAGAAAGTCTCCCAAATACTTTTTCTAAATGGTACTTTTCTTTACCAAAAGGTTCAGTGCAATTTTCCTAAAGGGTCATTTATCAATAAAATAGTCCAATTCAATATTTTTGAAGGGTCTTTTTATTTTAGGAAAGGGTCCAATGTAGAAGTTTTGAAGGGCATTTCCAAAGGGAAAAGGACTATTTCAAAAAGGCAAAAGGGCCATTCTAAGGACACAATTCCTTCAATAAAATTTTTTATGATAATTTTCCCAATGGTATATTTCTTTTGAAGCTTTGTCTCTAAGCAAAAGACTAATGCAAAATTCTTTCAGACATTTTATTCGAGATAGAGACCTCAAAGACATGAATTCTTTCAAACATTTTATTTGAAATAATACTTAAGGAAAAGATATGATAGTTTATTTCCTTAAAATAAATTGGTTGAGACACAAATCTTGAAGACAAGGTGTCGAATAAAATGAGTCCAGGATCTCAATTTGCTCACAAAGCCTTTTAAGGAATTTTGGGTTCATTTAAAAGTGTAAATTACCATTTGCTAAGGACAAGACCAGATTTACATAGCCCTCATGGGATGAAAATAATTCCTAGAATGGATTTTAAGTGCATGGGACTCATCAGTTCTTCATTATGTTCATTGAGACACTTGGGCCTAGTAACAAAAATTATGAGTACGCATTTTACTGACTTCACCATTGACATATGTGGATGAGTCAGAAAGATTTGGTCATATAGTTTTGTTCACAATTGTGACAAGATTATATGTACAAATTTTCATGTCCTTTGATTAAGAAAGAATGGAGTTATACATGTAAAAAATTGGCTCTTTAGTCACTTTATGCATGTTTTCCCATACTTAGCCATTTTCAAAAAGTTTTAGTAGATCTAAATGAGCATATTCACATATCTATATCTCAATCATGTGACAATTTCTAGGGAAAGTAGTTACATGGGTTTGTTCATCTTGGTCCCTAGTTTCTACACACTAAGTTTTTGATCATCCACCAAAGTGTGGTAGGAGTTATGCATGAGCAAAGTTAGCTTCTCAGTCAAATTTTGCTAAGTTTCCATACTCTACCTTTTTTTAGCCATCAATGTCATGTAGGATTAAATGGACCACCCAACTTGTGCATTTAATATCTTCACCTATAAATCTCTTGGGATTAATGGATTAAATGGGTTCATTCCTTTTGGCCTTAATAACATCTCATAAAATTTTGGTACCTCCATGCCTTTTTTGCTTCAAATTATAGGCCTTTAAATTTGGACTTTTAATATAAGATGACCCCATGGACGTCAAGTTTGGGCCCTTACAAATAGTCCATTAGATTTCAAAACCCAAAGATGTTCATGTAGATGTCAAGTTTGAGCCTCATGAAATAGCTATTTTTATTTGAAAATTGTCAAGGGTTTCCTCAAATGAACACAGGCTTGATAAGTGTTTAAATCTCAAATGCCTAGAGCAAATATAATAGTGAGTAAGGATAGGATAATGGGACCAGATCAAATCATTGGCACATGTCCAATCATGGGTTTAATATCAATGACATGAAAGCAAGCCAAAGATTCAATGAGCCTTGAGTGTAGAGTCATGATTAATAAGTGGCACAAGCATGTGAGTCCTAGCATAAGATCTACAGGCCACATTCACTTGCATCAAGTAGATCAATGGAGCAAGATTAGTCAAGGGATAAATGATTTGAGATAGTTCTTGATGACTAATCAAATGAAGGTGAGCCCAAATGACTTATATGAAATTTAAAATGTCAGTTATCAACCAAACAAAGTAAGCATGAGTGAATTCAAGCTCAAACATAATCTAGTTTGGGTAAAGAGTAGATATTTTGGGATCAGATGGCACCATTGAGAACCTATAGAAATAGACATGTAGACTTCAATTACTTCATCACCAAAGCTAGTTACATGAAAATTACCCTTCTCCCTACTTTGACATGCATCATAAAACCAATCATGAGAAGTTTTGCATCAAAAAAAAATGAAAATGACTTGATCCCACCATTACAGCTACCATAGAACATCACAGAGAGGATATTATAATGATACAATGAATTAGAGTGACCTAGATCAATTAGGAAGGATTTGAATGAGCTTGATTCATAGAGGTAGTTGTGACAACTTTTCAAATGGATTTTAAGTCATTTGTTTCCCTTTTTGAGTTCTAAAATTCCCTCTCTCTTGCTTCCCTTCTTTCATAAACATAGCCATTGAGATTTTATTTTGCATCCCTCAGGCTGGTATGATTAGACTCTACTAGAAATGTATTTAACACCTCTTGGAGTAGTGAATAGAGTATTTTTTAGTCATTTTCTAATCTATATTTAGTGTTTTGTGTTCATTTAATATGTTATTTTGAATTTTTTCTTCCTTTTATTTATCAAAACTCAACCTAAGTGTTCGAAACTTTCTTTGTAGGTCATACAGTGTGTCTCAACATTGTTCTCTCAAAGCCATAATGGATATTCAAATTTAAATGTCTTTGACCAGACCTTATTTTCATTGTTCCCTAGTTTAAGTGTATAAAATAGACCTTTATACAAAATATTATTGCACAGAAACCATAGTAAACATTGCATTAGCTTTCTTTCATAATTCGTTAGTGTGTTAAGGAGTCCAAGATTAATAGTGGATCTATTAAATTCTTATTACATCACCACAAATTAGAATAGGTTTTATTTTATACAAACTTCTTAACTTTTTTTGCCCCAACCATTTTTTCAGTTTTAAAATCAAAGGTCTAAATTATAAAATTTGAGGAGCTAGCCTCATAAAAATCTTAGAGGTCTAGACTAGATATAGGCAACCCACAACCTTAGACCATTCTCATGTTATTCTAGGTATGGGTTAGACTTGAATGAATTTGACCCCTATTTAGGGCACTATCTTGATTACTAACATATCCTAAGCCATCTTTTCCTCCCTAGTAGAAGTCCTCACCTTGGTTAGGTAGAACAAATCTTTTTGGGTTTGTCATACCACTAGGTTCCCCTCCTAAAATAATTTTGGTTTTATGGTCCTCTTCATGCTTCTCTTGGCTCAGTTGAAACTAATATACATATCTAATCACCTTGGATTGTCATCTTCAATAGTTGTGACCTTAGGACCATTCCTCAAGTTCTAGGAGGTGTTGGAAGGGTGGTAGAGATGGTAGTGTAGGAAGGAATCTGAGGTAGAGGGGATATGGAGGAAGTGGAAGGGGTGAATGAGGAAATTAATGGAGGAGGAGGGGGCATGGGATTAAAGGGAAGAAGGAAAAAAGGTGAGGCCCATGGGAATATTTTTGCTTGCCACTACTCTTGAGTCATGCCCATTTGAGGGGTAATGACTCTTAGGAGAGGTTTTTCAATACAAGGTAAGAGATTGGCTTGTTGAAACTAAATCCCTGGGCACCCAAGGTAATGGAAAGAGGGGATTAGGGAGCAATGTGAGGAGCCACTATGATTGGAAATAGAGGAACTATTATAAAAATTTGACATCATTTTGATCTCTATGATTTTAGTTTTATTTCATGTTTCTTTTTCCTAGAAGTGTTTATGGGTTCTAATAGCTTACCCATGCCCTTGCATTGTTAAATCATGAGTTCAAACCTATTTCTAATCACCTCAAAGAAGTTAAGGTTTTTTAACAAAAATCAAGGTATTTAGGGATGTTAAGGTTTATATTGTGGCTAATGGGGGTATTTTAAAAGCTTCTTCCTTACATGGTTTTTATAAGAGGTGAACAAGAGTCCATATGAGGTATTTTAGGGTCTTTGTCAAATGAAGTGTCTATTCCATGAGGTCATCTAGTTTTACTAGCCTTCTCCACATGTGAAAACTACTTCTTAAGGATTATAGATCCATTTCAAAGATGAGTATGAAGTATGGTATGTACAATTGATACTTATAGAGCATGTAAATATGTTTTCTAATGTTCTTAATTTTAAAGAAATTTAGAGGTTAGTCAGACCTTATAAGTTCAATGCTCAAGGAAAGAGAAATCAAGCTAAATGGGGCATTTCTAATCACTTGTATGGTCATCTTCAAGAGTGAAAATATGAGAATTAACTTGCCACCCTCCTTAGACATTTTCAACATTTAGATATTTTTTGAAGGTCCAAAAATGGTAAGATATCTAGGTTCTACTTCATTAGGTCCCTTGGCAGCCTTGTAAGGGTCATGCATAATTGCTTGTTATGTACAAAATATAGAGAGATGGTTCCTAAGGTCTTCACCAAGTATGGGTAACCTAATAGGATTAATATTATTTGAATTATTCTTTGTTTTAAGCTCAGATTAGTTGACTAAACACTAAGAAAGTAAAGTTTTTGGGGAAGGCTCTAAAACACATCACCTTGATTTCTTGGTAGTCTTCTTGAAAATATGAACTCATTGTTGTAGAATAAATATTATAGGAGATTTTAAATGGTATGAGAGGTCTTATAATTATATCATATCAACTCATCTAGTGCATATAAATTTAGGAGACCTCCATGTTTCTTCATGATTACATATTTGTCTCATTAGGTGGTAGTCATCAATGTGACTAGTGAACATTGTTAGACCATTTATGGTCTTGAAACATGAACACACATCCCACATGCCCCATATAACCCCTATAAGGATTTAAAAAGGTCTTATTATTATATTTTTCCTAATGAATCGGTGTTCAATGGGAGAGTGCACCTACAGCTAGCCCTTTTAAGACACCTACAAATGATACATGTAGGAGATGGGCTAAACACACTACTAAACATTATAGATCTTCAAGTGCATAAATGAGAAAGAGGTACCTACAATGACATCCACTAAGAAATGGATGTTTATTCCATGGATTAAGTGACACTATTTGTCTAAACAAAACACTCAAAGTTGTAAGCTCAATTTGGGCTTATTATAAGGTTTCAAGAAGGATCTCATATATTGCAAGCCATGTAGAAATTCTAAAGTTTGAATATATAATGATTAATAATATCCAAAATTCATAATGATCATCTAAAATTCTCAAGGTGCTAGGATGATACTATCACACAGATTCAAGGACCCCATTATAAGGTACAATTACCTAGTTATAGACCATTGGCCTAAATTAGCCAGTCATGAGGGAGATTGCATTTTAATGCCCTCATAGGCTTGATTAAAAAATTTAAATGGATACATAGGTTATTTATGAGTGGAAAAAAATATTCATGGTCACCTTAAAGCCATACAAGAAGTACGCATACTCATTTTTTTGTCTTAGACCTTACTCACTCCATTAGCAAGAGGCATGAGACCAAGGGATCTATTTAAACCTAAAACACAAGATAAGCATGTCAAACCCCCATGTAAGGCCCTTTAGGTGATACATAATCATATCTAGGGTGTCAATACACTTTTAAGTTATACAAAACCTCATTTTTCAATCCAAATGCCCTTGAGGGCTAGCAAGGAGGTGATAGACCTTAAACCCCAAGTCCCCTTACTAGTGCACCAAATACATAGAGTGGAGTAATAATCATTAACAAAACATGTATAATCATGAGTAATATTATTTTTAAGGTGTGTGAGTTTTTATTAGCAATGGAACTAAGTTTTGAGACCTAAAACCCAAATTAGACCACTCTTTGATTCAAGAAAGCTAAGTCCACCACCTGAGGAGTAGCTACACACACTCACACCATCTCTCACACTTTGTATGGTAAGATGATCCAATTGTAATAGGTGAGATGGTTATTAAATAAATTTATACAAATGGAATGATTCCAATTGGTTTCATATGCTTTATGAATGATCATTAAGATCCCAAATAGGTCTTAAACACTATTAAAACCCTCAAGTGAATTCAATATGGGAGATTTACCTTTTAATGGATAAAAATACATTGTTTAAACTCTTAAAACACTTGATCCTTGTTAAAAACTCTATTATTCTCCTCAACATGAAATTAGATGTTGATGTCACTTCTATAGACACACTAAATATCCTCCCTTTTGCTAGTTTTGATGGCATTGAGGGGTATAGACATGGATGAATATTTGAATATAATTATATGAGGTTCCATTGGATGTTTTATAACTCATTAGGTCATAAAATCCTTTCATCTACTCATGAAACTATTCCTATAGGTCTGCACAAAAAACATAGTTTGAGGTGTACTAGGAATGGGGGACCTAGCTACCTAGATTAGAAATAATAGTAGATTTATGATGCCTTGAAAACCTATTTTATATAATTAAGCTATTTTTTGGTCTTATATCATGATCTTAGGCCTTATTATATGGATATATTTATCTTTTATGGTCATTCAAATAGACTAACATGTGCAACTAGGCCTAGCTGCCAACTAGTATTAGATAACCAACATTGAAGTTACTTCTTGAGAAGTATGGAAAGCATTGAAAGGTGTTAATTATATCCTTAAAATAAATAAATATGTGGTGATAAAATATTTCATGCTCATAGTTGTTAGTTACAAGTTCCATAGCAATATTTAGATGATCTCTCTGCTACCTAGGAAGATAAACTACACCTCATGAGCTAAGCTAACTCCCTCTTCCAAAAAAGTTTGTTTCAATGTAAAATAATGATGCATACATATTTTTGAGGTGTCTCTCTACCATTTTATGTGTACATTAATGCACTTTGAATATAGATGAAAAATCTTCCTATAAAATGTCATATCAGTTTTCAAGAAGGCTTATGAACTCCTCAAGGACTAGCTCTTTCTGACTTGAAGGCGATTTGAAAAAGACTAAGAGATCAAGTAAAACATGTTCAAGACTTAAAAATCCTCCTCATAACTCTTTTAAATACAATAAATATTTTCTATATTCTTTTAACCTCCTAATATTCCATTCCTATCATGGGATTTCTCTCTCACACACACATTGGTGTTATAAGTATGCCTAGTTTTGGCAGTATAAATTATCCACATGATATGTAGGTGAAGCCCTACTATTTGTGATACTCATATTTTTCATTAATAAATTATTAAACTTGGTTTAGGATTTCCAATTTCATATTTAAGTGTGTTTAATTATTTGTTTATAGATGCTAATGAGAAAATTTCTTGTCCTTGCATCTTGTCCTAATTGTGTACACCTGGGTATGGATATATTATCTTCTTGCATGTCACTTGGAGTAAATTAAAGTGTGGTATTATAGATTATTTTTTTAGAGTTTCAATAGTGTCTTCTTAGTCCTTTTAATCTCTCACCATATTTTTTATACTTACCATAGTCTCTAGGTTGAAACACTTATGTTAGAAGCTTTCTTTTGAAGCATAGACTAGATTGTAGTTTTATTTCTTTTAAGTGTAGGTGTAGGATAGTATTGGATAAATTCTTATTTTTAATCGCCCTTTTTCTAGTTTTATTTTTATTAGGCATTTTCTTATCCCTTTTCATATACTAACTAGTCATTAATACTAAAATCAAGACAAATTTAGGGATTTAACCCTATTAACTAGAGGTTTACCCCCACTATAGATAGCCCACACATCTAGGGTTAATCCCATTATTTCACTCAATTAGACTAGTCTTGAAATACCTCTCCAAGGGTGAAAAATTGAGTGATAATATTTATATCATACCTGGTGGGATAATTATCCCAAACACTTCTTATCAAGGTGAATTTTGGTTTTGACAAGACCACAGCTACACAAGTGTTTCCTACTCAACATTTAGTGACTCCATCAAAGTTAAAACATCTAGTTACATACCAATTTCTATTTTTTATGTTTCATGGTCACTACTAGATCAGTTTTAAGTAGATGTAGTCATTTTTAAAATCTACTCCCTCATCCTGAGCTTCCCCTTGAAGTGCAGTACCTTGAGCCTTTTTTGACACTTGAAAATCCTGAGGAAGAGCTTGAAGAGCAAGAAGATTTTGAAATTCAAGAGAAGAAATAAATTCAATAAAATATTGAAGGTAACATGGCTAGGAAACATGCTTTCTTGGATTTCAATAATAAAAATACCATAAACCTTGTTGCCTATGATGATATCCCTCCCAATGCCACCAAGAGTGTCTATACTTTCAATGGGGAAGGTCCTATGACCCCAAGTCAACACATTAGAGACATATCCAACTATGATTTCCATAATATCATAGAAATTAACATAGAAATCAAATTTCCTTCCATGTCTCTTAGGGTAAAAGCCCTTAATTGGTATAGAACCTTCTCAAGAGGATGTATTACTACATGGGATGAATTTGGGGAGTTGTTGACTAAACAATTTGATGATAAGAGTGATCATACATCACTGGTCCATCAACTAAATTTCATCCAAAGAGAGCCTAATAAATCCATTCATGAGTTCAATGAAAGGTTCTAAAGGATATGGAATAGGCTTCCACCTCCCATTAGACCCCCTTCAAGTTTTGTTTTCCAAACCTATCTCATGGATATTAGGACCGATATAGTTATCATGTTGCAATCCATGGGAGGTTATACCTTGTCTAATGCCTATGATGTGTCTATTAGAGATGAGAATAGTGTCATCCAAGATGGAAAACTCCCTCCAAAGGTATCAATTCTTATATTTTCTAACATGCTTACTACCCATTCAAGCCTTGCTCTAGTTCCAAATCCAAATAATAAGTCTAAAGTTGATCTAAAGAAATCAAATGATGTAATTGATTGGCAAGAAAAATATGAGGCCTTAGAAGCTTCAACTAGGAAATCAAATCAACATATTGGAGCTTACCAAAACTCCTACTATTACCCTTCATAAGTAAATAGATTTCCACCTCATCATAATGGTCAAGGTAGGGGACAAGGTTAACATAATTTCGATAGGTCACCTAATTCTTATAATCTAAATTTTGCTCCAGCCTCAAGAACCATGGTTCCTGTCCTAAGCAACCTAGTTCAAGGAAAAGTATGGCTAAATTATTGAGGTCAACCTTAAGGTTAGTACATGAATTATAATGAGGTGAGGATTAATCTTTAGTGTCTTAAAGAGAGACTAATCCTTACTTAACATTAGAAGATGATAGCTTTATGTAAGAAAAACTAAGTGGAGAGTATAGTAATTGTTATCAATTTGAAGATCACCCTATTTGAAAAAATACAAACAAAAATTAACTTTAGCTAATAAAATGGAATCATCTCAAATTGTGGGTGACTCTAAAGTGAGAATAACCTCTAGAGAGGTATGGTTCCCTTAGATCTATCACTTAAACTAATTTCTTACTTGGAAAAGAGAGATAAATTGACAATAATTCATGAAAAAATACAAAAGAGGTGATACATAAATTATTTTATGAACTCTTATGCTTTAAATGACACTTATGTGAGAGATAAAATCGTGTCTATATTTAGTACACCCAACTAAGATTTCTACAATAGTGTTTCATAATAAAGACCTGAAAAATTTTACTTATGTAAGGAAGGACTAAACTCGCATCTAATACATGAACTTAAAATTACTTTAGACACTTATAATTACATTTTAAAAATCAAAAATATCCCATAAAGGTACAAAACTAGACAACAACAAAGAAAAACAAGTATTTCACTAAGCTATATCAATGGCAAGCACATACACTTCACTAGAAAATACCTAAAAATGAAGGAATTGAGCTTCTTATTACTCTCAAAAGGTTAATACAAATTTTTTAAGCCTTTATGAATAATCTAAAAATAAAAAACGTCCCATACATTCTATAAAAAATGAAACATATATCAAGAAATGCTTGGAGACAAAGCAACCACAAAGTAGGGGACTTCAAACTTGGTCATAAAGCCCCTCCAAAAGTGTTACATAGTAATTTCACCTTCTCAAATTTTTTTAATTCATAAGGTGGTGGGTAATATATGTTATCCAATGTTTATTAGATTTAGTAACATGTTAAAATTGATTTTTTCATTCATAAGCCACTTGGAGAGTGCCTAAACTCTTGTTACAGCTCCTAAAAATTAGATTGCATGTTCCCTTGGTGACTAAGTCCTCCTCCATGAAAATAGGATTTTAAATGAATTAAAATATTATAATTTAACCTTTATTATTCTCCTTTATTTTATTTTGTCACTTGGAACAAGATTTTGATAAGCTTACACAAGCAAAACGAGTTTGTCTTCTAAGGGGGTGTAGGAAGAAGAAGAGTCCTTTTAGGACTTGGAGACTTATTCCAATTGTTTCCCTTCATAAAAAATCCTTAATGTATTATTAAATTCTTATATGTGGCATAAAAAATATGTATTCAACTTGATAAGTCCTTGTGATAGGCTATATGCACCTATTTAGCCTTCAAACCCCTTGAAAAGCTCATTTTACAATATGGCGTAGAGAGAAAAGGAGAAGTTTTATTCAAAGTTGCATCAAACCTGAACATATATAACATGTATGGATTATTTATGACACAATATACCTGGTTCAAGATTATTTAAATCACAAACTACTCCAACAAACTTGATTTGACACTCAAACCATGCCTTTTCCATATATTCCTTGTAGCCCTTTTTTATGAAAAGCTCCTTGTCTAGGATAAATTATAAGTGATGATGCAAAACCAATACTTTTTAAAGGTACCTAGTATCCTCCTATATTTACATACAAAATTTTGTGGTCAAACACCATGTTTTGACTTGCTTTCTAGCCTATTCACCTTGCCAAATTAGGCCTAATTAGCCCTTATAGGCCTAAAAAGTGAAATTTTGCACCTAGGAGCTCAAAAATGTGTGAAACCTATAGAAAGTATTTGATTCACTTTTATCATTCCCCCATGATGTTCAATGTCAATTTTGGTGGTCTATAAACCCCTAGAAGTACCAAAACCATGAAATGGCCTTTGGAAGGCTTGTCCTTTCAAGGTATTTTCTAATTAGCCCAAAAGGGTTGGATGGTTTGATCACTTTTGGATGAATTATTATAGTTTTTTTAGTTTTATAATGTAAAAAAATTCTTAATATTTCCTCCAAAGTGATTTTCATCCTTCTATGTGCTCAAGAACACTTATTTTAGCCCAAAAACCTCAAAAAGTATTATTTTTACACAAATCTGTACAATTTAAGGAACAAAAAAAACCGTTTAAATGAGCCTATAAGAGTCCCCTACAACATTTGGTAGGTTTCATGAATCAAATATCTTTTTTTTTTTGGGTTCCAACTTAGAATTTGTAAACTAATTCAAATCAAGGTTCTTCGAGGGTTTTATACTTGTTTTCACTATTAACCTTTCTTCATAAAGTTATGACATTGAACTTGAAAATAATTTCAAAAATTTAAATATTAGGACCCTATCCAACTTTTCAAATCTCCTTTATCTCCCATTAAAAGTTTCCAAGAATATATGAGTAATCAAAATTGCCTATTTGAGCTTGTTTCTCTAATTTGCAAAGGCCTAAGGTGATTTTAAGCTCAAAAATATCTTTTTTGTGAGATTTTATTCATACCAAGAGTTTATACATACCTTATATATCCATAAAAACATTAATAAAAGGATTATAATGTTCATATAATGAAAAAAAGTGTCAATGACCTCTGATTTGGGCTTTAGGCCTAGTTGAGTCCCATGGGGTTTGACTATATATGATTTTCCACCAACATTTTTGAGTGTTTTCTCATCATCCTAGGGCCCAATACATGTTACTTCCATCTCCATACAGCTGATTTCATCATCCCAAATCATCACATGGTGTTTCTAAGACACCAATCACTCATTTTGGTCACATTTTCTCCATTCTTTACCTCTATGCATGCTTAAAAGTGGCAAGTAGAGAATATATGCCATATTTTTACATGAAAACCAAATGCATTATGGTTTTTCTTGGGTCATTGTTTCTACGCTAGATTCGCTTTTCACATTCAAGAAAGAGAAATGAGAAACTAAGAAGGAAATGGTCTAAGGCTTGTATATACCTGGATGAAGTCATGCGCACCTTCGTCCAGACATTGTGAGAACTCCTCTTTGGTTATGGAGGATGACACCTACAAGAGAAAGAGACTAAGACAAAGAAGGCATTAGATGAGGAGATGGTGGGTTTCCAAGCAAAAGCTTGAGGAATGTCAACCCACTAATCGATAAAAAGGATGTCTGATAAATAGCAGAATGATAAAATACTAAAATGATAAAGATTGAAAAGGAAATGGAAGCAAATGTTTACCTGAATGATGTTGTTGGGCTAGGCATAGTCACCGACGTCGGTGGTCCTATCGGCGTCGGTTAGTCAAGGTCTACCGACGTTGATTAGTCTACCGACGTCAGTTGGGGAAGTGGTCTCTAAGGCTGGCGTCGGTTGGGGCAATAATTTGTGGATGAGGTCTGGATTAGTTTGTGGTCTGTGCACAGGGTCTATGGATGTGCAGAATGGTCTGGAGAATGGTCTGAGGTACTCTGAGGGTCTGGGTCTGGTCTGAGGTAGTCAGAGGGTCTGTGCAGAGACACAGGGGAGTCAAATGGGTAGAATGTCAAATGGACAGAAGGGTAGAGGAGGCCAATAAGGAGACAAGGAAATAAGGATTCAGGTTTGGCCTAGTTGACAATCTGGTTTGAAGGGTGATATTACTAGAAAGCAATAACTAAAAACATAATGAAAACATAGACAATATACATACATGTGGCCTATAGAAGGAGTGCTGCTGATACCTGTTCCAGTTGTTGATGTAGCCTGTGTGGAGGACCTGTTACTATTGTAGAAGCCTCCTGTGTGAGGGAGAGTAAGAGGTCTGGTTTGAAGATTGGTAGATTGATTGGCAGAGTGGCAAATGGTTAAAGACTCAAAGATTCAAGGATTCAAGAGTTAGATGAAGTGTAGGGCCAACCATTTATGATTAGGTCTGCTAGAGGTTAGAAATTTAGTTTAAGTAAAACCAATGTTGGCGATCCCACCAATGTCGGCCAACATTTGACTGACGTCAGCAGATGGAGAACGAGTAAAAGAGCCACCAAGCCTATTCTCCATCCGCCAAGTGCACGATCCATTGGAGAATTGTCGAAGGTTGGGCTAAATACGCACGAGAGTTGGTTAGGTAGTTAGAGAGAAGTAAGAATAGGTCTTGGGTGAGTCATAGGGTGGGAAATAGTCCAAGGTGAGGTGTAAGATGAGGTGTTATAGGTGATGTGTCAAAGGGAAGGATATTAATAATAAATTATTATTTTTAAATTAGTAAGTGCATGGTTTAGGAATGGGTTAGGAATGGACCAAGGGGGAGGATGACCAAGGGTTATACATGATTTCGGTGTCTACATTTGCCCCTTTTTGTCTTGTTGGTTGTTCTAGATGAATTGCAAGACAAAAATAGGAGTTGGTTGCCCCAAGTGTAGGATAAGGTTGACTTCGTCTTGTTCATTGTTCAAGTGAACTGCAAGACAAAAATAGGAGGGTTGGTTGCCCCGATTATGGATGAGGTATTCCCCCTCAAAGCAGGAGTCGAGGGAAAGGAACCTAAAATCAGGTGCTGATTTGACAAAGAGATGGATAGAGAGGGTGAGGATCGAGTGTGAACACTGCAAAGGGTGAGATTGCACGTATACCACACCACGAGATGGTCAGGTCAAATTATCGCAGGTCAAGGGTTAAGGAGTGCCAAAATAGAAATAATCAGGCCCCAGCATTTGGTCATAGCTGATCAGGTTATTCAATCTAAGCTGAAGCTCTAATGGTCATCATGTTCTAGGTATCCCAGCTTAGGAAGTGCTCCTGAAAACACGAAAATGTCACAAGTAGTGGGGATCAACCGGCTTGCGATCCTATACTTGTGAAGGTCAAAATGTGGTCTACAAACAATTTTGCTAACCAGTTGTGAGGTAGCATACATGCAAAAACAACCAAGGCGAAGTTGTCTTGGAAGTGGTCAGGGTCGGGGGAGATAGTCGCAATCTCCATGGTCATTGGTCGAGGTGGATGGATGAAGGAATGGCTGAGCTAACCTCAGAAGACCCCATGTCAACTGAGTGCTACCTACATAGCCCCTGTTGGAAGGGCCTCAGGCCATGTAGTTCTCCCTAAAAGGGAGGAATAGTCAAAAGAGGTCGATGATTGGTTTGGTCATGTGTCGAAATGATGAGGAGAAAAATATGTTACAGCCTTTTCCAAATGGTGTATTTTATAACATTGGTTGAGGGGCTTTCATCCCTAGCAATTTTCCATATTCGTGATGGATGTATGCTAAAAATGAATTGCAAGTTGATTTATGCTTCAGCAAGTATTGGTTTATGCTTAACATAAATTGTGTCTGGTCAATAGTTTCCATGTTTATTGGTGTCCATAGAAACTATGTGAAAAGGACTAAGACGATGTCTGATGTAATGTTGTTGTGTTATTGGTCTGAAAATGTTTTAGGTTGGTTTGGTTGGGATAAATGTCAAATGAGTGGATGTGACCAAAATATAGAGAAAAAGTGAAAGGCAAATTGTTCTTTCATTGACAAGGACTGGAATAAAAGCATAGATAGGGGTTGTTAAAACCAAAGCCCCATTTATGCATCATGTCATTGACCAAGGGTTGATGTTAGAGAAGTAATCGAATCACTTGACATTAAGTGAGCTCGAAGTCCCTTGAGTATGTTGGGGTGATAGGATGAATATGTGTGATATGAGAGGAAGGGGTAACCCATTTTGTGGCAGGAAGAACCTTGCCCCTTTCATAGGTGACCCAAGAACGAATATAGGCATGTCCATGACTTTATAACTTGTCAGTCATTTTTTTTTTTTTTGTGCAGACTGATCGATGCGGGAAGTCTGCATTGAGATGTTGTTTTGCTTGTGGTCATTTGTGAAGCTGATCGATGCAGAAAGCTTCAAAAAGAGTGCTATCTGTACCAATATTTAGTCATAGCCATCCTTTGAGGGAGTGGCATATGCTTTACTTTATATGTTTTTTGATATGTCTTTGGCCTAGCTGTCCTTCAAGGGAGTAGTCTAGTAATACAGCAATTGTGTAGCTATCCTTCGAGGGAGCAGTCTACATTTAGAGTTTTATGACCTTTGATATGATAGGTATCCCATTTTTGATATGTTTTTGTTGACTGAAGTTTTTAGCCATGGATGAGCCTCTAGAGGTTTAAGAGTTCCCTTTTATTAGGACAAAGCATTATTGCTTGACAAAAAAGGGTTGATGAGTGTTGGGAATCAGGGTTGAAAGGAATAGGAGTGACAATGACAGAGGGTTGCTCAAAGGATGAGCTCAAGTAAAATTTCAAGTGATTGAGTACTCAACTAACAATAGAATGGTCGAAGATGCAAGGCATAAAAGGGGCTCAGGTTCTGATAAGTCCCTGGGCCATGCTTGTGTGTTATGATAAGGTTTGAGTCAATTAGGAGTGGACTTTCCCCATTTGCCTCTTCAAGATTGGTCATGTATTGATGTTGGATGGGTTGATGATTAAGAGGTTGGGTTGAATGTTTAGATTGAATGTTTGGTTGAGGTCATGATTAATGATTGGTTAGTGTTTGGTTGATGGTTTGGTCGATGGTCTGGTCAATGTCTGGGTGAATGTCTGGTCAATGTCTTGGTCAAGATTTGGTTAAAGTCTGGATTGATGATTGGTCAATGTCTGGTTGATGTTTGTTGATACTTGATTGATGGTTGGGTTGAAATTAGTATTTGGTTGATGATTGGTTGAATTTAGTTGAGACTGGGTCAAAGCTTAGTTGATTGATTGGGTGAAAGGTTAGTTGATTGATTTAGTTGAGACTGGTCGAGGCTGGGTTGAATGTGTAGTCGAGGTTTGGGATTAAAAGAGTGATTGATATTTGGTCGAGACTAGGTCGAAAGGTTGGTCGAGGCTTGGATGAGCATTGAATTCCACCAATGGCTGGGAAGAATGTTTGATAGATTGGTCAAGGTCGAATGAGGCTTAGTAGTCAGATTGACTGTGTTGATGTCGAATAAGGGGTTTAAAGGTGGCAATAGGACCATAGTCTGGAGTGGAGATCCCAATTTAGGTGATGAGGTTTGAGAAGCATGGATCAGTGTTGATGATTTGTCGAGGAGGTGGTCAAGAGGATCCTTGATGAGAAGGGTATCCTTTCTCTAATGTTGATGAGTGACAGCCTTGAGAGTGCAACAATGCTCAGTGTCATGTCCCAAAGTGTGGTGATAATGACAAAATTTAGAGTTGTCGAACCAAGATGGTCTTGATCTGAGAGTCGATGAGTGGGGCAGTGTTGAAGGCTTGTTGCTAACATGGTCAAGAAGAAAGGTGTCATTCCCCAGACATTGGCAAATGACAACCTTGAGGACACAACAATGCTCAGTGTCATGCCTAGGCATGCGATGATACAAACAAATCTGAGTGTCATCGAACCAGGGTGGTTTTGGTCTGAGAGATTGACATGGTCTGAGAGGCAAGAGTTTGATGCGAGATGACTGCAACAATTGTCGTAACAGCAAGGTATAAGAACCTGTTAATGGGTCTATGTGTTTTGTTGCTGTGGGGGTTGATGACTTTGGTTTGAGAGGCGTTGGTTAATGGTTTGGAGGAGATATATGTTTGAGGGGTTGAGGGAGTAATGGAGGTGACTTTCCTCTATGAGATGTGGGAGTGGGAAGCACTCTTATTAAAGTGGATGGATGCGGGCCCAAGATTGAAGGTAATGATGAAGGTGGGGGAGGAGTCCTCCGATGTGGTCTAGTGGCCTTCTTTGGTTTGGGCTAAGGACCACCATTGTGCGAGGTGAGGTTAGATGCGGGTTTGGGTTCAGATGTGGATGGAGGTGAGAGAGATATAGCAATCTCAGGCAAAAGGCAAGAGGAAACCGTGACTGGGTCTTCCTTGGTCGAAATGGGCAGAGAGACTGGGTCTTCTCTTGGTGGAGAAGAAATAGGAGAGTTTGACTCCTCAAGAGGGCAGAAGGCATGGATGATTGTGCCCTCTATTTGTGTTTGAGGAGTAGGCAAGGTAGGGTCCTCCATTGGTAAGAGGAAAGATGAAGGTGGGGCTAAAGATGTTGGTATGGTTAAGGCGTCCTCCAGTATAAGAGACGTTGATGGAGGACTAACGGGAGAAGAGGGTTCTTTAACCTGTGGAAGAGGTTGGTCAGGGACAAGAGGCAAGATAGTGTTGATTGTGTGAATGTTATGGTCTTGGGAGCTATCGGCCATGGTCTGGATAGGGTTTTGGGTAGGCAGATGATTTGGGAATGGTTGTTTGAAGATATCAATGTGTTGGTTGGGTGGGGCATTCAGGTTATCCAAAACAAGATCCCCCTTATCGATCATGTCTTGGACTATGTTTTTTAAGGTTTGGCAATTATCGATGTCATGGCCATGGACGTGACGAAAGTGACAGAAGTCAGCCTCCCTATACCATGTAGGGAGGGCTTTTAAAGGGTCGAATTGAGGTGGTCGAATCGGAGGGAGATTGAGGACCCCCTGCTTGACAAGTTTTTCCAAAATGAAAGTGTATGATTCTCCAAGTTGAGTGTATGAATGTTGGATGTACCATTGTTGGAATTGTTTGGTGATGCTTGGAAATGTAGAATGTTGAGAGTGATTAGTTGTTATCGAGGATGGTGATCTAATGACCATAGTGTTGGCCACTCTTTTGGGTTTGGAGTGGGAAGAAGAAGGTCTGGAAGAAGAAAGGTCATTGGTTCTTGCGTTAGTATTATGTAATTTGACCTTATCCTCTTCAATGGCACGGAGTTCAAGCTTTCAGGCCATGGTGAAAGCTTCATCAAAAGTGTAGAATGTTTGAATCTGCAAGGTGGAAGAGATGTGCCTAGCACATGCTCAAGAAAAGAGCTCGATGAGCTCAGGTTAAGGCAAGGAGAAAGAGAGCTGGTTAATCAAGCCCCTCCAACGGGTGACAAAATTGACTATTGATTCGTCGTCAAATTACCTGATGGAGTAGAGGTCTGTGATTGAGACTTGTTTGGTGATGTTGATAGAAAAATGGTCGAGAAATAATTGAGCAAGTTGAATAAATGAAAAGATAGAATGTTTGGTAAGAGATTTATACCAGTCAAGGGCGGGGCCAAAAAGCGACATGGGGAACGTGCGTAAAAGTAACACATCATCATGCGCTATAAGGTAGCAAGCATGTCTGAATGCCCGTAGATGTTGTTGCAGGTCTTTCTTACTCTAGAAGCGAGTAAATTTAGGAGGTTCCCACTGGTTGGGGTATGGTCAAATAGAGATGGAAGAATGGATGGGTTCATTGCAAATTTGCTCATATGAGAGAGCATTGCGTGAACCAGAAATAGAAGTCTCAAGATTGGACATTTTATCCATCAGTATCTTGATTATATCTACTGACAGATTGGTGGGTGGAGTGCCTCCTAAGTTATAAGGCACTTGAAAGATATTGAGAGGGGCATACGACGTAGTCAGTTGCGCTTGTAGGGGTGCAACATATGTGTAACTAGTCGCAGGGACAGAAGTGGAGACCAAAGGTGGTTGGGTTATGGAAGTAGAATGCATAAGTTGACTAGATACCACCAAAAGTGGTTGCATGATGGCATTGACAAAGGG
The DNA here is from genome assembly GCA_037957365.1 of Torreya grandis. Taxonomy (NCBI): domain Eukaryota; kingdom Viridiplantae; phylum Streptophyta; class Pinopsida; order Cupressales; family Taxaceae; genus Torreya; species Torreya grandis. The sequence goes on from JARHVA010000865.1 coordinate 761,966, forward strand.
CGAGGTAGACACTCCTACATTTATGGGTGCAAGAGTGTGAGGGGTCAAGACAATCAAGTTTTGGTATGATGTAGAACTTGGTTGAATTGCGTGTGGTTGAGGGGGTAATGGAACCCTGATGGAGGTCGGTCTAAAAATAGATGGGGAGGCCAAACTTTGCGTATTGGCCATGGTCGGGTTAATGGTTGAGGCAAAAGGCTGGGTAGCGGGTGGTGTTAGTGTCATCGCCGCTTCACCCGAAAAGTCTCGCATTGGGTTTCTTGTGAGATAGTTTTGGAGGGTTGTGACATTGAGGTCCAAGAATCTTTCAAAATCTTGGTCCCCTTCAGGGATGATGGAGGTCTGAGTTGGGGTCAGTCGAGTAGGAGTTCTTTCAGTCTCTGAGTGGAACTCCATTATAGGACTGGTTATAGACGGGGAAGGCAGAAGTGATTGATGGCTAGCGTGGTCAAGAAGGGCCTTGGTTTGACTGCGTGTCAAAACCATTCAAGGCAAGAAGGGTCAGGTTCTAGAAATTGTGTTTTTTCAGTTTTAGAAACTCAAAATGTGGTTTTGGCAAAAAAAGGGTTGGGTTTTAGGCTACTATTTTGGGAAAAAAGGACTGTGACAGTGACCGACGTCGATTGAAAAATTGATGTCGATGAGAAAGATGGCCGATGTCAGTCAGATAACTGATGCTGGTGGAGGAAGGTGACCGATGTCGATGGTAAAGTCGATGCTGGTGACTGTGGTTTCCAAAAACTTAAAAATTTTGAATATTCTTGAAAAAAAAGGAAGAAAAACGTCCTCACTAGCTCAAAAAAAACCAGATAGGAACAGAAAAATAGAGAACACAAGCAGGTCCTAAGTGTTAAATCCTAAGAATCAACTTTTAAAATCCTATTGGCTTATGCCTTAAAGTGATGTTTGGGAGGTTGGTTGTTAGAAGGGTCCTAAAAGAGGTAGTCTATGGAGGGTTTCAGGTTTTGTTTAGGCGCTCAAGAGTCTGGGTTAGGTTCTGTACATGGCCTAGTGCTAAGGAGCAAGCTCCCCTCACTTCACGAGCCTAGTGATAAGCTGGTCTCGCTTAGCTAAAATATACTTTCCCTAGAGATTAGACTCTGCCAGAGAATAGAGTGGGCTTTCCCCTTGGTGATGAAATCCAAGTAGGATTGTCGAGACGGGTAAGGTATCCGCTGGGGGATGAAATCCCAGTCGGGCCTTGTCTCAGGTGAGTTTGATGTTTGATTTGGTGCAAGTGGTTCAGTTGTGTAACATAAAGTGGACTACAATTAATTCAATATGCGGTTTACTAATAACTAGGTGTGGACTAAGAAATACAAGCAAGCAAAAATGGAATGCAATGTATTTTTAAGCCCCAAGTCGAAATGTTAAGTTCGGATGAAAACAAGTTGAGAAAGGGTTAAAGAATATGACTTTTGACTAGTCTAGAAATGCAAGAAAAGAAAGAAAAATTATTTTTAATCCCACTTATGATGTCGTTTAGAAGAGAAGAAAGAGGTGAAAAGGGAGAAACCTAATGCACCTATATGAACAGAAAGAAAAGGAACCCAAGGAAGACCCTATGGTCCCACCAAGCGTGCCAGAATGTTTCTACGCTAGATTCACTTTTCACATTCAAGAAAGAGAAATGAGAAACTAAGAAGGAAATGGTAAGGCTTGTATATACCTGGATGAAGTCATGTGCACCATCGTCTAGACGTCATGAGAACTCCTCTTTGGTTGTGGAGGATGACACCTACAAGAGAAAGAGACTAAGACAAAGAAGGCGTTAGATGAGGAGATGGTGGGTTGCCAAGCAAAAGCTTGATCCCAGAAGAAAAATCTTGAGGAATGTCAACCCACTAATCAATAAAAAGGATGTCTGATAAACAGCAGAATGATAAAATACTAAAATGATAAAGACTGAAAAGGAAATGGAAGCAAATGCTTACCTGAATGATGTTGTCAGGCTGGTCACAGTCACCGACGTCGGTGGTCCTACTGGCGTTGGTTAGTCAAGGTCTGTCGACGTCGGTTAGTCTGCCGATGTCGGTTGGGGAAGTGGTCTCTAAGGCTGGCGTCGGTCGGGGCAGTAATCTATGGATGAGGTCTGGACGAGTTTGTGGTCTATGCACAGGGTCTATGGACGTGTAGAATGGTCTGAGGTACTCTGAGGGTCTGTGTCTAGTCTGAGGTAGTCAAAGGGTCTGTGTAGAGATACAGGGGAGTCAAATGGGTAGAATGTCAAATGGACAGAAGGGTAGAGGAGGCCAATAAGGAGATAGGGAAATAAGGATTCGAGTCTAGCCTGGTTGACAGTCTGGTCTGGAGGGTGATATTACTGGAAATCAATAACTGAAAACATAATGAAAACACAAACAATATACATACCTGTGGCCTGCAGAAGGAGTGCTGCTGATACCTATTCTTGTTGTTGATGTAGCATGTGTGGAGGACCTGTTGCTATTGTAGAAGCCTCCTGTGTGAGGGAGAGTGAGAGGTCTGGTTTGAAGAATGGTAGATTGATTGGCAGAGTGGCGGATGGTCAAAGACTCGAAGATTCAAGGATTCAAGAGTCAGATGAAGAGTAGGGGCCAACCATTTGTGATTAGGTCCGCCAGAGGTTAGAAATTCAGTCTAAGTAAAACTGACGTCGGCGATCCCACCAGCGTCGACCGACATTTGACCGATGTCGGTAGGTCGAGAATGAGTAAAAGAGCCACCAAGCCCATTCTCCATCCACCAAGTGCACGATCTGTTGGAGAATTATCGAAGGTTGGGCTAAATACGCACGAGAGTTGGTTAGGCAGTTAAAGAGAAGTAAGAATATTTCTTGGGTGAGTCATAGGGTGGGAAATAGTCCAAGGTGAGGTGTCAGACGAGGTGTTATAGGTGATGTGTCAAAGGGGAGGATATTAATAATAAATTATTATTTTTAAAGTAGTAAGTGCATGGTTTAGGAATGTGTTAGGAATGAACCAAGGGGGAGGATGACCAAGGGTTAGACACAATTTTGGTGTCTACAATCATTAGGATAATCGGTACAAAATTTTAATTAAAATTGATGCCTCAGCTCCCTCAAACTCCAAAATTCCAAAAGTGAATTTTTAAAGCATTGATTGAGTGTAAAAAATGGTATATAGACTAAAATTTCTTTGTTTGGACCACTTTATTATCTTACTTCATCATGGTTAGCATGATTTTTATTTTGAATCATTGTTAGGGAACTTCCCTAGGAATATTGGTCATAATCTAAACCTTAACTTAAACTCCTTCATCCCTCATCCTTCATCCTTCTCTTGGCAAGCCTGCTATACATGTTGCTTCTTTACTTAGGAATGACACTTTTAGGTTTTTAATTTCATTGTTAGGAATTTTGTCCTTGCCTTTATGTCTCCTTTGATTCATTTATGTCCACTTCATTTAATTCATCTTCAACCTACAACTAGTTTCATGTCTCCAATGCATATGAAGGTCTTTTAGGGATAATTGATTATGCATAGACTATATGTGTACCTTTGGTATATCCAAGATCTACTATAACAAATCAATTTAATACATCATTATAATTAATTTTATTTCAATTTTTTCACATACCTCATTATCCATACTAACTCTCTCACCTCATGTCCTTGCTCAGTTTAGACCTGACTATAGACTATATGCCTATTCAAAAAAAGCAAGCCTATAGGTGGGTATTTGTGTGATCCAAGGCTATTCCTTTATTACTCATTGATATCATTTAGGTATTTCAAGTTCATATCATAATATTTTTTGAAAACAATTCCAATTTTCTCTTGGCTTGTCCATGTCTAACTCATTATTCTCTATAAATTCTTGTTTTGCCCTTGAATGCTTGATTATAGGTTACAATAGGACTGTTGTAGGTCATCGTAGGACTATAGGTGAATTTTATACTTGAAACTTGTGTCATTTCTCCTTTATATCATCTTATTCTTTGATTAGTACTTGTAACTCATGTTTTTTGATATATTGGTAGGTCTTCATGATTGAAACCATGCTTGAGATCAAACCTGCCCCTCTTTATTTTAAACACAGTTGTAGGTCTACATTTTGTGGCTTGACTGAGTATAGACCTCACTGGGTGACTTTAGTACATCCTCATCAACATATCCTTATATATTTATCACTTTATATCATTCTTGAACACAACTAACTTGGCATCCTCCTTGCATAGACCAATCTTGCACAGAAACACTGTGTTCCTTAAAACATGCAACCCTCCATCTAAAAACATGTATGTAGGTGATTTGTTGTAGGTGATTATCTTGAATAATCCCTCCTCCATTTTTCATAAATACATTCTATCTCTCATCATGATATTTCCATATCTATTCAATATTATTCATGAACTTGACAATGCCATGATAGATAAACTACACTCTTGAGCTATAAAATATTCCTACTACCAAGTAGGCCTTCATCATACCTCAATCATGTATCTCACCTCTTCCTTTAGGACTATATGTGATCATGTATTGAGGTATATAATAGACTGAGTCATTTTTTATGGTATGTTATGAGTTCATCTCACTTGGACTCATTACTTGATATCTCTTTAAGCATAAACCATTGAATACATGACTATGCACAAGTAGGGTTGGGTGTACGGATAGAGGATTGTGGGTAAATCCTTAGTACCACTTGTCCTTTTGTTCATCATAGTATATTTCTCCTAGGACTAACCATTCTCATATCACTTTCTACTTGCAAACTTGAGGTCTAGGTTCTCATAACCTTAAAGGATCCTTGATGACTTAACCCTCACTTGGCTATAGGTCTTTCTTTAGGTTACTATAGGGTTTTAGATGATCATTAGTATCCATGACTATAGCTCCATTTCCAATGAATTTCCTTGAATCACTAGTTTGAATTAACACCAAAGAAGCCACCTATATGTGGAGGCTTTCTTCATGATGCCATAAATCAATTATAAATCCATGACAATCCCTGTTCATTTTAGATATCACTAAAAAAATTAGTAAAGGAATGCATAGACTTGGAATCCTCCTACATTATTCTCACTTGTTCAAATAACATGGTTCCTTGCAAGGTTAAAACCTCTCCCTTAGAGTTTCTAAATGGAACCATCTAGACTGATCTAGGCCCTCACTTGTCCTTTTATGGAAATTATAAAAAAAAGTTTCAGGGTCACTATTTTCTTATTTTAGGGATTCTGTCCCTAAATTCACATTCATAACATGTCTAACATGCTCAATCTTATCTGACTACTCCAAAAAAAAATAGATATATATACCAAGTTATCATTCAACCATCTTAACTCCATCAAGGTTCTCAAAATATGTATATTCACCATGATAAGTATTTTCAACCCTCTATTAATACCACCTTCTTTTAGGTGCTCATCCTTGAATGTATGACTTGTTGAAGAAGCACTCTCAGATTAAAATTTGTTAGAGAACCCACTTAGAATGGAAACTTGTGAGCTTTTACTTTCATTTAAAATTAGTTTCATGACATAGAACATCTAAAAATAACCTCTAAATATTAAAACATCTGATTAACAACTCACACTTTTCTTAAAATTGCTCTAAGAGACCACTCAAAAAAATAGTGAAAAGAATGAGGTTTTATGCTATAAGTACCTTCCTATAATGATTTATCAAATCATACCATAATTAAAATGATACTAATGACTCCTAAAAACTTGTTTACTGAGATTGAAAAATAGGTCCAAGAACAAACCCCTCTTATAGGCACAAGCTATAGTGACCTATTGTCACTCTTAGTGATTATTCATAAATATGGGGGAACTAATCCATAAAAAAATTATATTAATTTAAATATTACCTAGACCCCTAATAATTCCCAAATTTTTATATCCTAACTCTCTATCCTCTTCTCATATCGAGCATTTGAAAACTACCCTTCTAGGCATGCAAGAAAGGTCAATATTGGAGCAAAGTTGATTTTTGAAATTTTTTCACCCAAAAATTATTATAAACCATTGATATGACTTGTAAGGACATAATTAATCCTCTCTGATGTTTTTCTCATAAAAATCCTTTGAAAATCAAAAGAATGCCTCAAAAAGGCCTATTTTTGCACTGAAAAGGTTATTTTCACCAAGGAACTTTGAATGAAATGTTGTAAAATGTTTTCTTGAGTATTTAAAATGTTTTATGAGGTAAATAAATATGATCAAGATTATTCCTGATCATATATGATCAAAACCTTCTCTAAATGGTACAAAATGGTCAGATTTGCATAGAAATGAGTCATGAAGTTAGTCCAGAATGTGATCAACTTGATTATCCATTTTTAGGAATGTAATGACCTTGAAACGTGCTATGAAACTCAACAAGACAAAATATAATTGTATTCAAATTTTTGAATGGTAGGGGTGACAATTTGACTTATGAAGTCAAAATTGTCAATACTAATTCAAGAGCAAGCTTTATAAACTACCAAATAGAGGATAGATTTGTCCTAAATCATAACACCTCAATTACAGCCAAAACAAGGTCAAAGATTGGATATTTTGTAGATTATCAAGATTTATATACACCTCCAATTAACCCCCCTTCAAGGAAACAAGGTATGGATGCAAATATGGTAGCCTCTACGAGTCGTGCATCTCTTCAAAATCAGAACTTGGGAAAGGTGATCAAACCTTCATTGCCTCAAGATCAAGGTACTACATTACCTCCAAGGATGAAATAAAAGGATATTGTATCCCCTTATAATATTATTGATTCCTTGAAGAACAAAAAAATAAGCATATCCCTTTGGGAGGTACTCCATTTGCTTGGTCAAAAGGAGTTACTCCAAGAGCAGTTATCCCAAGTCTATATTTCCCCCTAACTAGAAAATCATGTTGGTGTAGCCCTCACAAATACACATACTCATATTTTTGAACCTTACACGAAGTCTTAAAAACCCCCACCTTTCTATCTTACCCTCATTTTGGGAGATATGTTGGTCCATAATTACATTATGGATAGTGGGACAAGCACTTCAGCGATGCCTAAATTATTTGCAGACAAGTTAGGATTGAAGTATGAGCCTTATATCAAAGGATTTTTGTATATTTATGGAACACCAACCAATTATATAGGGCTCATCAAATTCTTTAAATTTATTTTTTTGTGATTGCCCAAGTTTTATAATTCTACAAGACATAGTGGTGGTGGGTCTACCTGCACACTTTGCCATTTACCTATCAAAAGACTTCACTACTAAGATAGGATGTTATGTTATTGTTTATTGGTCTTTCTTGGATTTTATAATGAGGTATGGAACTAAAATGAAGACAATGACACATACATTGGCCAAGTTATACATTAAACCATATGTGGAAACTAGTTCCAATCTAAACTGCACTATCAATGATTAAGAGGAACATGTCATAGATGATGGAGAATCTTCCCCTCTTGTAGGTATTTTTGATCTTTTATTAGATGAATATGGTGTTGAGACCTATGAGTATTATCTCTATGATTTCATGAAAGAGACTGGTTTGGGGGTGTATTGCCTACATGAGGAAGGAACACCTATACCTTAACGTACTAATGAGGAGGATGAGAGTGATGGAATGTGGGAGATGTTATTTGATGGTTTAGGGAGTAAGATAGATGTAGGCACTAGTGTTATATTGGTTTCTCCATCTAAACATTATTATTATTCCTCATATAGATTTTATTTTAGTTTTAACTATAATATGGCCAAGTATGAAGACCTTATTCATAGACTTCAATGGGAAAAGAGGAAGGGAATTAAGAATTTGGAAGTGTATAGGTATAGTGAGTTGATTGCACACCAAATAAGGAATATGAGTGCCAAAAATAACCTTCTTGTTAAGTCTTATTTTTGAGTATAGAGAACTTTAGGGCTATCACATGACCATGGTGGTATATTTTGGGGGCTTAGAGAACTCCACAAATTTGGGGATCACATTTTTCATATACTCCACATGTAAGTGGAATATTATTAAATGTTTATTTAATAATTTTCATGTTGACTTCCTTGTTTATTGGAATTAGGATTGATTTCCTTGTTTTAGGGAATTAATTGTTAATTAAATAATTTCCATGTTATTGAAAGTGGGATTGACTTCCTTATTTTTAGGAATTTAATTGTTATCTCATCATTACTTGGAAACCCTTTTGGAGGAGGAAAGATAAGGATGGTGTGTTTCTTTCTATGAGGCATTGTGGATAAGCATGACTAGATAAGGATGGTTGTTTCCTTGTGGATAACGCTTATCTGTGATAATCATGGCATTTTTTTCCTCTTGGGCTTATCTCTTCCTCTTTTGTATATATATAGGGGGTTGTGTGACTTTGGAGATTGATGTTTTATTTTACATGGTGTGGTATAGCAACTTATGGGATGTTATTATATAGGTATAGGTGTGGCATAGCATATGTGGATTATTGTTGATAGATTTCAAATTTGGATGAAACATTTAAAGAATTCTTTTGTGAATTTTGGAGGAGATATTCTATCTCTGTGAGAGGTTTTCTTGGAGACTTTGTAATCTTGTTTTGTTACAAATTTTATTGATGACTTTCTTGGTGGGTGTATCCCACATTAGGTGAATCATGGTATACCTATGTTATGTGTGATTTTTTTTTTAATTTTCTCCATTTAGCAAACCTTAACTATGATTTGAGGAATTGATTCCATGATGCAAGTAATGCATAGAGAAATTTGATTTTACACATTTAAAATCTGGTTTATGTGTTTTAAATTAAGATTTTATGGTGGATTAAATATAATTTGAATTCATTTAATTCCTAACAACTAGTATCAAAGATTTGGCGGTGTTCTTTTTGAAGTGGTAAATCATAGGAAGGGTTATTAGCTTGAGTGGGAGCTATGGGAGAAGAGATCAGATTCAGAGTTGATAAATTTGATGGCAAAAATTTGTGTTTGTGTAAAATGCAAATGAAATATTAATTTAATTAGAAGGAACTTCAACTCCCCTTGGAGGGGAAAGGAGGACAACCTGTAGCTATGAGTGATGTAGATTGGACATTTCTTGATAGGAAGGCATTGAGAACCATACGCTATGTCTTGCATCTTATGTTGCATTCAACATTTTAGATGAGAAAACTACAAAGGATCTCATGGATAAACTTGGAAATTTATATGAGAAACCTTTAGCTTCAAATAAAATATCTATTATGAAAATATTATTTAATATGAAAATGTCTAAGAATGGTTCTATTTCTAGTCATTTAAATGATTTTAAAATGGTTGTAAGTATGCTCACCTATATTGGAATTAAATTTGATAATGAAGTTAGAGCTTTGTTGATTTTTTATTCTTTACCTAATAGTTGGGATAGCTTGGTTATGGTTCTAAGTAACGTAGTCCTTACCAAGAGAAGTTTAAATTTTGAGAATGTTATAGGTGTGATTCTTAGCGTGGAAATGTGAAGGAAAAAGACTAGTGAGTCATCTTCAAGGAATGATTTGACTATTGAAACTAGAGGGAGGCAAAAGGATAATAGCAAAAGAAACCATGGAAAGTCAAAAGGTATATCTAAATCCAAATCTAGAGTCAAGATGATACGTTGACATTGTGGGAAGAGTGGACACTCAAAGAAATATTATTGGACACTTTGGGATAAGAATGTGAACAAGGAGGAAATTAATGAGGTAAATGTGACATTAGGTAAATCATGTCAAGATGACTTAATTATTTTTATAGATAATTTTTCTGAGTCTTGGGTATTAGATTCAATTTAGGGGATTCTTTTCATGCCACCCCACATAGGTATTATTTTAGTGATTATGTTCAAGAAAAATTGGGACATGTTTATCTTGGTGATGATGAACCATGTGAAATACTAGGGAAAGGTTGTGTTCAAGTGAAAATGTAGAATGGGAACACTTGGCTACTTAAGGATGTCAAACATGTGCCTCTGTTGAGATGGAATTTATTTTTAGTGGGTCAATTGGGAAGTGAGGGTTTTTGGTAATGTTTAATATAGATTCTTGGAAAGTTACCAAAGGTGCTCTTGTAGTTTCAAGAGGTAAGAAATTTGGTACTTTATATTTGACTAGTAGTGTTGATTCTTGTGATTTAGTTGTTGTAGATGGAAATGTAACCATGTGGCACTACAGGCTTGATCATATGAGCCATAAGGGCATGGAGATCTTAAAATAAAAATTATTAGGATTAAAATAAATTGATTTAGACTTCTATGAGGATTGTGTGTATGAGAAATAGAAGCAGGTTAAGTTCCTAAAAGTTGGACCGACAAAGAAAGAGCATAAGTTTGAGTTGGTACATTCAAATGTATGGGGACTAGCTCAGGTATCTTCTATTGGTGATTCAAATTATAATATCACTTTTATTAATGATGCAATTAAGAAAGTTTGGGTTTATTGTATTAAAAATAAATCTAATGTATTTAACACTTTTAAAAATTGGAAAGCATTGGTTGAGAATGAAATAGGTCTCAAGTTGAAATGTCTCAGATCAGATAATGGAGGTGAGTATTTTAGTAATGATTTCTTTGATTATTGTTCTAATAATAGAATCCATAGGAAAAGGATGGTCATAGGAACTCCATATTAGAATGGGGTATCTGAAAGGATGAGTAGAATAATAATGGAATGTGTTAGGAGTATGAGGTTACATGTAGGGATGCCTTTATAGTTTTGGGTAGAATCAGTTAGCATAATAGTTTATCTAATTAATAGAGGAGCTTCTATGCCTTTGGATGAAGGCATTCCTAAATATACTTGGTTTGGTAGGAATGTTGATTATTCTTTTCTTAGATTCTTTGGATGTGAGGATTTTGCTATTATTAATAAAGAGGATAAGACCAAGTTACAGGCAAAATCAAAAAAATACACATTTGTTGGTTATGGTGAGGATGACTTTGGTTTTCATTTATGGAGCATTAGAGATAAGAAAATATTTTGATCTACATATGTAATATTTAATGAAAAATTCATGTATAAGGATTAGTTGTAGGATCAACTACAAGAATAGCTATAAGAATAGAAGGAGAACACAATACTAGATGACATTATGGATGGCAAAGTATCGAATGAATCAATTCAAGAACCTTCTACACAAGGACCCCAAAATATTATGGTAATAAGTTTATATAGGGTAATAAGAGAACCTAAACATTCTTTTTCTTCTTTGAATTATTTATTACTCACTGACAACCAGAGTGTTATGAGGAAGCAATGCAGGTAGATGCTAGGAAGAAGTGGGAGCAATCCATGGATGAGGAGAATAGATCTCTCATGGAGAACCAAACATGGGATTTAGTAAGGATACCCAAGGGCAAGAGTGCATTACCAAATAATTGGTTATACAAAATAAAAGAAGAAGATGAAGGAATAAAAAGGTATAAGGCTAGGATGGTAGTCAAGGGGTTTACACAAAAATTAGGTATTGATTTTGATGAGATTTTCTCCTCTATTATAAAAATGACTTCTATTAGGATTAATATTTGTTTCATTGTAGTTCAATATTTGAACTTAGAATAGTTATATGTGAAAACTACTTTTCTTCATGGTGATTTGGATGAAGAGTTTTATATGAAGTAGCCATAGGGATATGAGGTCAAAGGGAAGGAGAACTATGTGTGTAGACTAAAGAAGAGCTTATATGGCCTGAAACAAGCTCCAAAACAATGGTAAAATAAATTTTATTATTTTATGTTAGAAAGAGGTTATCAAAGGTATAATTATAACCAATACATGTACATCAAACATTTTGATGATGGTTATTTTATTATGTTATGCTTGTATGTGGATGACATGTTAGTTATAGGAAAGAACATACAGCATATTCATTTACTCAAAAAACAACTTAGTGACTCCTTTTCTATGAAGGATTTAGGTGCAATAAAGAAAATCCTTAGTATGAGGATTACTCATGATAGAAAAGAGAAAATTTTGATTTTATCCCAATCAGAGTATGTGAAGAAAGTCTTGGAAATTTTTATTATGTTGGACGCTAAATATTTTAGTACTCCTTTGGCAGGACACTTTAGATTATCAAAAGAGCAGTGTTTAAGATAGAGGTTAAAAATATTAAGATGTCCAAGGTACCTTACTCATCAACAATTGGTAGCTTGATGTATGTCATGGTTTGTACTAGGATCGATATTGCCCATGCAATGGGAGTTGTGAGCAGGTATATGTGTGATCCTAGTTATGAGCATTAGCAAGGAGTGAATTGTATTCTTCGATACTTGAGAGGAATCATGGATGCTACATTGTGTTATGGTAGATCAAATACCACTTTGTATGTTTATGTGGTCTTAGATATGATAAGGGATATTAATAGTAAGAGTATCATGGGTTATATATTTACTATTAGAGATATAGTGGTTAGTTGGATTTCCAAGATACAGAAGGTTATGGCTTTGTCAACCATAAAGGCTAAGTATATTGCTGCCATAGAGGCTATCAAGGATATGATTTGGTTACAATAGTTGTTTTGAGAGTTGGGTCATGAGCACAAAGTTGGGAGACTACTTAGTGATAGTTAGAGTGTCATTCATTTGGAAAGGAACTTTTTTTCCACTCGAGGACAAAACACATTTAATTACATTATCACTTCATCAAGACAACTTTGGAGGAGAACTTAGTGAATATGGATAAAATTCATACTAGCCATAATCCTATGGATATGATGACCAACATGGTCACATTGGACAAATTGAGACTATGTACAGATTTGGTTGGTCTTAGTGGTCATGAAGCAGTGATAGATTATGTTCAAGAGAAACAATCTCCAAGTGGGAGATTGTTGAGTGTGGATCCCTTTAGGGCTATCACATTACCATGGTGGTACATTTTGGGGGCTTAGAGAGATCCACAAATATGGGGAACACATTTTTCATGTACTCCACATGTAAGTGGAATACTATTAAATGTGTATTTAATAATTTCCATGTTGACTTCCTTGTTTATTGGAAGTGGGATTTATTTCCTTGTTTTACAGAATTAATTGTTAATTAAATAATTTCCATATTATTGAAAGTGGGATTGACTTCCTTATTTTTAGGGAGTTAAATGTTATCTCATCATTACTTGGAAACCCTTTTGGAGGAGGAGAGATAAGGATGCTGTGTTTCTTTTATGAGGGCTTATGGATAAGCATGATTGGATAAGGATGGGTATTTCCTTATGGATAAGCATGGTGTGTTTTCCTCTTGGGCTTATTTTTTCCTCTTTTGTATATATAAAGGGGGTTGTGTGACTTTGGAGATTGATGTTTTATTTTGCAAGATGTGGTATAGTAGCTTATGGGATCTTATTAAATAAGTACAGGTGTGGCATAGCATATGTGGATTATTGTTGATAGATTTCACATTGGATCAAAAAATTAGAGAATTATTTTGTGAATTTTAGAGGAGATATTCTATCTCTATGAGAGGTTCTCTTTGGAGAGTTTATAATCTTGTTTTGTTACATATTTTATTGAGGACTTTCTTGGTGGATATAGCCCCCATTAGGTGAACCATGGTATACATGTGTTATATGTCATTGCTATTTTTTAATTTTATTCATTTAGCAAATATTAACTGTGATTTGAGGAATTGATTTCATGATGCAAGTAGTACATAGAGAAATCTGATTTTACACATTTAAAATCTGGTTTGTGTGTTTTAATTTAAGATTTTATGGTGGATTAAATCTGGTTTGAATTCACTTACTTATAATCATAGGGTATGGGATTTATTTGAAAACTTTAGTGCATTCAACATACAACCAATCCTAAGAGAACAAAATAATCATGATCATAGGTTAGCTGTAATAAGGGCACAAATTGACACACCTAATGATATAAATAAAGGAAGAAATTAGTCACATATCAAGGTCATTATGAGGTACTCTGTTCCTGACAATGAGATCTATTTCCAAGTGTTTTATAGTGACTAGTAAATTATACAATTCTTGCAATAGGTGGTTGAGTTCTCTTAAAGAAATAAGAATAAGTTTCATGATCAGTATGAAGATTAGATTTTATAGCTAAGAAAAAACAAGATACCTAAGGTATTGGTCACTCTAGAAATCATCTTCAATGAGGATGACCAAAAGAAGAAATAGAAGGTGGACATGTACACAAAGGAGGAGAACTATGAAAAGGTCTTAATTTTCAAAGACAAACTCCTTAAACTAGGCAAGGTATGGTCTCCATCTAAAAAATAAGCATTCATTGAGTTGTTTAGAGAATTCCATGATATATTTTCTTGGGAGTGTAGGTATCTAAATGGGTTTGACCCTAGCCTAGCCCACCATACTATTGAATTATATCTTGGAGCCAAACTAGTTACACAAAATCAAAGGCCTATTAACCCCAAAGTTAAACAACTCATGAGAATAGAACTCACCAAACTAATTGAGTCTAAGATAATTTTTCCTATCAAGAACTCAAGTTGGGTAGTTAATCTTGTGTCTGTTATAAATAAGAGTGGGGAAATTAGACTTTGTGTGGACTTTAGCAACCTAAATAGGGTGTCACTAAAATATAATTATCCCTTAACCTCTATGCAGTAGATCTTGTAAGTTTTTTTAGGTTCCCAACACTTCTCACGCCTAGATAGGCATTCTGGTTACAATCAGATTTTGGTTAATGAGGATGATTAGTTTAAGATAGCCTTTACTATGAAATGGTAAACCTTTTCTTATAGTAAAATGCCTTTTAGTTTGTCAAATGTTGGTGCCACTTTTTAGAGGGAAATGGACATGTATTTTGAAGGCCTAATTAATGAGATATTGCTAGTGTACATTAATAATATAATTGTGTTCTCAAAGGATGAAAATGACCACATGAAACATCTTAGGAAATTTTTTGATAGATGTAAACAATATGGGGTTTCCCTTAACCCAAAGATGTGCACTTTTTCTATCTATAAAGGTAAGCTTCTAGGACACATTATTTTCAAGGATGGCCTAGACATTGTACCTGAGAGGGTAGATGCTATTCCAAGCCCATCATTGCCCTTATACAATATATGAATCCAAATATTCTTAGGTAAGATAAACTTTGTGATAAGATTAATACATGGTTTTGTATCTTTTTGAATCCTATCATAGCCATGTTAAAAAAGAATAAGGTTTTTACTTTTACTAAGGTAAAAATAGTTTTGAATCCATTACAAAAGCAATTTCCCAATCTCCCACTCTCTTAAATCCTAATTTATTTTAGGAATTCATGTTATATACATTTTCTAACCTTGAAACTATTTCAACTATGCTTATGTTAAAGAATGATGAGGGTGTTGAACAACCTATTACATTTTTTAGCCAAGGTTTGGAGGATTATGAAGACAAATACACATTTGCAAAGAAATAATTCATTGTTATTGTAAGAGGTTTAAATAAGTTTAGACACATGGTTTCCAATAATAAAAATCACCTCATGGTCTCTCATCCTAGCACCAAGGAGTTCCTCTTGAGTAAAGACCTCAATGAAAAAAGAGCAAGGTGGATTACAAAAGTCATGGAGTATGATGTTGACATTAAGGTGACCAAGTTGGTAAGCGGTAAGGTTTTATGTGAGCACTTGGATTCAGATATTCATGAACCAAAAGATGAATTTTTAGCTAATCAACACTACCCTCAACTAGCTGATCTCACACCCCTACAAATTTGGACACAAGACATCATCAAATTCCTCCACAATATAGGTGGTCATTTCTCTTCAAGGACCATAGCTACAAATATCATGAGGGTAGGATAATATTGGTATATCCTCTTCAAATATTGTTGTGTTTAGGTAATAATTTGTCCTCAATGTGTTTTCTTTATAGGCAAACAAAAACTTTTAGCTCTTCCATTGAGACCGATTCAAGTGGATCAGCCCTTCATGCAATGGGGTCTCAACTTTATTGGCATGATTAATCCTCCATCAAGTGTTTTCCACAAGTGGATCCTTACATTAAATTATAACTTTAAAAGATGGGTTAATGCATTTTCATTGAATGAGGCCAATTAGAATTCCATTTTGGATTTTTATGAAGGTATTACTACAACGTTTGGAACTCCCTCTACCATATTTTTAGATAATGCACTTTATTTCATGGGTGTTAAGATAATTTATTGGTTAAATAGAAATGGCATATATATATATATATATATATATCATTCAACTATTACCCTCAAGGTAATGGGTTATTTGAGTCTACTAATAAGAACCTAATCAGGATCATCAAGAGGACTTTGGAGAACAACCAAAGAGCTTGGCATACTAAGTTGAATACATCCCTATGGACTAATAGGATCACACCTAAAATATCCATTGGTAACTCCCCTTTTATTCTTATTTATTAAAGGGAAGCTATACTATCCATATCCTAAGATCTGATTACCTTAGAGTTGGCACATTAGTTAGAATTGATTAAAAACACTCCAATGGAGCTGAGGTTCACAAAATTGATGGAGTTGCAATAGACTAGAGATAATGCTCACAAATCCATGGATCATTATCAAGTGATAATGAATAAGCCCTTTTATAAAAAATCAACTCTAATAATTTCCTAATAGGTTGATATAGTACTAAAGTGGGATGAGGACATAGCAAAGCCTAGGAGACACACCAAGTTTAACACTTTATGGAGTGGGACATACATCATCATCAAATGTAAGAAAAAAAATTCATTCCAATTCGAAAGAATGGATGGGTAGGATTTATAACTATACCTATAAATGGGATCCATTTAAATCCTTGTTACTGATGATATGAAGGTTACTCATGTACATAAGTAGGTGTGTGGTGTGTGTTGAATAAGTGCATATGCACATTTGTTTTTTTCCTTTTTGTTTGGTGTGTTTTTCCATATATTTTGAATGTTTTTTATCTTGGTGTGGTTTGGTGTGTTTAGGTTATATTTTAGCTTTATATAGTTTAATTTCAAATCTTATCTACCTTGAATCCATCACCTAATGGTTAAGGAAATGTTATTGGTCTAGCAGCCTAATAGGTAGGCTACCCCAAAAAGTCACCAAAAATGTTATCAAAATATGACATCATTTTGACCTTTAAGTTTAGGTTTGTTTCTTATTTATTTTTCCTAGAAGTTTTTATGTGTTCTCATATCTTACTCATCCCTTGCATTGTTAAATCATGAGTTCAAACCCATTTCTAATCACCTCAGAGAAGTTAAGGTTTCTTAGAAAAAAAATTTGGTATTTAAGGATGATAAGGTTTCTATTGTGGCTAATGGAGGTATTTTAAAATATTATTCCTTGCATGGTTTTCAAAAGAGGTGAACAATATTCCATATGAGTTCTTGTAGGGTCTTGGTCAAATGAAGTGTCCACTCCATGAGGTCATCTACTTTTACTAGTCTTCTCCACACTTAAAAAATGCTTCTTAAGGATTCTAGAGCCATTTCCAAGATGAGTATGAAGTATGGTACGTACAAGTGATACTTTTAAAGCATGTAAATATATTTTCTAACATTCCTAATATCAGAGTAAATTATAGGTTAGTTAGACCTTGAAGGTTCAATGCTTAAGGAAGGAGAAATTAAGCTAAAAGGGGAAATTTTGATCACTTCTATGGTCATATTCAAGAGTGAACATATTATAAGTAACTTCCCACACTCCTAAATACTTTTCAATGTTTAGAGAGATTTCATAGGTCCAAAAATGGCAAGATATTTAGGTTATACTTCATCTGGTCTCTTAACAACCTTGTAAGGGTGATGTCTAAATGATTATTTTGTATATAATATAGAGAGATGGTTCTTGATCTCTTCACCAAGTATGGGGACCCCAATGGGCTTGATATTCATGTCACTTATCTTTGGTTCAAACTCTTGTTCTTTATGAACAAATTTTAAGAAATTAAAGTGCTTGGGGAAGGCTCTAAAACTCATCACCTTGATTTCTTGGAAGTCTTATTGAAAATATGAAATCATTATTGCAAAATAAATGTTGTAGGATATTGAAAAGGATCTGATAGGTCTTATATTGCCATCATATAAACTCATATAGTGCATACAAATGTAGGAGACCTCTATGTTTCTTCAAGATTATAGATTTGTCTCACTAGGTGATAGGCATCAATGTAACTAGTGAGCATTGTTGACACTCTATGGTCTTGGAACATGAACACCTCAAAAATGACCCAAATAAACCCTATAATATTTCAATAATGTCTCATGATGATATTTTTCTTAATGACTCAGTGGTTAAGGGGATAGTGCACCTATAACTAGCCCTTTTGAGACACCTACAAATGATACATGTAGGAGTTGGGCTAAACACACTACTAAACATTATATATATTCAAGTGAATAAATGAGAAATAGGTGCCTATGATACCATCCATTGATAAAATTATGTTTATTCCATGGATTAAGTGCCATTATTTGACTAAGCAAAGCACTTATAGTTGTAATCTCAATTTGGGCTTATTATAAGGTTTCAAGAAGGATCTCATACATTGCAGGCCATATAGAAGTTATGAATTTTAAATATAGAATGGGTAATAATATCCAAAATTCATAATGATCATCTATATTTATCAAGGTGATATGATAAGACTATCAAATAGATTTAAGGACCCCGTCATGAGGTACAATTACATAGCTTTAGACCACTGGCCTAGATTAACCAGACGTGAGGGAGATTGAGTTTTGAGGCCCTCATAAGCATTATTACACTATGTGAATGGATACATATTTTGGTTATGATTGGACCAAAATATTCATGGTTACCTAAAATTGATGCAAGCAACAAGTATACTCATTATTTTATCTCAAACCTTGCTCATTACATTGGCAAGTGGTAGTCTTGATACCAAGGGATTTATTTGAACCCAAAACATAAGGTAAGCATATAAAACCCCCATGAAGGGCCCTTTAGATGATACATAATAATATCTAGGGTATCAATACACTTTCAAGTTACACAAAACCTCAGTTTTCAATCCAAATTCCCTTGAGGGCTAGCAAGGAGGTGACAGACCTTAAACCCCTAGTCCCCTAACTAGTGCACCAAATTCATACAATGGAGTAATAATCATTACCAAAAAATTTATAATCATGAATAAGATTGTTTTTTAGGTGTATGAGTATCTCCCATTATTAGAATTGAGTTTTGATTCCTAAAACCCAAATTATACCTCTCTTGAGTTCAAAAAAGCTAAGTCTGCCACCTGAGGAGTAGCTTCACACACTCACACCATCTCTCACACTTTTCATGGTAAACTAAGACAGTTGGAATAGGTGGGTGGATTATTAATTAAGGTTATTATTGACACTGGAAAGTGTACCTAATTGGTAGGAAAATGGATTCCTACCCTCTCCCCGCAACATGGAAACCCCTCTCTCGCCTATGGGACGGCGAAGCAGGAGAGGAGAGTCTCTAGGTATGGGCTAGTTCCCTCTGATGTATCTTGCTTGTTTTAGGCAGTGCAAAAATATAGATATATAGATATACTGGGGGGATGAAAAGGGAGAAGAAAATGTATGAAAACAAACTTCCTACTCTAAAGAGGTGATACACTAAAAATAGAAATGACCTTCCCACCTCCACACTCAGGACCAAACAAAACATACATACACTCAGATTTGGCAGAAAAGACCAGGTCTCTAGAATGATAAGGAGGTTCTTTATGGAAAGCACAGGAAATAGGGACTCACCAAGGTGCTGAGAAATACACACTGTAAGTGACCTCACCTATTTTATACCTCCAAAACAAAACTCTACTCCTGGCAGCAGCAGACAGTGGCACTTTTTAGATCACAGGTTTGCTGGTGTTGAACCTGTGAGAGCATCAAGAGATAATGACTGGACACAGACCAACATTCAAGTCATACTCTGCACAATCTATCCAAATAGAGGTAAAAACTGTCTTTTATTGATTTAGGTGGAAAATTTTTAGAGTTGTGCTCTTTACAAAAGTGAGAAGATTCAAATGAATGACCAAGTCTGCGTATTTATATGGAAAGAGCCAAGAGGAGTCAAGGGGTAGCTTGAGTCTCCATTGGGAAGAGGGAAAAACACTATAGATGACATCATAAGTCTACTATGACCATGCTTGCTACCTCATTTTACGTGTTGGTCTACTCCTCTAGTAGCTGGGTGGGCCTTTTCCTGTGTTCTGCAGGGCTTTTTTGCTGCTTGATGTTGTGGGCAGCGAATTTTCCACCCATTGCTATGGATAGCATGCGGCAATTTTGCCAACGTTGGCCGATTTGGCTATCAAGTGTAGAAATTTTGTTGATGTCAGTCGAGTAAGCTACTTAGCGCGACAATTTTGCCAATGTCGGCTGAGTTTGCAGCCTTTCTTTTCTCTGCTTGTGTTGTGAGCGGTAAATTTGCTGCTGACTGCATCTGTTTGTGCTCTCATTTTACCTGCCAATGTTGTGGGTGGTGATTTTGCCACCAACTACATCATTCTTGTAAATGTCTGCCCTCCTTTTGCCTTAGTGTTAAGTGCCCCAGCTTTTTCCTCTTTCCTTTTGTGAACGTTTGAAGACTCTACCTTTTGCTACCGTGAATGCCAACAAATGAGGCTAATGAGATAATGCTTTGAAACGGAGCTGTTGAACCCTGAAGACAGACCTTGCAACCCAAAATTAACTGGCCATGCAAAGTAGGTGTAGAAGGTGACCAAAATTTTGCTTGAGGGGCAAAATTGGGTCAACAAATTGGTGACTCACAGGGGAAGCGTGCCTGCTATGCTTAGAACCTAGTTGCCTTACATTCCATTGGGTGCAGATTCAGATGGTGACTTTGAAGAGAGTTCTCAACAACTTTGATAATCCCAGAATCAAAATACATAGAATTTACCCCCAAACAAAGGGAAACACACAAGGCTAAAAATAGCTACCTATGCAACTGCACTTAGGGAAAATGAGAAAGCAATTGAAAGCAACCTATTATATACAGCTAACTAAGAATGTTCACATCCCTCCCAAATCGAAAGGAAAATTTCTTAAGTCCCCTTCCTAGTGAAAAGACTTATGGTGGTAGGCAAGTGGCTAAAAGAGAATGAGACTTGGTGACCTACTCCTCTTGCCTATCACCTGAGTTGGCTGGAAACTAAGAGGATCAAAATCAAACATGCCTCTAATATATACGTATTCTGATTGTTTCAGGAGGCCTGTTGGATGTTGATCCTTCAACTTGGTGCTCTCCACCAAGAAATCAAATGCTACCGGCTCATCACCAGAAGCTTCCTGATACGCATCATGGACTGGCTTGTTCTCTTCTACCTCATGCTCGGGTTCCATGGTATGGCCATCTTCCTTGATGGCTTCAAAGAAGAAAACTTTAGATTCACCAACCTCTTGAAGGGGTAAATCTAAAAAACTACAGCCTCTTTACATGCTTATTAGAAACCCAACACTGTCCTCATCATTTTTAATTAGCTCACACCCTATTTGGAGAATAATATAGCCTGCTCTAAAGAATTCAAACAAATCATTCAAATCATGAACAAAAGGCTATCCATGCTCTTCCATATCACTCTGTTTGATTTTGTCCTCGTTTGCGATCATGAAGTCTCCCACATCAGTCACACACTGAGCATAATCCATATCAGGCAAGGCCTGATAGCTTTCTTTAAAATGTGTAGGTGGGGTGTGTTCAGACATAGAATGTGTTGTTTGGTCTGAACCATCCATCACACATTCATTGAGGATTTTCTCCTTGGACTCCAATTTTGCAATTTGCCTATCTAAATCTTCTTGGAAAATCCTTTCCCAAAAGTCATAATCATTAGCAGGGGTGGGAGTAGCCTCTTCTTCTTTGAGAATTAGACTGAAAACTTCCTCCTCTTCCTCCTTGTTCCAAGATTCAACTATTTGCGTCCAGCTCACGATCCTAGGATTGGACTCTTACTTTTGTGAGCAGGCAGCAATTTTATCATTTTCAAGTTCCTAGGCTGATTCATGATGCTCCTCTTTCCAGCTTGGAATTTGGAGATCATGTCGAAAGACTTGAGGAGGCTGGGAAAAAATTGGGAGGGTCTACTCATGCGTAGGGAAATTTGTCTGAAGAGAGGCATGCTAGAAAGCTAGGTGCACGGGATTGAGGGCAGAACTGATTGGTGCATTGGATGAGCCAGAATGAGCAAGTGCCATCTCATAGAAAGGATTTGGCACACAAAGGGGAGATTTTTTTAAAGTAGGAGGGGGAAGACCTTGGGCCAAAACTTCTTGATTTTTGTCCCTCCACTTCACCAATGCTTCATCAATATTGAAATTAGCTTGTGGATCAGTGAAAGGAATACCTTTTGGCGTTGGTTATTCTTCAACGTTTGAAAACTCCACCTCTTTCTCTTTCAACAATGTCATCTTCTTCTCTAGTTCCTTAATCCACTTAGCTAGAGCATCCTCACTTTTCATTTCTTCATTTTGGATGACATCTTTCTCCTCTTTGCCGTCCCATGACTCGACCACTTTGTTCCAGCTCAAGCAATTTGGGCTAGGCATTTCCTTTGGGGATGATGGGGCCTCAATGTGAGAGGATAGCAAAGATTTCAATTCCACTTCCCTTGATGCCAGAATGGACTGCCACATCTGAAGATTTGCCAACTCGATCTATTTATCAAGATTAGCCTTAAACATAAGGTTCGCTATTTCAGAATTTTCCTCAATGCGATTGAGGAACTAACTTTGACAAGGTCAACTTGGCTCAAGAGCAAGGGTTGTATATGACTGATATGATGCTTTGGGCAGTGAGTATGTAGGTTGATAGACTTGGTAAGGCTACCTCTCATGCACACTTAGCTTCTCCTCCATGGATGCAATTAAATCGCTCACATCCAGCATCTCATATAAAAGTCTGTGCCAATTTGCTCTTTCAATAGGAGCCCATTCTTTTTTTACTTGATCTAGTGCATTCCTCACTTGTTGGACAACATGATCAAGAATTTCTTGGCTGCATCCCTTTTTGGTGTTAAGATCAATTACATATTTGTCGTATCCCAGTAGTGCTTGCTTGAAAGTAGAAACGGGTTGATGGGCAAAGAGACTGGGCTGAGTGGAAGAAGCAACATACTGAGAAGATTTAGTGTAAGGCTGATATTGCTCATAGTAGGGTTGAGACTGGCCATGTTGGGTGTGATAAGGACGATAGCCATGTTGGCTAGAAAAAATAGAGTCCATGACTCAAAATGATGGAGATTACACAAACCAAAATGCATTTCTAGAGGTACTAGGCTGCTTAACCAGCAGATTAAACTCAGAGTCACTAGATGCTGAAGAATTTCAATTTGTTGTAACAGGACTAGCATCAATCCTAAAACTCTATTGCGTTATCAAACTTGAGGTCCCACTAGGTGTGCCAAAACTGTTGACGTGCACGGTGCTAGAAAAGAAAGATTTTGCATTAAAAAACACAGTCCCACCAGGCGTGCCAAAACTATTGATGTTGGAAAGTGCACCCAGTTGGTAGGAAAATAGACTCTTGCCCTCTCCCCACAACATGGAAACCCCTCTCTCATCTGTGGGATGGTGAAGCAGGAGAGGAGAGTCTCTAGGTATGGGCTAGTTCTCTCTGATGTATCTTGCTTGTTTCAGGCAGTGCAAAAATATAGATATATAGATATACTGGGGGGGATGAAAAGGGAGAAGAAAATGCATGAAAACAAACTGCCTACTCTAAAGAGGTGATACACCAAAAACAAAAATGACCTTCCCACCTCCACACTTAGGACCAAACAAAACATACATACACTCAGATTTGGCAAAAAAGACCAGGTCTATGGGATGACAGGGAGGTTCTTTATGGAAAGCACAGGAAACAGGGACTCACCAAGGTGCTGAGAAATACACACTGTAAGTGACCTCACCTATTCTATGCCTCCAAAATAGAACTCTACTCCTAGCAGCAGCAGACAGTGGCACTTTGTAGATCACAGGTTTGCTGGTGTTGAACTTGTGAGAGCATCAAGAGACAATGATTGGACACAGACCAACATTCAAGGCATACTCTACACAATCTATCCAAATAGAGGTAAAAACTATCTTTTATTGATTCAAGTGGAAAATTTGTAGAGCTGTGCTCTTTACAAAAGTGTGAGAAGATTCAGATGAATGACCAAGTTTGCATATTTATATGGAAAGAGCCAAGAGGAGTCAAGGGGCAGCTTGAGTCTCCATTGGGAAGAGGGAAAAACACTGTAGATGACATCATAAGTCTATTGGGACCATGCTTGCTACCTCATTTTTCATGTTGGTCTACTCCTTTGGTGGTTGGGTGGGCCTTTTCCTGTGTTCTGCAAGGCTTTTTTGCCTCCTGATGTTGTGGGCAGTGAATTTGCTGCCCCTTACTGTAGACTACATGCAGTAATTTTGCCGACATCGGCCAATTTGGCTATCGAGCACGGTAATTTTGTTGATGTCAGCCGAGTAGGCTATCAAGCGTGACAATTTTGCCAATGTCAGCTGAGTTCATGGCCTTTCTTTTCTCTGCTTGTGTTGTGAGCAACAAATTTGCCACTGACTGCATCTATTTGTGGTCTCATTTTACCCACCGATGTTATGGGCAGTGATTTTGCTATCAACTGCATCATTCTTGTAAATGTCTACCCTCCTTTTTCCTTAGTGTTAAGTGCCCCAGCTTTTTCCTCTTTCATTTTGTGAACGTTTGAAGACTCTGCCTTTTGCTACCGTGAATGCCAATGAACGAGGCTAATGAGCTAATGCTTTGAAACGGAGCTGTCAAACCTTAAAGATGGACCTTGCAACCCAAAATTAATTAGCCATGCAAAGCAGGTGTAGAAGGTGACCAAAATTTCACCTGAGGAGCAAAATTGGGTCAACAGTTATACAAATTAAATGATTCCAATTGGTGGCTTTTGCTTTATGAATGATTGTAAAGACCCCACACAAGTCTTAAACCCTACTAAAACCCTCAAGTGAATTTGATATGGGAGATTTGCCTTCTAATGGATCCAAATTAATTTTTTCATCTCTAAAAACACTTGAACCTTGTCAAAATCTCTCTGATGCTCCTTACCATGAAATTGGATGCTAATGTCACCTATACAGACACACTAAATCCCCTCTATTTTGCTATTTTTGATGAGACTCAGAGGTATATACATGGATGAATGCTTGAATATTATTATAGGAGGTACCATGAGACATTTTATAACTTATAAAGTCACAAAATCCTTTCATATATTAATGAAACAATTCCTACAAGTCTATACGAAAAAGATAGTTTGAGGTGTACTAGGAGTGGGAGAACTAGTTACCTAGATTGGTAAGAATAGTAGGTTTATGATGCCTTGAAAGCCTTATTCATATAATGAAGTGATTATTTGGTCTTATATAATTATATTAGGACTTTTTCTATGGATATAATCATTTTTCATATCCATTAAAATATACTAACATGTGCAACTAGGCCTAGCTTCCAACTAGTACTAGATAACCAACATTGAAGTGACTCATTAAGAAGTATGGAAAGCATTACAACATGTTAATTGGATCCTTAAGATTCATAAATATATGGTGATATAATATTTCATGCTCAGAGTGTTTAGCAACAAGCTCCATAAAAATATTAAGATGATCTCTTTATTGTCCAAGAAGATAAATTACACCTTATATACACATAATATTTCAAACTTTTATCAATTACTAACACTCTATATCTTGAAGGAAACCATTGAATCTCAATATATTTGAGTGAATTACATAAAGGTTGTATTGATAAATGGGTGGGTAGACCATTGGTTCTTTTTAGGATTGATGTCCCTTTTGCCACTTGTTATCTACACACTTGTCTCCTGAAAACCATTCCCCTAAGCTTGTTCTTATTTATTGCACACTCCTTAGTCATTTTCCACATTTTGTCCCCCTTTTCCTAACCTTAATCCCCTTTTGAATATTCATTATACTAGGTCAACTAGGTTGACCCTATATTATTTAGGGTAAAATTCATTTAGGGTCTAAGTCAGCTTTTGGCCAACCTAGCCTGTGACCTAGTGAATTTTTGTCCATAACTATACTAGGTCAACTGGGTTGACCTTGTCAGCCAAAAATTTTAGGAAGGATTAAATTAAAATATATCTATATATACAAGGTAATTTTACCACTATTTAGAGAAGATAATAATAAGTAAGATCTATTATGCATCTTCTTATCCACCATTCTACTTGGAGAGCAAGCTTAGGGTTTCATAATTTATTTGGAGATATGGATCTTGTCTTGTGGAGAAGTCTTGTGGATGCATTGATATGTTGTGTATCATAGATTTTATTTGCCCTTGTCATCCTTACATACCACAATAACCCCTTACAAAGAATGTTTGTTAAGGGGGATTGAGGCTCGGTGGGTTCATCTTTAAAGGTAAGTACTCCTAACTTTATTCCTCCTTTGTAAGAGTAGATATATATGCATTTGTACTTCTGTTCCATGCATTAGGATAATCTATACATTAACATGATTATATGTCTCTTATGCATGTTTACTTTTATTTTTTCTTACCCCCACTTTGTGCCATAAGCTTTGGTGAGCACTAGATTAGATTTATTTGCTTTACTTGTTATTAATTTAATGAATATAAAACATAGGGATTAGTTAGGGTTGTTTCATGATTGTGCTTGACTAGAGAATTTGGAACCCTCCCTATTATGTTTTATTGTGATAATATATCCCCTAATTTGGTCTAGTGGATCCCCATATTCGTCATGTTCCTAATTATCTAATGTATCCCCAACCTAATGTGTAAGTATGATCTATCTTATCTGAGTTATGATTGATTTATAAACATGATGCATTTTTGATTGCATATATTCTGGTGAACTTGACATGAATATAACCCTTGTAAGTTTTATCTCACATTTTTTATTATTTTATCATTTTATTTATTATTTTTTTATATTTGTGATATTAGGTCAATAGTGTCAGTATAGTTTCTAACTTTTGTGTGTAGGTTTAACACACAGTCGTATCAATATGAATCTATTTTGTTTGTGCATGCCTTCATCAGATACAGGCTATACTAGGTCAAATATATTGACATAGTACAAGTTTTCACTTCTAAATAGGCTACTAGGTTAACTATGTTGACATAGTATACTTTTAAACCTCTAGAAAACATACTAGGTTGACACTTACAGCATGGTATTCTTTATAGGATTCAACAAATAAGGAACTATAGAGCTAGGTCAACCCAGTCGACATAGTTGACAAAATTTACAAGTAAAAATCAAAGCACTTCAACAAAAATCTCACTTTCCTCTGTGTCCTCTAACCCACCAAGGTTCCTTTCTCTCTTTCTCTTTCATTTTGTTATTCATTATAGTTCTATTTTTCACAATTTATAGTCTTTAAAATGGCCCTTATACATCAAACTAGGTCCACTCTATCGACTTAGTGTTGTATTATGTCTTATGTCTGAAAGACTAGGTCGACACTATCAATGTAGTTCTAAAAAAACCCCTGATTCAGTAGTAGAATAGCGACCCTATCAAATTATTCTATAATCTCTATATTTATTGTCATTTGAACTAACATTGTAGTATGTTTAAAAGTTGGAATTAACACTTATATGCTAGTAATTATCTTAGACTTTCACTTTATGTTGATTACATGCCTAGAATAGATCACATAGTATAATTAGGTAGTTTTTCAATATACCATTTATTTACACTATTTTTCTCTTTTATGCACACACTACCAAATCACATAATCTTAAAACACATTTAAACAATTATCTACCTAAGGTCTACCTACTTGAATTTCATCACCAAGATGGAAGTTGACTTGGTTTTTTGGCCAAGTATAAACACATGGCTAATAATATATATTGGAAAATCACTCGACACCCTTATATTTGTAATGTGTGAAGTGAGGGGGTAGGCCCCAATACCAAATGAGTACCATTGCCAACATAGATCTCTTTCATCCTAAACATCCTAAAACCATCCATAGATCACTTTCTAGTTGCTTACTTATAGCCAACATCCCATCACACTTAAAATCATGCTCTAATAATATAACAACTTTTAGGAGGACCACTTAGTTAGCATTTACTTTCCAAGTTGATTGCTTGCTCTTTGCTCAATTTCATGTTATATTACAAAAACTTGCATTGGCCAATGTTGGTGCAAGTTTTTTATGTTGTGTGTCTCAGGTGCATCATCCTCATTGACCCAATTTATTGTGTGTTTATCTCACTTCTTACTTTCAAAAGTACTTGCCAAAAAATTCTTATTTTAATACATAGTCATTTTATTCACAACAGTCTCTTATAGATTGTCTATCTCCCCTACCTATAGTACTGAGTCAACTATGTTGACACAGTATTATTATTTGCCTTCCAAGATACACTACTATGTTGACCCTATCAACTTTGTATCTTTTTTACCTATTTTCAGCCCAAGTTACAGAACTAGGTCAACACTATTGACTTTGTATTCCTATTTTCTCCATTTTTAGACCCTATTTTCAGTACTAGATCAACTTAGTAGACTTTGTACTCATATTTGTTCCTTTATATTTCCTTGATTTTATATCACTTTTTACCTTATCTATCCCTTCATCCTAATCATAAACTTCTTGTTTGATGATAACACTAAGTTGAATTTAACGGATATGATGAGTTTTACCAACCCTCATAGGGTATCCCATAAGTAGCTTGTGGGTCCTATTTTAGATGAGAGTAATGTTCATATATCCACTTGAACAATGAATTATGGGACCCCTCCTCATTCCTCTTCAATTCACAATCCTCTCTTCTCACTTAAATATCAACTCAAATTAGAGTATACACCTGAAATGCTCTTCTTTATCTCTAAAATTCTTCAACATCGAGTAAAGTATCCTTTTACTAGTTACCACAATACTCATTCACCTTTTCCCACATTCTCACATGGATTTGGGGATACTAGCCTCTTTTCTTCTTGGCCTCTTCCCTCTATTTTTACCCCTTCTCAAATCATGACTTCTTCTTCTTTAACTTCTTCTACCTCCATGCCTAGTATCTCCACTAACATGGCAGGTTCTACATCTAGTGGGCCTCTTCCAAGACCCACTCTCCTTAATTCTTACATGAGTAAATATTTTCCTACCCATGGTAATCATGCTTATATTTTTTCCTCTTATCATCCCTTTACTATTCCGTCTTTTGATATACAAGAAAATTTTGCCACTAGTGCCTCACATTCTAATATCTCTTCTCAAGTTCCTATTGACACCCAAAGTGGTACCCAAGCCACTACATCCAATTCTAATGCTTCAAATAATGCCAACAATGCAACTCAAAAACATTAACTCTTATTACAAACCCTTAATCAAATGAATGATTTTTAAGCAAATAATGCAAATTAAATGATGCAAATTCAAAACCACCTTATCCATCTTCAAATCCACCCTCAATAGATTCCATGAGGCATGCATAATCAAAATGTTCCCCCACCTCCTCTTCAGGATTCCCATGGTAATATTATCTCTCAACCTTCTCTTTTCTACAAGAGAATCAAACATATTCAAAATGAACCTCTTACATCTCAAATTATTAATATTGATATAGGGGGTATCACCCCTACCATTTCTTACAATGGGTCAACTGATCCTCTTCTTCACTTAAAACCATTTAGAAATCTATATAAAGACTAGGTTAAATTAAATACCTTTAACGCTACTAAGTTATTAGTTAAAACTCTCATAGTTTATGCTTTAGATTGGTACAACCAACTTAAAACTCATTATATTACTAATTTAGAAAATTTAGTAAATTCTCTAGTCCAAGAGTTCTAAACTAATGATCTTCTTGAAAATACTTTGGCCCATTTTATCAATTGTAAGCAAATTGAAACTAAAACTTCCCAAGCTTTCATTAAATGATGGAATACATTATCCAATAAATATGAACATAACATGGTCGATGATAACCTTTTCCATCTCTTTACCAATACTCTCTTTGCCAAGTTATAATATCGAGTCTAGACTCTCTTTTCATGTACTTTGGAAGAGGCCATTAACGAAGCAAAACAATAGTATTTTCTTATGAATCAATTTGATCCATCCCAACCTTCTATAGATACTCATATATTACTCAAGAATAAGAATCATTATGCTACCAATGATGGTGTCATGGACTCTTATGATACCATTCACACTATTCAAGTTGTTATTCCCAACCAATCTTTGGAACCAACTCCTCCTTCTCACCAATTCACCAATCTTCATTTTTCTTCACCTAATAACATCAATGTTCACAAAATTTTATCCTCAACTAAATTACTAAAACATCTACCTATGCCTCTCCCATGATAACTAGATCCCACTTATCCTATGAAATCCTAGTATGATCCTAATAAATTTTATTGGTTTCATACTATTTAGGGTCATTCTCATGAGACCTATAGGCAGTTTCATAATTTAGCTATGGATTTTCTTCTTGGTCCCAATTTTGACCATGATTCTATCATTCAAAAATTCTAACAAGCTTATGACATTGCTTTCAAATCCCATGAAACAAATACTAAATCTCAAGCTTTGAATCAATCTAATGCTCATTTGGCCATCTATAAAGACCCTCTTCCAAATCACCAAGATAACCAAGACAAGACCACCCATTCTACCAACAATGTTGAAAGTCTTATTGACCCAACTCCTAAACATAATGTGGTTAATATGACCAATATGTGAAGGATGGTTGCTTTCATTGATCCTTAACCTATCTACACACCTCCATTGTCTCACACATTTTGTGTTATCTAAGATTCTTTTCCAACTCATTTAAATGAGTTGAGGCGAGATGAAATTATAACTTTTGATGAACCAATTCTAACTCCTCCCTTGGATAACACTTCCCATTCTATTTCTATCATCCCTTCTTCTTTGACTAACACTAATGACACTCAAGCTTCTATCAACACTTCTTTTAGCACTTCTCAAAACCAATCTACATTAACTACCTTATCTTCTCAAAACAATCTACAAACTTGTCCTCTCCCTAAACCTTATCCCTCTTATCAATATAAATTCCAATGTACTTCATCTCCTCCTTCCAAGGACTTTATTCATCACTATGCACCTATTTCTAACAATCTTATTATGGGTTATGATGAATGGGATCCAATCACAAAACTCACTAATCTCCCATCCCAAATCCCATTTTTTAAGCTTATGAGGACTTATCTACATCATCATAATCATCTTATACAACTTTTATTCAAAATGAACATCCCTCATCCTCCCCTAGTAGGATGCAAATCAACCTTATCTGGATCTGATAATAGCATATTACAATAATGTGAAGAGATGTTCATCCATGTTGATGAAATAATGGACACTTATCTTTCCATCAAACTTCCTATCACTTCCATGATCCCTGATGAGATTTTTCTTAATTCAGATATTCCTCCTCTATTCATTAGTATCCAAATTAGTGATATCCAAGTCAAGCATTCCTTGATTGATGAAGGTTCTGGCACTTGTGTTGCCTCTCTCAATTTTATCAAAACCCTTGGATATTCCAAATGAGATTACCCTTGGATATTCCAAATGCAATCTCAAATCTACACACAGCACATGTTAAGGATATGATCAAAGGAAAATGTTACCTTTAGGTTGTGTGTGGATCCCCATTACCATTCCACCTATCACCATTCATTTGAAAGTGATGATATTTAACTTTCTTCTATCTTACAACATCTTATTTGATAGGCCATGGACTCATTGTATGACAGCAGTTGCTTCTTCCAATTGCCAATGCATTAAATTCTCTCACAATGGAGTCATCTATAAGATTCAAGGTGACACCAATCCTTATAATTTTGAACAATTCTAAGATTGGGGTATATTCAAGATTCTTACCCTGGAACCATTGCCTAGTCTTCTATTTTATGAGTCTCAATGATTTAACTTTCTCATCAATTTCATTTGAGGTTACAATAGTCATCCTAAACTCATAGGGAATATTCCCCCTAACCTCTTATATTTTGATGATGATGAAAATCCTGATGAGATAAATCTCAATATTAAAACTTTTTATCTCTCACCTCATCTCATCTCTTAGATTTTTGCTTCTTTGAAACCTCATTCTCATCAACCACCTTGTGATGACATCCCCATTATCTTAACTAAGACTTATCATTCTATTCATCACACCTCATTAGATGATAAAGTCATCCCTACCTATGTCATTGATCTTCATCCACCTGATTTTGATGATGGTTATACCTTATATGATTCATTCTTAGGAGGTCTTATTCAATCTCATGATGTTGAGATTATTCGTTACCATTCCTCTTTGCTTCAGTCTTTTAGTATATCTTTTCATGTTCCATCATATAGCATTCCTAATTTTAGCATTTTCCCTCTTTATCATAGGGTATAAATGGTATGGACACCTCTATTTTTTGAGGAACCTCATAGGAGTATGTTTATAGATCATGCTATGACTGGGCCCTATTGTTT
This sequence comes from Torreya grandis, assembly GCA_037957365.1. Taxonomy (NCBI): domain Eukaryota; kingdom Viridiplantae; phylum Streptophyta; class Pinopsida; order Cupressales; family Taxaceae; genus Torreya; species Torreya grandis. Next base: position 794,319 of record JARHVA010000865.1, read on the forward strand.
TGTTAGGTACTATGACCCCTATAGCCTGATTATCCCCAAAATGTGTGCAATTCTCCTTCAACCTTTTGTAGACCCCACCCCTCCCTTAGTAAATCCTAGTTTGGATCCCATTCCCACACCTACATTAGCTTAGTATATGCTTACTTTTGATCTTAGAGCTCCTACTATTGAGCCTTGCCCTATTTCTCCACCACCACCACCTTCTCTTGGTGATGGTTTACTTCCTTTACCATAGATGGCTATGTTGCCCACCAAATGGGCTGATGAGTCTTCCTAAACTCATTCCAATCCTATTACACCTCCTATTGTGAGTACCTCTACCAAGTCTACTCATAGGCATATCTTTTGCTTCCATAGCAAAGATAACCATTCATCCATGCATTATTTTAAGTTGTGCCAATATATTGATACTTTGCATCTTTCTATCCCTCAGTCCTAAAAAAATACTACACCTCCTTCAAAGGTGCTACTTGAGTATATTCCTAAGTATGAAAAGGTATATTTTTTTGGCACCAGTGTGGTACCCATCATATCAATCATTACCACATCCTTTAGTAGAATCTTAAAGGTCACCTTTTAATAATTTTTGCACCTTCTACCATTCCTCCTATAGGTCATTCTCATAAGAAGGCTCCCCCTTATTCTCCCATGGTTTTACCTTTTGTGGTTCCATCTCCTATTGTGGTCCCTTATTCTCCTCCTATTCCTTCACTTGTGAATCCTTCACCCATGGACCTTCCCTCACCTGTGGATCCTTCTCCACCTGTGAGTCCCCCACCTATGTATCCTTCCTCACTAGTGATCCCTTCATCACCTGTAGAGTCTATTCTTATGTATTCTCCTAATCATCCCTTGTATGATATCCCTCTTTAGCATGATCCATCAAGCATTCCTACCTTTTATATTTAGGAGATTATATGTAAAGTATTTTCCCAATTTTTGTTGAAGATAAATGAGACGTTAGTTATAATTTGCATTCAAATTCATATAGATTTATCAGATGTTCTAGATAATGTGTGTGGACAAATCCTTCAATACTTATGATCACATGCATGGTGTTCTTAAATTCTCATTTTGATTGGATGTATGCTCCAATTTTATCTTTATTTATTTGTTATATCATTTAACATTATGTCAAATTCTTAGTTTACACAGTGACTTTAATTTTGTACTCTATATTGTTTATAATGTCATTTATGTTTTCTTATGGATTTCTTCTTTATCATTACTTTTTTTTTCTTCTTGAATTTATTTCTTATGATTCCCTTATTAAATTTTCATGATTGTTTGCTTTCTTATATCTATACACATGGAAAATTATTATTATGACTTGGTTATATAAACCTTCTTTCCTTTTAGTCATTTCCTCTACCAAGTGATCAATTAGCAAACAATTTATCTCATTATAATCTCCTATTATTAGTCCACTTTGGATCTCCTTTCATACCCTTTATTACCTTTCAAAAACTAATCATATACATGGTTGAGACTTGAGATAACATGTTGGTTCATTGTTAAGCCTAAGTATCTTAGTCAGTTTTGTCTTAGGTTACTTAACTTCCTTTAACCTAAGCCTAAAAGCTCATTCATGTGTATCACTCTATCTCTCATAGTTGGTCATTCCAAATTTGTATAGAGGAGGAGTCTTAAAAGCCATAAAAATATTCAAAATCCAAATCATTTAATAAAAGGCAATGATCCAAAAAGGCAACATTCAAAAAATTTAAAAGTCAAATCACACTAAAAGACATGATTTAAAGCACATCTCCTTCTTCTAGTCGAAGCTCAAACTCCATATTTGGCTTCATGATAGATCAAAGGTCCATTAGGAAATGTTAGGCTAATAGATTAGAAAAGGAGAATAAAAAAATATTTTAGTGCTACCTACCTTGTCACTCAAGTATCTAATCTTCACAGTATATCAATGGCTCTGTAAGAGGTCTTGAGGAATGGGGAACATGTTATGGGAAGGTGGGTCCATTTATTTTTCTTGTACCAATATGCCTTGATTATTTGATCTTAGTAGCACTGTTATTTTCCTATACATCTTTGTGTCTATAGCGAATAAATTTCTTTTGTACATTGATGGTCACTAGTCACTTAGTGTCTTCTCATGTCCTTAGTATGCCTCATTTCTCCTAAGGTCTTCTCATAAGATGCCTAAGTTATGTTTTTTACATTTTTTTTTCACTCCCTATAGTCCTCATTTTTTCTCTTGATAATTATTAATTTGTTCATTTATCACTCCCCTAGTGATTCTATTTGTGAGTTGTATTGTAAGACCATGGATAGGACTTGGCCTTCCTCACAAATTACCAACATTTCACATTCCTATTACCAACATCTATTTTTACCATATTTTTCCATTATTCCACCTCATTGGTGTTCTCTTTGTGAGTTACAGTGTAAGACCATGGATAGGACATGGCCTTCCTCACAAAATTTTCCAATAATACGAGTCATAATAAAAATTACATATGTCAAATATGAGATAAGATTTTATTGGTCATGAAATTACATGTCATTGGCATGTTTCCTATCCTGATTTAGTATGTTTTATGCTTACTTCATTACTCTTTCACTTTTATCTTCTTATTTTATGATCGCATGTAAGAATCCAACCATTTATTGAGTTCTCATACTTTCGAGTTTGACTTAGTGTGACAAATTTAAGACCAAATTTTCCAATTTTGTTTCTCTTTTATACTCCCCAAAATGATTTAATATGATTGATTAACTTAATTAATTTTTTTTATACTATCTATTCTTTTATGTATTTTTAACTTTATTATTGTTATCACTCTAGAGAGTACCTTGCTTGAAGCTATGTAAAACACACCCTCTCTCCAACTAATACAATTGAAAATTCTTAGAGTGTGGGTGACTATGTTGAGAATAACCTCTAGAGAGGGCTGGTTCCATTAAGATTTATCAATTAAATATGATCTACTATGATTTTTGGGGTGAAAAGGGTAAGGGAAAATTGAAAAGAAAATCTTGTCTAAATGGGGTGATGTACCTGAATGATTGATATTCTCTAAAATATTTCTAAAAATAAGTAAGATAAACATAAGAATATAAAATAAAACTCTACATTTAATCCTAAATATTAGTGTTTCAAAAGAAGGCCTGAAAGAAGTTTGCAAAGCAAATTCAAATCCTAGCTCTTTAAATGACCTGTAGAGGATGAGATTTTTACAATAGGTGTGGAAAGGACCTAAAAAAATGGAAAGTATATGACACTTGTATGCTGGTATACATTCAAATTAAAATATATTCTGATCCAAAAAACATATGCAAAAAAACTTCTTTATTTGATAAATGGTGTCAATTACAATTTTTGCTCTGCTTCAAGGATTAATGAAAAATGGCTTCAAAAAGCCAATATATAAGTCTAAAACCTTAAATAAAGTCAAATTGGCATGGAAAAGAGAATTATTATTCTTATTTGAATTAAAATAAGACTATAATATTTTTACAATATTAAATAAAGGCTTTAAATTCTTCCAAGTCTTCAAAAATTGCATGTTCTTCATTTTGGCATAGAATTGAGAAGTGGTGGGCCCACGTTGAAGTTTCAACCTTGCCTAAAAATCATGCCATAAATTTTAAGATAAATCCATATTAAAATTGGTTTTAAGTTCTTTAATTTCCTTATCTTGCATGAAAAGTATGGGAGATGCATGAAACTAGTCAATCGAAGAGATTTGACCTTTAAGGACTAGTTAACTCAACTTGAACTCAACTTACATGAATTAAAACTTGTGGATTGACTTCATATATATATATATATATATATATATATATATATATATATATATATATATATATATATATATATATTTCATGTGGTAATTCCAAAATTAATTCATTTGATATATTTTTAATGCCATTCTTTACTTGCTTAATTGACCAATTAAGCCTATTAGGCCAATTAGTCCTAATAGCCTATCTTCTTTAATTTGGAATCTATTAAACCTAAAATAAGATGACATGAAACCTAAAAAAATAATTAAATATACCTTTAAAAACTTTTCTCATCACAATATATTTGATTTTGATGAGGAAACACTCACCATTTAGTCAACAGGGTTGATTAGACCTATTCTGCTCCATTTTCCTGTAGACTAGCCATTTTGATTGAGCTAGTTGGGACACTTATGAAATTATTTATAACCAAATTAAAATTTTAGGATAAATAAAAATTCTTAGTCTTGGATCTCCATTTATTATATTTCATTGAATTGTTATGTACTTTATTTTACATGCTTTTTTCCACAAAAAACATGATTTATGCCTTTATCCGTACAACTCCATACATAAAATTGATATTTATGGAACCCTATTTGAGTTTAATTGACATTTAAAAAGTTTTTAGTTTTATACAAGATGATTTTATGTCAATATAATCAAAAAAATTTAAAATTAGTTCTTTGAGGGTTTAGGCAGGCATTGAAGCTGAATCTTTAAAATAATGATTCATGAAGTACAAACACCCAAATCCTAAAATATTTAAATTTATGTATATAAAAATAAAATCCCTAACATTTTTGAAATTATTGGATTCCCATTCCAAATATATGAAAATTTTCCACATGGAGAAATCTGTCTGTGGGGTTTTGACTACATTATGAGTTGCCTACACTCTTAATGATTATTCATAAATCAAATCCTTTAAATTAGTATTAATTTTTCATAAATTATAATTAGATATGGGTCCTCAAAAAATACTAATATTTTTCATCCAAACTCCACATGTGGTGAAAGATACAAGCATCTGAATAGGAGGCTTGGAAAGGTGTCTATAACTGCAAAAAATACAAAATTCACCAAAATGAAAATAACTCTTCACCTAACTCCTAATTCATAAAAAATCATCATAGGGTCTTTAACATGCTATTAAAAAAATATAAAAGCACATTTTTCTTGAAAAATTAAAAAGTCCCTATTTGGCCTATATGTCTGTTTGCTTGCAAAACCTTGTATGAGCATGGTTTTCTTAAAATTTAGAGTTTTGACACTATTTAAAGGTCTTAATTATGATTTAAAAACATCATACCATGTTTTTCAAATTTTTACCTGGACTTAGAATCTTTTGTAGCACTCTAGAATGATGTCTGCTCCAATGGTGATCTCCAACAAACATGTTGAGGACTATTACAAAATATAAAGTATCTTCAATTTTCAAATGGAAATGAAACTTTTTCAAAAGTTTCCTCAAGTCATGATTACCTTTTATACAAAATTTGAGGTCCTGAAACTACTTGTAGCTCCTGAAAAGTTCAATTTTTTCTCAAAATTGATCCCTGTGTATGGATTGTCCACATATTTGAACTTGAAAATGCTCTTTTTAAATTATAATGACCCATTTACAATAAATTTTTGACATTTTTTACCAAAATTAATTCTTTTAGGTCATAATTTATTAGTTTGACTTGTTGCAAAGGGATATTGGTGAGATTTAAGAAAGTTTCAAATGATAGGGGTAGTAATTTGACCTTGACAGGTCAAATTACTAACAATTACATTATTTTAATACTTCCCAATGTGATTTAGTATTATTTTACTTGTTTTAATTGGGTGCCAATATTTTTCATGATTTAAAAACAAATTTTTTGCCCTCTTGTTTAGCACCCACTGGTTTCTTATACTTAGTCATTTTCTTATTATTATACATTTCCCAACCTAAAATAATGTGTAGTACATTTGTTTTTAATTTATTATACTTAGCCAAGTTTTTTTACTATTTATTTTTAACCATGCATGTGTCCTACATAATGTTATAAAAAAAAACCACAACACATATTTCCTATAGCATATACAACTAAAGTAAAATACATGTGCTATAAATAAATATATCCAAGCATCCACAACCATAACCATCATACAAACACATAAGATCAAAATATAATTGCCAAAATGATATATATATATATCATGTGCTTTTGATACAAAATACATAAATACATCACTCCAGCTCTACTGTTGGGCTCTATCCTATATATCTTGTGGCCTAGCCATGTTGCCAATAGATGCCTCAAACAACCCCATCTAAATAGTATGTTGATCACCTATCCCTATAGGTTGGCCACTTGGGCCTATACCTGTGCCATCTAAGTCATGGTAGCCATATGCATGGCTCTCTCCCAAACCAAGGTCTGCCATGCCTAAGCCTCTCCTACTCCCATCCCTACTAGGGCCTATCACTCATCCATGTGCATCTATACTCACCTTGTAGCCTCTCCTGCTAGTCTAAACCAACTCACTTAAGCTGGGGAAAATAGTATCATAGGATCTTCTAGTGTACTAGGGTCATATGGTGCTAGAGCCTCTTCAAATATCTCATGAAGCACTCCCTTCACCAGGTATCTCCATCTTGTCTCCTCCATAAGATCTATAAAATTCAAACCAAATAGATATTAGATCATATATATATATATATATATATATATATATATATATATATATATATATATATATATATATCTCAAAACTCTATCTATCTATAATCTATCTCAATAAAACTTAATCGAATTTCTAAAAACTATTTATTACCTCTCTAAGTATCACTTACCACCGTCTCCCCATCTGCATGACCACTGAGCATAGACTTTCCATTCACCCATCCTCCAATCACCTCATCTAAGGGATACTTCCCAAATGCAAATCATGGGGTCACCACTCATGCCCATCTCTGATTATGTCTGAGTGGTACCTCTATTGCCCAACTCTATCTTAGGCCACCTAATGGATCATTTAGGATGACCATGCTCTCTACTCTCTCACTGTTAGGGTCTCCATCGATGGTGTAACTAATGTGGTGACCACTCCTACTATGGTATTGGTTATGGTACCTATGGCACTCCTAAATCCACATCCATCTCCTCTCTATCTACCAAAAATTATGCTTGACCTGTCCATGATCTCTCACACCACGGTTTGATCTCTAGCCTTGTAATTAGTGGTCCTCATCCTCCTCTCCCCCTCAAATTTCTTACATGTTTGGAAAAAAATGTGGGAACCACTATTATATCCATTAGATGAGGGAGTCCCATCTATCTTGGTACACATGCCATAGAAACATCTCTATCTACTAGGTATAGTGGCCTGTAATATGTGATTGTGCCAATATTGGTGCCACTGTCTTTCAACTTGACTATATTATAACGATGTGCCCATATGTTTGCCACATGATGTCTACCTATGTGACTATATATAGTGTTATCTATGGGACATATCCCATGCTACCTAATCTTGTCACCACCTCTGTACTCGAGGTAATTGATCATTGACCACATGGGGCAACCCAACTAGTCGATACATCAAAAACCTCTCATATATCCAAAAACTTAGCAAAATAATCAGCCCTATGGTCTTTTACCCTTTGTACATCATCCCATACATATCATACATAAGCTAGACCCCATGATAGAACCTAAATCATAGAGTGCCTCCTGATTTAAAATAGATTGGCATAAGGCTATCACATACAGCAATACCTTACCATCAACCTATGATAGCACTTGTGTTGTCATAAGTCTAAAAATAGCCTTCTATATATCTAAAATATGAGATGTATACATGTTAAAAAGGCTAAATCTCATCCTAGGATATATCATATCCAAGCCCATCACTCATGAGGCTAACGCTCACCTCTCCTCTTATTCATCTGGTACTCCCATGATCACGGGCATAACTCCTATCAAAAGTCTAAGAATTATATGGACATCCTTTAATATGATGCCAACCTATATGGTATCCCTATCCACCACCCATCTAAAAGTGTTAGTCAATCATTCTCAGGCTCCTAGGAACATGACTACAAGATTAGCACTCAACGGGACTTGATGCATATCCATAATCCTTCTTAGACCTAATGTGCCTAATCTGGATCGGTCCTCAACTATCAACTACTCCAAAAGGTTTAGGATCCATGTTGTGTCCACCAATCTCCAAAATCTTGGATGCCCCTGTAACCATCAAACAATAAAAGATGTATTAGACCTCCATGTCACTTATAATTAAATACATTCTTTTTAAATTTTAACAAAAATAAACCTAATTTTCCATAATCTATCCATTTTTAACCAATTTGACATATTTTTAGCCTACTTTGCCATTTTCATACTTAGTCGAGCATTTTGAGCCTTTCTAGTACTATGTTTAGCCTATTTCAGGCATTTCCTTACTATTTAGGTCACTTACTCAAACATAAAGTTGACCAAATTTTCCTCATTTTTACCATGTTTAACTTAACATACTAAGTTTACCCTTTACTTTTCCCCCCTTAGTACTAAGTCGATAGAGTGGATTAACCTACTAAGTCAATAGTGAGGTACTTGTTAGCTATCTAGATAGCACCCAATAGAGATCAGATTTGTTCAAGTCTAACCCATACCTAGATTAACATGGGAATGATCTTAAGGCTATGAGATGGTTATATTTAGACCATACCTCTAGGTTTTTTTATGAGGCTCATTCCTCAGATATGATTGTTTAGACCTTTACTTCTAAGACTTAAACGAGTTGGGGTGAAAAGAGTCAAGAGATTGCATAAATTGAAAACTATTCTAATATGTGGTGATGCACCATGAATTTTTCAGATCCACTCTTAAGATCAGACTCTTTATCACATTAATGGACTATCAAATAAGCTAATGAAATGCTTACTATAGTTTTATGCAATAGTATTTCATATAGAGTTCAATTTGATGCACTCAGACTAGGGAATAATGAAAATAAGGTCTAGTTGAAGACACTTAAATTTGGTTGTCCACTATATCCTTGAGAGATCAATGCTAAGACATATTATATCACTTGAAAATAAAGTTGTTATCACTTAGGTTGAACTTGGACTTGCAAAGGGAAGATAAAAACCACTTTTACATATCAGAAAAACACAAAACACTAAATACATATTAGCAAATAACTACAAAATGCTTATTCGTTACTCTAAGAGGTACAAAATACAATTCTAGCAGAGTCTAGTCATACCAACTTGAGGGATGCTTAACAATATCTCAAAGGCTATATTTATAGGAAATGAGAGCAAGAAAAAGGGTATTAGTGCTAAAAAGAAATCAAAATAAGCAAAACTCCATTTGAACCATAGTTATAACTACCTTTATGTTTATGCTCATTCAAGCTTCCTGATTAATCCAAGTCACTCTAGTCCATTGCACCATCATATTATCCCTTCACTGATGCTTCTTTATGGTTACAATGGCAAGATCAAGTTTTTTCAAGATAAGTTTTGGCATCAATGTAGTTACCATAATCGACTCAATCTGTTAGGGTTTTGTCATGGTGTTATTGTTAAGACATGTGAGAGTGGAGACAAGAGTCACTTTTATGCAGTTGGCTCTGGTGATAAAGCCATTGAAGTCTACATGTCTACCTTCATTTTTCATGCCATCTACCACTTATTACTCATTCTAAGGACCAGATCCTCATATTTTGAAACTGATAGAGCTATGCCATCTATGTTTTAAGCAATAATTTGTGGAGTTATGATTGTGTTTGAAGGATGAGAAACCCCTACCATATCTTATTTATCTACCCTTATAGAGTCTTAATGGCATCATTTGACCCCAAAATATTTTCTCTTGGCCTAATCTAGATCTTATTATAGCTTGGTTCCATTCATCTTTACTCATCTTGGTCAAAAACTGACCCTTTGACCTCTATCTAAGTCATTTGGGCTCACCTTCATTTGATTGGCCATCAAAAACTAACTTGAATCATTACCCTCTTGACTCATCTCACTCTGTTGATCCTCTTGATGTGAATGAACATGATCTATAGATCCTCTATCAGGACTCATGCACTTGTGCCACTTATCAATTATGTGTTGGTCTTAGGATCCTATTTCCAATCTATTACTTTATGTATGTATGCCTTGTGGTGGCCTCTTGAGCTCTTTGACCTCTTGACTCCTCTCGCATCATTAGATCTAGATGTATGAAGCAATGAAAGCATTTGATCCTACTTTTCAAAACTAAATGGCTATTCTATGGGGCTTAAATTTGACATCTGCACACCTATTAATTGATGTCCAAGGTAACATCAATGATGACTGTGTGACCATCAATATTTGGACCCCTATGGATGACTGTTGAGCTTTATTTTGATGTTTGTGTGAATGTTAATGATTTATATGTACCTATTACTATATATTTGAATTTCAATGGTTACTTGACGTGGTCTAAATTTGACACTTGTGCAAACATCCCTATCCTATTGGATCATCTTTGCTAAAAAAATTTAGCTGATGTAATTATGTCTTTGAGGAAATTATTATGGAATAATATCCATGAAAAAATTCTACTTGTTCAAAAATTTTGCACCAGATGATTTCCCTAAATCTTTTTGATTGGTTAGATTTCCTTTAGGATTTTTTTTTGAACATGTGTTGTGGGCTTTGTGTCAAGATATTTCCTTTGAAAGAATATGTCTTCAAGACTTTTGTCTCAAACAAAATATTTAAGAGAATGAGGTCTTCAAGGAAATTATCATGGGATAATTTTCCCAAAAGAATTCATACTTATATTTTTCAAAAACCTTTTGATTTAGACAAAATGTTCAAAAGAATTCATGTCTTGTACTTTTTTTTAGCACTTTGTCTTCAGGGTTTTTGCAAAGGACACTTTTCATGGACAAAATGTCTAAAAGAAATAGGTCTTCAGGAAAATTGTCTCAAACAATTTTCCTGACACAAATGCAAAGCTCCATTTCCCACATATAAAATGTCTAAAATAATTTTACTCCTTAGGATTTTTGCTTGGCCACTTTCCCTGACAGAATTAAGTCTATACTTTTTTTGTTTTGAACAAAATGTCCAAAATAATTTGTATTCTAGCTTTTTTTCTTCAGACAAAATATCTAAAAGAATCTTGTCTTCAAAAAAATTGCTTGCACATTTTCCCCAAAATAAATATAACACTTAGCCATATTTCAAAAACAATTTCCCTAAAAGAAAACAGACTTAGCTTCAAACAAAATTTACAAAAGAAACATGCCTTTGAGAATTATGCTATGGATAAAATATCTGAAAGAACTAGATCTTAGAGAAAATTGTCATAGATAATTTTCTTGAAAGAAATACACTTAGCTCCTTTTGATGTGGATTATTTTCTTAAAAAAATATGCCAAGTGAGGACTTAGCCAAAATAGAGGTATTATACTTAGCCTTTTGCCTTTGATTCTTCTAGATTTGTTCATGAAACTACTCGGACACCATGAAAACTTGCTTAGATACCTCCACTAGTAATGTTGAGCCTGTTTCTAAGCCATTTGATCCATTCAATAATTTAGAACCTTCTAATCTATTTAAACTAAGCAAAATCTTGGCATGTGGGCCAAAATGGCCAACATTTTTTTTTATTCAATTGGCTTGACCAGCCTGCTAGTTATAGAACCTAGTTATTAAATAAGCTTGCTCGTGATGGCTAGAATGAATAAGGTACTACTTACACAAGGGACTTTGATTTATTCCTAAAGCACTTTGGAGTAATTGGAAAGATTCAAACAATAAGAAAGCAACAAAATGGACCCAAATTAACTAAACAACTAAAAATAGCAATGTACAGAAGCACTTAGAGGAAAAACAAACCTATCTACCATGTATAAAGAGTATGAGCTCAAACTAATAGAAAAACTTAAGATACCTACCATTGAAAGGGATGGGAAGGCTCTCTCCATTTAATCTAGCAAGCTCAAAGGCTTTACTTTCCTTACAACTTGTGATGACATAAGGTCCACTCTAAAGGTTGTCAAACTTAGAGTGTTTTTTTGGTTTTGCACAGTCTTCATCCCATTTGAGGACTATGTCACCTTGCTAAAATGCCCTTGATGAATCTCTTTTGTCAAAATTCATCTTGAATTACTACTGGTTAGACCACATGGTATGCATGGAATCATCTCTTATCTCTTCCAGTTCTCTCAATTCATTCATCCTTACCTCCATTGCATCACTTTCTAAAAGCTCTAGCTGGTGTGCAAGTTCCAAAGTTGGGAGCTCCAGTGAGATAGGTAGCCTTGATTCTCTTCCATAAAAAAAGAGATAAGGTGAATGACTAATGGCCTTCTTGGGGATGATCTTATCAATCCATAAATTAGTCTTCATCTTTTTATGCCAAGACCTCTGATTATCTTCCAGTGTTCTTTTGATGATCCAAATCAAGTTATTGTTAATGGACTTAGGTAGTCTATTACATTGTGGCTATTAATTTGATGAAGATATTAGATAAATACCTTTCTAAAGAGACCATTCACATACTTGTGTGTTTTTGAATGTCAAATCATTATCTAATATTATAGTAGAAGGTACTCCAAAATAGATGACTAAACTTTCATAGAACTCAAGCATAGAGTTCTCATTTGCCTCCTTCAAAGGTACTACTTCCACCCACCTAGTGATATAGTCTATATCTATCAAGATCCATTTATAACCATCACTAGATGGAGGATTTATCATGTTAATGAAGTCTAAACCCCATTGCATGAAAGGTTGCTCAACCTGAATAGGCTTCAATGTCATAGCAGCTAGTCTTTCTTTACCTATAAACATTGCACACTTCCTAACCCATGCATGTGCATATTTAAATAAATTAGGCCAAAATTAACAAGCTCTAATGATTTTTTTAGCTTTGTTATTGGCTGAAAAATGGCCTCTAGAAGGACTATCATGAAATTATTCAAAAACTTATCAAATTTATTAGCTTTAACACACCTCAAAAGCATGCCTCCTGTTGGGTCCTAATTATACACCTCTCTAATCTAGCCTTGCACACTTAAATAAAATGGCAAACAATGATGAGAAATCTACTAGGATATCAATATAGTTGGGTAAAGGTTGGACATCAAAAATAGACCAGACTAAGAAAATGACTGAGAGGCACTGACAAAGGTTATGGTTAGCTCCCTGCTACTTTTGGCTCTACCTGAACCAATGTGAGAGAACTTATGGGGTAGATTTCTCACATGGAGGTATTTTTCAATTCAATCTCCATGGAGATTCTTGGCACAAGGGACAAATATGACTAGAGCATAACCAATTTTACACACTTCACCCATGAAGGGCTGTCACACAAAATGCACAAATGCTTTATGTCATACACAAGCTACTAAAGACAGATGAGGGGATGACTGCAACCTTCATTTTATAAAATATTCAACAAGGGCCAAATGGAAAACTACAACACTAGAATTTAAAGCATAAACTACAAACACATTTCAAATATATAATATATTATGTAATTACAAGGCACGTAACACTTTTAGTATGCAACAGGATGTGTTATTTTCAAGGTGGGATAAGGTAGGACAAGTTACATAATTATAAAATATAGGGTGGCATGTTGGTGGCTTCCAAATTGTAGGGTGTCTGGTAGTATTTCATGGCAATATTTCTTAGTAAAGATGTAGAAAAAATTCAAATGCAAGACACTGGTAAACACTAAATGATCCCTAAAACCCTAGAACATACACTAGAAACTAGAGTCTCAAATACTTTCTCCTCCTAAATTTATGAACCCAAGGAGCCCTTAAAAGGTATTCAACAATGCATTTCCAAATATAACTATAGAAAGGGATTTATGACCTAGGTACATGCTCAGAATGACAACTAGTAATGAATATAAACCCAAATATTCAATTATCAAAACATGTAAAACATATTATTGCATTCATTAAAAGAATATAATAAAAAACCACAAATATTTTTCATTGACTTGAAAATAAATATTACAAACATGAACACTTCAAAATGTTTCCATGGGGACAAGCATGGTGAGATTGCTCTTTTGACAATGGAGACATAAACATGCTCTTTGAGCTTGTTAATGGTTGTATAGATGCAACCACCTTAATAAGGGAGACAATATCTACACACATCAATTGATCCCAAAAAAAATTCTACATAACCTATACTTAGATAAAATAGATGCCTAAAACAACAACCTACAACAACCAACATCCAACAACAACCTTACAATAGAGAACTAAACCCCTATTTATACATTTCCATCCTTTTCAATTTGGGACTATGGGTTGTAATTTATAAAAATTACATAATGAACTCTTCCATTCCATCAAATATCTCATAGTTGGAAAATGCTCTTGGTCATGCCTAATATTTTCATCCATTTACAAGAAAATTCATTGTTACAACTACATCTACAAGGAATAATGAGGACTTGCAACCACTTCGAGATGCTCTTGATCACTCACTTTCATAGTTGGAGGGATAAAATTATTTGAAGAGATAAACAGACTTTGTCCTTATGTAGAACTACCTAAATATGCCCTCTACACCTACCTAAAAGGTAAAGTTCATGGTAGAGTCCAAACAAACTTTGTTATCATGTGTAACTACTTGGAGTTACTAGTGAACAGTTATCTACATAGTTGGAACCTCTTGGAAAACTGCATTTCTTTTTACATGTACCATTTAACATGTTTTTGCAATGATGGCTCAAGAATGATTTGATTATGACATGAAATATAAAATGATCCATGGTCATGATTAGAAATATTCACTCTAAAATGGCTCATGGACCTTCTTCTATGATTTGACTCATTGCCTGACTAGGCAAAATCCATCAAGTTTAAATTTTTAGACCAAATCTTGCCACATACCAATATTTGGCATGCTAAAATATATCTAACTAGGCATTTGTGGGGCCTAAGAGTGACTAAGTCAATTTATTGGCTCCAATCTGGACACCTATCACTTCCTCATGTAATTTGAGCCCTTTGAAAAGTCCACCTCAGCTCATACCATTAGATCATCCTTGACCAAGCAAATACAAATCATAGATCTTATGTGAGATGCTTAATTTTTAATTATGGCACAAATCCATGCCACTTTTCATTTTTGTATTTACTTATAGGGTCTTTGACTTTTTAACGTTGGCCATACACTGTCAAATCTAGCTAGGATGAGCAAATGCATTCTGTTAGATCAAGATCTAAGGGGTGGAGTGTTATTGGATGTCTATAGGTCTTGTACTGAAAAGGTGCCACTTGGTAGCTCTATGGGATCTTTGCATCTTATGTTATCAATCCTATCAAAATAATGTACTCTTGCCAAGTGGAAATCCCATATTCATTTTATGCTTTGTTGAAAATTCTTGACTTAATATGTGTTACAAATCAGATTGTGTGCACTTAAATACACATTATCAATCTTTGAGAATGTGCTCAATCTTTAAATCATGCCCCACAAGCTCAATACTTGTTATGCATGTGGTTTTTCTAGACTCTTTTGAACATTTATCTTTGATCATACACCATTAGATCATCCTACTCTATGTAAATGTGTGATGTTGGATCTACCTCCATTTGAAAATAAATGACTACTTTATGAGGTCTAAAATTGATGCTCATGTAACTATCCTAAAATATTTAAATCCCAATAGCTATTTATAGTGTCTTAAAGTTGACATTTACATGCCTATCAAAAGATGTCCATGAGATCATCATCCCTACAATTTAGAAATTTCTTCAAGAATTTTGTTATGTGATTATCTGGTTTTAGTCTTTGTCTTTAACATTCTTGTTTTCTTCTCAGGCCCTTGTCTTTGGCTTCTCTATCTTAAGCTTTTATTTATCCTTGGTACTTTTGTGTTGGCCTTTTCATTATCATAATTATCCCAAAATAATTCTTTTGGGCATTCTATCAGGATAATTTTATTGATTAAAGTATCCAAGACAATTTCTTTGAAGGATTTTGTCTTCACACTTTTCCCGTAAGAATTGAGCTTTATCAGACCTTTTGTGTGGGCAAGATGCCAAAAATAATTTGGCCTTCATATTTTTTCCTTCATCAAAACAATTTTTTTGGACATTTTATCTGAAATAATTTCCTTGAATAAATTGGTCTTTTACACTTTTGCCGAAGGAATTTGACCTTTGCACTCTTATCAAAAGAATTGAGACTTATCTCCTTTTGTCTTCATCAAGATAATTATTTTGGAGATTTTGTCTAAAATAATTTCCCTGCATAAATTAACCTTGATACTTTTCCCTAAGAAAGGAAATTCTTTTGGACTTTTTTCATAGGCAAAATATCTTAAGGAAATAGGACTCCCGTTCCATAGTAACTTGTTGAAAATACCTATTAGGCCCTTTGTGCATACCCTTTAGAAGTTTTATCAAGGGCACTTACCCTACAGAATTTCCCTTTGGCCTTTTGGAATGGTCCTTTATATCTCTTGAAAGTGCCCTTTGGACTTATTGAAAATGTCCTCTAGATCATCTGAAATTACCCTTCAAAAAAAATTTAAGGGTAAAATACCTAAAATAAATGACCCTTCAAAGATGTTGTAAAGGAAAAATAACCCTTCAAACCTTTTGCAAGGGAAAAATGACCCTTCAAGATTTTTGTGTGAACAAAATTCCCAAAGGAATTATCCCTTTAGGCTTTTTGTGCAAATAAATTATCTGAAGGAATAATCCTTCAAACTTTTCATGTAGATAAAATGCCTGAAGGAATAATCCTTCAAAAATTTTGTAAGCACTTTGGCCAAAATAACTAAGTCCTTACAATTCTTTTAGGATTTTTGCACAGGAAAAATTCCCTAAGGGTAACCGCCCTTTGGACTTTTTGTCATAGATAAAAAGTCCAAAAAAATAAGATTTTATACCTTTTCTAAAATAAAGTATTTTTGTCAACTTTTTTGTGTAGGCAAAATGCCCAAACGTTAATGGCCCTTCAGACCTTTTTTCGCAAACAAAAAGTCTATAACAAATGGCCTTTCAATTTTTTTTGAAAAAATTAGCATGATGCAAAACAAGACATTGAATTCCTTCATACCTTTTGTAATGGATAAAATGTCTGATGAAAATAAGTCTTTAGACTTTTTGTTCGAGACAAAAATCCTAAAGGCCTATTTTTGTCGGACATTGTGTTCATACAAAAATCCCAAAAAAGTCTAAGGGAAAGACACATTCACCAAGCAAAGACTAGATTATGACTTAGAAAAAATTTACATGAACTTGACCTTCCAAAAGAACACTTGGAGATGGAATTTGGTATAAGGACATAGTCATTTACACTTTACAAGGGCCCAAGTACTTCAATGCAATTTTGAGAACTAGTAATGGCTCTCACCTAGGGATGCATACCCACCATGGGTGTGTAAAAAACCACATAACATAAGACCAGGTGCCAATCCATTGGGCTATGGAGTCAAGACTTAGCAATTTTTAGCAAACATCCATAAAGGCTCAACAAAACATGAAAAAATTATAAAAATAAATTAGGAGGATATAGAAATAAAGACACAATAAAACACAAAGGAAAACTATACAAATAAAGCTCAAATTAGAGGGGCAACAAAACAACAAAAGGACAAAGCAATAAAACACTAAACAATATGGTACACATGTTAAGGACTTAATCAAAGAAGTGTTTTAGATGTTTTCCATTTATTGGTAGCTTCAGTATTTCACCATCCATATCTCTCAAGAAGAAAGTATGCTCCATAATTTAGCAGTTAATGGAATAGAGACCCATCCACAAGGTATCAAACTTGTCATGCTTCCCTTTCTCCTCATGCCTGTTGTCCCAAAGTAGAACCAAATCACCTACTTGGAAGGTTCATGGAGTAACCTTTCTATTAAATATTTTTTTCAACTTTTCTTTAAACTTGAGGAGTCTTTCATGAACTTGTCTTCAAATTTCATCAAGCTCAATAATTTTGTTCATCCTACTTCAATAGTGGTGGATTTGCTCATCATCCCCTAGTTTTTAGATGAGCTGATAGGTGGGCAGCAATAAATTCATAGGTAGAACTCCTTGAGCTCCATAAAAAAGCTCAAAAGGGTTTTTGCCTGTAGCTCTCTTAGGCATGATCTTGTTAGCCAACAAAGCAAACTTCATTTGTTCACCCCACTTCTCATTTATTTTCAATGTTTTTTTATGATCTTGAGGAAGTTATTATTACTTGATTCTACTTGCCCATTCCCTTGAGGATTATAGTTGAAACAATAGGTTAATTCAATTCCATAGTCTTTGCACAATGCCACCAAAGGTTTGGCTTTGAAGCTCATGGAATTATCAATTATTATCTTGACAAGCACACCAAATCTATAAATAATTTGATATAACAAAAAATCCATAACTACCTGATGTGTTGTTTTCTTTATAAGGATTATTTCGACACATTTTGTGAAGTAGTCAGTTGCAACTATTATCCATTTATGTCTAGCACTTGAAAAATCAGCAATTTCTCCATTGAAATCCATTCCCCATTAACTAGATGGGCCTTCATCATCATAATCTGCAAGGGAAGAGAACCTAAATCTTTTATCCTCCCAACAAAGCACTGACATTTCTTACACTTTTTGACTGTCTGAGCAACATCCTTGAATAGTGATGGCCACTAATAACCAGCTCTCAAAATTTTATGAGCTATAACTTTAGGTGTAAATGGCCACCACAAAATCCACTATGGAAGTCTTTAATTAGGATAGTAGTTTGTTCTTCCATCACACATCTCAAGAGAACCCCATCTACATTCTTCGATTCTAGTCCATTCTCAATCAAAATATATTTTTAGGACACAAGTTTAAAAGTTCTTTGATTCTTTTTGAATTTAGGGGGACAACTTAGAGTTTTCAAGTACTAAAAAATATCCCTATACCATAGATAAATGTTAAATTTACTCAAAGATTCATCAATATTAAAAATATTAGTGTTTACCTTAACAACTTACAAATTGGTCTTAGTCATAAGCTTGGCTAGACCCATCCCCCTCATTAACTTAGTGGTCTGGATTTCCATGTCATATTCTTATAACTTGTTGACCCAAATGCACCTCTTATTGGATACTTTAGTCTAAGCTAAAATGTCCTTCACCATGGTGTGCAGGATATAGGCAATAATCTTTGAACTTAGAATAGAAGGCCTAAACATTTTAACAACCTTCAAAAGAGTGAAAGGTTGTTTTTCCATGATGGTGTAGTTTAGTTTAGGACCTTGCATAGATTTTTTAAATAAATCTATGGGTTTATCATGACCTTCCTCATTTTTTTGCAATAATATAGTAGTAATAGTATTGTATGATTCAAAAGAGAATATTTGGAATAGCTTTGTGTAATTAGGACTAGCCAAAATCAAGGCAAACTTGAAAGCTCCCTTGATGTCACTAAATGTTTACATAGCCTTCTCCTCCCACTTGATGGTTTGTTCCTTCTTCAACATAGAAGTAATAGTCAAAGTGATCTCTACAAAATTGGACACAAACCTCCTTACAAATTGTCCAAAGAAAGACTGAATTCCTTTCTTGGACTGTGGGATAGGCACTTTATCAATGGATTCAACATTTTCAGGGTCAATCATGACACCAGCCTTGGACATTATATGTCCCAAAAACTTGGTATTTTATATTCCAAAGTGGCACTTATTAGGATTAAGTGAAATTCCAAACTCCTTACATCTAATCAGCACCTTTTCTAGATGTTGTAAATGCTCTTCTCTAGTCTTGGAGTACATAGTAATGTCATCTTGATACATAGTAATGAACTATTTAATTATCCCTATAAAAGTGACATTTATAGCTCACTAGAATGTTTCCCCAGTATTCATCAATCCAAAAGGCATCCTCATATATACATACATGCCCCATGGTATTATGAACGAAGTCTTGGATCTCTTAGATTCCTTTACCACAACCTAGTTGTAAGCTGAGAAGCTGATCTAGTAACACTTTGGTACAAGTTCTCCATATTGGGTAGGAGATAACTGTCTTTTAAAAAAGCTTTGTTTAAATTTATAAAATTCACACACAAGTAAATGTCACCATTTTTCTTTCTTACAGGGACTAAATTTGCCACCCATGATGAATACCTAATGGGCTAAATGATACCATTGTCCCTTACCTTCTTTAATTATTCCTACATCTTGGTGTCTAAGATGGGATTAATGGGTCTCTATTTCTACTTGAAAGGCTTTCTATTAGGCTAAAATGGGATGACATGCTAAAATAAGTCTACCTTATATGCTTTCAGCTCTGAATAAAACCATGCTAAGCAATCCTGGTACTTCCTTAGTAGCTGCATGTAAGCTTTCTTCTTAGTTGCACTTAAGTGAGTACCTAGCCAAACCTTTCTTAGATTCTCATGAGAAACCAAGTTGTACTCAGTCACATCTTTTGAGATAAATGAGTCTCTTGACTTGATTCTATCATCTCCATTAAAATATGCCTCTAAACTCATCAATCCCCTTGGGATCATGTTTATCTTCAACTGAATGATGTCTTTTCCAAACAAGGTTTGTTTTCCATCAAGAACCTGAACCATAGATTCTAGGTCTATGAATTGATCATGACACTCAACCTCATAATTCATAAACCTCTTAGTTTTTTCATCATCATTAAATACCTACAAATGATGAACATTGTCTAAAATTAAACTCCTAACAAGCACCTCCACTTAATACTGACAATGAGGGCTCATATTTGCAATGTTAAATTGAGCACCTAGTCCTACAAATATGTTAGCTTCTTAGTTAAAACTCTTATCATGACAACATAAATTGAATGCATCAAAAAATTCAAGAAAATCTTAAACAGCATTCTGATATTATTTCAACCTCTTATTTTTTGTGGTAAAAGCACTACAGACTTGCTCTACCACTAGCTCAGAATCACCCTTGACAATCAAACATTTAATTCCATACTCATGAGCAATCCTTAAACCAAGTAAGAGTGCCTCATACTTAGGAATATTGTTAGTGTACTCAAAGGACAGTTGAAAATAAAATGTAAAACATCTACCATTAGGGGCGTAGAAGACAAACCCATCTCCATTTCCAAGATTGGAAAAATCCCCACCAAAGCACATCTTCCAAATTACATTTTATTTATCAGGTTTAATATCAAGAACAAGTTATTCACTAGTATAAACATTCTTGACAAAGTTTCCCAACTCAACATTTGTGTATATCACTTCATTGAGAGCACATTTCGAATCTTTAATTACTTGCAGCATCTTCAGTTCTCTATATATTCTTGACCATCCTAGCTTCCAATAAAATGGTAGCATAATAAAGTTCCATCTGTACACTTTCACCCATGTTGGTAGCCCATTTTCATGATAGCAACATCCCCCACTTAGGTGAGCAATCTACAACTACCACATCCATATTTAGATACTTACCAAGATGAACTACCAACTATATAACTAATCCCTTGACTTATCCAATAACTATAACCTCTCATGAGTCCATGGTATAACACTTTCCAAATTTTGACATGATCTTAACTACAATTTTATTTAAGACACCCAAGGGCATCACATTACAAGAATCTCTAGATTCAAACATACAGTTGTGAACAATCAGACCATTGATCAGCAGGTTGTATAGAACAGATCCATATTCAACTAAATTTTTACCAATGTAGTCCCCAAATAGACTTTTGGAGTAGGTTCAACAAACTCTTCTAATTATTCATCACTTTTTGGGGGTGTTTGGGGTAATTCTATTTCATTCATAGTTGACTTCTCACCAAATTCAAAATACTCAAATGTCATCTTCCTATGTTTAGGTATTCACAATAACTCAAAAAGTGGCACGATTTTTTTTAGTTGGCTCAATACTTGGGCCATATCACACATTTTATATTGAGGAAGATGTGTATTTGGTGGAAGGGTAATGACATCTTTAGTTGGGATGTAATCATTTAAGGTCTGAAGTGGAGTGGGTTGGGATAGATTCACATTTTTATCAGCAACCTTCAAAGGTGGATTAGTTTTAGCATATTAGCACCCTTATGGATACTAGATAGCATGGGTACTCTATTCTTAGTTGGATCACCTCTTAGCTTATTAGCTTGTAAAATAGGTATAGGTTTGGAAAATTTAGGGACTATTATCACTTTCCTAACATCCTTATTGGCATCCCCTACCTTTGTATTTGTAGGGGTAGTGTCTTGAGGAATAGCAGCCTGATATTTTCTTCTCATGTGATACTCCTTTTCTTGGGTAATTGTTGCATTGATTAGCAACTACCTATCCTCAACTGATCGAATGCCCCTATCATATTTTTTTATCATCATAGAGCTTATAAAATAAAAATCATAAAGGGGTAATTCATATACTTGTGCCATATTAATGTCACAAGAAAATTCAAGATTTGAGACATTTACCTTCTCAACTACACTCCAAAATTGATTCATAGTAGTAACACTCAATAATTCTATGGAGGTAGTCATCTCATTCTAAGGGCTTTGATAATTGAACATCATGATCTCATCATACGATGATGTATACTTAAGTTCATCTACATCTTCAATAATTAGTTTAGTTGTATCACATGGGGGATGTGGAAGGAAGCACTTGTCATGCCAGTCAATATCATTGTCACAATCTACAATATTCACCTGGGCATTTAAAGGATTAGGCACTTCTTTTCCAACCCCTCTATTCTAATTTCTTTCCATTATTTCTTCATGTGTAGGCCTTTTCCCTCTATCATTATCTCTATTTTGTAAATTAGGCCCCCTTGGTGCTTGATTTGGATTTGGAGTCCACTCATAGCTGGTAGAAACATGAGGGACCCCCTTTTCATCTCTAGTCAACTTATATGACATTTTTTTGACAGTAGAGGCCAAAGTTTTGATAGTTTCCTCTAAGTTGGCTATCTTCATGGGTTCTATCTTTTTTGGATTGACCAGCTTCACATCAACCTACTTGTTCATAGGACTTCCCATAACCTTGATGTTATTCTCAATTTAGATGTCCATATTGAATGCTAACTATAGTTTAATGAGAGCCTTGTATCTCAATTAGTATGTATCCTTATTGTTAAAGGCATCACAATACTTTATCAAGCACATTATATTATTAGACCTGATGTTTTTGGGTAGTCACATCATAGTCTTGTTGAACCTTGTGTTAAAGTCCTACACACACTCATTAGGATTTTGTTTGATATTTTCAAATTCAGCCAAGAGAAAACTTGGATCAATCCTAGCACCATACTAAATTCTAAAAACATTCTACATCTCTTCCCATGAATCAATGCATCTAGTGGGAAGGGAATTGAACCATTCATGAGCATCTTTCTCTAGCGTGTACATAAAAAACTTGATGCACACATCTTCATACTCAACCTCATAATCTTTAATAATATTTTGAAAGGCCCTCAAGTTTTGATCACCACTCACTACATTTTTCCCTTGGAAATTTGGGAGATATTTCCTTACTTTGTTTAGCACTTCATTAGGATAACCTACCATTTCATTGAAATTGATAGGCTTGAATCTAAAAATGCAGAATGTAGGACATGCATTCTCATCTTGGTCCCTATGCCTCATGATTGGTTCAATAAGAGGTTCAAGAAAAAATGGAAAAGGGATATGAGGGGGTGAATGAGGTAGACTTGGTGGATCAAACTTGGGAGGGGATTCAACTAGTTGGGAAGGAGCTATAAAATAAATGGGACTATGTGTTTCAAAATCAGTATAAGAGTTATGGTAGTCGTCAATAATGTGGGGATCAACAAAGATCTCAAGATTATTAGGATCTTGATGGTCCTTAGCAGTTGAGCTTTACCATTCAATAGGATTCCATACTTGTCCCCTTCTTTGAGGAATAATTAAGGGTGGAATAAGCCTCTTAGATGGGTCACCTTTAAAAGATGATCTCAGTCCTTCCAGCTTTGTAAATAAGAGATACTCAAAACTAAAATTTATCATAATATTTAGAATAGGCACCAATCTTTCTTGAAACTAGAAAATAAAATCAGAGTCACCACTAGAATCAAACTTCTAGAATATAATAGTTAACAAATTATTATGATACATGTTAAAACTAGACTTGTTAAAGCTTGATGAGATAGAAAACAAAGACACTAAAGTTTTCATAATAATGTTCAAAAGGGGAAAAACACCTTTCAACATGTAATGCTAATATTTCTTTACAATAGATGTAGTAGAAGTCAAATTTTCAAACCTTAAAAACTTCTTAACACATCCCCAATGGAGTTTTATGATGTCAATAGCCAAGATAGTTAGATCAGTGTAATAACAGTAGAGAAATTCACAAAATGAAATACTCGTGGCTCTCTGAAAAAATTCCCAATAACATAAGTGACCATAAGTTCAATTTAGTCCTCAAAAATGGTGCCATTAAATTGTTGGTTCCCAGTTATACACCTCTCTAATCTAGCCTTGCACAATTGAATAAAATGTAAAATAATGATAAGAAACCTACTAGTATGTCGTTATAGCCAAGGAAGGGTTCGACATCAAAAATGGACCAGACTGTGAAAATGACAAAGAGGAATGACAAAGGGTATGGTTAGCTCCCTGCTACTTTTGGCTCTACCTGAACCAAGGTGAGATAAGTTGTGGGGTAGCTTACTCACATGGTGGGATTTTGCAATTCAATCTCCATGGGGATTGTTGGCACAAGGGACAAATATGACTAGAGCATAACCAAGTTTACACACTTCACCCATGAAGGGTTGTCACACCAAATGCACAAATGATTTATGTCATACACAAGCTACTAAAGATAGATGATGGGATGATTACAGCCTTCCTTTATAAAATATTCAATAACAAGGGCCAAATGGAAAATTGTAGCACTAGAATTTCAAGCACATGCAAACACATTTTAAATATGCAAGATCTTATGTAGTTACAAGGTAAGTAACACTTATAGTATGTGACAAGGTGTGTTATTTGTAAGGTAGGATAGGATAAGATAAGTTAGATAATTATAAAATGGAGGGTGGTGTGTTTGTGGCTTCCAAATAGTAGGGTGTATGATAGCATTTCATGACAATATTTCTTATTAAAGATGTAGAAAAAATTCAAATGCAAGATAATGGTAAACACTAAATGATCCTTAAAACCCTATAATATACACTAAAAACTAGAGTCTCAAGTACTTTCTCCTACTAAATTCATGAATCCAATGTGCCCTTAAAATGTATTCAATAATGCATTTACAAATATAACTGTAGAAATGGATTTATAACTTAGGTACATGCTTAAAATGATAACTAGTAATGAACACAAACCAAAATGTCCAATCAACAGAACTTGTAAAACATATTATTGCATTTCATTAATAGGATAAAATAAAGAACCACAAATATTTTCCATTAACTTGAAAATAAATATTACAAACATGAACACTTCAAAATGATGTCATGGGGACAAGCATGGTGAGATTTCTCTTTTGAAAAGGGAGACATAAACATGCTCTCAAAGCTTGTTAATGGTTGTATATATGTAACCATCTTAGCAAGGGACATAATATCTACACATAGCAATTAATCCTAGAAAAAATTCTATAAAACCTAGACTTGGAGAAAATAGATACCTAAAACAATGACCTATAACAACCAACAACCAAAACAACCTTAGAATAGAGGACTAAACCCCTATTTATATATTTTCCACCCTTTTTCAATCTGGGACTATGGGTTGTAATTTGCAAAAATTACATAATAAACTCTCCCATTCCATCAAGTCACTCCCAACTAGAAAATGCTCTTAGCTATGCCTAGTATTTTTATCCATTTTCAAGAAAAACCATAGTCATAAGTTCCTCTACAAGGAATGATAAGGACATACAACCACCTAGAGATGTTCTTGATCGCTCGATTACATAGTTAGAGGGAGAAAATCATTGGAGGAGCTATACAAACTTTTTCCTTAAACAAAACTACCTAAAGATGCCCCTTTACACCTACCTAGAAGGTTAATTTCATGGTAGAGGCTAAATAAACTTTGTTACCATGTGTAATTACCTAAATATGCTAGTGAATGGTTGCCTACATAGCTGGAACCACTTAGACAATTGCCTTTCTTTTTATATGTGCCATGGAACAACATGTTTTTGCAATGATGGCTCAGTAATGATCCAATTGTGACATGAAATGTAAAATTATCCATGATCATGATTGGAAATATTCACTCTAAAATGGCTCATGGACCTTCTTTTGTGTTTTGACTCATTACCCAACTAGGCAAGAGCCATCAAGTTTAACTTTTTAGACCAAAACTTGCCACAAACCAACATTTGGCATGCTAGAATGGATCTAACTAGGAATTTATGGGGCCTAAAAGTGATTAATTTGATTGATTAGATCCAATCTGGACACTTATCACTTCTTCATGAAATCTAACCCCTTTGAAAAGTCCACCTCAACTCATATCATTGTATCATCCTTGCCTAAGCAAACATGAGCCATAGATCTTATATGAGATGCTTAATTTCTAATTTATGACATGCATTCATAACACTTTTCATTTATGCATTTTCTTATAGGGTCCTTGAATTTTCAACATTGGCCATGCACCATCATATTTGGCCAGGATGATCAAACATGCTCCATTGGATCATGATCAAAGAGGTTGAGCATTATTGGTTGTCTATATGTCTTGTACCAAAATGGTACCACTTGGAAGCTCTATGGGCTCTCTACATCTTACTTTATAAGTCCTATCAGGCTAATGTGCTCTTGTTAAGTGGTGATCTCACATTCATTCTATGCTTTACTAAAAATGCTTGACTTAATATGCATCGTAAATTGAATTGTGTACACTTGAATGCACACCGTCGATCTTTGAAAATGTACTCATTCTTTAAATCATGCCCCATGAGCTCGATACTTATCATTCCTTCACTTATCTTACTCTCCTTTGACCAATAGCTTTGATCACATACCGTCAAATCATCTTGCTTTACATAAATGCATGTTATTGGATATAACTCTATTTGAAAACAAATGGTTACTTCACGTGCTCTAAAATTGATGCTTGCACAATTGTTTTGGAACATTTGAATCCCAATGGCTACTTGCCATGGCTTAAAGTTGACATCCATGCACCTATAAAAATATATCCATAAGATCATCATACATGTAACTCAAAAATTTCTTCACAGACTTTGTTCCATAGAAATTTGGTTTGAGTCTTTGTCTTCGGCATTCTTGTTTGCTTCTCGAGCCTTTGTCTTTAGCTTATATGTCTTCAACTTTTCTTTGTCCTTGAAATTTATGATTTAGGATTTCATTAGACATAATTATCCCATAAAAATTCTTTTAGGCATTCCATCAAGATAATTATGTCAAACAAAATGTCCCAAACAATTTCCCCAAAGGATTTTGACTGAACACTTTTCCCATAAGAATTGAGCTTTATCAGACCTTTTACATGGGAAAGATGCTTGAAAGAATTTAGCCTTTGGATTTTTCCCTTCATCAAAATAATTATTTCAAACGTATTGTCCAAAATAATTTCCTTAAAGAAATTAGCCTCTTGTACTTTTGCCAAAGGAATTTGACCTTTGCACTCTTGTTGAAAGAATTGAGACTTAGCTCCTTTTGTCTTAATCAGGATAATTATTTTGGACATTTTATCCTAAAAAAATTCTCCATAAAAATTGACCTTGGTACTTTTCCCAAAGAAATGGAATTCTTTTAAAAACATGAGCAAAATGCTCAAAGGAAATAGGACTTCTGCTCCATAGCAACTTTACGAAAAGTACCTTTCAAACCCTTTGTGCATACCCTTTAGAAGTTTTGTCAAGGGTACTTTCCCTATAGAATTTCCCTTCGGCCTTTTGGAATGGTCCTTTACATCTCTTGAAAGTGCCCTTCAAACTTATTGAAAATGTCCTTTGGATCTTTTGAAAGTGCCCTTCAAAAATTTTGTAAGGGCAAAATACCCAAAATGAATGACCATTCAGAGATTTTACAAAGACAAAATAACCCTGCAAACCTTTTATAAAGGAAAAATGACCCTTTAGGATTTTTATACAGATAAAATGCTTGAAAGAATTAGCCCTTAAGGCTTTTTGTGTAGAGAAAATGCCTGAAGGAATAATCCTTTAGAATTTTTATGTGGGCACAATGCCTGAAGGAATAATTCTTCAAACTTTTTGTAAACACTTTGGCCAAAATAATTAAGTCCTAGGTAAAATGCCTAAAAGTTAAGTGCCCTTTAGAATTTTTACCATGGAAAAAAGTTTGAAACAAATAAGATCTTGTGCCTTTTCCAGAATAAAGGATTTTTGTTGGGATTTTTGTCAAGCTTTTTTGTGCAAGCAAAATTCCCAAAGGGCAAGTGCCCTTCAAACCTTTTGCCAAGGAAAAAAAGTCCAAAGCAAATGACCTTTCAGATTTTTTGTGAAATAATTAGCCTGATACAAAACAAGATATTGAATTCCTTCAGATCTTTTGTAGTGGATAAAATGTTTGACAAAAATAAGTCTTCAAAGTTTTTATTTAAGACATTTTCCAAGCAAAAACTAGATTATGAATTAGCCAATTTGTACATGAACTTGACCTTCCAAAGGAACACTTGGAGATGGAATTTGGGCTAAGGACATAGTCATTTACACTTGACAAGGGCCCAATTACTTCAGTTTAATTTTGGTAACTAACACCTCCAATGTCCTTTTTAAATACAACTCCATCAATCATAATGCATGGTACTGATTATAGCTTGAAATGTCTTTTCATTGATGCATCTAACCCCATTGGACATTTTCTAGTTTGAAGGAATCTAGCAATGTCTTGTGTCTAACTGGATGGAGGAGTAGTTTCAACTTCCTATTGGGTGTCTTGAAGTGTCAAAACCATCTCCTTTTCTTCTTTCACATCATTTTCAAGATGTTCACACAGTGATTTACCTTAGACTAGCTATATGACCTTCATTTTAATATCATATTCCATGCACTTAGTGACCCGTCTAGCTCTCTTTTCACTTAAGTCTCTATTGAGGATGAAATCCTTCACACTAGGATGAGCTACCATTAGTATAATCTTGTTATTTGAAACCAAATGTTTAAAAATTTTCAAACCTCTTATAATATCAGGCACATGATTTTCAATAAAATAATACCTCTCCTCATAGTCTTATAAAGCTTGACTGAAAAAAACAATGGGTTACTCTAATCCCTCACTACTATGTTGCATAAGCATGGCTAAAATTGTACAAAATATAGAAAAAGCATACATAAATAAATCCTTACTAAAATCTAGATAAAGAAAAGTAGGAGATTGGATAATTACTTGTTTGATGGATTCAAATCTCCTCTTA
This sequence comes from Torreya grandis, assembly GCA_037957365.1. Taxonomy (NCBI): domain Eukaryota; kingdom Viridiplantae; phylum Streptophyta; class Pinopsida; order Cupressales; family Taxaceae; genus Torreya; species Torreya grandis. The sequence continues at coordinate 823,385 of JARHVA010000865.1, forward strand.
CCCTCCTTACTCCAAGTGAATTCTTATTATTTATTCAGCATTTGAGTGAGTGGCCTTACTAGTTCTACAAATCTAGGAATAAATATTCTAATGAAGTTGATCTTGCCTAAGAAGCTTTGCAATCATTTATTATGTTTTGGAAATTATAGAGAAAGTATTGATTCTATTCTCTCTGGGTCAATAGAAAGACCCTCTTTGGACACTACATGCCAAGGTAGTCTCCCCTTATGCACTGAAAAGATACACTTTTTTGGATTCAATGAAACTCCAAATTGTTTGCATCTATCAAAAAATAACTCTCAAGTGTGTTAGATGATTATTAGGATCCTTTGAAAATACAATAATGTCATCAATATATACTAAGACCATTTCACTCAACATACCTTAAAAGGCAACATCCATTACCATTTGGAAAGTGGCTCTAGCATTAGAGATCCCAAAAGGTATTTTTGATAAGCATAAGTACCCCATTTGGTTATGGAAGATGTTTTATACTGATCTTGCTCTTTCACCAATATCTAGTTGTAAATAGATTACCCATCTAATAAGGAAAACCTTTGTGAACTTGATACCCTTTACAATATTTGATCCATGGATGGAAGAGGATAGTGGTCTTTCAATAACACTTTGCTCAAATCTCTAAAATCCACACATAGTCTTATCTCTCTATTTTTGTTTCTCACTATTACAAGGTTTACTACCCATGTTGAATGCCTGATAATAAATATTATACTTGACTCAATGAGCTTGGTAAGCTTCTTTCTCATGATAATTTCAACCTTGGGGTTGATGGGCCTTTGCTTCTATCTTACTGGGTTTGCATCTGGTTTAGGCTCAATAGTATGTTGTGATAATCTAGGATTAAAATATTTCAAATTATGATATTCCAAAGAAAATAAATCCATGTACTCATTACATAATGAAATAAAATCTACTCTCTCAAAATTAGTGTTCACTTTGCCCCACTTGGGTAGCTTACCCTTAGCTATGTAAACTTGCTCATAATGTTCTTCCTTGGAAGATATGTTTACCTTGTCTTTTCTAAGTTCATAATCTTTATTTAAAATGTTCTCCCAAGTTACTAAACCTTTATTCATCTTGTTCAATCTCAGTTGCATAATCTGATCCTCATATTGGCATTGCAAGTTACTTTGATTCCTTGAGCAAAATTTTGCCTCATTTTGTAGGAAATAGGCTATCTATTTATCATTATCAAAGACTTTCCAACTTACCTCATTATTTTAAATTGAAGGTTTGCATACAACCTTTATTTGGCTCTAACATTTATTGTCCTTGAACTGGTCCACTATATCATATTGTGCTCCTATGGTAGCAAGTTTATTTACATATTGATTGGCTCCTCTGGGAATCGAGCGAATATCAAATACTATGAAATCTTCCATGAGGTCCAAAACTCTATGTTTTTAGTCCTTTAGGAGGGGGTTATTTGTTTTACTTAAACCTCTAACTTATTTCACTACCAACTCACTATCACCTTTCACCTACAAAATCTTAATACATCTCTTTCTAACCCATTGAAGGCCATGAATGAGAGATTCATATTCTATAGTATTTGAAGCACAACTAAACTAAAATCAAACTAAAGAATAATACCTTTGATTTTGAGGTGAAAACAATATCTCACTAGTCCTACTCCAATTATTTGATATGGATCCATCAAAGTATATATTCTATACTCCCTCTTGATCTTGCTTTGGGTTGGTGAGACTAGGTAAGAGTCACCTTCTTCATGCATGGAGTAAACACTAAAACCAACTTCTTGAATGCCTTTGTATGGCTCATACCCATGGTTATCAGTAGCCAACTCATCCAAGAGTAGATTGGTATGCCTTCAAGTGGCTTATAATGTTTTTGATCAATAGTATGCTCATCTTTCTATGATATACTACAATTCATATTAGACATATTTAGAATATATGGTTCCATGTGAAATCTAGAAATAGGCTCTAATCTTATAGTGAATTTGGTTCCATATCTAGTTCTAAAAACCATGTATGACCAATCTGAAGAAAGATAACCTCTTATTTTAGTAGTGAAATCCCTAGATAGGCATAGTGAAAAGTATGGAGGTAAATCAACAACAACAATGTCTTGTGAAATGGTGAAATTTGGATAAGTAACAAGTAAAATCTTGATGATGCCCATAGTTTTAGTAGCAGAACCATCTAAATGTAACACTCTTTTTTTATGAGGTTCATAGTGAGCCCTATTTTATCAGCTATGGATTTAGGCATGATAAAATTACTAGCTCCATTATCAATCATACAATTATGAACAAGATAATCCCCTATGACAACTAAAATATATAATGGAGGAGGCTTAGTCACCTTAGGAGCTTGAGGCTCAAAAAATGGATTAGAGTTGGTTAGAAATAAATTAATCTTTCCTTTCTAGGTGGTCCATTAGAGATATTAAGCTTTAAAACCTCTTCTTACAAATACTCCTTTTGTCTTGGGATTAGAAGTGTAACCACATTGAAATTGATACAATAGTTTTCTTCATATGATCCATAATAATGAGTGAAGTGGTTGTCCTTGAATATGGTTTAGGAGTAATAGGGCCTCCTAGATGTTGTACAAACTGGGGAATGTAAGGCCCTTTCACATTCAAACCCTTTAGATCTTGAACCTATTGAGTTAATGTCTTTTAAGGTAGCTCATGAGAGATGGTCCTTTTTGGTGGTTGAGAAGGTTGAGGGCTACCTTATCAAGACTAAACCATCACCAATTGACCTTTTATTAGATATAATATGGGTTATAACTAAAATATCATCATTAGGCATATTTTTATTTTGATTGATGCTATGTGCTCAAAAGAATTTTCACCTTCCTTAAAGTTTGAAAATGTAGTTTCAATAGGTGTTTTACCATTCTCTCCTCCTTGTTGATTTGGCACTTTTGCTTGAGTGAATGAAGGAATGTCTCCATGTGATAGAGAGGCCTCCTTATTTTACTAGTTTTCATGTGGAAGAGGAGTAAACTTTGTTACATATAAGACTGATGTGGGTTCTCACCATTTGGCACCATCGCCATGTCATTTGCTAGATTATATTGATTGTTCCATTGCCCTTCCTGAGTATAGTTAATCTAATTTGGCACAATAGCTCTAGAATTACTTGAAACATTAAGATTGTATTACCCTAACTAAGGATTATACCCTTATCCTTGTTTATTGGACTGATAAGGTGGCTTATTGTACTAATAATTGTAATTAGTATTCTAATATGGCATGTATGGTGGGCTTGTTACCTTTCCCTTGCAATCAACTTGTTGTTTTGAGCTTTGAGAAGACTCTCTATCTTCCCCAATCTATCTGTTTGATAATCTAATGTTTGATAAAACTTTGTTGAATCTAGAACTAGAGAAATAATTGGAGCAAGAAGATGGATCTCTGGAAAGAGAGGCACTAGTAACCTTGAAGATAATTCCCTGCTTGTATAAGGCAATTTTCAGCCTTAATTACTACTTCAAAAGATTTAGGTAGAGTGTTCCCCCCATGGATTAAATCATCATAGCTAAATCTAAATTTAGAGCCTTTAGATAGTATAGAAAATCATAGTTAGGTGTAGGCTTGATCACTACCAAAATTCTATCCCAAGTCTTTTGGAACTTGTTATTGAAATCCACCATGAATTCATGATTCAATCTCTTGATTGTTGTAAGCTACTCCATGAGTGCGAGGTGGTCACTCTTATCTTCAAAGTTTTTGTATATTACTTCTCCAAATTCATCCCAAATTTTGATTGATGCAGGAGACAATCCTTTGTACCATTAAAGTGCTTTCCATTTGAAAGAGTTTGCTAACAACCTCATTGCTACATTTTCTTGAGTCACATGAAGCACTGAACAAAGATTAGTAATATCTGTAATATGTTCTATAGGAGTAATTGGATTTTCTCCTATAAAATAAGGAATATCCTTCAAAGCTAAGACTAGGATATCATCCCATTGAGTAAGATTTAGAGGACTAAAACCATTGAATGGCACAAAGGCTTACCTTCTAGGAACAACCATTTGAGGTATGGGATTTATAATAATGTTTGGCTAAATAATATTGGCTTGAATAGGAGGATTTTGGGAAATAATAGGGGGAACAAGAGGGGTAGGTGTAGGATTTGAGAGGCTTTCTTCTTCTTTGTTGATTGTAAATATAGCTTGGAGAAATATGTCTCCTTCTCTTTTGTAAAGTATCTTGTGATAACTCTTGGGGGCATGAAAAATATGCAAATCTAGAAATGAAACTCTAAAATTTGCTACTATACTCAAATATGTAGAATTATGTGAATAGGTGGTCCTATCGATCATGCCAAAACTATTAGCTATCCAAATAGCACCTAATAGAGGTCAAATTTCTTCAAGTCTAACCCATACTTAGACTAACATGGGAATGATATAAAGGTTATGGGATGCCTATATTTAGGCTAGACCTCTAGATTTTTTTATGAAGCTATTTCCTGAGATATGATTATTTGGACTTTTCTTTCTAAGACTTAAATGAGTTGGGGTAAAAAGAGTCAAAAGATTGCATAAACTGAAAACTATTCTAATAAATGGTGATGCACCATGAATTTGTTAGATCCACTCTTAAACTCAAACTCTTTAACACACTAATGGACTATGAAAGAAGCTAATGCAATGTTTACTATAGTTTTTATGTAATAGTATTTCATGTAGAGGTCAGTTTGATGCACTTAGACTAGGGAGAAATGAAAATAAGGTCTGGTTGAAGACACTTAAATTTGGTTGTCCACTATATCCTTGAGATATCAATGCTAAGACACATTATATGACCTGTAAATAAAGTTATTATCGCTTAGGTTGGGCTTAGACCTGAAAATGGAAGATAGAAACCACTTTTGCATATCAAACAAACACAAGACACTAAAAATAGATTAGCTAATAATTGTAAAATGCTCTATTCATTACTCCAAGAGGTTCAGAATACAATTCTAGCAGAGTCTAGTCATACCAACCTAAGGGATGCTTAACAATAGCTCAAAGGATATATTTATATAAAATAAGAGAAAGAGAAATGGATTTTGGATCTCAAAAATGAATCAAAATGAGCACAACTCCATTTGAATCATAGTTACAATTGCCTCTAAACTTATGCTCATTCAAGCTTCCTAATTGATCCAAGTCACTTTAGTCTGTTACACCATTACATTATCCCTTCACTGATGCTTCTTTATGGTTGCAATGGTAGGATCAAGTAATTTTGAGATAAGTTTTAGCATCAATTTAGTTATCATAATTGGATCAATATGTTAGGGTTTTATCATGGCACTAATTGCTCTTTATTGGTTTGTCTAGGCATGCAAGAGTGGAAAGAGGAGTCACTTTCATGCAGTTAGCTCTAATGATGAAGCTATTGAATTTTATATGTCTACCTTCAATTTTCATGCCATCTGCTACTTGTTACTCATTATGAGGACCAGAGCTTCATATCTTGAAACTGATAGAGCTATGTTATATGTACTTTGAGTGGAAAATTATCGAGCTACAACTATGTTTAAAGGATGAGAATCCCCTACTATATCTTATTTATCTACCCCTATAGAGTCTTAATCACATTGTTCAACCCCAAAATATCTCATCTTTTCCCAATCTAGATTGTGATCGAGATTGATTCCATTCATACTTGCTCACCTTGGTTAAAAACTAACCCTTCAACCTCTGTCTAAGTCATTTGGGCTGACCTTCATTTAATTGGCCATCAAAAATTGACTCAGATCATTGACCTCTTGAATCATCTCATTTTTTAATCTACCTGATGTGAATGAATGTGATCCATAGATCCTTTACCAAGACTCATGCACTTGCGTCACTTATCAATCATGCATTGGTCTCAGGATCCTATTGCCAGAATACTACTTTATGTGCTTATACCATGTGGTGGCCTCTCAAGCTCTTTGATCTCTTGACTCTTTTCACCCCAACTTATTTAAATCTTAAAAGGAAAGGTCTAAACAATAATATCTAAAGGACTAGCCTCATAAAAAAACCCAGAGGTCTAGTCTAAATATAGGCATCCCATGGCCTTTAGATCATTTCCGTGTTAGTCTAAGAATGGGTTAGATTTGAAAAAATCTAACCTTTATTGAGTGATATCTAGATAGCTAACAGTACTAAGTTAGTAGCTTGAAAAAATAACTAAGTTTTCCTACACCTACTAAGTCAGTAGTATGGATTTCAAACTTTTCAGCCTACTACATCAACTGGATTGACCTATTTGCTTATAACTACCAACTTCTTTCATTACTTGTAATAAATGCCTTCAACAGTTATTACTCTGATTTCTTTCAACACATTTCCCCTTTTGGCCTCTAGTACCCCTAGCAACTATCTAGGGTTCATTTTGGTTTCTAGAATTGGTCTAATTTGAAAATTCCTATAAAATACTTAAATTTAATAAAATATTCAAAAGCCGAATTGAAATTCTCATTTACCTCCCTGTACTACACCCGCTGCGACCATTGGGTGTCCCTCTCATCTCAGTTGTCATCTCCTCACCATTCATTTTTTCTCTTAGATCTCTATTTTTCTCTCAAAACAAGTCAAATAATAGGCAAATGACTTCCTTTTTACCCTATTTAAACTTACTTTTCAAAATTATTTACCTTTAAAAAATTTACCGTTAGATTCCTTATCTTGATCATATCTTTATTTTTACTAACCCAATTTTTGAAATGTAAAATGTTCTAGAATCATGACATCATAGAGAATATTTTCCACTACTATATGCTTATAATCCAAAACAAATGATTTTTGGCCCTTTTTTACACCAATCTCTACATATTTACCTAATGTTCTTCACATTTAGATGCCTTCACTTCTATTACAATCTCCTTCTTTATCTACAACACTAAGGTAAGTAAAGGTATGTGTTTTTCAATTCTATCCTTTCATTTATCTTATTTTCTCCTTACTACATTTTACTTAGCATCATCTTTATGTGTTATCATGTTCTATTCCTGAAGCACATCCCATGTTGTACTCACATGACATGTGATGAGATTTGAGTGGGGCATATGTATACACATAATATTTTCAAACTTTTATCAATTATTGATGCTCTCTATCTTTCAGGAACCCATTAAGTCTCAATCTCTTTGAGTTCACATCTTAAAGGGTGTACCAAGAAAGAGGTGGGTAGACCATTGGTTCTTTGCAAGATTGTTACCTATTTTTCCACTTGTTATCTACACGTGTCTCCTAAAAAACATTCCCTTAAGCTTGTTCTTCTCTATTGCACACTCTTCAATCATTTCCCATCTTTTGTTCCCCTTTTCCTAACCTTAAGCCCCTTTTGACTATTCATTGTACTAGGTCAATTGGGTCAACCTTGTACTATTTTGGGTAAAATTCATTTAGGGTCTAGGTTGGATCTTATTCGACCTAGCCTATGACCTAGTGAATTTTTGTCCACAATTGTACTAGGTTGAGTCGGTTGACCCTATAGATCAAAAAATTTAGAAGGGCTTAAAGTTAAATCCATGTATGTATGTATGTATGTATGTATATATATATATATATATATATATATATATAAGTTCATTTCATCATTATTTAGAGAAGAGAAGAAGAAGTAAGAGATATAATGCATCTACTTATCCACCATTATAATTGAGGAGCAAGTTTAGGGTTTCATACTTTCTTTGGAGATATAGATCTTATCTTATGGATAAGTCTTTTGGATGCATTGATAGGTTGTGTAGCCTAGAGATAATTTGTGCTTGTCATCCTTACATACCACAAAAACCTCTTTCAAAGCACCTTGGCCAAGGGAGGGATTGAGGATCGATGGTTCATCTTCAAAGGTAAGTATTCCTAACTGTGTTCCTTCTTTGTAAGAGTAGATAGATGTGTATTTGTACTTATCTTCCATGCATTAGGATTTTGTATACATTAACATGAGTATGTTTGTTATGCATGTTTAATTTTCTTTTCTCTTACACCCACTTTATGCCACAAGCTTTGGTGAGCACTAGATTAGATTTCTTTACTTTACTTGTTATTAGTTTAGTGAATATAAAACATAGGGCTTAGTTAGGGTTGTTACATGATTATTCTTGACTAGAGGCTTTAGAAACCTCCCTAATATGGTTTATTTTTATAAGAGATCCCCTAATTGGGTCTAGTAGATCTCCATATTGGTCATATTTATAATTATCTAATGTATCCCTAATCAAAAGTGTAAGTATGATCTATATTCTCTGAGTTAGGATTAATATATAGACATGATGCATTTCTGATTACATACACACTTCATGATCTTAGCTAACTCCCTCTTCCAAGAAAACCTATTTCAAGTGTAGATAATGATACATACATCTTTATGAGGTGTTGTTCTACCCTTGTATATGGACATTCATTCACTTTCAAGGCAAATAAAGAAGCTTCTTGCAAAAGATTAGATCAATTTTCAAGAAGGCTTATGAACTCCTTAAGGACTGACTCTTTTTGACTTGAAGGCAGTTAGTAAAATACTTAGAGATCAAGTAACACATGTTCAAGACTTTAGATGCTTCCTCCTAACTCTTTGAATCTAATTAATATTTGTTTTATTCTTGTAACCCCTCAAGATTCCATTATTGGAATGGGATTTCTCTCTCACACACACACACATTGGTGCTATAAGTATGCCTAGTTTTGGTAATGTAAGGTCTCCACAAGATAGTTAGGTAAAGCTCTTCTATTTTTGTTACTCATATTTTGCCTAAAGAAATGAATTAAAACTAGTATAGGATTTTCAAGTTCATATTTCAGTTTTTTGAATGAGTTTTTGATAGATTCTAGTGAGAAAATTGCTTGTCCTTGCATATTGTCCTACTTATGTGCACATGGGTATGGATACATTGTTTTATTGTAGGTCACTTGGAGTACATTGAAGTTTGGTATTATAGCTAAGTGTTTTAGAGTTTTAGCAGTGTCTTATCAGTCCTTTGAATCTCTCACCATATCTACTATACTTATCATAGTCTCTAGGTTGAAATACTTATGTTAAAAGCTTTCTCTTGAAGCATAAACTAGATTGTAGTTTTATTTATTTTAAGTGTAAGTGTAGGATAGTATTGGATCAAATTTTATGTTGTATCACCCCTTTGTTCTAATTTTATTGTAATTAGGTAGTTTCTTATCCCTTTTCATACACCAACTAGTTACTAAGAGGACAATCAATATAAATTTAGTGAGTTAGCCCTATTAACTAGAGGTTTACCCCCACTATAAATAGCACACAGGTCTAGGGTTAATCCCATTATGTCACTCAATTGGAGTAATATTGAACTACCTATTCAAGGATGCAAAATTAAGTGATAATAGGAACCATAGAGGTTGATGTAGGAGGATATATCAGAATGCAAGGTCTCTAAATTAAAGCCTAAAGGTGAGTCACCTTCTATTTTTTATTGGGTCTCTTACATGGGTGAGTTCTAGATGTTATTGTGGAAGGACTAGCGTGGATAGTAGAAGTCATGGGAACTAAGTATGGAGGTTGATAAACTACCAAGGGAAGCATTGGGATGACTAAATGGGGTACTAAGATAGTTCTAACCACTTGATATACACTCCCAATGGTTATAGTTGCACTTATTGATGAAGATGTGCCGATAGGTACCTAGACTAAAGGCATGCCCAATGAAGGTATTAAGGATGTTCTAGGTTTTGGAATAGATGAGGTGAATTTAAATGAAGAAGTGAGGATTCTCAAGAGGACTAAGGTCAAGGGTAACTAGGTGACCAATAAAAAGGGTGTAATGGAGAAAAGAGGAGGCACCACTTAGGGAGCTTGTGAAAGGGGAACAAAACTAAGTGGTGTTATGAGAGGGAGTTGAAAGGTGATGGGAATAAGGGTTGGAAGGGAGATGTAGAAATCATAGATTGTGAGGGGTGGAACCTGCACTAGTTATTTTTGAGAGCCCCACTCTTGGCTTACCTCTAGACTTCTAGTTACATTGAACCTTAGGTCTTTGTAGCCTAGGGTTGAGGTGTTGATGGTTGAGTTGCCTATGTTTGGGTTGCCTAACACTAGGTAACTCAATTTTAGATTATTTTGGTCTAGGATACCAAAGATGTTAGATGATTTATATGTAGATCTAGGGCATGAGAAGTGGGTGTTGCCAGAGGAACCAGAACTGGGGCTGGAGCATGATGGGTAAGAATTACTTGAAGAGGCAGAGGTGGAGTCAGAGCATGAGGAGGGGAAGGTAGAGGAATACCCTAAAAAATCTTATTATAAATCATAGGAGTTAGAGTGACATCCTTCATGGAGTGAGTAGGAGCTGGAGGGGGAGTAGATGGGCCCACTTGGCCTTTCTTTCCTTTATTCTTCTTCCAAGTTACAATTAGGACAACACTTCCAAGTCATTGACAACATTCAAGTAGAGTTCATTATCATCCTTCAACTAGTGGCCAAAATTTATATTAATTCAAGTTGAATACCTCATTAGGTGAGCCCAGATCATGCCCTTGGGTTCCTAATTCTATAGTTTGGTTCTCCCTAGGGTGAAGGAGTCTTGTCCAACCACCATTTTCTAGAGGGGAGGGAAGGCCTTATAAAAATGGTGCCAAATGGAAATTAGGAGTGGTGAGAATACTTCATGTTGATAGCCTATTAAAAATCTAAAGATACCTTCTACCAACTAGTATATGATCTCCTTCTCTGATAGGCAACCTAGGATGAAGTATGGCAAGTAAAGGGGCTTCTTAAGAACACATGACATTCAAATCATGGTGTCCTTCTAGTAGTACCAATAGTCACTAATGGCTAAAATGGAGTCCCTAGTTTCTTATGATAAGTAGGGCATTGGGGCCTCTTTATTCAAGTTTTATACCACCAATTCATTCTTGTAGATGTCTTAGATGTGGTTTTGATACTAATAGCCATATATTTTATAAAAGACTACAAGGACAATCAAGCCCCCCACAACCCATGTAGAGAAACTTAGTGGTTTGAAGGTAAGCATCCCAAAAATAACATCTATCAGATATCTCATCATGTATAAATTCGTTCATGCTTTGGCATTCACTATGGCATTGACCAACTTGAATTTGATCATCCCTCCCATGTTCAAAAATTTAGAGCTAGTGAGGATTAGATGGAGGAGGGGCACCCATAATTCATTAATGTGTAGGTAGTCATAGGCCCCAAACAATTGATTCAGTGAAATCATACCCACACGGACCTCATCTTGTAACATTTAGACTTTTTATGCATTAATGTCCTCTTTGTTGACCCACTCGGCATCTAGATTCTCAAACCAATCTTGTAGGACCTCATATATTTGGAAGGTTTCAATCCAAGTTTTTGCCATTACAGCATCATAAGAGAAGGTGAAATCTGGGGGGAAGTAATATTCCTTGTATTCATTCCCAACGATGTCAATGATCTAGTACTAAGAGTTATGTAAGAAAACATAGTTATAGACTCCACTCTGCACTCTGATGGTGATGAGAAGCAAGTTATCGAACAAGTCAGTGTAGGGAACATCTCTAGTTTGATTGTATCCCTAAGGAGGCCAATTTTTTTGTAATCCCAAATGGTGTTTTCAAACTCATCTTGTTCATAATTTTTAGATCTTGAGTCCTTAGGTACCTATTCAATTTTTTGAATAGGTCATTATAGTGCTTGATCTAGGTTAAGCCTTCTAAGAACAAGGTATCTTTGTACTCTAGTTTGGCCTTCAGGTTTGAGGAGGATGAAACCATTGTGGCAAGATGGAGACTAATAAAAAGGTATTAAGTAAAATGGAAATGTAGAGGTATGTGACATGAAAAGGAAATCAAGAAGTTGATTTGCACTTGAGGGTATACTATGATAATAGTTAGCGAGCTTTCCTTAGGATATTTATAAAAGCATACATTCATCTGTCTATATTAATGACATTTGGTGGTTCACTTGCTATGAATTGAAATTTAAGTTGGTGGTTGGATCTCCTCTCTTTATTTTCCAATCTAGAGTTAAATTCAAAGCTCACGATCCTCCACTACCAACCAGATTTAGAAATGGAGATGTGACATTTTAAAACTATCCAATTAGGGTCAGCTTTCTATTTCATTAATGCCCAGCATGTGGTAGGCATATGGTCACATATCCTAGAGGAGGCCTCCTAATTAGCTCTTGCTTTATGTCATGTGTCATCCACTTATTAATCCTCTCGTTAATGGTCTACACCCAAGCATATCTTTGTAATCTATTGTCATACCTTTAAGAGGGGTGATATATCATCTAAGGACATATGGCATCCTTTGATTAGTCTTTAAGCTCCATCCATACTCCATTTGGACCATTCTTGGGCCTTAGGTGGCCACCTTCTCTTATGCTTGGTTGTGTTACATGGAATCCTATAAGTGGGTTGGGCTCTCTTAGGCTTTGACATCTTTGATAGGTCTAAGGGATTGGCCACTTTGACATGGTGTAACATCGTGCCCTTTGAGTGGGTTGGAATCTCTTAAGCTCTAAAATCTTTGAAAATTTTGGGGGATTGGCCACTCTAACATAGTGCAATTTGGTTCCCTCTAAGTGGGTTGGGATCTCTTGAGCTCTGACATATTTGATAGGTCTGGGGGACTAACTACTCTTACATGGTGAAACATGGCATGCTCTAAGTGGGATAGGCTCTCCTAAGCTCTAACATCTCTAATAGGTATAGGGGACTAGCTGATCTAACATGGTGTGATGTGGCACTATCTAAGTGGTATACACTTTCTTGGTTTCTAACATATCTAACTAGTCTAGGTGATTGGCCACTCTGTCATGGTGTGATATGGTGCCCTCTAAGTGGGTTGGGATATCCTAAGCTTTGACATCTCTAATAGGTCTAATATATTGGCCACTTTGACATGGTAAAATTTGGCACTCCTTCATTGGTTCGTTTGTCCCTACGAAACCCATAAAAAAATATGAAGTGAAAATGAAAATACCTTCCATCATTTAATAACTTACCTAACCATCATTAATATTTTGATTTATCATGAAGGATGTTGGGTTTGTTGATCTAAAAAAAAACAAGACTCCAAGAACTTATTTTAAAATATGACCTGCAAGGTTAGCATTTTAAGTCTTTAAAACAAGAAACCTACCTTAGTCATAAAATAAACAAGGTTTGCCATTGCTCAAGGAAATTGGGGCAACATACAATTTTGGGTGCCTGGTTCAGGCAAAGCCAATTAGAATGAAATAATGGATCTAAGAGCTCTGATTTTCATAATTTTTAAATGAGGGGTTCCCTATTTCTAAAAAAAAGGGATGGATAGGCAAAAATAAATTCCAATGGCCAATTTTCATGACTTTAGAGAGTGCATTGGTTTTTTTCATAATTTGCAAAAGTGCAACGACCAATTTTCACAATGGTAACTATGATTCTCCCCTTGATTTTATAAGTTTAAAATGAAAAATTTTCTCCATAGATCCTTGATAAAAAAAATATTCATTAAATTATCTTTCCCACACATTGAACGAAATCCAAATCAAAGTTTAGATGTGAAATTTATGGCCGAAGGGAGATTGGACCTTGCTTGAACACATCTAGAATTTTGCTTTGCTTAAATAATTATGTTTGTCCCCCTTGATTTTATAAGTTAAATATGAAGTTTATGCAACATGTATTCTTAAGGTAAAATTTTCTTCATCAAATTATCTTTCCAAGGCATTGAACGAGATCTCAAATGGAGTTCATATGTGAATGTTATTGTTTGAGGAAGATTGGATCCTATTTTGACATTTTCTACTTGTTAGGGTGTCAAATTATGACCTTTCTACTTGTAAGGGTATCGGATTTTGACCCCTTTAATTTCATGGGTGTTGAATTCCAACCCTTATGCTTTCAAGGGTGTTGGATTCTAATAAGAAAAAGACTTAAGAAATGTTTTCTTCTTCTTTGGATAATAACAGTATAAGCTTAACAAGCAAATCAAGAGCACATACAAGAGCACTCAAAATTAAGTCAAAACGTAATGGTCCAAGGAGACCACAAATAAAGGGAATGTTAAAATAAAAATAATCAAAGGAACATGACTTATTCAGATGTCCACAAAATCAAGGATGACATATTCAAATGTCCATATAATAAATAATGACATGTTCAAATGTCAAAGAAAGCATATATATAGGCATAGGGGGCACAAACAAAGGAACATATTCAAATGCTTGAATAGGCAAGACCATAGTAAGGGGAAGATACTCAAGGAAGTGCATAAATGAAAGCATAAGTAACCATATTTAACATATCATAGTAGCCCATGGATCAAATGTGTTAGAAAAAAATGTCAAGTGTATAGCATTTCAAGTACCCAGTGAAATATATAATCATGGATTAAAGGCATGTGTAAGTACATAAGAGCTCAAACATGATAATGAAGATACCATAGAATGATATAACTTGGAAGTATCATGATCATAGAGGTGGATGCCCCCAATGTCCACATGACATGAGTAGATGGAAGGCACAACATCTAAAATAAGAATAGATCACGTAGCTATGTATGTCTATATCACACTCACATAGAAGCATGACACACGTATATGTAGAATTAATTGATATGCCATCCATCAACATGTAATTAACACATAAATGTCAAGGAACCAATAGAAAATGTTTTATGTAGAAAATGTTTTTGGACTTTTGATTATTATTTTTGGATTTTTTTGGTATTTTTAGAATGTTTGAAGAGACTACCCTATGATCTCATCCAATGGATGGTCATAGGTATCTCTCCTATATGTGCTTGACAACCTTAAGTTGGATATTTTACATTATTTTCATCATGATTGGATAAGTTGAAAAGGTACATAACATATTCTTCCTCATGCTTTACATGTGTATAAAATAACTAATGTTATCATTTGGAATATGTATTAATTTGCCTTCATGAGAAAAAGAAATACCTTACTGATTTGGATCAATTTTAGATTATATTTGGTTTAAACAAAGATTTCCTAGTGTAAATGTATATGGAGATGTGGTAATCATAACCCAAACCCATGTTTGAATTACTTTAGGACCACAATCAATTGGTATTATTATGTTGCCCAAGGAGTCTTTCTAGCCTCTTTTGTTTTGTACATTTGTTAGATTGAAGTCATTTTGTTGTAAACATCTTACATTACAAGTAGTTTTTACTTGTGTGGGATTAATATGATTATGATAAAAATAATCACCACCCACGAATACTATAATTGTTAAATATAGTTGATGTGAATGTTTTTTGTGTTGTTCATCATGTGGTTTTTGTATAGGATGTGGACCTTGGAGTGGTCCCATTTTGAATAACCCTTGTAGAGCACCCATGTAAATATTAGGAACTCGATATTTTTGTTCATAATGTTCATTAGGTAATTCATTTTCTTTTTTGTGTGAGTAATATAAATTTGATTCTTATAAGGGGATATATTGAGCTCCTTTAGATGAGTAAGGATAAATGAAGCACGTCTATGCACATCCACATATAAATATGTAAATGACTCATATTTTTTATGCAATTTTATTTTTTTAAGGGGGAAATAATCCCTCTACTAAAAATAGATTATAATTCCAAATTTGAGGGTCTAAATGTTAAATCATATGATATACTTTGAAACAAATAGTATAATCTTGAAAGGATTCATCATCATGTTGCTTGAAATTATGCAAATGTGCTAATGTAATTTTTAGCACCTTGTGGATATGAAATTCATCTTACAATTGGAAAAAGTGGTTAAGGAACATTTTGGTAGGATATAGAACCAATTATGAGCCTCATCAAAAATGTTCGTGTGAATACTTTTAGTAATAATTTGTCATATTTTTTCCATACACCAAAATAATTTACATAGTTAATAATGTGGCTAAATGGGTCGTTGTGACTCAAAAAGAGAGGTAAATATGGGAGTTTAAAATATTTTGGACAAGGATATCAAGTATACATTGTCAAAGAGGTTGATTTTTAAATGAATTCACATTTACATTAGTATTATCGAAATCCATTTGTATTTGAAGTATAGAAACCTATTTTTGAAGATCCCCAATAGTAGTCATCATAGAATAAGATATTCCATCAAAATAGTGGTGTTTGTCTTAGGTGTGATCATTGGTTCCAAATTGTTTAACCCTAATTTTTATTATGGAATCCTTATTTGAGTAGATAGGGCTAAATATATATAAATGATAGGGCACCAGGTTGAATATCAAATCTATAGCAAGCCAATTAATGTGTTAAACTCAGATGTACCATATATTAAATTTATGAAACTAAGATAGGATATTAATGGAAAGTATAGCTATGATACATATATAAATGACAAAAAAAAGTAATTATATGTTTCTAATGTTAACACAGTGTTGGATATAGTATAGGTAAGAATTAGGTAGGAAAATAATTCTAGATCAGTCATCAAATTCTTGATCAGGTGCCTTTATCTCTTTGGATAGTTATGTCAGCCTAGGATGGTCACATCAACTCTAGTGTTTGAGTTTGATGTTAGTGTCTTATATGGCATATATGTTTAAATGGGATGTAACCACCTAGATGCTTCTAGGTTTAGCTTCACCTTCACTTTAGTACATTCATATTTAGGTCATGGATTGTCACTCTTGATGAAATGGTAAAACCTTAGCTTTCCATCTTTAATGTGACCATGGGGGAAAATGAGTTAGTGGACATATGGTGTCAAGATAATATATAATGACCCCATTGTCAAAGGGCATTTCCTACATAGCCAATACTTTAGAAGAAGGCTTTAGACTCATGTAGTTCTCCCCTATGTGTTGGGTTGTGTGTGAATCATGTAATGTGTGTAAAATAAGTACAATAGTGTCCTAGCTTGTAACTTGGAAAATATGACCTTATGATTGCTCCTTTAGTATTTCAAACATGTAGCTGGGTTGTTCTTGTGATTGATATCAAAATAGGGTAGAATAAAAAATCTTTTAGTAAATTGAGTGTTTCTTGAGTGCTCTTTTGGTTTGATTTCTAAGTGAGGAATGAATGAGGGTTGATATTGTATTTAGACCAATCCTATCAAGAGATAACTCACATTATATAGCATAGGTAAACCATTGTAATATGTTTTATTTGTAAATTAGATGACTTTATAGCACTAGAAACTTTTGTAGATTTAGAATAGTAACATTGATGTTACTATCTATCTCGAGCATTATTGTCCAAGGAGAAGGAGAGCAAGTACAAGATCAAAACTTGTAGAGGTATAAGATAAGTCCATTTTAAGAATTTAGATAAGATGGGATGTTTGTGTCATCAATATAAGGTTGTTTGGACTAAGAGATAGGCCAATGGGAATAGGATAGAGTAGATGTGAGGCTTACGAAAATAAGGCATGTGTAGAACTAATAAGAATATGCAAGGTCTAAGTTTTCCAAGTGTAGAAGACTGAGGTGCTACATAATCACATAATATCATCTATATTTCCCCACCCCCTTTAATCAAGTAATAAAATTAATAATTTAAAGGAAATGAATAAGTACTTAGGTGTGTGTACACACCTTGTCTTTGCTTGAGTTAAATTTGGGTGCTTTTTTGGAGCTAGATTTGAGTGATTTATTGGTGACTAACCTACAACCAACAGCATGTTAGATTGTATAGTTAGTGCATATAATCTAGGTTAAAATTATTTGAAATTGATTGAAATTGAAAGTACAAGTTTTAAGAGTACACATGTGTGTCGATGTAACCACCTTGCCTATTAAAATGTTATTTTTGGTAAAAGATGTATCATTATAAGGCTATGAAATTGAGATTAGGATAAATATAGATAAATCTTTAAATTGCATATATTCAAAGAGATAGAGAGAGAGGTTGGAAGGCACATGGCCCTAACTTTGGAGAAAAAGTGAGTTACCACCTGGAAGTTAAGATTAGATCAACTATGAAACCTGATGATACTCATAACTTGGTGAGTTTGGATGATCAATTCCAAACTAAAAACTTGTCAAGATTTAGTGATTTAATCAACCCAACCATGCCAAAAGGTGAATTAATTATTGTAGTATATTGTCTCACTAAAGTCTATAAAAGTTCATGGGGTATTAGTAAATGTAATAGTTTTAGAATCTAAATTTGATTTGGAATTTATAATGTTAGGCACATGTTGCATAACATATGCATCTTAGATTTATCTCATGTTAAAATTTCATGTAATAATGGTACCATCTATATAATTTTGCCACCAATGTGTATCAAAATCATATAATTGTGTGCTTTATCCAGTTCAAAAAACTATGTAAGTGTGGGGGACATGATTCCAAATCATGCCCCCACTATATATGGATAAATCTAAAATTGATATAAGTACCAATTTGGTGGACATGTTTCCAAAACATGCCCCTACTATAAACTAGAGATATTGAGTATTGATTAGGTGTGAATAACATGCTTAAAAATCATGCCCCCACTGAATTTAAAAAGTGTGAATGTATGGAAGCCATGTCATCATGGCATGCCCCCACTAAATTTGTAAACTAGTGTAAGTACCATATATTATGTGAGTGTGGAGAATATGCCTTTAAAACATGCCCCCATTGAATATGAGAATTTTGAAAATGTGGAATCCATGTCACCATGACATGCCCCCACTGAATCTGTAAACTAGTGTAAGTATCATATACGATGTTGAGTGTGGAGAACATGCTTCCAAAAGATACACCCACTAAAGGAGCAATCATAAGGTCATATTTTTCAAGTTACAATCTAATTCACTATTGTACTTACTTTACACACATTGTGTGATTCACACACAAGCCAACACGTAGGGAAAACTACATGATTCTAAGCCCTCTTTTGGAGTATTGGATATGTAGGTATCACCCTTTAATAGTAGGGTCATTTTAGGTCAGCTCTACATTATATTCCCATTAACCCATTTTTGTCCAAGGTTACATTGAAGATAGAAATATAGGGTTTTTCCATTTTACCAGGAGTGATAGTCCATGACCTAAATTTTAATGCACTAGACCAAAGTCAAAACCAAACCCAGAAGCATCTAGGTGGTCTCATCTTGTTTGAGTAGATATTATATACATGACACTAGTGTCAAACTCATACATTAGTATCAACATAACCATCCCAAACTGACCCAATTGTCTAGAGAGCTACAGAAAGCAAATCTAGGATTTGATGACTAATCCAAAACTATCTTCTTGCCTGCTTCCTAGCTATACCAAATCTATCACTATGTTAGCATCATAAAAAATTAAGTACTGTCTTTTATGTCATTTATATATCTAACATAGTTGTACTTTCTATTAATATCATATCTTAGTTTTATAAATTTAGCATATGGTGTATCTAAGTTTAACACATTAATCACCTTGTTGTAGATCTGATATTCACCCTTGTGCCCTATCATTTATATATCTTTAACCCTATCTACCCAAGTAAGGATTACATAATCCAAATTATGGCTAAACATAAACAACCACCTTTTTTAAATAGAGGCATATGAGTGTCATCATCCTCATGGATAACAAGTACAAGTTCATGATCAATAAATTTAGGATATGTCAGTAATGGTATCGAATGTTTAAATTTTAGTACTTTTGGTATATCAATTGAATAGCTTGGACCATTTAAATAATTTGGTACACTCCCTTTATAATTTATTTGTAAATAAATCAATTTTTTTATGTATTTTTCAGAAGTTTTGATGATCATACGAAGGAGCATCTTGGTCATATGGAACCATTTGTGTGGTAGAATGTGTATGAAGGCCTGATTAGATGACTTGCCTTCTTGGTAACTCATGGATTTTTTTAAAAATTCCAAGCTTTGTCAATTCATAACATATTTATGAGATACATTGTGGGTTATACCTTGCTCATGTTTTCCCAATCCTCAACCTTTATATCCATATTTTAATAAATATCAAAGGCCAAAATCATATGATGGTGGTGTAAGGAATATGGGTAAAGGCTCTTTATCTTCTTTAATATGGATCAAATCATCTCATAAAATGGTGAGAGCACGAACTTGATTAAAGGGATGGTAGCCACCACCATTAAGATTTGATATTTGAGGCTTTAGCACTTGGAAGAATGTAAGATTAATAAATTTTCACCCCTTTCTTAATATAAAGTTAGAGAGTTTCATAATCATATTCATCAAATCAATCAATATCATCCATGATGAGAGAGATATAAAAAAACACAAAAAATAGAACAAAG
Source organism: Torreya grandis (assembly GCA_037957365.1). Lineage (NCBI taxonomy): Eukaryota > Viridiplantae > Streptophyta > Pinopsida > Cupressales > Taxaceae > Torreya > Torreya grandis. Next base: position 843,561 of record JARHVA010000865.1, read on the forward strand.
TGAGTAAGAAACATCCTAAATGATATGCTTAGGTAAGAATGATGTTCAAAGATTGGGTTCACCAAATGTTTAACCCTAAAAATATAGAAAGGGGTTATCTAGAGTTAAAGGGGATAGAGATAGCCTAATGTACAATGGTGATCAACTATCTCTATAGCATGTCAATTAGATGCTAAACTCAAATATAACATATGTCAAATTCATTAATCTAATATATGCTAAAAATAGTAAGTATAGCTATGCTAGATATGGAAATTACAAAGAAATAAAGTAGTTGGTTATGATGCTAATGCATTTCTAGATCTAAAATAGGCAAGAAGAAAATTAGAAGAGTATTCTAGAATAGTCATCAGATTCTAGATTGAGTGCCTTTGGAGCTATGGACATTAGCATCAACCTTGGATAGTTACATTGATGTTACTATCTAAAACTGACACGTGTGCTATATGGAATAAATATTGTAAAATAATGCAACCACTTGGATGCTTCTAGTTTTGTCTTTTCCTTTGCTCTTATGCATTCACATCTAGGTCATCGACTATCACTCCTTATGAAATTGTAAATCCCTAGTTCTTCATCTTCATAGTGACCTTGGGAGAAAATGGGTTAGTGGTTACATGGTGTCAAGTTGACCCCTATGTAAATGAGTGTTTCCTACATATTCATTACTCTGAAGAGGGTGTTAGATTGATGTGGTTATCCCATATGTGTATATGCTTATGTGTGGATTATGCAATATGTGGAAAGTAAGTACAATAGTGGCTTAACTTGTAACTTAGAAAATATAGTTCTTGGGCTACTCTTTCAGTAATTTAGACTTGTATATGTGTTGTCCCTATGACTAATGTGTAAATAGGATAAAATAATGAAGCTTTTCTCACTTAAGTGCTTGATTGAATGCTTTTTGTAAATTGTCTAGTGAGTAGGTAAGAATTTTATCGGTGAGGAATGAATGAGGGTTGTTCTTGTATTTATATCAATCCATTCAGAGAAATAACTAACATTAAAGCACTTAAGTTGATCATTAGGATATGTTTCATTTGAAAATTAGATGGCTTTATGGCACTAGACACTGGCATTAGAGCAAGTCAACTGCATCAATGCAGGTGTTTGTCTAGGACACTAGCGTCTAGGGAACAAAGTTGATCATTAGGATATGTTTCATTTGAAAATTAGATGGCTTTATGGCACTAGACACTGGCATTAGAGCAAGTCAACTACATCAATGCAGGTGTTTGTCTAGGACACTAGCGTCTAGGGAACAAGGAAGTAGATACAGACTCAAAAATTATAGAGGTGGAAGATAAGTAGGTTTTAAGCATTATGGGCAAGATAGAAGGTCTGGGTCATCAACATAAGACTGGTTAGACCAAGATATAGGTCAAAGGGCACAAGATAGAGTAGATGTCAGACTTTTGAAAGAGGGAAAAGATCCAAAATTGAGATGAATAGCCAAGGTCTAAGTTTGATAAGTGTACAAGACTAAGGTGTTATATAATTAATAAAATATCATCTACAATTGTATCATCCAACCTTACTAATTTAATAGTATGAGTTGACTTTGTTCACTTATGCTCACCAAGTTATAAGTATGATTGGGTTGCACCATTGAGATAATCTCAACTATCTGGTGGCAAATCACATTTTCTCCAAGATTAGAGGCATGTGCCTTCCAATATCTCTCTATCTCCTTAGATAGCACTCTTCATATGTGTGTGTGTGTGTGTGTGTATGTATATATGTATATATACATATATATGTATGTATATATACATATATATGTATGTGTGTATATATATATATACACATATACATACATATATATATATATGTGTGTGTGTGTGTATGTGTGTGTGTATGTATGTATATATATGTGTGTGTGTATATGTGTGTGTATATATATATGTATATATGTATATACATATATACATATATATATATATATATATATACCATTGAGATAATCTCAACTATCTGGTGGCAATTCACATTTTCTCTAAGATTAGAGGCATGTGTCTTCCAATATCTCTCTATCTCCTTAGATATTGTACTCTTCATATGTATGTATGTATGTATGTATATATATATATATATACATACATACATATATATGTATATATGTATGTATGTATATATATATATGTATGTATATATATATATATATATATGTATGTATGTGTGTATGTATATATATATATATGTATATATGTATGTGTATATATATATGTATGTATGTATGTATATGTATGTATATATATATGTATGTATGTATATATATATATTTATGTATGTATGTATGTATGTATGTATGTATATATATATATGTATGTATGTATGTATGTATGTATGTATGTATGTATATCCCAATCTTAGTTTCAGAGCCTTATGATGATACATCTTTCAAATCAACTTGCCAATAGGCAAGATGGTTATATCGATACACAATTGTACTTCTAAACCTTGATCTTTTAATTTTAATACCTTAAATTTTACATCATATGCACTAATTATGTATTGCAACATACTCTTGGTTACAGGTTAGTCACTACAAAAACACTCAAGTTGGACTCAATCAAAGGCAAGGTGTGTTATAAACACCCATGTACACATTTATTCTCCTTTAAACCAGTAATTTCATTAGTAGATTAAAGGGGGGAAATGTCAATGATATTTATGGATTATATAACACCTTAATCTTTTACACATGGAAATACTCAAACCTTGGTTTTTTCTCTCAGTTTTATACCTTTCTCACTTTCAAAAGTCTCACATCTACTCTATCTTGTTCCCCTTGGCCTATCTCTTGGTATGACTAGTCTTATGTTGATGACCCAGACCTTCTATCTTTCCTAGAATGCATAAAACCTATTTATATTCCACCTCTACAAGTTTTAAACTTGTACCTACTTTCTTGTTCTCTAAACACTGTCATCTTAGATAGAAACCAGTATTGACACAGGTGTCTTCCTCTAATGCAAGTGTATAGTGCCCTAAAGTCATCTAATTTATAAATGAAATGTATCCTAATAGTTAGCTTAAGTGATTTAATGTAAGTTATTTCTCCAAATGGATTGATGTTATGAACACATGATATCTCTTCTCTTTACTATGTTAGTTTAGTAATTTTTATGGACGCATATACTTTGTAAGTCATCCCATGAGCATTTTGTTTTATCCCACATTCATAAGAAATGGTAGTTACTTAGATTATAATTCATATATAAGTGTTAAGGCCAATGAAGGCATCCACAAATTTATTGTATTGATCTTTCTCAAATGAGGTTTTCCCCTCGAAGTGGTTTACAATCAATATAATCATTTCAGTGCTTTAGCTAATGTTATAAATATGTTATTTCATGCATTTTTATCAATTTGTTGTAGGAGGATCCTCTCATCTAGTATTAGAGTGCTTTCTAGGAGAAAAAAAATTAGAAAGTCTTAACTCTATTTTGATGCATACTTCATTTTAGTAATCTCTTTAAAAATATTAGCTATATTCTCCTGCATAAATTAAGTAATCTATTTCAGCTTAGGGTAAAAACCTAACCACTTAACTATGTGAAGTGCTTGGGTGAAATCCCTAAAACTCATCATGAGGAGTACCATAGGAACCTCAAAGTAGTTGGCCCATTGAGAGGACCTACCAGTGAAATGATTAGTGGCCCCTTCTCGATTGAGTAGTTCCCATCTATGAGGAAAACTAAGAGCTATCACTAAGAGATAAATCCATGGCCAGAAAATTTCTAGAGAGTGCTGCTTGTTTAGATGGCATTAGTGGCCAAAGTGATATTTTTAAAACCCTTAGGTAGCCATTGAAACTTGGGGCCCATTTTTATCAGTTTCAAAATATTTTTGGTAAACTCAAAAAATCAATCAATAGAGTATCCACAAACTGTCAAAGGACTTACAGGAAGATATTTGATAGAAACCAAAATTTGCAAACCATCCATAAAGTATCAGTGGATTCTTAGAGTATTTATCGCTAGATAGAAAATAAAAAAATTCCATGGTAGATCTAAAGACTTGTTTTAGCATATTCCTAGTAGAGGTGTCTTACAGAGCACAATAACCAGAACCAAAAATAGAAACTAAAATGGAAGAGTAATTTTTTTTGTTTTTTTACAATATCTCTCCATCTGTAGCCCTTTTGATCCTCAAACTTGATTTAGACACCTAAAATTCCATTCCTTATATTTTCTTCCTTGAGGTCCCATATCCCAATTCCACTTTTAATTCTCATAAATCTTAAATTTCTCTTTTTTCAAGTTTTGCCATAACTTCTATTTTTGTCCATTTGCCTCAAAAAAATTTCACTATGTTCATCATCTCATTATGCTCTTTTGTCCCTCTTTGACCAATTTTCTAGTTTTTACATTTTCACTCCTAAAATTTCCCTCACCTTTGTCAATCACACTCCCACTATGTAAAAAATTATTAAAATCCCCTTTACCCCTTCTATTTTTTCCAAATTCAAAACTTTGTTTACTAAACATGTCTTAACTCTATTTTTCCTATCCATTTCAAAAAAAAAAAAAATGTTATTCAAGTCATGGTAGCAAACTGAATAAGAGCAAAAAACATGGAGGATGAAATTGCTACCCTCAAGACCCACATCAAAGATCTTGATGAAAAAATTCTTGGCCTCATTCTTCAACACACCATCATGAACAACAGACAATATCTAGAGTCTTCTTCAGACACTGCATTTTCTTCTTCCAACAATTATCATGGGTCGAAGCTTAATTTTTCATGATTCAATGGTGAAAATCCAACTGGATGGATCTATCACATAGAATAATATTTTATTCTACATAATACTTTTGATGCCAACAGGGTCCCATTTGCATCCTTTCACTTGGAACTTGAATCCCCTCAATGTTATCATTGGTATACCAAGGCTCATGATGAACCCATATGGACCAATTTTTGCACCCTCATTTTACAATAGTTTGGTCCTACTACTTTTTATGACTTCATGGGATCACTCACTAAACTTTTCCAAATAGAAACCATGAGACAATATCAAACAAAATTTGAAAAACTAGCCAATCACACAGATGGATTGTTGGATGACTTCTTCAAGAGTTGCGTTGTTAGTGAACTAAAAGATGTCATTTGATCTGAGGTCAAAATGTTTCATCCCAACACGATGATAGAATCCTTAAGGTTGGCTAAGTTGGTAGAGGACAAGATCACAACTCAGCAGTGATTCAAATCTAATGTTTCTCCATTCAAAAATATAGCTCCACAATGATCTCAAACAATGTCAACCCCTAGAACCACTCTTATCAAGCATTTGATTGAACCAAAAATGTAAGCCCATAGAGAAAAAGGGCTATGTTATAACTATGATGATAAATTCACTCAGGGAATCAATGTGTTGAGCAAAATCTCTACCTATTGGATGTGGACTCTCCACCTAAAACTAAAGATTGGGAAGATGTTTAGGATATAATAGATGATCTAGAAGAAGCTCAGCTGATTATAGAACCTACTTCTCAGGAATACCAACCAAAGATCTCTCTCCATGCCTTAGTAGGAATCACTACCCCACAAACCTTATGGTTCAGGGGTTACTTCAAGAAGCTCCCTCTCAAAATACTCATTGATTCGAGTAGCACTCATAACTTCATTGACCCTCAGATCACCAAACAAGTTGATTTTTTTATCCATCCTTGCTCCAACTTTGAAGTCATGATCACCAATGGGGGCATATTACCTTGGAAAGGGAAGTGTCACAATGTGTGTATCTCTAGTGGAGATTATAACTTGCACTCCACCATGTTTTCCTTGCCCTTAGGTGGATGTGATGTTATTTTGGGAGCCCAATGGTTATGCACACTTAGACCCATCTTATGGGATTTTATTTAACTTTGGATGCAATTTTCAGCCAATGGGCAAAAACACACATTGAAAGGCTTACAACTAGGATCTCTCAGCATCATACGTTCACATCACATGGAAAAACTTCTTAAGAAGAATTCACATGACATCATTACCTAGCTCCATTTCATTCAAATGCAACCATCAATAGTCTCCACTACTCCTTTTGATCTACATACCATTCTACAGAGGTATGCATGTGTCTTTACCAAACTACTGGGATTGCCACCTTCATGGCCAGAGGACCATTGTATTCAGCTCCTTCCTGGAAGCATTCCTCCCAACATCAAGCCTTATTGCTACCCATTTCAGTAGAAGATCAAGATCAAGATGCTCATTCAAGACTTAGTAAAACAAGGCATTATTTGCCCCAATACCAATCCATATTATTCCCTAGTTCTCCTTGTTCAGAAAAAAGATGGGTCATGGTGCCTTTGCATTGATTTCTATACAGTTAATCACCTCACAATTGAGGATAAGTTTTTAAGTTCTTGATACCTATTATTGATGAGCTTCATGATGCTCATTTTTTCTCCAATTGGATCTCCACTCTAGATATCAATAGATTTGACTTCATGAGGATGATATCCCTAAGACAGCTTTTTTCACACATGATGGGCACTATGATTTTCTAGTAATGCCATTTTGCCTCACTAATGCTCCTTTAACATTCCAAGCATTGATTAATAAAATATTTTAGCCCTACCTATATAAATTCATTTTGGTCTTCTTGGATGATATCCTCATCTATAGTAAAACATGGTCTGAGCATCTCCAACATCTGGAGTTTGCACTGAAACTTCTCTCTAACCATCATCTTTGTGCAAAATAGTCCAAATGTACTTTTGGCCAAGATGAAGTAGAGTATCTCAGGCATATTATTTCATCCCAAGGGGTTCAAGTGGATCCTAAAAAAATAGCTACCATGACAAATTGGCCACATCCTTAGACACTCAAGAGCCTCCATGGTTGTTTAGGGTTGACTAGATACTATAACAAGTTTTTCAAGTATTACAAGAATATTATAGCTCCACTGATTGCTATGTTAAAAAATGATGCTTTTTCTTAGACACATGCTACTAAGTATGCATTTTAAAAATTGAAACAAGCTATGTGGACTACACATGTTCTAGCTATGCTAGATTTTGCCAAGACCTTCACTATTGAGAGTGATGCTTGTGACAATGGACTTGGTGTTGTTCTCCTCTAAGAAGGATGACCCATTACATTCACCAAAAATCCATTTTTATAAATAATTTAGTGCTTTCTACTTATGAGAAAGAAATGATGGCCATTTTGCATGTAATATAGAAGTGGTGGCCAAACCTACTGGAAAATCATTTTTGCATCAAAACAGATCACCAAAGTCTGGAATATTTTTTGGCACAATGGGTCTCCACCCCATCACAATATAAATGGGTCAGTAAACTCATGGGTTATGACTATGATATCACTTACAAGAAGGGTAAGGACAATATTATGGTTGATGCTTTGTCTTGCACATTTACAAACCAAGTTTCCCTTTCAGTTATTTCCATGTCTATTATGAATTGGTTGGATATTGTACAATAGGTATATGTCAATGAATCCTCATTATCTCAAATCATTCAATAGTCATCCACTAACCCCTTGGATATACCACATTATTCATGGGATGGTGCTTCTCTACAATATAAGGGTCATTTGGTGCTTCCCCAGAGCATAGATCTTCAACAGACAGTATTTTATGAACTCCATGCTTCTCCATCTATAGGGCACTTAAGGTTTCTCAAAAATTATGAGCAGGCACAACACAACTTATTTTAGAAGGGAATGAAAAAGGCAATTCAATATATGATGGTTAAATGTGATACATGTCAATACAACAAGGGTAAAACAACACTCATCCCTAGATTGCTTGAACCCTTGCCCATCCCTACCAGGATTTAGATAGATATTTCTATGTATTTCATTAAGGGGCTCCCCAAATCTAGAGGGAAATGGTGATCTTGGTTGTGGTTGATCGCCTCTCCAAATATAGTAATTTTGGTGCGCCCTTAGCCATTCCTATACTACTTCCACAGTCACACAAATTTTCTATCTTTATGGCATTCCTTCATCCATTTTCTCATATCGTGATGTAACCTTCACTAGCCATTTTTGGACAAAACTATTTTGATACATCGGTACCCAACTGAAGATGAGTTTTGAGTATCATCCACAAATATATGGCCAGACTAAAATTACTAACAAATTCTTAGAAACTTTCCTTCGTTGTTTCACCTCAAAACAACAACATCAATGGTTAAAGTGGCTCCCTCTCACCGAATGGTAGTACAATACCTCTGATGACACTTCAATGAAAATGACTCCATATGAAGCAGTATATGGTCAAGTACCACCAGTGTTCCTTCTATACACCCCCAATAGTTTATCCATTCAAGTGGTTGACATGATTCTCCAAAACTGAGATCAAATCCTTAGTACCCTATGGGACAATCTTCAGATGGCATAAAATCAAATGAAACAACAAGCAGATCAACACCATTTCGAGCACACTTTTCAAGTAGGTGATATGGTTTTTCTTCACCTATAACTATATAAAAAATCCTCCCTAAAACTCAAAGGGCATCATAAGCTAGATCCCAAGTTATATGGGACCTACAAGGTTCTTCAAAAGATTGGGTTGATCACTTATAAGTTGGAGCTTCTACCTTCTTCCTAAGTTCACCTAGTATTTAATGTCTCTTATCTTAAGAAAGTTCTTAGCACAAACATCAGAGTGTAGACTATTTTACTAAAACTTGATAAAGGATCCATTCTTGTAGAGCTAGAGGTAATCCTAGACAGACACACGTACCAACTTTGCTTCCACTCCATCATCAAGGTTTTAATTCAGTGGCATGGAGTACAACTAGAGGATGCAACATGGGAACCACTATTTCAGATTCAACACCAATTCCCACATCTAAAGCTTTGAGGACAAAGCTTTTTCTAAGAGGGAAGGGATGTTATGAACTTGTGATATCTCTTCTCTTTACTTTGTTAATTTAGTAGTTTCTATGGATGCATATGCTTTGTAAGTCATCTCATGAGCATTTTTTTATCCCACATTCATAGGAAGTGGTATTTACTTAGATTAGAATTCATATCTAAGTAAGTGTTGAGGCCAATGAAGGCATCCATGAATTCATTGTATTAAGATTGCTAAAAGAAATTTTCTCCCTCAAAGTGGTATGCGATCAATATACTCATTTTAGTGCTTTAGCTAATTTTATAAATCTATTATTTCATGCATTTTTATTAATTTGTTGCAGGAGGATCCTCTTAATTGATATAAATACAAGACCAACCCTCATTCATTCCTCATTTAAAAATACCTAAGGAAAATTATCAAATCATTCAATCAAGCATTAAATAAAGTGAAGCTTCCCTATTTTCTCCTATTTTTATATTAGTCATAAGGATAACACATACACAGGTCTGAAGTACTAAAAGAGCAATATAATAGCCTAATTTAACAAGTTACAAGCTAAGTCACCATTGTACTTACTTTCCATATATTATATGATTCACACACAAGCTAACACATAAGAGAGAACTACATTAGTATGAGGCCCTATTTTGGGTATTGGCTATGTAGACAACACTCATTGATAAATGGGTCTTTAGGGTTAGCTCAACATTATGTGCCCACTAACCTATTTTCCCTAAGTTCACTATGAAGAAGAAGAACTAGGTTTTTTTTAATTTTATGAGGAGAGACAGTCCATGACCCAAATCTATATACACCAAATCAAAGGTGAATACAAACCCAAAATCATTCAAGGGGTCACATCCTTTTCCAGTAGGTATTTCATACATGATACCTCATCAAGTTTAGATAATAACATTGATGCAATCATCCATGGCTGACACTAGTGTCTGTAGTTCTAGAGGCACTTAATCTAGAATTTGGTGATTATTATAAAACCCTTTTCTAGTCTACTTTATACTTTTCTAGATCCAAAACTCTGTTAGCATCAAAACTAGTTAAGTACATTGTTTCTTTGTCATTTCCATATCTAGCATAGTTGTAATTACTATTTTTAACCTATCTCAGTTTAATGAATTCAACATTTTTATATCTGATTTTAGCATCTAATTGGCTTTCTATAGATAATTTTATCACCCTTGTACCTTAGGCTATCTTTGTCTCATTTAACCCTATATAACCCTAATCTATATTTTTAGGGTTAAACAATAGTTTGATCAGTACTTTCATCAAATAAAATTGAGTAAAATAGACTATGAAAAATATTATCTTTTAAATTTTTCTAATATACCTCCTTCTTAGCCTGTAGAAACTCTTTCGTAGATGTGGTATTTGTATATGCAGACTATTCATTTATTAGAGGCATGTGTGGAGTGCCTTTATACCTATTCAAGTCATAAATTAGCTTATAGAGTTCTAAAGGGAAATCATGTGTGGTAAAAAAATACACATTTTCAATCACTTATATGATTCTCTCCTTCTCAGTATCTACCATTAGTTCTACATGTTTGGTAATTGGAATATTAGTTCGTTTGTTTTCTCAATCCAAAATTTGTAAAGCAAACTTATGAGGCTTTGATTTTGCATGGATTCTTAGACTATTGACTTGAAAGGTGGTACTTCCATCATTAGTAAATGGAGTCTCTCTCTTATATTTTACACACCAAGAACATTTTATCCTTTCAACACCATTTATTTTACAACATAAGCCCATGGAAATCTTGTTTTCCATTTGGACTCGAATGTTCTTTTTCAATTTTTTGATGCTTGTACCTTACCTCTTCTTGAATTTGTTCTACATCTGATTCATAGTTTTCTTCATGAAAATGAACATCAAAGTCTTTATTTTTGGAATGGCATTGTTGATTAGAATCTTGAAGGGATATAAAATGCCTCAACAAGTGATAGTTGTCTTCTATCCTTCTTAAGATGACCAACGAAAGCCATTTTCTCACAATGTATGCCTATTCAATAAATTTTTTTTTTTTTTAAAAGTGTTATACTTTCATTTTTTTCTCAACTAAATTGATTATTTGATTCAATTTTTTCTCAATTTTATATATGCTCAACCTCCATTTAGTGAGGCTCAGATGGACTATTTGTAAACCATCAAGCCATCCAATACTTAATATAAACTTTTAAAAATCTCAATTGTTCAGTGATAAAAAAACCAACACTTTGGATTCTAAATCCCATTAATGGTTTTCTAAATCAAGTAGGAACAACAAAACTACAATATATACAATAAAACTTGACGATTTACTTTTTATTATGAATTTTTACTAAAATCATTTCTAAAACCTCATCTTTAGAGTTTAAATCAATCAATAATGTTGTTAATAATTATTGATATTTATCTCTAGATTTTTTGTAACACAAAAATATAAAATTTCACCAGCTCTACATTGCAGCTAAAAATCACAAAATTATAAAACAAAATAAAAGGAATAAAAAGAAAGATATCTTATTCCCTGAATCCTCTTGCCAGTAATGGGGAATTTGGGTCCACTAGCGGTCTTCTTGGTATTCTAGTAGATTAGTTTTCCATCTATATGAAATGCAACCATATATTCATTGGACATAACAAATAACAGAAATATCATAACCTAATATAAAAGAAAATGCAAAAAAAAATGACCTTGTATTTTTGCACCAAGGGTTTTGATGATTTTGGTCTGTTTTCACAAAGATTCATTGTTCTTACATGCAGACAAAAAAAATACAATGAACCTTTAGACTACGTTATATTGTTCGAGATAGAGAAATAAATTTAATGCATTAAAGAAGACTTAGACGTATATGACCAATAACCTAACATAGTAAGATGAATGGATTGTCGAATCACTGATATCTATTCAACTTTCTAGCTTGAAACTTCTCAATAAATAAAAAATTAAAATACAAATTCCAATTATTTTTAGGCTTAAAAAATCCACAATCTATTGTTATTGTAAATCTAGTCACTGCTAAAAATACAAATTCCAATTTTTTTAGGCTTAAAAATCTACACTCCAATCAATGTGTTTACATAAGAGGTATGGACAGTGAGATTTTTAATTAATTCAAATATTTTATTTGATCATAGCACTTGTTTTCAAGGACTGAGTCATAAATGTTCATAGGCGATATTATATTATTGGACTTGGACACGTGTAGATTTGGTGTTGAATAGATACCCTGTAGGTTGTTACTAGATTTAGTGGACTGCAGTTAGTGGTACATAAAATATCCAAATGATTATGAATTCATTCATGAATAAAATAGAATTCATCAAAGATCTGACTCTATGGGTTGCCCAATGCTGGGGTTGCTACCTAAACTTTATCAACTTATCAAATGACTATTTTATGAAGTAACCCTTCTTATGTAATTTATTAAAAAATTTAACACTTCAATTTTGTCATTTAAAATTTGAGTTTTGATTTTGTTTTGATGACCCCTTTTCCTACTATACTTATCAGATGGGTCAAAATCCCTTAGACGGGTTTTGGCGTGTTCAACTTTGATCATTGATTTGGATCCTTATTTTGACCAATATATACTCAGTTTATCCTTGAAATCTTTGAGCCTTTCAGAGCCATGACACCAAATAATCCCATGAAAGACCATAACATTATTTCCATTGGTCTCAACTATTACTTGTTCCCCCTCCTCCATATTGCTTCTGTCATATAAGAACACAAGCATGTTGTTGTATAGTCCTACCTCCTTCTCTTTCCAATCACATTATACCTCTACATCACCACAGATCAAATGAGCTTCAAACCCCATTGCTCTACAACTCAATTTCAAAAATAGCATATTGTATGACATATTACATAAAAATTATAAATTATTATGTTTATAATTTATACATATATATATATATAGACTCTGGAATATCAATATCATGTCCTCATATCACTAATATTGCAATGATGACTTGATTTGCACATTGGATGTGAAGCCAAGCCACAATCAAATTAGCTCTCATGATGTTCTCATCCAACCTTCATAATAAAAAATGGCCAATCAAGGATGCCAATAGCTTGTAAGTTGTAGATCCATTTACAATTGATGCAGGTCATGTAGATCCACTAGTTGCCTTCAATCTTAGGTACGGGGTATGATATCTCTTGAAATACACTATCAATTCACCTCACCATCACTACCTAGCTCACCATTAAATTTTTCATCACTTTCATGTTGTGTATGCCACCACTTTGCCATTGCTCAAGCTCACTATGAAAGGAAACATCTCCTCCCCACACAATTCATTGTCACATTGTATGAAGGAACACACAATCTCATTTTTCATTGTCACCTCCACCAAAAATATAATATTATTAATGTTTAACATGCCTGGCATAAAAATTCAAAAGGCTCAATTATCATGGGTTTTAAGTGAGGTATATTACCAATTTACACTCTTTTACTTTACAAACTCCCACTTTACCAAAATAGAAAATTGCATCCATTCAAGCATAACTTGTACCTTTGGGACAACCCCTAGTATTTATTTAGTGAATAAAAAAGGGCTAATGAGTCATCTCTTGTAATTACTAAGTATGTATAAAAGTATGGCGAAGAAAGTGATGTTTTCTTGGTTAATTACATATATGTACCTTTGACATGAGCTTAGAATTACATAAGGTTGATTACAATTAAAAGGTAAATTATGATATATGTATTTCACATGTGTTTGAGAAGTGAATAACAAACAAAAAATAAAGTACCACCTTGTGAAGAGTGTCATTGCCTTGGCCTTGTTGTATATGGGCTCGTGGAAGACCTTGAAAATGTAGAAAGCTTTCATACATGCCATTACCACATTTAGGGTTTGACACATGCATGTAGTCACCACTTCCTTATGTCTTATAATGGGCCCAAAAATGTTTTAGCACACCATCCATTGAATTAGGAAAGGAAAGCAAAATAATTCTAGCTAATTCTAATTTTTTGTATTTTATAGAATGGGAGATTAGGCCCCTAAGCTTTGTCACTCCATGGTGAATGAACACAAAATAAATGTAGATAGTCTCAATACAATGTGGCATCAAGATTTGAACCCAATCCAACAATCATTTTTTTCCTAAGTTGGTATTATTTCAGTCCCAATTATAGGATCAAGGATCTAGTTGGCTTCTAATTCTAAACAGGGTGTAAAGTGTGTGAGAATTATTTGTTGGCCATTCATAGTTGTAGGAGTAATCCTACTATTAGTATCTTTAGCAGGCTTGGTGGGTTTATACTAGAGAGTCCAATCTCTACTAGTTGTCTATCTCATCTTCATGTTAATATTCATTATTCTAATGTTGACATTCATGATATTTGCTTTTGTAGTTACCCACAAAGGAAGTAAGCACCTTGTTTCTAGTAGGAATTATAAGGAATACCAACTTAATATTTTTTTAGGGTGGCTTAGACATTATGTTGAGAATAGTAATCACTTGAATGAGATTAAAAGGTGTTTAAGTTCTTTTAGTTTGTGTCGAAAGTTAGATCATAAGTACCTGACTGCCAAAGATTTCTTGAACTCCCACATCAATCTTATGGAGGTAATTTAGGGTGTATTGTGAATTTGTTCTTTTATATATGTACATTTTCAAATTGTTGTTGTTGTGGAGATAAATGATTGTATAAGCTTTGATAATAGTAAGTTGGGTCTAGAGAGTGGTGAGGCACCTAAGTTCTATTAGAGTTGGTTCTTATGTTTGCTAGGTTCTATATATAGCTTTTTTTCTTTTTTCTAGTTTGTCCTTTTATGCATTTATCTCACATTGGTTAGTTTGACTTACTTCTTATTTGTCCTTACCTATATATGCAAGGCTTCTCCTTTGTAACATATAGAAGTTATTTTATGAATATTATATGATATTATTTGTGTCTTTGTATATCATCTTTGCATCTCTTAAAACTCTTATTAAGATGATTTTGTTGTTAATGCTTTAGATCTCAGGCTTGGAAAGATCTTATTGACATTCCTTTCATGTTATTAAAGCTGGAGGTGTTGCAGCCATCCATTCATGAGTTTGTTGTTGTAAGGGTTTGTCTATTTATAAAAATTTCATCATAGTGGAGTGGAGGTATTTTATATAGATATAAGATCTATTTTTTTGTCATTGATCAGGCCATGCAGATCTTAGGCTTTACCATTATGTACTCATTATGTTAGACCCATGTTTAAGTTTGTTTTGGAAGCTTTTAAGGTAATTTGTGCATGTTTTTTTATGGTTTTAGGCCATACATGCATCAAAATATAGATCTAAAAGAATATGGGCATACTAATTTGAGTTTTATTACCTATTTAATTTTTTAGAATCTCCGGATATCAAGTCGTACAACCCTTGTACTCAAAAACCTACTCATTGGTTTGTCAACAAATACATACTACCAATTCAATTTTCTCTCACCATAGGGAATAAATATCTGATTTTTCATATCTAAAACCTATTTTGGTTATCTAAAAGTCCAAAATTTCATACCATATAAGTGTCAAGCATTTTAGATCAATTTGTATAGCTTTTTTGGCAGCTTAAAGATTACTATAGTAATTTTTCTTCATCATCTAGATAATTGGTCAATTTTTTTTGGTTTGAGGTCGTATGATCTGAAATTTTAGATATAATTCTTGGATACAATATTAATTTAGATTTAATTTCATCCCATAATAGGCAGGATCCATGTGAATCATGTCATACCACATTTTGAGATGTCACAACAAGGCCCATTCAGCAAGTTTTTCTAGATCTTGCAAAGAGTCTTCCTAAAGCTGGATTTCACCTATTTTTGACAACATATGCTTTGTTTCTATCAAAAAAATGTTGGAAATACTTTTTTTGAATATTTTGTCTAGTTTCATGAAGTGGTAAACCATTTTTTAGTCCTTAATGCGTTTAATTTTGTGCAATGTTTACTTATTTGACCCATTTTAATGATGGAAAACTTGCAAAGACTATAACTTTTGAACCATGACTTGAAATCTGGTACTATTTTTTTCAAAAGTGTATATTTTTCAATTCTTCATCCATTGGGTTAATTTATCTTATAAAATTCACTCAATTATCAAGTCTCATATTTTGGGGGACCTTACACTTTTTTTGGGGTGTTCATTAATTTTGTCAGGAGACGTTAAATTGTCACGAAAGGATTTGTCTTTTTGAGAGGGTTATTTTTATTGACTTTATCATTATTTGTTAACAATGGATTCCTATTTCTTTGAGCCCGTTATCACCTCAAACTAAGTTTTTTAGAAGATCAAAATGCAGATACACTTACAGTAGAAAGGTGTGTGGAGATTTTTGCTTGGTGACATTCCCTACTTTACAGATGAGGAAGATCTTGCTTGGATTGCATCCATGCAAGATGAGGCTCTTTGTTTGATTCACCTCCATGTTTCAAATAGTTTTTAGTTCTATGTCACATGTACCACATCATCAAAGGAAGCTTGAGATGTTATTGTAACCTTATTTGAGAAGGATACCAAGTCTTTTGGGTCTTTTGCACCCTCTTTTACTCTACCTCCTATTTCACTTCCCTCTCCTCCTGTTAGTGAGGATTTATCATTTGATGATGACACTGATGTTGTTCAAGATTGGAGTCTTGACAGTGACATGGGTGAAGCATTATTGGCACTTCCTTCTCCTCTTAGTGAGGATTCATTCTTTATTAGTGACATGAATCTGGATTCCTCTTCATTTTGTGAGGACATAGATCTTGATGGTGATATAGATGAGGCATTCTTACCTTTTACACCTCTCACTATTCCTCCTTCTTTAGTTGTTAGTGAGGACTTATCTTTTGATGATAGTTTGCTTGAGGCACCTATTATTCCTCATATAGTTTGTCCTCCTATTCATTTCATTGATCGAGAGGACATGATTCTTGAGGATGTACCACCTTCACCATCACTTTGGAGATCATGGATGAGACACCATCACGACTTCCTAAGGATGACTTTTATTGTGCCATATTTTTTGTTCCTTCATCACCTATTCCTCATGTTTGTGAGGATATGTGTTTAAATAGTGATTTCCATGAGGAAAATATTACTATTGTACATTTTGATCTTGAGCTTATTGTTGCTCCTACTATTGCATTTGTTGCGTGTCCCACTTTGGATCCACCTACTTATGTGCTTAGTTCCTTTGAGAAAGATACTCTTGTATTTAGATCTTGCATACTTCACTATACGGGCTACACTCATGGAGGTCTTAGCAGACTCTTACAGGAAATTGTATCTCCTATTGGCATCGATATTTACATAGGTGATGTGTCTTTGGGACATCTTGTTCATAGCACTCAAGAGGAATGTACATTTATGGGAAGAACATTTTATTTTTGGGACTATCTCACCATCTATGTAGATGGTTCCTTACATCCTTTCCATCCACGTAAGATATATAGTACTAATCTTCTTGTGGGGTGAAGGAAGTTGTCCTTAGGGGGATTCCACATGAAGTCCTTCCTTTCCTTCTTTTCTCTCTTTTACATCATTTAGGGAGGGAGTTTTGTTCCTATAGGTTTTCTTCCTTTCTCCATTTCATGGATATATATTGTACATGAGTACTTGTTTAGGCTTTGTTTTTAGGACTCATATTATGGATATGCCACTTTGTTTTTGGTTAATTTTATCCCCTAGCTTCACTTGAGTAGGGGTATTAGAGTTGGTCCTCATGTTTATTAGGTTCTATAGATAGTTTTTGTATTTTTCTTAGTTTGTCCCTTCGTGGATTTATCTCACATTGGTTAGTTTGACTTACTTTTTGTTTGTCCTTACATATATATGCAAGGCTTCTCCTTTGTAACATATAGAAGTTATTTTATGCATATTATACAATATTGCCTTTGTCTTTGCATATCATTTTTGCAGCTCTTATAACTCTTATTATGATGTTTTTGTTGTTAATGCTTTAGATCTCGGGCTTGGAATGATCTTGTTAACGTTCTTTTCAAGTTCTCCAATGGGGAAACATAGCTTTCTTTTCTTTTATTTTCTCGTGAGAAACAACACCAGTGACAAGCTAAATTATATGAGTGTAAAGTGTAATGGCCTCCCAAAGGTATATGAGTGTAATTAATAAAAGTAGTAGCTAAGAGGCACAATCCACTATTAAATTCCTTGAATTCATGAGCCAAGTAGACTATCGGTTTTATGTAATAGGTTAGAAATAGGGCATATCTATACATGTGTGAGCCTATGAATTGATGAAAATGCTTTAAGAAAATAGAGCTTAATTGAGGAATATTTGTTTTGTGAGATGAATCTATGCTGAGTTCCTCCCACTATAGATATATGCATGTGTGAGCCTATGAATTGAGGAAAAGAATTTAATAAAACGGGGTTTAACTGAGGAATATTCATTTTTTGAGACGAATCTATAGTGAGTTCTTCCCAATAAGACACCTCTAGCATATCGAGAATGTTATGAGAGTTGATTTGATTGCGACAAGGCTCTACTTATGATGTGTGGCTTGAGTCCACGATGCAATGTTGCTAATGTGGGGACAAGACTTTGAAGTCTCAGAGCCTATCTTGTAGCTTCAGTTTGTCTGTGCTACAGATTGCATTAATAGATGTCACATCATTATAAGTTGATCAGTATTGTATAGAATAAGCATATCATTGATTCAAAAGAAACTATCTCTTAAGCAAACATATTAACATTTTTCACTATTGAAACAAATTGAATTCCAGAGGATATGAGGGTCAATGGTGTATATGGTATATAACCAACCACTATATACAACATAAAAAGGGGGAAAAAGAAGGATGTCATTTATGAAGTGCAAGGTATGATTTCTTAAGTAGCGTTAAACTTGAGTTAGCTTTCTTCCTCGATGAGGAGGACTTTATATATATTTTGTGTCTTCAAATTCAAATTAGTATTATCATTCTTCATATTATTGATATGTGAATAGCTTAAAACCATTTGTATTTGGAAATTGAATCCTTAAAGTTGGAATTAAGACCACCCTCACCTTATTGAAATACACTCATTACACATCACAAAATCATATCACGAGAGCACATTTTATAGTAGAAGAGGTATTGGGGATGACTTCATGAATCACTCCAAGGCAAGGGGAGGATATTCATATGGTTTTCCCAACGAAGGAAATTGTTAGGTTGTGGAGCTAAAAGCTTCACTGATGCAGACATGGAGGAGGTTGCAAGATGAGTCGCTGAGTGTCAGAAGTCTTTGGCGTTGGTCTGGCCAACCGACGTCGGCAGGTAGGCGACAGGAAGCAACCGACGTCGGTCATGGATCGGCCGGCGTCGGTGACCCCCAGGCGGACAGGGACCGACGTCGGTCGCCTGTGTGGTTCGGACTGCGCTTATTACGGGCAGTTAGCTAACGAACCAAGTGTTTGCATGAAGAGATCTATTTTTAGACTGAGAGCTGCGGATCTAATTATTGTAATTAGATGTCTAATTATTGTTTGGATGAGATCTATATAATAGACTCATGGTTGTATTGTAAAAGTGTAGCTAGGAGTAAGAGAGCATAATTATAAGCTCCTTCGGTGTGTGAGGTAGAGCAATGGTGCGTTCCTCCTAGTGCCACAGTACCAGTTGTGTTGGTGTTGGATTGGAGAGTCAGCTGGATTCTTCAGGAGTGTATGATCTTGGTCATCAGGTGAGCATGGCTTCTATAGGAGATCTACATGGTAAGTAAGATCATTGATATGCAGGTGTGTGTGTGTGCAAGGTCAAGGTTCACAGGTGTGCAGAACCATTATTGATCTGTAGGTTGGAGATCAGATAGGACAGCAACACAACAGAGAGCAGTATCAGGGAGGATCTACTTGGAGTACAGGTGTGTACTCGGATAGAGCTAAGAGGAAGGCAAGGCAGTTCCTTCCATAAGTATGGTCTGTTGAAGTGCAGGTTATTGCAGGTTCATGGGAGATCTACTTGAAGTACTTTGAGTACTTGTGGAGTGCATGGAGCACTTGTGGAGTGCGTGGAGCACAGGTGTAAGGTGAACACCAACTCAGTGTATGAGTTGGGTGTTGGGACCTAGTAGAGAGAGCTTTGAGGAGAGAATTACTGTTCACTTGAGGTGTGGGAAACCTCTGAAGAGGTGGTGGAGAAGAAGTGGCATCTTCTTTATTGTATTCTTTTCTGTAAGAGTTATTAATACAAGTTGTGTATTGTCTCTCATATTCTGTGTTATTTTGAATTCTAGTTACTTGTTGATTCTGGTTATTTCCGCATATTAAGTTGCTTGAATTTGGTAATCAATTGTGTGCTTTCGGGTTGGTCCTATTTTCCAACAAGTGGTGTCAGAGCATGTTTATTGTTCTAGGTGCCTGACAAGTGGTATCAGAGCTAAGGTTGCAAGAAGCAGGTTTTGTGTTTTTGATTACAGGGCACTCTCAGGGGTTTCTGATTGAGTGGGAGTAGAGCAACGTCAGATCAAAGTAAGCTAAGGATGGAGGAGTTGAAAAGCACAGATGGTTACTTAAGGTCCCATGGAAAGAAAGAGCAAGTAAAAGAAGATTGTTGGTTGGTAGTAGATCAGCATGAAGGAACTGAAGATACAGATGTAGCAGGTGTTGTTGCACAGGATGTGTTTGCAGGTTTCTTGGATAAAGTTGAATCTTGGATAAAATATTCGGTTGCCTCTTTCCATGCAGCCCCAGGTAGAGGCGCTGGTGAGCCTTGCCAAAGAATTGGCAAAGGGGAAGTGAAGCTGAAATTGCAGATGGCCAACACATGGGTGTTGAAGGAGGTCATGCAGGTCCCAGGTTTGGAGATATAGCTAATTTCTTCAAAAAGATTGGGTGATGAGAGATGCACAAAAACTCTCACAGCGGGTGCACTTGAATTAGCTGGTGGTAAGAAAATAGGTACTCTTTATCTACTTGTTTATATTACTGATTCTTCTTCTGTTGCGGAGACGTGGCTTCGTAGGCTTGGTCACATGAGCAGGAAGGAGATGCATGTTCTTAAGCGGAAGACAGATATATTCGATAGGCTTAAGAACTGGAAAGCCTTGGTGTTCTTGGAGGAGATGGCGGACAGAGATCAGTGGATGTGGCTGGATACTTCTGAGCAGGGCAGTTTGGACATGGAGATTGATTCAAAAGAGCTCGCGGGTAAAAAGTCATCACTCACAGGAAACACAGGTACCGACGTCAGCAGAAAAATCGACGTCGGCAGTATGTAAGACCGACGTCGGTCAGAGAACCGACGTCGGCAACAGGGGACACCGACATCGGCAGGTTGGTAGTCAGGGACAGACGCATGGGAACCGACGTCGGTCGGATGCAGACTGTGGAGTGACCGAGGTCGGTCCCTGTAACGGATTTTGGGTGGACAGCGAGCTGTCAAGGAGTCTCAAACACCCATACGGAGGACTGAAGACGTAAGTAGGCCCTCAAATTCGTTGTTCCTCTTCTTTATACATGTTGCTGATTGTAGAGCAGGAAGGATCCAGGAAACAGGTGTGAGCTTGGCATGGATGAGGATGTGATTCCTTGGAGGTGAACCAAACAGGTGTTTTTTGGTAGGGTTGCCAGCTGGATGAAAGCACAGAGACGAATGGATACCTTAGTAGAAGAATAGAGAGAACGGATACGTGAGACGGAAGATCAGGTATATGGTCTTGAGGAGCTGCAAGACAGTGGTACAGGTTTTGACAGGTGGAGGATGAAGCACGGCTTCAGTCAATGTCAGGGTAACTATTGTGGTTTGACTTACCAAGTGGATGATGAGTCATGACATCATTCTGTTGCTGTATGTGGATGGTATGTTTTGCTAGCAGGATTGTACATACAGGGTTTTGCTGAGCTAAGGGTAAGATTAGTTCAGTGTCATGTCATGAGGAATTTGGAGCAGTGAAATTCTTTGACATGGGAGGCATGGAGATCACCGGTAGATTTTGTCTCCAGTGGGAGCTGATGTGAATCAGGTGTTGGCGAGGTTCGAGATGCAGAGCCGGAGCACACTAAGGGCTGGACAGGTACAGTGTCCGAAATCACATGAGGTCTGGTATAGACCTGAGTTTTCCCATGCAGTGGGAGCTGTCAGAGAGTTAAGAGCCAATTCGGGGAAGTGGGTTCTTAGGTATTTGAGAGGGACCGGCAGCAGGGATTTATGTTATGCAGGGTCAGGACTTCACTACATGTGCTTGTAGGTTCGGATGCGGCAGGGTACTCGGATGACAGGAGGTACATCACAGTGTGTGTGGTGGGTTGTCTTCAGGATTGATCTTGAAGAGGGATACAAACCAGGAAACAGATTAGACGGAGTACTGGTACAGGTACAGTGCAGCTGTTTATCTCCAAGTGGGAGATTGTTAGGTTGTGGAGCTAAAAGCTTCACTGATGCAGACATGGAGGAGGTTGCAGGATGAGTTGCTGAGTGTCAGAAGTCTTTGGCGTTGGTCTGGCCAACCGACGTCGACAGGTAGGCGACAGGAAGCAACCGACGTCGATCATGGATCGGCCGGCGTCGGCGACCCCCAGGTGGACAGGGACCGACGTCGGTCCCCTGTGTGGTTCGGACTGCGCTTATTACGGGCAGTTAGCTAACGAACCAAGTGTTTGCATGAAGAGATCTATTTTTAGACTGAGAGCTGTGGATCTAATTATTGTAATTAGATGTCTAATTATTGTTTGGATGAGATCTATATAATAGACTCATGGTTGTATTGTAAAAGTGTAGCTAGGAGTAAGAGAGCATAATTATAAGCTCCTTCGGTGTGTGAGGTAGAGCAATGGTGCGTTCCTCCTAGTGCCACAGTACCAGTTGTGTTGGTGCTGGATTGGAGAGTCAGCTGGATTCTTCAGGAGTGTATGATCTTGGTCATCAGGTGAGCATGGCTTCTATAGGAGATCTACATGGTAAGTAAGATCATTGATATGCAGGTGTGTGTGTGTGCAAGGTCAAGGTTCACAGGTGTGCAGAACCATTATTGATCTGTAGGTTGGAGATCAGATAGGACAGCAACACAACAGGGAGCAGTATCAGAGAGGATCTACTTGGAGTACAGGTGTGTACTCGGATAGAGCTAAGAGGAAGGCAAGACAGTTCCTTCCATAAGTATGGTCTGTTGAAGTGCAGGTTATTGCAGGTTCATGGGAGATCTACTTGAAGTACTTTGAGTACTTGTGGAGTGTGTGGAGCACTTGTGGAGTGCGTGGAGCACAGGTGTAAGGTGAACACCAACTCAGTGTATGAGTTGGGTGTTGGGACCTAGTAGAGAGAGCTTTGAGGAGAGAATTACTGTTCACTTGAGGTGTGGGAAACCTCTGAAGAGGTGGTGGAGAAGAAGTGGCATCTTCTTTATTGTATTCTTTTCTGTAAGAGTTATTAATACAAGTTGTGTATTGTCTCTCATATTCTGTGTTATTCTGAATTCTAGTTACTTGTTGATTCTGGTTATTTCCGCATATTAAGTTGCTTGAATTTGGTAATCAATTGTGTGCTTCCGGGTTGGTCCTATTTTCCAACAAGTGGTATCAGAGCATGTTTGTTGTTCTAGGTGCCTGACAGAAATGATATTTGAAGGAAATGTTGTGTATATTTGGCCACCATAGTGTTAAACTCAAAGTCTCCATCAACCATTCACACCTAGCATAGTTGATGTCAAAATAAAATAAGAACTATTTTTTAATACTATTTAGAATTCTTTTTAAGGGTATATGATTTAGGGAGGGGAACATAGTGGATAATTACACTCAACATATTAAATAGGTTATTGTAAAAGTAAGTATGTATAAGTAAAAGTATATGATTTAGGGAGGGGAACATAGTGGATAATTACACTCAACATATTAAATAGGTTATATATATATATATATATATATATATATATATATATGTAATAAGATAAGGAAAGAGACGTGAAGAATAATAAACACTAAATTAAAATTGTAAATTATAAAGATTTATTATGTAATAGTTTTGAATAATAAATCGAAAAATGGATATTATTGTGATATCTAATTACTATTTATTAATCTGTCTTTATTCAAATATTTTCTTAAAAAATAAAAATATACATTAATTAAACCAATAAATATAATCTCTAATATCTATAAAATATAAATAATTAATTTTTAATATTTATTTAATTATTATAAAATAATGTCAACCTCAAATATATTTAACTCTCCATTAAAACCGCGAAGTATTAAAACACGCAAATCCTCGTGGATCAGCGCAAGTCTAGACCCATGAGAATGGATATATTGAAAAACACCATGACCGGCGGGGTGGGGCTGGGGAGCGATGGGCATGTGTTTTTCAATGATGGAGGCAGCGCATGTGCAAGTGGGGTCCTCCACAAAGTTACAAATTTAATTTGAAGAAAATAAAACCAAACGCAACCCAACCCTTCCCTTAGTTGAAGAGATGTTAAATAATTAACCCGCCCCCGCTATTCGCAAACAAATATTTTGGAAAACCCCACCCCATAGGCCCCGCACGTGCTATCCATTAAACCTCCCTCCCACCTCACGGGGAACCGAAGGCACTTTTTTTTGACTCTCGACTCGCGATACGGAAGGCAGCTGTTTTTAACTTGGTGTGTGTTTGCACGTACGAGGAATGGTGGGCCCTCCATGCACGCCACCGCTAACGTTCCCGCTCGCCGTGATGCACGCATCACTTTCGCACTGGCGATCCCACGATTAAATAACTCTCAAGTTTCCTAACTCTAGTTAATATGCCCTCTACAAAATCATGCCCATGAAAGCAATTCAATAGTATTAGATATTCATTATTACGGGATTTTATGCTACTGTGTTGGTTGTAGAAATTTTTGGAAATAGTTTTGCACTTGTTTTGTATTGAACAATACTATTGTAAAATCAGAATTAGTAAGTTTTAAAAATGGTTTGATTAGATGATATTATAAAACCTTTTTAACATTTGGATTGTCGAAATTCATCACTAACTCAATTTAATATGATCTTTATAAAATTATTTCTATTTAATTAGTTAAATGAAAGTTAGATATTTATTATTGTGGGATTTTATATTTATGCGTGTTTTAATTATTATCTATATTTTGTTCATAAGTAAAATTAATAGATTTTTAAAATTGTTATGACATCATATGATTTTTTTTTCCTATATTTTCATATATGAATAAAATTGGTTATCTACACATAATTTAAAAGATACCAAACAAAAAAAAAAATCAATAAAAATTAAATACTAATAGATATTGATTAGAAAATACTTTTAACTAGTAAATATCATACAATACTTTGTAAACATTAATATTACTCATATTTTAGTATTAAGAGAACATATTATGATGGACTCTTGAGCACCATTTTAACACACAAGCATTGTAAAGTATTTGTAAGTTGGGTGAATAATGGGAAATATAAGTCATCTATTTAGACTTGTCATTTTCCAGCGTCTTTTTTTTCTAACAAAATTTTTAGTGAATGTAGTACCTAATTTAAATCACTCTTATCTCATAATTATTAATGTATGATTAACCTAATTACAATTTAATCATATATTTGAATATTTAACAATTTTAATTAGATATAAATTTTTGTGAGATTTTATTACGCAAATGATATTTTATAAAATTCTACAAAATTAATATCTAATTAAAATTGTTTGGGGAAGCTTCCAACTTAAAATTCAAATGAAAAAATCGTAATTTTTTTCTTATTTTTTTGCATGAATGAAGTTCCACCTCAATGTGAAGGTTGGTCCATGCAGGCAAAGGATTTCCATTTGCACATAGTTTTAAGAATGAGCTTTTGTAGTTAAAAAGTGGAGATTTTATGGGGGACTTACTAAAAAATTTAATGGATGTTATTGATAAATTTAGGAGCCTTTTCTAATTTAGTAATTTCATAGATTTTTAAGTTTTGCCTTAAAAAAATTTAGATGAAAATTTATATACAAATAAGGGTTGAGATTTTTATTAAAATTTAAATTGTTAAAAATATATATATTATGTTGGGGGAAGAAACTATTAACCCCTTTTTTAATAGCAACGAAAAAATTGCTAATTAAAAATGTTGGATTTTTATTTTATAAAGAAAAAAATATATATTTATAATTACATATATTGTTTTAACTCTGTACATCAATCTCATAATAAAAATAAAAGCTAAAACTCTTTTCATAAAATCATGTCTTTAAACAATGGATAAAATAATGTAAGAATTATATTTAGAGATTAAATTTGGCAATAAAATTCTACTTATCATATAAAATTTTGATAATAATTATTTATTCAACAATAATTTGAAAATAATAAAATTCAAATAAAAACAAACAAATAATAATATTAATAACAATACATATATTTATTATAATATTTTATTATTTTTTTAACAGATTTATATTTAATATAGTATGGTGGAAATTCAATAAAAAATTTAAAATATTAATAAAAATAAATAAAAAGAAGATGAATAACAATACATATATTTATTATAATCTGTTGTGAAAATTTTAATAGTATGTACTAGTGTAAAGTTAATTCCAAATACATGCGAATGGCGTAAATATAGTTCACATTTATGGGATGAGAATAATGTTAATTATGCATGAAATTCGAATTGTCGAGGAAGCCTGAGTTGATATGTGGATTGGAATGTCATCGACAAGGAACGTGGGCGGAATGGATAGTGTGGGGTTTCTCATGCCCATCACACAAATAACAACACTCCAAAAGATACCTACACTCCATTCACTATGAGACTAATGCAGGAATGATGTGACGTGTGCATGTGACAATGATTTTGTGCAAATTTGTTATATATATATATATATATATATATATATATATATAAATAAATATATATAAATATAATTAATAATTGTATTTACAATTGTAATGGGCACATTATAGATGGAGAGTAAATGATTAAATAGTGGTATGTGAAAAAAAAATGACGGTTACAAAAATATAAATATATTGGAAGGTGTGAAATTGTAGACATTTAAATTTGGTATAATTTTGTTTGTACAATATTTTTATATAGGTTTATATACATAGAATCTTAGTAATGAATAAGGCATTTATTGGTACATTTGTTTAGGTTATAATAACATTTTTTAATCTTGTCACAAAGATCGTTGATCTTATCTTATTGACCTGTCTTTTTTATGGCTTCTGGACAAATATGCAAGTCACAAATGGGTTTGCGTTAGCAAAATTATCCTCAAACTACAGAAATGTCGAGGGATATCTTGTGGGTTTGTTTTGGCTCACGTTTCGTTTGGGCTACTTTATTGTGTACGTTTGAATCTTGTTAGGATAGCTTTCGCACGCTAATAGTCTCTTAATTTGAAATTCAGATCTCTATATATTCGAAGCCATTGGAGGCATTCATGAACATGCTTGAATTATTTAACAAAGGCACCCTCATAGCACACAACAACAATTTAAATTATGGTTATTATAATTTTGAAGTTTCTAAGAGATATATCTATTTGCATGCTCACACTAAAGGAGGGCCTGTGCGAAATTGCACTTAGACTTATGTTGGTATGATTTGGTGTGCACACACAGAGTAGCGAGAGAACTACGTATGGTTTGAGCCCTCTTTAGAGTATTGAAAATTTAGGCAATGCTCAGCTAGTCACTGGGGATTCGCTAAGGTCAATCCAACCCATCCCTTTTACCCATTGCTTACATTCACATTTGATCATATCATGCACATCTAGGGTTCAAAGCAAGAAGGATAACAGAGTTATTCACATCACATCAAAGACACATATATGCAAATGAACCCTTCACAGACCCATGCACAACAATCATAATTGTCATAAATCGTCATAATCACACATGACACTTTTGCACTTCAATAGACAATACCACACTAAACATGTGTCCAAGAAGCATAGACTTGTCTAAGCTCGCATAAATACTTTGTTTCTAGATCCAAACATTCATAGTCTCTTTCTTAATCATTTTTGAACAACTACATCCTATTATAGATGTAGACACTTAAAATCAAATACTTTGTGTTGATTTTAACTATCTTACTAATTTGTGCTAATATTGTCTTCAATCATTTAATGAGTTTTTATTTGCACTAACATCTCTAGTCCAATCAAATTATTTTTTCCATGATCACAACCATTCCCATAAATTAACATTACTTTGTATTAGTTTTAATCTCAATTAATTGGCTAATCTTCTTCTAATAGGAAAATCCATGCAATTTGAAGTATCTCTATTTTCATAAATCAATAAATCATATTTTCCTCACATTCTCCCTCAAATAATTTTTAAATTCATTTCTAATCCCCATACAATCCCTTTTTTCATCAAGACATGTCATAAGCCCATGCATCATCATTCCTCCTCTTACACACTTCATCTATATTTCTTGCACACTCCACCTCCCTCACTTATGAGGAGGAGAAATAATCCTCCATTGTTGATCTCCAACCAAGATCAATGGCTCTCATCAATCAACCAAAGTTATAAATAGAAGGCTCCCTCTCCATTCTTATCAAGGAAGTGTGACCCTTTTGGAGCCACTCATACATCAAGCATTATCAAATCAATCATTTGTTTAACTAGGGGAGATGTTGTCTTTTTTATCACGTGCATCCACCAAAAAAGCCTGCAACTACATCCATATATCTGAGCACATCATAATTTCGGCAAGAGGTTTACAAAGGTATAATAATTGTGTTTGTTTTCTTATTTGAATTGCATTCTTCTTAGTCTTGCTCAATCCAAGGACACATGATTAGGTTGGTGGTAGAATTTCAATTTGAGTTTTGATTTCTACTAATGAAGCTAACATTTGTTTTATGAAGTTACAATACACATGCATATATCCAAAATAAGCTAAGTATCAAGTCCCTTTACTATTTTATATTCATAGCAAGTTAGTATATTTTTATAGTTACACTCGTAATTTTTTAGTTCATTGTATGTCTTAAGCAATCTAAATATATTATTAATTTTAACTTATTAGGGTCACATTAATCCAAAAATAGATAAAACATGGAATTTGGTTCTCAACCCATTCATAAAATCCTCAATATGGTCATCAAATTAAAAAAATTGGTCTAAGATGATCAATCATCATTTGGCGCCCAGGGTAGACCTTCCTGTGACACAAACAACACTAACCCACCTCTATGAAAATATTTGTGGGCATTCCCAGTCACCATGTGGCATATCTATCGATAAAATACTTAAATTGTGCTCATATACCCAACAAGGCAATAATGTGGTTGAGCATAATCCTCCACTATAGCCCTCTTCAGTAAACTTGTACAAATCTATGTATAAATGCACCAACATAGTGCACCTCCATGAATACATTGTGTCATCATCCTCGATATCCTAAATAATACTATGCATCATATATGAGATGGCCACACCAATCCCATCTATAGCAGTGAAAGACGTTAATAGTACATAAAATTAGTTTTGCACATAATGAACATCCGTTAACACAATCTCAAAGAGCAATATGGTTTAATCCCTAGTAGTATAATGTGATCCTCTAGCATGACCGGTCATATACATATGAGCTCCTCCTTTCAGGGCATGTCCCTTCGCAACCTATATAGTGGCTTGGGTGCCAACCACCAATAATCTCATAATCCTCCATACATCCTCAAGTGTCATCGTCATATCCCCTATGGGGAGTCAAAAAGTATACAAGTTCGCATCCCACTGCTCTACAAGTGTTGTCATCATATGCATGTCATAAGACATTAGGTTCAAATGACCCACATGGTCTAATCCAGCCTATTCTACAGTAGCTCTCTCAGCATCACTAAGCAGTAATGCTTGTACAATCTCCATCAATCAATCACATTTAAACTCTATGGCTCTTATATTGGCTTGAAATCATAAAGAGTGATACAAAATATATTATTTAATGAGTACTCATCAAAATTTAACAATTGTTATAAAAGCTTCATAGTATTAAACATTCATCTAAACTTAGATAGGTTCGCTACATAATGGACATTATCATCGTAAAAAGGACAATATCACAAGACAAGTTTGGGTTATGCTCAAATAGTTTCTCAAGAGTTTGGACACTTTCGTCGTATGATGGATGCCTCTAATAAAGAAAAACTATTTTAAAATATATAATTTTAGGCAAAAATATAAAAATGGTTTTTTTAAAAATGAATTAAGTCAAAAACAGATTTTTGTGACATACCAATCCCAGTGCTTGATCTCTCTATAACACAATGTCTAATGGATCAAACAATTTAGGAGTAGCAACTTGTCTAAGTGACATTATTCTGGTCAAAGCTAAGAAGTCAATAAAAAATGAATTGTAAATGAATTTTAAAATTTGAAATGTCAACCTATTTATACCTAACAATTTTTTGTGTTATATGGTACAAAATTCAACTTTAATATTTATACACTCTAATACTGTACATGTGATATCTCGAGGCCCATGTATCCATTTATTTCTTCTATTGGTTGCATTAGAAATCATGTAAGATGATTGCTCATATTGTAAAAATTTCATAATAAATTGATGCTATCAAATAAGGTGAACATTTCATATGCTTATATTTACATTTTATTAACATTTGACTATGACCTTTGTCTTAGTAACTTGGGGAAAATAAATGTACATGATATAATAAGAATGAATATTGCCTATAGCAATCCATTCACAACTCATATTAATGTTCAATGTTATATTAGGTATAACACTTGACAATGTTAGATTTGACCACTCATTAACATACTTGACTTATGCAGGCATACATGACTCTTGTTCACATTTTTCCTTAGCCATTCATCCATATCTGGGTTCGACCTTCCTGAATCAACATTACTATTACACAGGGTTTTCCTAGTCTTTGTCTAAACAATTTAATATCATTCTCACTATGTCACCTGATCTCAAATCATTGGTCATGTTCTCCAGATAGGTTCATACCTCCTCAGACATTATCGTAGTATGGATCTATCCACATGGGCCAGATCTGTCCATGCATCCTTTAACAGTCATTTTCCCAAATTTAAATTCCCTATATGGGTTAGCCCATACATTTTGCATGTCAATTCAGAGGAAATTACCCAAAGAGTCAGCTATATAAACATATTAAGTATATGCCTATTGATATCTAACACTTGTTTATAACTAGAAATCACTCTACATATTGAGAGGAACTATCCTAAAGTTTCCAAATCTGAAACCCATCAAAAGAGCAAGCCCTCGGTTAAGTTTGAATACCATTGTAAGGTTAAATCATAGATTGTTGAGTGTTGAAAGCCATACACATGATTACACAACATGCTAGTATCACATTGATTGCACACACTTAATAAAGTGGGAGAACTACATTTAGTTTGACTTCCCTCTTCAGGGAATCAGATACGTAGGCAATGCTTAGCCATAAGGGTCATTGAGGTCAGCTCAACCCATCATTTCCCCCCATTTTCCCCATTCATAGTGATTTCATCTTACAATGCAAAGAGTAAGGGTTTTGAAGCAAGGAGAAGGAAAACATAGTTGTTCACGCTAGATCACATGTATCAAATATACATGAAGCACTAGTAGACACAGGCACAATGAGCTAAATAATCATAGAATCAGTGCAAACACACATGATATTTTTACACCCTAATAGACTATCTCACTCTATAAGTGTCTAGGAAGTGCAAACCTGTCCCAACAGACATAAATACTATGTTTCCAGATCCAAGCATTCACAAGGGCCTTCCTAATCTCTACTCATGATTGTACCCTATGACAAACCTATACATTCCAAAAACAAGCTAAGCACCTAATTTCTTTAGTATTTTCATAAATAGTGTGTTGCAATAAATCAAAAAAACTCTATTAATTACACTCAGATTTGTGTGTGGATACTATATTATATGCAATCTAAATTTTCTATAATTTTATCCTTTTATGTGTACTCAAGCCAAAAATAGATAAACTTGTGAGATGAAACACGAGAAGATACATCAATGGATTGTGATTGAATATTCAAGAAGAAATCAACGTAGTGAGGTTGCATACAATAGAAAAAACATACCAATATGCTTTAAGGGTGGAAGAGAACTTGGCTAGAAGGCAACAAAATGTGTCAAGAGGAAGAGGAAGGTTCAATAGTGGTAGAGGTCAAACTTCTTATGAACGTAATCAACAATGGAATGAAAAGGGATCTAACACTTCTCAAGTGACAAATCAACAAGCAAGAGGAGCCACCTCCACAAGAGGAAGGGGTAGCTATGGGTGAGGGAAAGTAAGAATGTTCCATGGAACATGTTATAGACATGGATACTTTGGGCATCATAATTTTGAGTGCCTTCATTCTCAATGTGATGGTGAAAGGAGGAGGAATGAAAGTAGTGTGCAAGTTGTACAAGCCCATACACAATCCATAACATCACTTGAGCATGCAGAAGAACCAAAACAAGGGGAGATTTTTATATTAAGGAGAAGAGTCTTGATGGTTGAAAAGAAGACTAGGGGAGAATGCCAACGTAGATACATTTTCAAAACCAAGTGCAAAAAAGATAGTAAGTACGACAATGTTATGGTTCATGATGACTATTCAAATAACTTAGTGTCCATTGAAATGGTATGCAAGTTGAATTTGAAGTGTAAACCTCAACAAAGGCCATATAGTGTGTCTTAATTATTAGAGGGACATGATATCAATGTGGAGAAATGTAGGTGCAAAGTGGATATTTATATTGGTAAAATATGGGACAAGGTTTTGTGTCATGTCTTACCCATGGATGCATTAGAAAGCATGTAAGATGATTGACCACATTGCAAAAATTTCATAATAAATTGATGCTACCAACTAAGGCAAACATTTCATATGCTTATATTTACAATGTATAGTACATTAGACTACACCCTTTGTCTTAGTAATTGGGGGAAAATAAATGTACATGATATAATAAGAATGAATATTGCCTATGGCAATCCATTCGTAACTCATATCAATAATTAATGTTATACTTCATTGATTGCTATGATAATTCTACTATTAGGGGGCAATAAACATACTTGAATCTACAAAGACAAATTTTAAAAATGAAAATCCAAATTGATTATCAAAATCATCGAATTCAAAGAAATTTATCAATCTTAGCAAGAGAAAACACACATTCACTACTTGGTTATGTACATATTGTATTATGGTTTGATACTTAACATGAAATATACACAATCACATATGAACTTAGATGATGAACTTATTCTATGATGTTTCAGCTACATGTAAATGAAAATCATCACACTACGTTACATTATGATTACATTGAAAAGAAAATGATAGATAAATCAAATATAAAACAATAATTAATAACATAGTCTTTATGTTGTCATTTGAATATGATAAATTGCACACACAATATTACAAAGTACACAAGATTTTATTTAGGAAATGCTTACGGGAAAAAACCAAGCATAAAAACCTCCTTACTATTGTAATAACTCAACCATTTTTCAATACAATAATATACTTAGTTCTGCTCTACCCCTATTATATATG
Organism: Torreya grandis; assembly: GCA_037957365.1. Taxonomy (NCBI): domain Eukaryota; kingdom Viridiplantae; phylum Streptophyta; class Pinopsida; order Cupressales; family Taxaceae; genus Torreya; species Torreya grandis. Next base: position 876,893 of record JARHVA010000865.1, read on the forward strand.
CAAATATATATAGGCACATTAATAGGTAACTACCTAAGTAGTCATAAAATACCATGGGTACTAAAACCATGGGTCAAAATACAATCCATACTAGTTACCCATAAAACTATGGGTCATAACACTACCCATATTCTTACTATAGGTAAAAATACCTATGAGAACCAAAACATGCATTTATTTTGGACAAAAATATTAGGGGTCATTAGGGCAATGCCTTAGAATCCAATTGTCATGCTTGGCTATATAGTACCTAAGGGGTGCAACACATGCAAAAGTATACAAAAACAAATCAAACTTTTTCCCACTTGTTGAACACTTTGTATAGGGGCTCACAACTACATAATTTTAGCAGCTAAGGGTAGCCATGCCCATCAATATTTTGCACCAATAAAACTTCTCAATATTCACAACCTTCATAAGTGAATCAAAAATATTTTTATCCGTGTGCACCTTCTACAACAATATCTTCTCCTCCACCATCTCTTAAACAAAATTATATTGGACATAGGTTATTGGATTCAAATTACATAGATTATTGGATTGAGAACATATACAAGGCATTGTGGCACATTCTACCAAAATTACACGTGGTCATTATGCGAGCATTACTCAAGCATTGATCAGATTGAATCATATAATCCATCTATAGTGAATGATTCAAAAACTTTATGTAGATTCTCAGGCTTTTCTTAGATTTATTAGAACCCATAGTAGATTCCACTTCACAAATATAATGAGTTGTGTGGGGCTGAAGTTTTGCATGACTTAACTTCTAGGCACTTCTCCATTCCCAATGAATTTTGGGGCATATTCAACTCAACCCATGGTTTAACACTAGGATCTCCAAGGGCACGATCACCTTGTTCCCCATTGTCTCTAGAAGACTAGTCTCCCGAAGACATCTTGGTTCACATACATACAAGTGTATTCATTTGTTAATTTTTGCATATGTTGAATATTTTGCTTCAGATCTATATCATAAGCAAAAACCAATTTTTTTACACGTTTCATTATAGGTTTGCATGGAGCAAGGTACAACATTCAGTACCTATTTGAGCACACCCATCATGGTTATCCCCAATTATCATGTTCTATCCTTTTACTCTAGCAATTCCATTACTAGAATTAAAGGGTGGAAGGGGGGAGGCATATAGACACTTATATTTGGTATTAAACACTTGACAATGTTAGATATGACCAATCATTAACATACTTGACTTATGCAGTTATATATGACTCTTGTTCACATATTTCCTTAGCCATTCATCCATATATGGGCTTGACCTTCTCAAATCGACATTACTGTTACATAAGGTTTTCCTAGTCTTTGCATAAACCATTTAATATCATTCTCACTATGTTCCCTGATCTCAAATCATTGTTCATGTCTCTAAATAGGTTCATACCTCCTTAGACAGTATTGCACTATGGATCTACCCACATAACCCAAATTTGTCCATGCATCCTTTAACAGTCATTTTACCAAATTTAAATTCCCTATATGGGTCGGCCCATACATTTTGCATGTCAATTCAGATTACCCAAAGAGTTAGTTATATAAACATATTAAGTATAAGCCTATTGATATCTAACACTTCTTTATAACTAAAAATCACTCTACATATTGAGAGGAACTATCCTAAAGTTTCCAAATCTGAAACCCATCAAAGGAGCAAGCCCTCGACTAAGTTTGAATACCATTGTAAAAGGTTAAATCATAAGTTGTCGAGTGTTGAAAGCCATTCACAGGACTACATTGCATGCTAGTATCACATTAATTTCACACACTCAACCAAACGGGAGAACTACATTTAGTTTGACTTTCCTCTTCAGAGAATTGGATATGTAAGCAGTGCTTAGTCATAAGGGTCATTGAGGTCAGCTCAACCCATCCTTTTCTCCCATTTTCCCCATTCACAGTGATTTCATCTTACAATGTAAAGAGTTAGCATTTCGAAGCAAGGAGAAGGAAAACATAGTTGTTCACGCTAGATTGCATGTATCAAATATACATGAAGCACTAGTATAAATGGGCGCAATGAGCTAAATAATCATAGAATCAGTGCAAACACACATGATAGTTTTGCACCCTAATAGACTATCTCACTTTACAAGTGTCTAAGAAGCACAAATATGTCCTAACAGACATAAATACTATGTTTCCAGATCTAAGCATTCACAAGGGCCTTCTTGATCTCTACTCATGATTGTACCCTATGACAAACCTGCACATTCTAGAAACAAGCTAAGCACCTAATTTCTTTAGTATTTTCATAAATAGTGTGTTGCAATAAATCAACAAAACTCTATTAGTTACACTCATATTTATGTGTGGATATTATATTATATGCAATCTAAATTTTGTTAAAACTGCAGTTCTAATTTCTCCACATCGCATGGAGATAACATTCAACTATATTTAGATTCTATCATGCAAGCAGTTTGCATGAGATTTGATTCTTAGGACAATCAGTTATCCCACATGCCTTATGCATGAATAAACATTAGCTTAGTGCAATTTATTTTCAGTTACAACAGTATTTTTTAATTCTTTATTTTTATTTGAAAGGTGATTGTAATTCTATATATGTAGATCTGTGATCGTTGTTTTGATATAGAAAATTAAAAAATAAAAGCAGAATCAATAAAAATATTTCATTGCTGTAGCAATTGTTTCCTGTTGTGCATGCATATTTTTTCTATTTTTTTTTCTTTCTTTGTAATAACAAATTGGTATCAGAGCAGAGAAAAAGATCAGGGGCATTAGATTGTTAGAGCAGATTGAAGGAGGATTTAGTCGCTGAGTAGAAATTTAAAGAAGTTGTTCATTTTGAAAAGTTTAGCTTGAGACATGACAACAAACAACATCATTTCTCAGCCCCAGATTCCCGTTTTCAATGGTAAGAATTATGATTTTTGGGCAATTAAAATGAGAACATTGTTTTGCTCACAAGATGTATGGGATTTAGTAAAAAATGTCTTTGTAGAACCACAAGATGAGGCTGCCCATCAGGTATTAACATGAGCACAAAAGGAAGAGCTTAAAGAAAACAAGAAAAAAGATGCAAAAGCTCTATTCCTAATCCAATAGGCAACAGATGAATCTATTTTTTCTAGAGTTGCAGCAGCGAAGAGATCCAAGTCGGCATGAAAAGTTTTGGAGACTACCTATAAAGGTAATACAAAGGTGAAAGTAGCTAAATTGCAATCTCTTAGGAGGAATTTTAAAAATTTGCAAATGAATGATTCGGAGTCTATAGACCAATTTATGGGTCAAGTATTGAATAGTGTGAACCAAATTAGATCTAATGGAGAAACAATAACATATCAGAAGATCATAAAATAAATTCTTAGGAGTTTACCCAGCAAATTTGATGCAATAGTTGTAACTATTGAGGAAACCAAGGATTTGGATCAGTTATCAGTAGCTAAATTAATGGGATCTTTGTTAACACATGAATCCAGAATGAATAGGAATAATAATACTTCTTTTGAGAATGCTTTTAAGTCTCAGGTATCATTTGGCAGAGAAAGAGGAAGAGGAAGGTCAAACTTCAGAGGAAGAGGCAGAGGCAGAGATGGAAGGAACAATCCAGATCAAGGTGAAAACAATAATCAAAACTACAACAATAGAGGACGTGGCAACAATCGCTTCCAGCAAAATTCATAGAGGTTTGATAAATCTAACATTCAGTGTTATTACTGTAAAAAATATGGACATTATGCAAATGAATGCAGAAAGAAATAAGGAGATGTGGACAAGCAAAATGCTAATTACACAAATGAATCTAATTCTAACTCTAGAAGCTTATTCCTCACTTGTCATGTTGCTTAAAAAATGCTATAGATATTTGGTTTTTAGATAGTGGATGCGGTAACCATATGACAGGGAATAAAGAATTGTTTGCTAGTCTTGATGATTCCGTAAAATCTGAAGTGAAATGAGGAAATGATAATAAAGTGGATGTAATGGGTAAAGGAGTAATAAATGTTTTGGCAAAAAATGGTGAAAGAAAATTTATACCTGATGTTTATTTTGTACCTGGACTAAAGCATAATCTTATGAGTGTTGGATAGTTAGTACAGAAAGGTTACAGGGTATCTTTTATGGTTAATGTTTGCACAATACTATACAAATTTCTAAATGACAGGTTGATAGAAAAAGTGGAGATGACCAAGAATCGGATGTTCCCTCTTCGAATTCAGTGCATCCAAGGAGAAGAGGAAGCCCATTTCAAAACCATGCATTTAGACCAATCATGGCTATGACATTTAAGGTATGGACATTTACATTTTGGAGGGTTGAGTTTGTTACAAAAGAAAAATATGGTGAAGGGATTACCACCAATAGAGCAGCCAGGGAGTTCATGTGAGAGTTGCATTTTGGCAAAACAACATAGAGAGAGCTTTCTAGTAGGAGCTTCATATAGAGCAAGGGTATTATTGGAGCTAGTTCATAGTGATTTATGTGGACCAATGCAAACTCCATCATTTAGAGGTAGTTCTTATTTTCTAACCTTCATTGATGATTTTAGCAGAAAGACTTAGATATATTTTCTCAAAAAAAAGTCTGAAGCCTTTGGAAAATTTAAAGAATTCAAGGCTATGGTTGAAAAGCAGAGTGGCCTTTATATCAAGGTACTTAGATCAGATAGAGGAGGTGAATATATGTCTAATGAATTTCAAGATTTTTGCATATATCATGGCATTAAAAGGCAACTGATTACAAGGTACACACCAAAACAAAATGGTGTAGCAGAAAAGAAGAATAGAACAACAATGGAGATGGCTAGAAGCATGTTGAAGGCCAAACAATTGTCAAATAAATATTGGGCAGAAGCAGTAGCATGTGCAGTATATATTTTGAATAGAAGCCCAACAAAGAGTGTCAAAGATCGAATTTCACAAGAAGCTTGGAGGGTAAGAATCATAGTGTACATCATTTCAAAAATTTGGTTGTATTGCATATTCTCTTATACCATTTGAATTGAGAAGAAAACTTGATGATAGAGGTGAGAAATGCATTTTTATTGGCTATAGTGAAGAATCAAAAGCTTATAAGTTGTATAACCCCATTTCAAAGAAAGGGATTATTAGCAGAGATGTGGAATTTAAGGAAGAAGAAGCATGGGATGGAAGCATTAATAGAACCATCACAATTGGAGCACCAATTCCCCAAAATGAAGAAGAATCTGAAGAACAAAATTTGCAAGGTGATCGATTCTCTCCACAAGCAAGAACAAGCACTCCAATAAGAACACCTAGGAGCTTAGCACAAGGTGAATCATATGGTCATGCATGTCATCCTACTCCCAATTCACAAGTAAGTGATGAATCAGATCTAACTCTTGCCACTTTAAGATCTAAATTTAAAGGTAAAAAAATGAGAAACATGAATGAGATTTATGATCAAGAAGAGAATTTATATTTGTGTTCAAATTTTGCCTTTTTCTCTCATGATCCTATGTATCATGAAGAAGCAGTTAATGAGGATAATTGGATAAAAGCAATGGATGAAGAGATGAATGCTATTGAGAGAAATCAAACATGGGATCTAATTAATCTACCTGAAGGTAAGGATTGCATAGGGGTCAAATGGGTTTATAAGACCAAATTTAATGCAGAAGGTAAGCTTGAAAAGCACAAGGCAAGGTTAGTAGCAAAAGGTCTTGCACAAGAACATGGAATTGATTATAATGAAACATTTGCTCCAGTGCTAGACTTGATACTATTAGAATGGTTTTAGCAATAGCTGCACAAAATAATTGGAAAGTATATCAAATAGATGTCAAATCAACTTTCTTGAATGGTTTTCTAGATGAAAAAGTATATGTGAAACAACCACCAGGTTATGAAGTGCATGGACATAAAGAAAAAGTCTACAGATTGAAGAAGGCCCTCTATGGTCTCAAGCAAGCACCAAGGGCATGGTATAGCAGGATTAATTCATAGATGACAAACAATGGATTCAACAGAAGCAATAGTGAGCCCACATTGTACACAAAAATCAACAAAGAAGGTCAGATTTTGATTGTGTGTTTGTATGTTGATTATTTGATTTTCACTAAAAATTTGTCTGTAGACACATTTAAATTAACAATGAAGAAAGAATTTGAGATGACATATTTGGGATTAATGAAGTATTTTTTGGGCATTAAAGTTGTACAATTAGATAAGGGAATTTTTATTTGTCAAACTAAATATGTAAAAGATGTGTTAAGGAGGTTTAAGATATTGAATTGTAAATCAACACCTACACCAGTTGCTACAGGAACCAAAATTAGCAAAAAAGACAAAGGGCCTAATGTTGATTCTACAACATTCAAAAGACTAATTGGTAGTTTGATGTATCTTACAGCTACAAGACCAGATATCATGTATGGGGTCAGCGTAATCTCTAGATTTATGGAGTTACCAAAAGACTCACATTGGCAAGTTGGAAAGAGGGTATTGAGATATGTGGCAGGAACAACAAAATATGAAATTTTATATTCCACAACTAATGATTTTGGTTTGATTGGTTATACTGATAGTGATTTTACAGGGAACATTGATGACAAGAAGAGTACTTCTGGATATGCCTTTCATTTTGGAACAGGTGTGGTCACATGGGCATCCAAAAGGCAACCCATAGTGACACTTTCATCAGCTGAAGCAAAGCATGTAGCAGCGACATCAGCAGCACGTCAAGCAATTTGGATGAGGAGAGTATGGACATATTTATTGCAAGCACAAAAGGAGTCAAAATCAATCTTTTGTGACAATAAATCAACAATTGCATTGTCAAAAAATCATGTTTTTCACAAGAGGAGCAAGCACATTGATACAAGATTTCATTTTATTAGAGAGTTAGTGAACAATTGAGAAATCCATTTAGAGTTTTACAGATCTGAAGACCAATTGGCAGATATATTCACAAAGGCATTAGCAAAAGAGAGTTTTGAGTATCTAAGACAAAATTTAGGCATTGTAAATGTTGAAGTAGTTAGTGGTAGAAATTAAAGGGGAATGTTAGAACTACAATTTTAATTTCTCCACATCGCATGGAGATAACATTCAACTATATTTAGATTCTATCATGCAAGCAGTTTGCATGAGATTTGATTCTTAGGACAATCAGTTATTCCACATGCCTTATGCATGAGTAAACATTAGTTTAGTGCAGTTTATTTTCACTTACAACAGTATTTTTAATTCTTCATTTTTAGTTGAAAGGTGATTGTAATTCTATATATGTAGATATGTGATCGCTATTTTGATATAGAAAATTAAAAAATAAAAGCAGAATTGATAAAAATATTTTATTGCTGTAGCAATTGTTTCCTGCTGTGCGTGCATATTTTTTTCTATTTTTTTTTTGTCTCTGCAGTAACAATTTTTTCATAATTTTATCCTTTTATGTGCACTCAAGCCAAAAATAGATAAAATTGTGAGATGAACCACAAGAAGATACATCAATGGATTGTGATTGAATATCCAAGAAGAAATCAACATAGTGAGGTTGCATACAATAGAAAAAACATACCAATATGCTTTAAGGGCGGAAAAGAACTTGTCTAGAATGCAACAAAATGTGTCAAGAGGAAGAGGAAGGTTCAGTACTGGTAGAGGTCAAACTTCTCATGAAAGTAATCAACAGTGGAATGAAAAGGGGTCTAACACTTCTCAAGTGCCAAATCAACAAGCAAGAGGAGCCACCTCCCCAAGAGGAAGGGGTAGCTATGGGTGAGGGAAAGTAAGAATGTTCAACGGAACATCTTATAGACATGGATACTTTGGGCATCACAATTTTGAGTGCCTATATGATGGTGAAAGGAGGAGGAATGAAAGTAGTGTGCAAGTTGTACAAGGCCATACACAATCCATAACATCACCTAAGCATGCAGAAGAACCAAAACAAGGAAGATCTTTATATCAAGGAGAAGAGTCTTGATGGTTAAAAAGAAGAATGGGGGAGAATGCCAACGCAGATACATTTTCAAAACCAAGCGCAAAAAAAAATAGTAAGCACTACAATGTCGTGGTTGATGGTGAATGTTCAAATAACTTAGTATCCATTGAAATGGGATGCAAGTTGAATTTGAAGTGTAAACCTCAGCCAAGGCCATATAGTGTGTCTTAATTATTAGAGGGACATGATATCAATGTGGGGAAATGTAGGTGCAAAGTGGATATTTATATTGGTAAAATACGGGACAAGGTTTTGTGTCATGTCTTATCCATGGATGCATGCCATGTTTTGTTGCATTGGCTATGACAATATGATAGGGAGATGTATAATGGAAGAGCTAACACTCTAAGAATTAAGAAGGATGGGCAAAAGTACACACTTAAGTCTCTAGAAAAGAAGGGAAGGTGATGATGAACATGAGTCATATTGGCTTGTGTGTTGACAAGCATGAGTCACTGAAGATATGGAAGGACCCCTCTTTATTCCAATCGGAGATAAATGAGGTTGAAGGGTTGTCAATTTTTGTTAAGAAGAAGATGAGGACCATCAAGTTAATTATTAAGGTATTGAGAATTTGCATCGGAGGTTAGCGCAATGTTAGTCAAGGTTAGGATGAAGATAGTGTAGATTAAGTTTGGCAAAGGAGGACGATTTGCAATCCAACATGACGCTGGGAAATATGGAAATAAATCACATGGTGGAAAAGTGTGTTAGAGATTTACGACCAAAGTCAAAATGGTGGTTCTACCATCTAACCCAAATTTATAAGCAATATGTTCACAAACACTTATCCCATGTGTGATGCAAGAGCATTTGGGCAATAAAACAATCTTTCATCAATCCAAAATAGATCTTCAATCTCTGTGTGCTTCCAAGTCCAATTGACACTTCAAAGACAAACTACATAGGACCAAAAACACCTTAGTAAGCTTCCGAAACAAAAAAAACTGATTTTAGTCAATTAGATTTCTCTCTCATGACGAAACCATCATTTTATGTATGTTTGTGTTCCTTGAAATGAGGGCGTTGCTCTACATTAAGCAACGATTTCATTCACAACAATTGCATATTCCTAATAACAACCTAGAATCGTTCGAGTGTGCATTTTGATTATTTTTGAGATCGACAAAGATTCAAAGAGTCACTCTATGAGGCACAAAAATGAATGAAAAGTTTTGAATTAAACCAACTTAAATTAGAGGGGTAGTGTCATTCTTCTCGTGTACTAGTCAAAGGGCACATGCTATTGGAGGGAACACGAGATTGAGTGAGTATGTTGGTTTGTAATAAGTACTACTTTAAGTTTCAATCTCATGTTTTGTATATGTTTGACCACATTGCCCTTCATTGGATCCCTATATTTGAATGCATCAAAAAGATAAGCTAATGCCATAAGAGAGAGATGAAATAGATGCTCATTTCAGTAAATCTCATTAGGAGATTTTGTTCTTTTTTAATTTTTACACCTACGTTAGGATAGGATAGAGGCTAGCCCGAGAGAAGTGGTGTGAGGTTTGCTTTTAACATTTAATTTTGGGGGAAGTCAAGCAAACTTCTTTTAGCATTTTTAGAGAAGGATCCCATGTTAAGGGTTATGGCTTGTATAATTTTGAGTATTGCAGTTTCATGTATTATGAAAATTAAAAAGTTGCTTACAAAATATCTGCACCTTAAAATAAAGAGTAGCTACTACTTAAATAAAGAGTAGCCTACTATTTAAGAAGAAGTTTCGTGAAAAAGAGCAGGAGGCTGAAAATTGGCATAACTGCTCCTACTTTTTTTAGTCACCAACTATATATTTGTATCCACAATCAATTTTATTTTTTTTAATAAGATATTCCTAATTTTTCTAAAGAGCATATATTGCATAAATTTTAAAAATGTATGAGACTCTTCATTAAAAAAAAAAACTCTCCCATAATTTTTGGACAGCACCCTTTTAAAACAATCAGCAATCCCACAACATGAGACCATCCTCTTCATATTCATTTTTACTTTTACACCTTAGGGGATGGTAGGCTAGCCCCTATCCAATACGCATTAGGTAGGCTAGCCCCTATCCAAAGAGGAAAGGAAGCCGTGATAGAATTGAAGTCTCTATTCTTTTTAAATTGAAACCTATCCGATGAAGGGTCCTAGGAAAGGGTTTTCAAATAAGTTCGCCGGCACAAGGGAAGAAAACAAATTTGAACACTACAATGTCCCCAAAAAATAGATTAAAAATTGAGTCATAACCTGAAATTGTGGAATATCTTGGTAACTTATGGTGGGGATTAAATATTAGGAATTATAGTGAAGTCAATTTGGAGTACAATTGCTCGGAAAAAATAACATTATGCACTAGTAGTGGGTAACTATATTTTCATTAAAATTTAAAAAAAAAAATTTAGTTGACCGAAATGATTGATAAAGACTTCCACCCAAGCATTGGAAATGTATTCATTCAAATAAAAACCACATGCATACACAAATGCATCCAATTCTCAATTTTCAAGGGGAAAAAAAAGATTCCATTACCCAAGGTAGGTGGCCTGTGGGAACGAGAAAAATGTAAAATAATTTTTCCCACAACTATACATTTCAATGGAAGTGGAAGAAGAGGCAGAGGCAGAGGCAGAGGCAGAGGCAGGTGAAGCCAATAATAAACTTTTCCTAAGACTCTCGCAGTACCCAGCCCAGAAAACAACATTTCTTCATTTGTTTTTCGCATCTCTGTGTGTGCTTCCAGATAGGGGAACTACAATGCCGGATTCCGTTTGGGCCTTTAAAATCACCATCTTTACTACACATTTAAATAAGAAAAATATATATTTCAAAAGTAGACTGGTAATTAATCACCTGCACAAAATCATCATTCAAAACCAAATTTTAATTTTACATTGAAAGGCAAATAAATAAACAAATAAAGGATTAATACAGGAAACCAAAAATATATACGACTACAACTGTAACAAAATCACTTTGTCTCAACCAAGCATATAACTAGATTCTCAACTACTACATTATATTTCACAAGGAGGCTTAACTGAGATTACCACCTTAACTACAGTGGTCAGGCTTTGACCGCTGCCTTGAGTTACCGAGCGTCAACTCGAGGTCATCAGATGCTATTTCACCCCCACACTCTTCATGAATCCTCTCGCCCTCCCACGGCTTAACGGTAACGGCGTTACCGCATTCAAACTGAAAATCATCTGACCCTGACCTCGATCCAGCTAAGCCCTCGGTCACGTTTACGGCCCCCGGGTGCGTCGGTGTCGACCTGCCGCTCTGCGCTGGCGTCCACATCCGGCTAGAAGACGAAGATTCCGGCTGCTGCTGGCGGAGGCCGAAGAACGGGGTGGCGGTGGCGGTTGCGGTGGCGCTGTGCTGCTGCTCCGCTCCAGCTAGCGTGTGTTCAAGGCGCGCGGCGGGGCTGAGGAGGCTGAATGTGGGGGACGACGGTCCCATTGCGGCGGCGGGTACGCGAACGCCGCCCACCCAGCGGCCTTTGCTGGCGGTGATATCGAGCGCCTCCGGCACAACAAGATGACGGCGGACGGGGCTGGCCGGAGCAGAGGCCGCCATGAAGGGGTAGTGCGATGACCAACCGCTTAAGGAAAATGCCGCTTCCGGCGCGAAGAATTGTTCAGCATTGTTGTTGTTGGCGACGGTGGCGGAGGAGGGGGCGGTTTTGACGAAAGAATCCCAGTCGGGCTTAACGCGCGGAACGCGGGCGGTGGGTGAGCTGAGTGGAGGAGTCACCGGGGCACTGCTGGAGCCGCCCAGGCGGAGCGGCGGGAGCCCACGTGAAGCATTGGAAATAACCGGGCCTCCGTTTGCGTTGGCGTTACCGAGGTTTTTGAGCCATGGAATAAGGTAGTTTCCACCACCGGTGCCACCGCCGTTTGTTCCGTCGGCGTAAGAAGGGCCCGGGCTGGGAAATGAGGAGGAGGCGGGGCTGGCCTGGTAGGAAGGCGCCGGGCTGGGGAAAGAGGAGGATGCGGGGGACGTGTGGTAAGAGGCGGCGGGGCTCGGGTGGTACGAGCTGCACGGGCTCATCGACGCCGAGGCGGTGCCACCCGTTTCCATACGCTCCGCCTGCAAACATCCCTACAAAAACACACACGAAAAAAACGTAAGATCGATAATAACGGGGAATTAAGAAAACGATATACATCTATGTTGTTACCATAATTAACAAGTTAGTTGACGAGGGAAAGACATTTAAAAATGTATACCAGATTACGAACAATATATTTAATCGCCCGGATTAGCAACACTAAAAGAGATCCTGAACGGACAGACAAGCATTCAATGTTACTGTTCAACAGAGTTTCTTCCTCATCCTCCAATCAATTCCAAAGACTAGATCACTGAAGCTCATTGTATATCGCCATTACAATATCACTGAAGGCGATGTTGCTAGCTAAGAAAGGATTTCAAAGAGGGGTTAGAGAGAATTTATTTGTTTTCAGTTTCACCTTGCGATATGTGGTGCCGTCTTCTTCGACGGTCCAGCCGGCCTCGGAGGCGAGGGCCTTGAGCACCTCATTGTTGTCGCAGTGCTTGGGGAGCTTGTAGTTGCCGTACATTCGCAGGCCCTGGTAGATCTTTGCTGCTATTGCTCTCCTCCGCCTCTCTCTTCTCTTGTTGTTCTCTCGCTCCTTCCATGTCGGCAGCCGCGAACCAGACGTCATCTTCTTCTCTTTCCAGATCCCCCAAAACGCACAAGAGCAGAGATAATGCAGTGGATACAAGTAGTAGGAGTAGGAGCAGGAGTAGGAGTGTGATAATAAACCTAAGATGAAAGGAATCACGGGAGCAAGTAAAGTGCAAGTGCTGGTAGAGATGCTAAGTAATACACTAGAAGCGTGTCTGCCCGGTCCGTGTGCCCTGCCCGAGGAAGGCACTATCCCATAATGCAAGGCTCCAGCCTTGCCCACTGCCCACAGATCCCAAACTCCCACTAACCTTTCACCGTTGCTGTGTAGGAACTAAAAACAGAAGAAACCTCGGCAGTGTGATTAAGGTTGTAACGTTGTTCATGTTAGGACTAACATTTATTGTTCGTGAGTGTCCGTGTTTGTGTAGGGTTCAGTCATGAAATCCACGTGGCTCTCCACTGTGTATCGATTCCACGTGGAGATCAGACCATCGGCGATTATTTCTAACGCGTGCCGGAGTTTTGCGTAGTTGCTTTAATGGTCGTGTGCACAAATTCCATGACTGTCTGAGTTAACTAGAGTTAGCGATGCACGAAGTCTGTGTTAAGGAAGGAAGGGTGCGGCCATTGTCCACCAAACTAAATTATTCCCCAAGAAAAGCACCACCATTGATGTTGGAAGGCGTTCGCTGCCCCTTCAACTTAGTAAATGGTAAGATTCCAATGTAATAAATAACAAGCATTTCATTATCAATTATTAAACTCAAAGTGTGTGCACATGCCACCATTACATACCAATAAATGGATTACAGCGAAATGCAATAAAAATGTTTTTTAATTTTTTTTTTTAATGATATAGAATTGAGTGATAAATGTTTAAATTGAAGATAATTAGATGAATAAATTAATTAAAAAAAATAATATTAAAGTTTAAATATTATTAAAAAATAGTATATATATAAGATTTTACACAATATACAAATTTTATTTATAATTTTTTTTTGGATTTTTTTTAATAGATTAATATTCTATTTTATTATATTAATCTAATCATTTTACAATATAATAACGTACTTTAAATTTTCACTTTATTGTAATATATATGGCAGTATTTGTAGGCACATCAATAACAAATTGTCAAAGCAATACTACAATACCATAGGTATTAAAATAAGGGTTAAAACCATCCAAAAACATATCTATAATATTCTACGAAAATATATAATCTTGACAAGTGTAAATCATAAAAAATATAAAACACATTTCCAAAATTCTATCACCTGTTGAATACTTTCCATGATGGGTAATAGGGTCACAATTTCAGTAGGTAAGGGCGACCATGCTTGTTGATCTTCTACACACAAAACTTTTTAGTGCTCAGATTTCGTTAATGAATCAACAACATTTTCGTCTACATCAACCTTTTCCAAGAGTATCTTCGTGTGTTCAACTATTTCTATAACAAAGTGATATTGCACCTCAATATGCTTTGACCAATAATGTTAAGTTGGGTTCTTTGCCAAACATATTACAATTTGACTATCGCAATCTATCCTTGTAGCTTTTATAAGAAATCAACAATCAAACATAACCTTTGTAGCCATATTACTTCCTTACTTGGATGAATGGCTTCCATGTACCCTGCCTCTATTGTAGATATTGCAACAAGTGACTTCCTTTATTCATCCAGCTCATTACTCCACCAAAGAATTTCAACAAATAAGCACTTGTAGACCTTTAATAGTCAAGATCTCATGCCTAGTCAAAATACACAAAGCCTTGTAGATTCAAAGTTTTATTTGAACAAGGTCTTCATTCATATCAGATAGCATAATCTGAAGTGCCACATAGATATCTAAATATTCTTTTCACAGTAGTCCAATGTTCCTTCCTAGGGTTGGACATAAGTCTACTTACAACTCCCACTGCATTGGCAATGTCAAGTCTAGCACAAACCATTACGTACATCAAGTTTCTAACAATACTTGCATAAGGAACCTAAGACATGCGATCAATTTTCTCTTGTGTTTTGAGACATTGTTCAACAGATAACTTTTGACCATCGAAAAATGGAGTATTAACGGGATTAATTTCATATATCCCAAATCATTACAGGATCATCTAAACATATTTTATTTATGATTTAACCACAATTTATTGTTTATACGATCCATTTTAATCTCTATGCCCAAAATAATTTTTGTATCACCTAGATTCTTCATATCAAACTGAGATGATAATTGAGATTTAACCAAATTTCTCATTTCCTTATTATTGCCAGAAAAATTGCCCTGATTTGAATTAATGGGTAAGATTAATCTAATTAAGATAGAACTTTGAACTAGAATTCAGATTATAAGATATGGCATTCAAGCATGCATCTAAATATAAATGATTGGCAATTATTTCTTATAATTTGATTAGGGCATATACTAAATATGGAAAGTACTAAAGAGATCACAATACTTAGCTTTTCTAGTTGACTGTGATTGTGTTTTGGAAATGGAAATCAGGGATAAGCATGCATATATTTTATTCAGTTCAGGAGCTAATTTGTTGTCTATGTTGGGTCAAATTTGTAGATTTAGATCACTATATTAAGTTGATACTAACTTGTTGGTCAGAACTGACATATGTGGAAGTGTGACATATTGACTGTACAGTCACTTGCGACTATATTTTCTTGTTTTATGTTTGTGACATGAATCATAATGACACCAGAACCATAAATCAACCTCCTTTGCCTTGAAACCTTAGATGTATTTGTGAGGGCTATAACCTACAAAAATAAGGGAAGTGTAATAGGCTAAGATGACCCCAGTCACCTCCACTCATGATTAATCATTGCCTATGTATCTAATCCTTTGAGGGTAATCAAGCCACACATAGTTTTCCCACATAGTGTGTTTGTGCAATTGTTCTTCTTCACTATATGAATGTAACTAATGATTGGATTTGGTACTTGACAATGCTTGATTTGACCTAGACTTATGAGTGATTCAAACTTAACTTGTGACTGTTCCTAGTGAAAAGTATACAAAATGGGAGGAATATGGTAGATTTGCTTAATGTGCAATAATGTATAGATGTGCAATAGATAGATGCTATATGGATGTAAAATTAAGCCTTGATTTGTTTATAGATGGATCCTTTTGAATAATTCCTCATGCCACCAACATGTTAGGCTTATGGGACTACCCTAAAGATGGGTTCGATTTTAGAAAGTGGTTGTTGTTGGGAGTGGGATGGTTCCATCTAACTTGGTCATTATTGACTGATGATAGTAACTGTATCATTAGAACTAAATCATGTACATGTGGATTATTATGAGAGTCTAGAGATGATTGTACATGATATTTAACATATTTGAAAAGTAGACAATGAGATTCATGTAAGCATTTGACAATAGAATGGAAGGGTTGACTCATAAAATAACACGTAATTGTGAGAGAATGGAGAATTAAGACCTTGTTTGGGTGCTCAAGTCATGCATGGTAAATGTGTGTTAAGATTTTCATTGTCAAGTATTGAAGACTAGATTTTAGTATCTACAAATACCCCATTTTTATTCTAGTAATGAAATTGTTAGAGTAAAAAGATAAATTTTACCCGAGTGTGTACAACACACTTTACGTTTTGGGGAGATAGCTTTGAATGTGTAGTTTCTCTCCATATAAATATGAAATGAAAATGAAGTAATCAATATCCATATGTGAAATTTGAAATCTAAAAATTAAAAGTGTAAGGGTTAGATTACACTTGTGTGTTGGTGAAAACCATGTTGCCTTTGCAATTTGTTAGAGATGATGCTTCCTTATTGAAGCATTGGAGAGTTAGGGGTGATCTTGTCCCAAACTTATGTAACTATGAAGGATCTTGAGTTTGGAAGGCAATATAACCCAATCCTCATGAATGTGGGAAAAATTACACATTGTACTATTCCAAATACCTATGTAAAAAAAAGATAGAGAAAACCATGCAACGAGGTTCAACTCTAAAAGAAAACATTATGTAGGTAAATAAGAGAACTAATCAGGGAAGGTTCACTCATAAATGAATCAACTATTGTAGATGGCTTATCAAATTGAAGGTAATGTTTCACTTTAGTTTGACCAAGTTTGATCCATGTAAAAAAACATGATTGCAAGGGAATGAACAATGTTCATGCCCCCATCATGTATGTAGGATTTGATAAATAAAAAGTACAATGACAACCATTTTCTATTCAACTGTAATTGTATTGTATATTTTCATGAATCAGTATCATGCCTCCTAAATTTGTATGCTAAATTTGAGACCCTATATTCATAATGCAATATGAATTTATACCTCTGACATTTTGTTGTTATAAATTAATGTGCATATGTTAATGCATATTACCCCTTCTACTATGTATCAATGTGTCAATCTCTTTCATGTATCTAAAATATTCTAATATTTGAACCATTTGAATCTCTGAAATCTGCAAAGCCTATACTCTATCTAATTTTTTTCTCATGGAGGATTATGTCTCTAATACAAGCCGTTGTAATGTCCCCTTTTTGAGATAAAGGATGTATATTGTAATTCACTCATCTCAAAAGAAGAATGAACTATATCATTTCATGTATAAATAAAACATCATGTAATATCATTTGATCATGTGGAGAACATGTCTCCATAATAATGCATGTAACAATCAAAACATGCATGTAACATATGGAATTAGGGTATGTAAATATCATGTCTATATAAATTGATCAATGAAACATGTAGTATAAGTAAATATGAATAAGACAACACATTAATAGTGAATGATATAGATCATGGCACCCCTCCATGTCAGTAAGCTCAACAAACACAACAAGCTCAACAAGCTCAAGAGTTAGTTATCACACATAGGCCAAAGGGATACATACGATGTACTTAAAGATGTTACAACAATAAAGGCTAAATAACACATACAGGATGGCATAAAAAATGTCACAAATAAGGGACATCAATGGAAGTCATAACATGCAAGTTGAAGGGCCACACACAAAGTAATATATCATGTAAAAGAGTATCCACATCAAATAAGCATAAGACAAGTAACTAATCTACATCATCCATATGTATTAATGTCATATCATAGTAAAATTACATATCATGCGTCACTGTGTAAGAAATGACTAGCTAACAAGGCATGTGTAAATAATATAGGTGGCACAATATGGGACAAAGGTCATATAAATATATAACATACAATAATGAAACCTGTGGAACAAGATGTTCCCAATGTGAGCACCTGGTAAAGGGAAAATTATATGCACCCAAAATTTGCATAGTGCAACATTCTTGATTTTATGTCCAATGCTAATGTAGTGATATCTAAATTTATGCTCAAACAGAGTCTCTCTAACACCCTCCCCCTTTTACCTCACTTTATCTCTCCTAGGCCCCTTTCTCTGGTATAGAACCACCATGGTCTGTTATAGAACCGTTGCATGGGTTACAAAACCAACCAAAAAGTTCTATAAATGCCCTATCAAAATTTTTCTTGACAGGGTGGTTCCATCACAAGAACCAATGGTTTTGTAACCACCCCTATAAATAGGGGTGGTTTTGTCACCTTCCATACATCTTCCAAATTTAGCTTCTAGAATTCAAGCTTTGACATGTTTTACATGTTTCTTATCGCATTTATTGATCTTTCTACCTTGCATTTACTTTCATGCTAACCCAACTCATTCCATTTTCTATTCTTAGTCATTTTTTATTCTTTTATGAATTCTACTTGTAGTTCCATTCACTCTAGCTCCTTCATGCAATCCCCATTGCTCTTCTACAAGTAAGCCAATTTTGGCTTGATTTTGGATCAAAATTTTTGTATTAGAGCCTAGAGTTTTGAAGCTTTCTATAACTATAATGTAATACTATTGATTTAGATCTTTACTTTGATAAAATTGTATGTTGACTACACTATTATAAGCAAGGAGAGTCATTGTTTCTGTAACCAGATATATGCAAGTAGTGTTCTTAACCAACCATAGTCAGTTTTTCTTTGTTTGGAGTTATGTCTCTCTATTTTTCTCTATTTTACTAATATCATTTACTCATCCTCCCAGTTAGAGAGTTCCTTAAATCATTTTTGAGCAAAGGAGTTAGCATGTTGAGGACTACATTACAAATACTTCTTTTACTTTCAGCTAATCTACGTCTTGGTCAGGTTGGGGTTTCTAGTTTTAGTTTATTTTATTCATTCAATAGATTATATTAGATTAGTTTTCCTTTCTTGTGCTAGATTAAATCTCTATTTTGGAAAATACAATTGATAGGAAAAAGAAGTATTCTCTCTCTCATCTTTACACAAAAATATTAATTAGTTGCTTCATTTGCTTACAACCATTTCATAGATTCTTTAAGAGCATTTAGTTTTGATTCCAAACCCTAAATATATATTAGAAAATAAATCAAACACTTTCAACTGTAACCATTGTCAAATTTTAGTTTGAAAACAAGTTCTTATTTACACAAACTTACACACTAGCAAAGAGCAAAACCCTAGTCAAACCTAGGTAATCACAAGGTATTGTCTTGCTTCTGATTTTATTTGTTTAAGTAAAATAGAAACATTATTTTTAGCTCACTAATTCAAAAAATCAGAATTCATGTATTCATTTTTATTATAGATAAATTATCTAAACTAGTTTGAATTCATTTAGAAACACTAAAATTTACTTCAGATTGCATAAGTAAAAGAACTATTGGGTGTTTAAGATCTAAATCTTCTTTTGTGTAACTTACATGTTAGTAAAAACATAGTTTACATATTAGATTTTGTTGACATGTGTTTTGGCATGCACTAACATTATAGGCTCATCTCACGATTTGCCTATCTTGAATGGAGACTCTAGGGAATCTCCCCAATATTTATATCTAACTAGTTTAGGCACATTGTTCTTCACTCAGTGGCTTGTTGTGACCATTCCATTTGATGGGACTTTGCTAGTTATACATATCCTAAACTTCAAACGTGTGTTTTAACAGGTTTTGGGTACTTGAAAAATGTAAAATATGGTGTGTTTATTGGTTTGTTTCAAATAGATTTCATGCAGGTTGAAAGTGGTAAAGTATGTACTCATTCACTCATTCGGTAGTTAGATCATAGGAAACCAAAACAAACAACTTTGCATTTAAAACTTACCAGATAAATTAATTTTCAAGGTTTTGCATAATGTGATTACAGCTGATTTTAAACATGCTCATTCCATTCATTCAAGATTTAAACTTACATCATCATAATGGAGAAAAAAAGAAAGCAATATTCTAGATATTCATTCAGATATAAATTACTTTCAAACCCTAGACTAAACATTTGATAAAATAAATGATGAAAGACAAGGGAGAGGAAAAGAGAAATGAAACCTTGAAATAGTGATGAAAAACTCAAGATTACAATTTCAATGACTCCTTAAACTAGCCATTCGATCAATCAGTAGATGCATAATCCAATACCAAGTCTAATGCAAGCTTCTATGAGGACCAAATAAGGAAATGACAATAGAAAGCACCGTTCACATGCATAGATTGAAGCAAATAAATTTGAGTCTTTATATTAATATACATACATCATTTTGATAATCATCTTTAATTACATTACAACCAATCTCCCAAAAATTCACTAGCATAATGGCAAGGGAGGATTTGAGGGAGAGAAATTAAGCTACAACATAAAAAAATGTAGAAATTGAAAGTGTGATTGGCCAAAGCTCATGCAAGAGGAGAAAAAGCCAACCCTTTGACAATGGTGGGGCATCTAATATATAGTCAATGACCATCCAATAGGGAAATTTTCCCTCCAAAACTTCCAACAACCACCTTAAATTCTCCCAACTACCTCCTTCTCTTCCCATTCCCCTTAATTTGACTATTCACCTAAAAAAAGAGGCCAAAAATAAGTCAAAAAGTGAATTAAGAAGCTTGATTAGTGCACAAGCATATAAAAACATGAACATGTCTCTAACTAGGAGGAATAAAGCAAACTAATACCACTATTGAGTCTGTGCTAAAACTAGCTTTCTGACAATGCAAATAGTTTCAATTTTTGACACCTAAGTGAGACGTTATGCTAAAAAAATCAAGGATAGGTAAAAAATGGGAAGACCTAACTGGGCTTTAGTATGCTTTAGGGTTTTATTTGAACATTAATGTTCACTTTTATATTTTCTAGCTCTAATCAATATTTGAAAGCTTGAATAGAATTAGCCTACATTTCCTAGATCTAATTAGGTATTCTAAAATGATTTAACAATGTCTTTTGACAAGAAATTGAGTTAGAGGGGGCCTACACCTAATTGGGATCTAGACCCTTGATTATAAATACGGGGTTTTTTGCAGCATTTGGAGGCTTAAAAGCTTAATACTATGTATTTTGAGGTTTTAGGGGGGAAAATCCTTGATACACACCCACAAACCAAATCGAGGTTTTGTTAGTGTAGGATATTATTTTTCTCATATTTATTTATTGTGGATTATTCCTACACATGTATTTATCTTGACTAGATGTAATATTGAGGTCACATAGGTGTAATAATGAGGTCATTAAGGTGCACATGCACATATGAAAATTGTAGTAAAATTTGTGGGCGAGGATACCCTTGACATTTACCCACCAATATTGACATATTTGCACAAGGTACACATAATCCATTTGGAAATTGTCTTATGTTCCCATTGCCAAATGTATTGGCTTTATGCCTCACTTGTACCTATAAATTTACCTCTCCTCTAAGATATGTTTGATAAATTTTGAATATAATATTATCATAATTATGCTCTGACTTGATTTTATTTTCAACAATGGAGTTCTACTTCTCTTTGCTTCAGCATTTGTAGTTTATGTGTTCGATTCTCTCCAGTATGATCTTGGATGATTCCATTATAGTATCATAGCAATTTTATGGTAACAAACACCATTGTGTTTTTTTAATTTCTTAAGCTATTGATTAGTTTTTGAGTTTTTATTCTAACTGAGATTGTAAAGGAGAATCTTGTAGATCCACATGTATCATCTACAATAATTTCTTCTTTAATTGTCAAATGTCATTAGGATTTGCATGTTTTTATTGTATTGGCTATATAAGTAACCTTTTTTAGATATGGAAGGATGATTCAAGATGGTTAGATAACAGACTATTTTTTTTTTGTTGATAAGAAGGCAAGATCTATAGTTTTTTTTGCAAATCCATTTTTCTTGATAAAAATGTTTATTTTTTTTTACTATGGTAAAATGGTAAACAATCACTCAATTTTTTCTAGGTTTTATGCACCTTGTTTTCCTATTTTCATAAAATTTTGAAATTATTAATTTTATTAATAATTATGAAAGTTATCATATTTTTACTAACTATGGTACTAATAAAATAATAAAAATAATAAAAATACAATGTTAATGATGGATAAATTGTAAGAAGAGTTCTTTTAATTTTTTTTTATAAAAATAATATTATTGTGGGAAGTCATATTGTAAAGATTTATTTATCTTTATTTTTCAAATTCATTCTATTTCATGAAGATGAAGGGTGAAGTTCGGTTTGGCAGGCGGCCAAACCCCCTCCCAAGCAAAACAAACTTTCTCCTCTCCTTTATTTGACCCACAATTTCACACTATTATTCTCCTCATAGATGCATTTTTGACTGAGTCTGACATATATTTTTTATGGTTGTGCATTGTCACTTATGTCACCATTGCACATATTACTTATTTGTGGATGTATTTTTGGCTTAGTCTAATGCCCATTTTTTATGACCGTGCATTGTCATTCATGCCTTTAATGCATATATTTCACTCATTTTTATGTTAGCCATCTTGTTTCTATGTGTATCGAGTCACAGTAAATAATACAATATATTGCATATTCAACAACCTCAGATAGCCATCTTGTTGATGTGTGTATTGCATGATGGTGGATACTACACCAAATCATACACTTTGACAACATCAACTATATCTATGTGATTGACTATGTTGATATGTACTTATATTTCACTATATTAGAGTGTAGATATATATTATAACACCTTATTTTTATTATATGTATCATCTATTCTTGTTACATTAGTTGAAGTTGCATGAACCAACTCTATACTCATGCTTATGGTTGTCTTTATACCTGCACGATATATTAAGATTTGGTGGGATTTATTATGTAAAATTTTTGTGCCAATTGAATATGCACTAAAAGTGTTGATTATATACACACTAAAATATAAAGTTTCAATTTTATATGCACTAAAAGTGTTGATTATATATGAACTAAAATATAAAGTGCCAAACTTCTATAATTAGGGGGGTTCTTTATGATAGTTTTAGGGGGGTTGCTTTGTGCCTTGTTTTCTATGTTGCTCATTCAATTTTTACTTGCACTGCATCATGGATCACAACTTGCTTGTGATTCTCACTCCATTTAATTATCATGATTGGAAATCTAAAGTGCAAATTTTTCTAAGAAGCAAAGGTTTACACACAATAACTATGAACATGGAAACTAAACCATCACTTGAAGTAGATAAAATTAAGTGGTATAATAGGTGTGATGAAGCATATGGTATTTTGTGTTTGTCTATTTCTCCTGACTTACTTTTTCACATTGAATATACTAAAACACCATATGAGATTTGGACTTATTTGGAAGAAATCTTTGGGAAGTAAGATGTAATAAGGAGTCATGAGCTAGAGAATGATCTCATTAGTTTGAATCTAGGTAGTTTTGACACTGTACAAGGATATTTCACTAAACTTAAGTCACTTAGGATGCAATTGAAATTGTGTGGCATAAAGAAAAGGGATGAACAATTGATCCTCTCTATCCTTGCCAAGTTAGGTCCTGATTACTCAGTTTGTCTCAACCTTTTATGCTATAAAACATGCCCTAGGAACTACTTGGACTATGCCATCCTTAGATGATGAATTGACTAGGGAGTAAGATAAGCTCATCCAAATGGGTACATTAAAGTCCTCCAAATTACATGCTTTATTAAGTCATGACAAATTAAAGACTTCAATAAGTAAGGAGAAGAAACAAAATAAGAAGGACCAAGGACAATGAAAGGATAAAAAATTAGATGCTAAGCCAAAATCATCATATGAGTCCTCTTCTTTAGGCAAGAAACCCAAGAAAGAAATGCTCACATGTGCCTATTTCAAGAGAACTAGGCATGATGAAACCAAATATACAAAGAAATAGATTGGCCAATTAACAAATATACTTGAGAAAAATAACATTAATGTCCCTAATTTAGTCAAATAGAGTTCATCAACCTAGGAGTCTTCTAAGGCAAAAGACATTAGTAAGAGAAAAGGTAAAGGCAAGGCCCTTGTTGTAGTTGTATCTTAGCCCATCTACATGGGTGATTGATTCTAGTGCCTCACACCACATGGATTCTTTACAAGACTTGTTCTCATCCTTAGAGCCATGTTCTATGCCATCTATTTTGATAGGTGATGACACTTCTATTGAATTTTTTGAGAGAGGGTCTATTGAAGTTAATGATGGAAATTTTAAGATATCTTATGTGTTCCATCACTATCGACTAGTATCATATCTATTTGCCAAATCACCCACATTGGATCAGGTAAGAGAGTTGAGTTTACCCCAAATTTTGTGGTCATTAGGGAGCTACATAGTAATACTATAGTGGTTGTTGGGAAAATAAATCACCATTCAAGGTTTTACACCTTATCAAACTTTGATCTTGATTACTATTCTAAAACACTACTCACTCATTATGATGGGGTGAGTAAATTATGGCATGAGCGATTTGACCATCTAAACCATCTCTACTTAAAACAAATCAATTGAAAAAATATGGTGATAGGTTTGCCTCGTGTCTATTTTTTTGATAGTGTTTGCCAAGGTTGCATACTTGATAAACATCCCAAAGAGAAATATGATAAAGGCAAATCATGGAGAACCACTCAAATTTTGGAGCTAATTCACAATGACATTTCTAGTCCATTTTTGAAGCCTTCATTCAACATGGCTAAATACATGCTGACCTTCATAGATGACTTCTCTAGGTATACTTGGGTGTATTTTATTCAATAAAAGTCTAAGGTCTTTGACCATTTTAAGTATTTCAAGGCTCTTGTTTAGAAATAGTTAGGGGAAACCATCAAGGTTTTGTGCATAGACAATGTTGACAACTATGTTAGTCATCACTTTGAGTAATTCTACACTTTAGAAGGGATTGATCTGCAATGAATAGTTCCATACAGTCCTCAATAGAATGGTGTTGCATAATTCAAAAATAGATCTTTGAAGGAAATGGAAAACTATATGATAAAATTTAATTCACCTACTCCATAATAGTGGGTAAAAGCCATTAATTATGCATGTTATATCTAGAATTGTGTTCCTCATAAAGAATTGAAAGGAATCACTCCTTTTGAAGCTTTGAGTGATCAAAAGCCCATAATTAATCACTTTAGGGTCTTTGGATCTATAACTATGAATCCTATTCCTAAGACTAAACATAAGGCCATGGAACGGCACAATAGCCCTTTCATTTTTGTTGGGCATGCATAAGGTGTTAAGGGATATAAGCTTCTTCATCCTATGATGTATGAGTTGTTTATTTAGATGAGTGTATGCTTTTAGGATGGTCCTTAAGACTCCACACTTGACACTTCTCCCTCCTCTTTGAACTCATTGGGATATGATGATAGTTCAAATGCTTCATATCATCCAAATCAGATATCTAATAATGAAGATTCTTCTTCTAGCTCAGATGATGAGGATAGTGATGGGGATTCACCTCATCCATTCGAAGTTACATTTATGAAGTTGAAGAATCTCTTCCTAGCTCTTTGACTTTAGGTCCTCTTTGGGCTAGATATACTCTATAGAGTGAAGGTGATTGGGTTGGGGATCCATCAAATGTTAGGAAAACTCATTCATAGTTTTAGGGTATTTCACATGTTTTCATTACTTATGCTTCCAATCCATAATCATTTTGTGAGGCATCTAACATTCTTGAGTGGGATAAAACTATGCACAAGGAGTATAATTAATTGATAAAGAAACAAACTTGGGATTTAGTACCCCTTCTTAAGGGAAGTGAACTTGTTTGATGTAGGTGGATCTATTGAACAAAATTTGTAATAGATGGCTTAGTGGATAATTTCAAATAATGATTGATAGCAAAAGGATTTTCACAAGTTCCTGGCATAGACTATACTAAAACATTTTCTCCAGTCATTAAAATGAATTCTATTTGACTCACTCTTTCCATTGTCATAACTCATTCTTAAGATGTTCATCAGATGCATGTGAAGAGTGTATTTTTCACGGTGACCTTAAAGAGGAGATATATATAGATAAACCACAAGGTTTTATGGAATATTCTTCCTTAGTGTGTAAAATTCAAAAATATATCTATGGCATCAAATAGGCCCTTTGGGTGTGGTATGCCAAGATGGATTCATTCCTTCTCACAATTGGGTTCACTAGATGCCATTTTGATATGAATGTCTACATCTTGTCGTAGGATGATTCACTCTTGATTTTGGTTCTATATGTGGATGACCTATTGATCATAAGGAGTTTTTCATCCTCCATTAGAGTAGTGAAAATTAATTTGCATGACATATTCTCCATTACTAACTTGGGTTTATTGCATTACTTCCTTGATATTGAGATTTTAGAGTTTGACTTCGGGATTACTATTCCACAATATAAATATGCTCTTGATTTGTTCACATGATTTCACATGGCTGACTTGAAGCTAATTCTAACTCCCTTTCTTTTTGGAGTCAAACTTGAGATTGGGTCTTCTTCTTCATTTGTTGATACTACCTTGTATTGATAACTTGTTGGTAACCTCATCTATTTGACTCACACTATACCTAATATTTCATATACAATGGGCATGGTCTCTAGGTTTATGCAGATACCACATGAGCTACATTGGAAAGTAGCCAAGTAGATTCTTCACTACATTTAGGGTACTCAAAGTTTTAGGATTCACTATAGAGTAGGCATCGATATTGACTTGATTGGATACATAGATTCAAATTAGGATGGTGATATTCAACATTGCAAGTCCACTTTAGGATATAGTTTCTCACTTGGTTCAAGACCAATTAGTTGGTCTAGAAAAAAAATAATGTTATTTTTTATCATCTATTGAGGTTGAGTATAGAGGGGCTATAAATGTTGTTATTGAAACTATTTGGCTTCAAGGAATTTTTATTGAGTTTGTTATACGGTTCAAGTAACCCATATGTATCTTCTATGACAACCAAAACACCATCTAGATCATAAGAAATTTGGTCCAACATCCATAAACCAAGCACATCGATATACATATGCACTTCATTCAGAAGCTCATTCATGGGCAAGTCATTGATCTCATATTCTACCAAATTATGGAGCAGATAGCTGATATCTTCACCAAACCCTTCACTAAGAGCAAATATCTTTATGTTGATAGAATGAAAATTATTTATATTTTCATAAAGTTGTTAAGAACATAAAATAAATAAAATACAAAATTACACACTTAGGACCTCGTGAGCTCAAAAAATACAAAAGATTACAATGCTTAGAGATTAAAACAAACATAATGCTAACATCATTATAACTTGTCTTTGTTGGGATGTGGCTCGAATGTAGATTTAGATGGTATTTATAAATTCTAAATTTTAGCTAGACACTTCCATTGAAGCTATGGACCATGTTGATTTGATCCTAATAATAGAAGATTGATGCAAAGAGACTTGATGATTTGATGATACTTTATTGTCTGAATTGTGCATGTTAAATTACATGCAAAGAGGTATATTTATATAAAATCTGGATCAAGGAGGACCCTTCATCTTGAAATCAAGATGAATGGTTTCCAAAGGGTCCTCAAGAGTGCACATGGATCAATGATGTGATCCCTTCATCTCAATCAAAATGAATGGTGGAGGATGACCTTTGCTAATATCAAAGATGGATGAATATAAGCCCTTCATCTTGTTTCCAAGATGAAGGGTAGAGGATGCTCCTTGTAAATATCAAAGATGAATGAATATGGGCCCTTCATCTTGTTTCCAAGATGAGGGGTGGAGAATAATCCCCCTTTATTGCTAATTCTTTGAGTAATTGGTGTGCTCTCAGGAGTATATTATTAGGATCTCAAGATTTTTTTTGCAGGAAGATGTCCTTTGGAGGGGAATAAGAAGAAAATTATTAATTGGAAGATTAATCAATTAAGTATATAAAATACCTATTTAATTAATAGAATGCAAGGAATTGATTATTAGACTATAATTGAGAAGGAGAATGTGATTGAAATAGAGAAGGGAAAATTGTCAAATTGATTAGAGAAGGAATTGAATGGAGAAAATTAATAATTAAATAGAGAAATTGACAATTGAATGTAGAAATGTAATTGAACAAAGAAATTGATAATTAAACAGAGAAATTAAAAATTGAACAAAGAATGATAATTGATCATAGAAATTGAACATCAAATATTTAAAATTATGAGAAGTCATTAAATTATGTAATTTGACATGGAAGTGATAAAATTAGAGTGTTTACATTTGCCCCTATTTTAGAAGATGTTGCAAGACACAAGTAAAGCAATGATTTTTCAAAGAATAAAAAGTTGTAACAGTGATCATAGAATAAAAATTAATGGATGTTAGTTTTGATGAAAATTTTCTAAAAATACTAGCAAATGAGTTGAAACGTGCCCCAAAGTAATGCTAGTTAAGCCCTAGATGCCCCATCAAGGGGATAATCAGTAAAAATTTGGTTGAGTGAATCCTCAAAATGATGATATAATCATGCAAAAATTATAGACATGGATAAAAAATGAAAGAGATGGGAAAAAATAGGATGAAAAATGGACACTGAGACAAAAAATAGATCTCTAGAGAAGAAAAATAGCACAATGGGGGGAAATATTTATAATAAAAGGTTATAGATTCACCCTAGGGTATAAAAATAATTCATTTTAACCCTCCTATTTAAAAATCACCTTTGAAAATTTGTGCATGAGATACCAAGACACAATGCCTCACTAAGGACAACTGAGGGCACTTCTGGACCAAGTTCGAGAGCACATATGACCACGAGGGATGGGGCCACCGATAGGTACCATTTTTCTTAATTACAAATTTAATTTCATTTATTACTCTTTAAATTTGTTTTAAACATGATTTCACCATTTTTAAAATGGTTTTGTCCATGCAAATGACAAATTCATCACCAAAAATAGTGAATTCATTTTAAGATTAGTGAAATGGTCCATGAACTTGGTGATTTCATCCATAAAAATAGAGAAATCAACCTTCGATGAAATGTCACAAAGCCCTTTTCCCAAATAGTGATTTTGTCTAAATAATCAGTGAATTAGCCCTCGATAGTGGTGAATTGATCCACAAGAACAATAAGAATGTCAAACACCTTAAACAATGAAAATGAAGAGTAGCCCAGTGAAAATGAGCCATTAATCAACAAAAAAACCATGATTTTGATGAAAACAATTAGGAAAATAAATAGTGACTTGGTCTAGTAAAAATGATGAAAAAGACCACATTATTGGTGAAATTGTTATGATTTTAGTGAAATGGTCAGACCCTCTATTTAATGGTGAAATCATCCCATCAAATGGTGAATTTGTGTAAACAAAAATGAAATCATAATAATAAAACAATTGACTAGAAGATAAACAAGGAAAGACAAAGAAAATGATCTCCAAGAATGATAGAACTAGATGTCACGACTCTATTAGACCATTAGATGTGATTAGATAGTAGAAATGTGATTAAATAGTAAAACTAAATAATTGATTAGAGTGATTTGGAATAGATTGTAGGAGTGAGTTGAGGTATTGATAGCTTGAGAGTGACAATCTCACATTATGCACCAGCCAGGCTTATGGGTAGGTGACATGTCAGGGTTTATACTACTACACATAGTGAGGATACCAATTATTAGAATAGATAGGGATTTAATAAGTACTCTAACCAAGTTTTGGAGGTCAAACAGATTGACCTTTTGGATACCAATAGGGGAGATCATGATCACACTAGAGGATGTCTTTTGTATATTACAGGTTCGCATCAGAGGTCATTCCCTATACAGATTATCTCCTAGGGATAGATAAGAGGTCTTAGAGGAGTTGATTGGACAACTCAACATTGAGATGGTATGGGGGGATATGTTGACATTGATGATATAGAGATAGTGATGGAGGATGATGTCTTTATACCTATGGTATATGATCAAGTTGTGTTTGTTCTCATGGTTGTTGTCAGTGGCATTTTGTTGCCTAACAAGAGCAATCAATTATTCCATATGGGGTTGGGAGGTGAGTGAGAGACATGTTAAAATATACAATAGTATTTTCTTGGGGGCCAATGATATTAGCCTAGTTATACCATGATATTCATTATGTTGTTCATCATGATGGATAACATATTGACCCCTCTACATTACTTCAGGTGTGGGCATGGGAGCATGTAGTTATTATGCATCTAGTGGGCATGTGACAATAGAGGGATCTAGATGAGCCTATATCATATGGATGGTATAATTTTGGGATATGGAATATGATCCACTTGGGATATATGCAATATTACAGGTATAAACAAAGTTGACATGATATGGAGGCCCTATCGAGATATACAATTTTAATGGCCAGAGGATGTACAATATATGTTATATATGACTACTCATTACTATATTATGGATTAGTAGGATTACACTATTGGGAAATATAGAATAGATAAGGTACTATGATAGGATGTACCACTAGGGCCACACATGTTTACACATGCAGTGTGAGAGAGGGGATAGTGAGGACCAATGCCTGATCGAGTTGAGACTGAGATTAGTTTTGGATTAGTACTGCTAGTATCTTAGATATATGTAGGTGAGCTAGCATACACTAGTGTGATAGAGGCTTATATGACATGATAGGATCAACATTGCCCATTGAGACTAACTATTCCACCAAGAGTGCCCATAACTAGAGTAATGGAGAGGAGAGTTATGGAGGGAGAGGATGAGCTAGTAGATATTAAGATAGAGGATGATGATGATGTGGAGGTAGAGTATCTAGAGGATGAGGTGAAGATTAATACTGATATTGAAATGAAGGATGTAGATAGGAAGAGTTTGCCCAAGGTAGACATTTGATAGTAGATGCTAGGCATGATATCTCTTTTAGGCCTTTAATATCAATAGAGACCCATGAACTAATTGATATTGTTTCATTATGTTTTTTGTTATTTTATTTTTATTTTTTTAGAAAATAAGTAAAACTTTAAGAAAGGGTAAGGTATAGAAGAACCTAGATTTAGTTGCATACTCCATAATCTAGTTGATGTGAAGAAATCCTCTTTGGCTTAGGAGGATGACCTGTAATAAGAAGGAAGTTAGAAATTGATTGATTAACAAGATAGGAGAGTGGATTGCCTAGCGAATGATAGATTTAAGAAGTACTAGATTTCATTGGAGGGATGTCAATCCACTCTTTAAATAAGTTAAGTTCTAAAAAATGATAAGAGATGCTTGCATAAAGTAATGGAAAGTACTCAATCACAATGAAATAAATGATTTTCAAGAGAAAATGAGTGATTTTATCAAAATGGCATTAAATTTTTCAAAACTAATGCTAAAATTAAAAAAAACTTGATTCAAAAAATAGTTTATGACTCTGTGTTGTGATGGAAGTTACAAAACCAGATTTTAGGTGAGGGTTGATGGGTGAATTTAGCTTGTTATTTTTGGGAAAGGGAAACACATAGAAATTGATGTCAGTCACTATGAAACTGATATCAATTAAAGGTAATTGATGCCGGTCAAGGGATGACCAATGCTGATCAGGGGGTGACCGATGTTAGTCACTATGTGTTTATCATAGTTATGGTTTTGGGTAGAATGGACTTTGGACTAGTTACAAGAGGGAATTTATGGGTTGTTTGGAGTTAGATGATGGTCATGGAGATAGGAAGGAACCTAAGAGATATCAAACTCAAGGATTTGACACTCAAATGATTGGAAATGTTCAATAGGTGTTTGGTGGAAGGAGTGTTTGGAGTTGCATAACTCTAACACAAGAGAGGATATAAGGAGAGATTGGAAGTGGGTGTAAGTACTAACATATTAAAAATAAATAACTAAACTTAGAACAAGTGCAAGATACTTATCTTTTGATAGATTTGATGGCTTGAGGAACTCCTAAAGTTGAGTGTTAACCACTTGGGAACCTAGAACAAAATGGATAGAATGATGGTACTTGAGTCCTCAGTATTGAGGTGCTGAAGCACTTTTTTGATCTTTAGGCTAGTTCTCTGGTTTATTGGGAAGCTCAGATTCACATGAGAGTTATTATTCTCACTCAAAAATTTCAACCTCTTAAGCAAGGGTCTTGGGGTTACCTTAAATAATTGATGTCAGTGCTGGTCAACTAGTGTCAGTCAAAGGGTGATCGACGTCAGTCAAGGGAGAAATAGTCTAAGTTACCAAAAATATCCATTTGCACTTAAGTTTGGCTGTTAAGACCTTTAAAAATGATTCAAGATTATTTAAGGCAGCATGGGCATTCAAGAAAAAGTGGTCTAGGAGGTTAGGGCATTAAATGCCAAGGTGGGAATTAGTCTTAAGGCTAGGTGTTGCTCAGTTAGCCATGAGTTTGGTTAAGGTGAGGTATAAATAGGATTAATTAGTTTAATTAACTAATTAATTTAACTAAATGGGGTAAGTGGTTATTTTTAACGGGTTTTAATAAATATTCTAACCCAAGGGGGCCAAGGGGGTATTTTATGACAACTAGAACCATTGGTGTGGTTTTTAAGTGTCTATATTTTGCCCCTTTTGTTGCATAGGTTACATCAACAAGTTGTAAGACAAAAATGAATAATGTAGTGGAAAGGTGGATGCCCCAAGTATGGGTGGTTGTATTCCCCCTCAAACTAGGAAATGATGAGGTGAAAATGAAGTTGGGTTTGGGTTTGACAAGTGGGTAAGTGAGTGGCAAAGTGGTTGGGGTGGTTAAGCATGGAAGCACAAAAGGGCACATAAAATGTAATAAAGTGCAATGTTATAACTTGTGCCTAGATGAGGCCACCATGGTTGAACATATAAAAAAATACAACTATATTAAGGAAGATAAGTGAGAAGTGAACCAGGTCATAACATTAAGCATAGCTGATGTGGGTGCACTTATAAATGCAAGTCTCCATGCTAAGGTATCCATGTTCATAAGGAGCCAAAAGTAGGGTGATCCTAAGAAAATGAAATGGGTTACAGGTGTTAGAACTACAAGTGGGAATATTTTAAGTCCCCTAAAAGGGCTACATATAAAATTGGCATACTTGTATAATATTATGAATCATGTCAAGGTAGTTAAAGTAGGATTTATGACTAAGTCAAGGGTTTAAAAAAAAATATGTAAATAGGCATCAAGAAGGATTAAAGGGAATGAAAGTGGTTTCATACAATGGAGGAAAAAATAGGGTAAAGTGATCCCTTGGGGTGGAAAGGGGTCCAAGGGTATGGGGGAGTTAGGGGTTTAAAACCTTAATTTTTTTTGCAATTGATGTCGATCATGATTGACTGACATCAATTGTCTTAACCCTAGGGTGATCAACATCGGTCACTGACCAAACCCTAAAAAGGAGTCTAATGACCAAAAAGGTCAAAATCATTTATTTTTTACATTTTGGAACCACTTACATTTTAGTGAAAGTGATTTTGTCAAAAAGGGTGTGTCTTGAGCAGTTGAGAGTAAGAGGTGATTGGAGTGTGTGTGAGTGGTAGTAAGTTTAGGTGTGGAGAGGGTGTCAAGTGGGTTGACTATGGGGACCAAGTTTTGATAGGGAGAATTGAAGATGCAATAAGTTGGAGGAAAAACATGGGGTGGAAGGAAAAAAATGGTGGGTAGTAGGTACTACCATGATAATAGTCACAAGATGAGGTAGGCATTTTACTTATTGCATTGTTGAATTTTATTATGTATTTTAGACATTAGTTGGGTATAAAAATGTGTGAGGATAGGGGAAATTCAAATTTGTTTATGAAATTATATGGTATATAAGGTAGTTGGGTTTTTTTGATTTAAACATAAAGGAAATTTAGGGTTTCAAGCTTTAGCCCCTACACACAGTGATCGATACTGGTCACCATCGATTGACATCAGTTGACATGGAGATGGTATTGGTTGAGAGACAACCAATTTTAGCTCAAGAAAGAAGCTGATGTTAGTTGAGAGTCGATCAACATCAATCCAATAAGGAATTAGTGTCTGTCAAGGATTGACTGACGTCGATCTTGGGTGAAAGTGTAGGGGAGAAAAAGCTGAAAAGGTAGGAGAAGGTGTTTATATATGTTGGCTTAGTATTTTGGGTAAGATGAACTAGAAAGGGTACAAAGGTTAGGCTTAGGATTAGTTATAGATTAAAGTGACTAAGGTTTGTGGTAAGATAAAGGAACCTAGGGGTAGTTTAAGAGGATTAGTGGGGTGGGTAAGGGATGAATGTAGGTGAGTGCCTAGGTGTAACAATGAGGGTAGTGTAGGTGAAATGTGTGTAGGGTTTGTAAAGTGTAAGATAAATTAAGGTGTCTATCTAATTTGGAAGGTGAGGGAGTTATTAATGATGTGGGATTAAGTGTCACCACTTCTCAAGGAGCTATATAGAGACATGACTGGGGTTGATTGGGCTCATATGATGATAGTGGGTTTGGGTGGCATATGGTACTATTGGTGCATGACCTAAGACACGATGATGTTAGTAACCCTTATCGAGAGATGGGACCCATCTAATAACACTTTTTTTTTACCAATATGAGATCTTACCATTATTTTAGATGATGCACATAAGATTTTGAGGCTACCCATACAGGGGTGAGCGGTGGAGTTGATTCATAATGAGGAATAGGATGCACAAATGGACCTACTATATGAAGAGCATGTAAGAGAGGCACAATGGTATGGTAGGGGATTATAATTCATGGATATTTACCATATGGATACTAAGGGGAAATCATTGATGAATATGATGATAATAGTAGTCACTTGCTATGCATTACCTAGCTCAAGTGGTGGGAGATTTCCCTAGGCTTTGATAGGTGTTTTAGTAGATATGCTTGAGGATCAAAAAATATTTGCATGGGATACAACACTATTGGTTTAGGTTTATCAAGAGTTATGGGGCTACCAAGTACATAGATGATATGGAATGAGCATATTCCTATTCCACTATTAGGTGTATGAGCATATTACCATCTTATGACCAGTTAGATTATCATGGATGACATGGCACCAAGCTAGATTCAGAGTTAGTTTTATGATATGGAAAATTGGATATAAAACTACCATGAGTAGGTGGGGAGGTGAAAGATATAAGATGGTTTAGGTAGTGGTTGGATACACTAGTCAATGGGGAGATTATCTGGAGACTATATGCAAGTTTTCCCTCATGGAGGTGGCTAAGTGCATAGACTTTTTATTTGCAGGGCATTAGATGGATCTATGGAAGGTAGGAGCATGATTTAGAGTTGATCCCTTTTGACCATGTGAGGTGATAGTATGGCTTGGTGCAGGGTATCTTGGGAGTATTCATGATATATAGACACAAGGATATAAAGGCACCATTGCCTCTACCATAGCCAATAGAGGAAGAACCACTATTTAAGGAGTTACCAGCTAGTAAAAGAGTTGATGATGTGGGGGTGACTCCTAATTACATTTTTTGGTGGTAAAGACAACACCCTATAGTGGTTAGGGAGACAAAGGATAGGGTATAAATGTTAGAGGAGATGGTGGATAGTAGTAGGCTAAGGATGTAGAGATGGAGGAGGAGGAGGATGCTATTGAAATATAGACTATTACTATAGATATGGATTAGGTGAGAGCATCAATGGATACTACATAGGCATATATAACTTCCATGATACAAGAGAGAGACATACTATAAGGATATCTAGCGGTGAGGACCCAAGAGAGAGATAGTATCTAGGCATAACTAGCTATAGTCACACAAGAGAGAGATTCTACATGGGGATAGATAGATACCATCAATCAGGAGAGGAATGGTTTATAGGCACAAGTGACCTTGGTATCAACTGAGTGGGATGCTCTGAGATAGGTAGGCTGATGAAGATAGAGTGGAGCAATGATGGTACCATCACAAACTATTCCTTTGACTAGATATATGACAATAGTGGAGGAGTTGAGATATTATGAGGGACATGTTTTCAACAATCTTCTAGTTGTGCCCCAATATTCAAAGTATCTAGTAGAGCAAGTTATTTTGAAGAGTCCTAGTAATACTACACCTAGTGGTGTGACAACATCTACAGTTACTCATATAGGCCAGAGAGATAGACATGATCTAGGGGACAATAATGCCCCTGCACCATAGACCATTGGTTTTTGTACTATTATGATTTTTATTCTATCCTTCAAGCTAATGTAGTGAGATGTATATACCATTTTGAGAGACATGGACATTGTTATATATATATATATATATGTATGTATGTATGTATGTATATTTAGCTTTTGGTTTGAGTTATGATTTTATTGATAATGATGTGATGTTATGGTTGATTATGATTTTTTATGGTTTATGTGATGGTTCATAGTTATGATATTTATGATGTTTATGATGTTTTGATGGTTTAGCATTTTTCCTGATAGTAGGTGTATGCTTAATTGATAACATAATGGGTTGATTTATTAATCTAGTTTTAGATACATGATTAAATGTTACTTTATTCATTCAAGATAAAAAGCTTTTATGAATTTTATGTGATATAGAATTATTTTGATGTAGGCATGATGATAAGCAAGATTGCTTAGATAGATGAGATGTTAGAAAATTACTATGAGATGTTAATTTGATAATATATGATGATGATTATGAAAATATAATGTTTTAATGATAATAAAAACACCTAAATAAATGTTATGGAAGATAATAAAATGCGACAATCATATAATAAAACACATAATGTTCTAAAATGTATTTAATGTTATGATGGCATTTATTTGATTGAAATTAGAGATGATATAAAATGTTTAAAACCACCTTAACATATAGATTAATTTAGGTAAAATGTTATGTGTAAGAATAGGAAAGAAATGAGAGAAGAATGTTTAAACAATCAAAAGACAAATGCCTTAACGAATGTATCAACAAGTAGGTATGATGAAGAAGGAGACATGGTGCTCTTTCATTGGGAAGGACCAACAAAGTAATATGGATTGGCTTATGAACATAAGCCCTTGTTATGCTTTGAATTAGCACTCACTGGTTTGTTTAAAAAGTGTCTTGATCATGTAATGTCAAGTAAGTTCAAAATCCCTTATTATGTGGAAGGTAAAAATGGAGATGGATGATAGCAGAACCTTCTAGTGGGGATAGCTTTCCTATTCTGTAGGTGATCAAAGATATGTTATAAACAAGTCTATGCCTTCTTTGGTGTAGACTAATCGATGCAGGAAGTCTACTATTGAATTTTAAGCTGATTTATAGCTTTCATATATAATTTTTTGCTTTTTTCAAAATTTTACTATGGGTCCTTTTGATGCTATTGTTTTTAAGAGGTTGGGGAAGATGATCAATGTAATAAGCTTCCATGTGATTGATTGTTTTGAAAATTTTTTGACTTATCCATCCTTTAAGGGAGTGGTCTAAGCTTTTAATTTGTTAGATTTGGATAGTTGTCCTTTAAGGGAGTAGTCTATCTTGTTTTAAGTAATTCTAAGTTATTTTGGTAACTATCCTTTGAGGGAGCAGTCTGAAATGCTAGAGATGACCCATAAGATATATTATTATTTATTATTTTGTTTTTATTCTTTTATTTTTTTGAGACATAGACTTGCTTATATAGGCTTAAGGTTACCTTTATGAAGGCAAAAACTATAACCCAAGAAGGTTGAGTGGTGGGTGAGAGGATGATTTAAGAGATAACAACCATGTGAATCCATCCTATAAGGGACAAAAAGTATCCATGAGAATCATTACATAGATAGAGTTATGGTACCCATATTTAGGATTGAGGCTAAGACTATGATAGATAATTACATGATTCTTGCTTTAATCAGTTGTCCTCAAAGTAAGGGGATAAAGATGATAATTTCATAAAATAAGGGATGAGCTTATGTTAGAAATAAGGTGAGTTTGAACTTGTTTTAATAAAAGAATGGACATAGAAGTGAAGTATTGAGGGGCTCAAGTTTTGGTTTCCCTTCAAGAGATGATAATTGATAAGATCTCGACTCATACTTAGGTGTTATGATATATGGTCCAAGCCAATTGAAAGCAAACTTACCTCGCTTATTTATTTCCATACTAGTTACATGTTGATTTTCCTTTAACATGAGGTCTATGATATCAAATTATCACTCTTTTAGGTGCTTTTTATAAGCGTGCTTGATTCATTATTAATAGACATGAAGATGGTTAAACATGGTTAAATGATGCTCATCAAGTAGCTCAAGTTGGGCTAGATGTTCTTAATGATAATCACCTTTTGAGATGATATATTTTAGGGATATATGAAGGGAGGGAGTTTGGACTCTGAGAAGCAAGACAACATCTACTCCAAAGACAAATGAGAAAGGGGTAGTGCCCGTAGAGGTTTAAATTTTGGTTTGATATGCCTATAGGGTGAAAAGAATATGTAAGTACCAATCCCTACCAGATTCATTGACCATTTTGGTTGACATTTTATTAAGTGTTTTTTTAGAAGTTTCAGCTTGTCCATTAACTTGTGGATGATATGGAGATGAGAAGCTTAACTTAATGTTAAACGTGTTGCAAAAATTGCTTACTTTCTTATTTTTAAATGATTTTCCATTGTCGGTGATGATTTTGTGTAGAACACTAAATGATAGATGATATGATGGTTAATGAAGTTGATAATTTTATCAACTTTAGTTGAGATAAGGGGAATAGCCTCTACCCATTTTGTGAAATATTCTATCATGGTGATAATAGAATGATGTCATTATGAATAATGAGGGTTGATTTCACCAATGAGATCTAATCCCTACCGAGAGAAGGGCCAAGAATCCTTAGAGACTTGTAGGCCATGACTAAGAACATGATGTAAATTAACATATTGTTGACACTTAACACACTTATTAACATAATCACAATAATATT
This sequence comes from Torreya grandis, assembly GCA_037957365.1. NCBI lineage: Eukaryota > Viridiplantae > Streptophyta > Pinopsida > Cupressales > Taxaceae > Torreya > Torreya grandis. The sequence continues at coordinate 915,626 of JARHVA010000865.1, forward strand.
GATTAAGGGTAGGCCAATAGTAATCAAGGTGAAGGATGCATTTAGTGATAGCTAAACCACTAAAGTGTCCTCCACAAATCCCATCATGCATTTATTTGATTGCATGAGATATTTCATGACTATGTATGCATCTAAAAAGAAGACCATCAAAGCCTCACTTGTAAAGAATTCCCGTTAGTATGGTATAACAAAAAGTACTTTGTATAAAAGCTCTTCTACCATTTTTAGAGAGATTAGAAGGGACAATGGCTAAGGTAAGGTAGTCAAAGATTTTCTTATACCAAATATCAGTTTGGGCTTTCCACATTGCATATGGAAGGGAGGTCTAGTTTTGTGTAAGAAGGTTGGTTAAGTCGATGGATGGTGATAAAATGTTTAGAATCAGAAGGTGTAGACATGATTTGGGAAGTAAGAGAAGCCATGGTAATGATGAACATGTTCATAGAATGTGAAGTGGATTAAATAAGGTAATGATCAAATGACATCAATAGTACATCTAAAAATTATTTTTAATTATATAGAACATCATTTTTACATTGGTAGGAGCCATTGATTGGTTCATCACAATTTGGAAGTCACCAAAAATGTTGATCAATTTAACTCCTAAGGACAAAGATTTTTGGAGATCTAGCACCAGGGCCTCATACTCAACCATGTTGTTGGTGTAATCAAAGTCAAGTTTGAAAGATAGGGAAAATGCTCACCTTCATGGGGGATAAAGATTATTTCAGCACCCTGACCATGTTGACACTTTGATCCATCAAAGAACATGGTCATCTGATAATCAATGTCTTCTTGAGAGAGAGAGAGTTATGATAGACTCATCAAGAAATTATAGGTTAGAAGGTTGGTTATTGACTAAAGGGGCTTTAGCCAATTTATTGGTAATGATTTACCCTTTGATTGTATTTTTATAAAGGAACTCAAGATTAAACTTAGCTAAAACCATGATCCATCTAGCCATACACTGAATTTGATATGGCTTAGAATGCATGTACTTGAGTAGGTCGGTGTTGGTGATGATAAAGGTTATGTGGTTAAGGAGGCAGTGATGGAGTTTGGAAGCCACAAAGACCAAGGTGAGGCATAATTTCTTGGTATGTGTATAATTAGTCTCATAATCTATAAGTTTTCAACTTATATAGTATATTGCCTAATATTTATGCTGATCATCACAATATACAAGCATGGCACCTAAGGAATGGTCTTTGGCAGAAATGTAGAGGTAGAAGGGTTGGTATTCTTTTGGAAGGATAAGAACAGGTGGGGAAAGAAGGTATTCTTTAAGTGAGTCAAAGGCCTTTTGATAGTCTTTGTTCCACTTAAGGGAGATATCCTTCTTAAGGAGGTGATGAAAGGGCTGAAATTTATTAGATAATTGAGAGATGAAGTGATGAATAGATTGAAGCTTCCATTGCAAACTGTGAAGTTGCTTAAGGTTAGTCAGAGGAGGCATGTCAAAGATTGCCTTGGATTTAGTGGGATTAACTTATATTCCATGGAGAGAAATAATAAAGCCAATAAGTTTAACTGACAAGACCCCAAATATACATTTCTTTGGGTTAAGGGGGACATGAAAGTGGATAAGGCATTTAAAGACAACCTTAAGGGTTATCAAATGGTCTTTACAACATTTAGACTTTCCAAAGAGGTCATCTACATAGTCTTCCATAGTTTTATAGATAAGGTCATGAATATGTAGGTCATGGCATGCTAATAAGTTACACCAGTGTTCTTTAGACCAAAAGGCATGATGCTATAGCAAAAAGTTCCCAATGGGATGATAAAGGTAGTCTTATATTAATCTTATGGGGTGATCAAGATCTGATTATAGCTTTAGAATCCATCTATATGAGATAACAGTTCATGGCCAACAATTAGATCAATAATCTGCTTAATGTTTGGCAAAGGAAAGTCATCTTTTGGACAAGAAAGGTTAAGATCATGAAAGTCCACATAAATACAAAGTCCCCTTGTTGCTTTGGTGACAAGAATGACATTTGATACCCATTATGGATAGTCAATGGGTTGGATGAAGTTGACAGATAAAAGACATTGAATCTCTTCTTTAACAAGAAGGGCAATGTGAGGGTGCATCTTTAAAAGATTTTTCCTAATTAGATTAGCATCGAGGTTGGTGATGATGTTATGGATGACTATGGAAGGGTCTATTATTGGCATATAATTATAAGACCAAGAAAATGCCATGTTATGGTCATGTAAAAAAGAAGATAAATCTTAACACTCTGAAGAATTTAAATATTGGATGATTTTGACTATGCAGGGGTTATCCTAAGTGCCCAAGTTGACGTCAATGGTAGTTGCATTCAATATGGTCGATGTCTTAGGAGGAAAGGATTTGTGAAGGAAGGAATATTTATCACCAAGATAGTTGCAAAGGGAATTTTCATCTTGACACTCAATAGTATTAATGGTAGGAGAATCATATTCTACCATCTCAAGATGATTTAGAGGAATGGTTCTAGTTTCCTTGTCCTTTTGATAGGTCAAGGGTCCAAAACTAATCATATTGACAAAAAAAGTTAGATTTTGAAAAAGAATGGGTTGGTAAGGATGAGATTTCTTCCTCAATGATTGTGATGGAAGGTGGGTTGGTTGGCTCTTTTAGTGGGATGAATCCAAGACCATATTGTTCATGAGGATTTTGAGTTTTTCATGGGAGCAACTCGTGTGGTCCATGTTCATAACGGCCTAAATTGAATCCTTTCCAAGCACACTAATGAAGGTATGTTTGGGAAAACTCTAGTTTACCCACAAAAAAGAAATTGGAGGTGAATGATTTAATAAAAGAGGATGTATTGGAAGCAAAAAGTGGTTGATCAAGTCCCTCATAGATAAAATTGGTTTGGAAATTGGGAGGATTGAAAGGAATGATGACTCCAATATTGGAATCAATGCTAGGATTTTGATCATTATTTACATATTTTTAGGGAGTAGGAAGGACATCTAGAGTTAATAGGTGATATTACACAAGTGAGATACATTGGAATGTGGATTCTAAGGGGTCTTTTATAGGGATTTGGGAGGAAGATATGTATGACCTTGTAGAAGCTTAGTTGATGGAGGATGAAGGGGATGTATCTTTTAATGGGATGAGAACATCATTGGGGTGGTAAGTCATATCACATGACTTAAAAGGACTAGGGTCAATTGGAATGACATGGAATTGACCTTCATGTTCAAACTTAAGGCACCTATTCAAAGTTGAGGGCACACAACCCATGGTACGGATCCAAGGGCGTCTAAACAAGATGTTGTATTGAAACTCTCCTTCTACAAAGAGTATGAGGGAAAAAATGCATATGAAGGACAATTATTCCCAAGGTATTTTCCATGGTATCATTAAAATATCATAGTATGATGGTAGTTTTAGACATGATGTTCTCTAGGAGATTAAGTTGATCATATGCATGGGAGGAAATGATATTAATAATAACTCCCCCATCAATCATAACCCTCTTGATCTGGGTTTGGTTGATGTGGGTGGTAATAAAGAGGGGAGGATCTGGATCATCTAGATGGATAGGGGTATCTCTAAATCATAGAAGGTGATAAGGGTAGATAACTAAAGGGATCCAACAAGTTCTATCAGAGGTTGAGGATGTTTGAGTTGAATCTCAATAAATTACAAGGCTTCCATCATAGCTTGATGGTGTTGGCGTGAGGTTTGGATCATCTCATACAAAGTCATCTTCACCAGGGTTTGGAGAAGCTATTTTATAACTGACCTATGTATTAGTCTAGATGGGTTGGATTGGGGTGTACCCAAGATAAAAATCTTGGGTTTGGGTGAAGGTGGTTGGGGTGCTTTTGTAGAGGAAGGGTATGTCCACAAGATGGACACTTTGGCTTTCCCTTTATCCTTTTGGTTTTACGATCGAGTGACCACATGAATGGTGTGGATTTAGAAGTTATGTGGGCTAGTAGGTTACTTCAGTTCCTCTATACTCTTATATAAGAGTTTGGGGATATGTTAATGTGGGGTGGTAGATTTTGGTTTTTGGCTTGGAGGTGCACTCGTGGGAATTTACTCTATTAATAGATAATATTCATCACATGGTTTTTGGATTATTTCTTGGAGATATTTTTAGTTATTTAAATAAGAGATACAAGAAACCACCCTGAAAACTTGTATTAAACTCTTCGAGAAAGAAATACAATGAAGAAGCTACACACTTTCTTCTCACACCTCTTAGATGTATAGATCTCTTTCCCTCAAGAGTTTACAATCAATTCCAAAAACCTGGATTGATACACACATATACAATATGTCTTATACTATTCTCATACACTTACACTTACATACAAGCTATGAAGATCTATCCCATTATATAGAATTAGGGATCATGAGCAATGCAATATCAACCATTAGATACACCTCCTAATCAAAAGCTTAAAATAGTCCTACTAAAGATAGAGACACAGACTTACAACTAACAACTAATCCTATCATGCAAACATTCTATTCTGTCCACAAAAATAGATTCTGGATGCACAGGTGACCGACATCGATCCCTGCCTGTCTGCCTGTGACCGATGTCAGCCGATATATGACCGATGCTGACAGCTACTGGTCAACTCCTTGCCATCGTTGGTGACTGTGTAAATCTAACAACTTCAACATCCACTCATTTGGTGAAGGTTTTAGCTCCACACCTTAACAATCTCCCACTTGGAGATAAACAACTATACCAGTACCTGTACAACAACATCTTCTAGCTTCTCCATCTTCAAACTCAATCATGAAGACCAATAAAAGTTGAATGAAGATTCAACTTCTCCTTTGTTACTAGCTTGGTTAACATATTAGCAGGGTTCTTATCTGTATGGATCTTCTCTAGCTTCAACTCACCATCCTCCAATTCCTGTCTTATGAAGTGGTACTTAAGCTGTATATGTTTGGTTCTTGAATGAAAGGCTAAATTCTTAGCCAAATGAATTACACTCTGACTATCACTGTATAGTCTACAACTCTCTTGTTCCTTTCTTAGCTCTTCCATGAACCATGTCATCCATATCATCTCTTTGCTAGCCTCTGTGACTGCAATGTATTCTGCCTCTGTAGTAGACAAGGCAACAACCTTCTGCAACTTTGAAATCCAGCTAACCGCTGTTCCACCAACAGTGAAAACATACCCTGTGGTGCTTCTCTTGCCATCTAAGTCACCTACCATATCCGAATCTACATATCCATGTAGAGAAGTGTTTGACCCACCATAACACAAAGTCCCTCTTAGATATCTGAGAATCCATTGAATTGCTTTCCAGTGCTCCTTCCCTGGATTGGCCATATACTTACTGACAACTCCCACTACTTGGGCAATATTCGGTCTAGTACATACCATTGCATACATTAAGCTCCCAACTACGGAAGCATATGGAACTCTACTCATGTACTCTACCTCATCATGTGAATTAGGACACTGCTCTTTACTCAACTTGAAATGTCTAGCCATAGGTGTACTTACCAGTTTTGCATCCTACATATTAAACCTCTCCAACACCTTGTTCACATAATCCTCGTGAGACAAAATCAACCTATGATTTTTCCTATCTCTCTTAATACTCATGCCAAGGATTTTCTTTGTTGCTCCTAAATCCTTCATGGCAAATGTGTGAGCTAATTTCACCTTAAGCTTAGAGATATCCTGCATGTGTGAACCTGCAACCAGCATATCATCTACATACATCAACAAGATAATATATCTACCATTATCCAATCTCTTAAAATAAACACAATGGTCAGATTGACATCTACTATAGCCATGTTCAGTCATAAACCTATCAAATTTTAAATATCTTTGTCTAGGAGCTTGCTTGAGACCATACAAGTTTTTCTTCAATCTGCACACAAGTTTCTCCTTACCTTTGACCTCAAAACCCTCCGACTGATCCATATATATTTCTTCATCCAAATCTCCATGAAGAAACACTGTCTTAACATCAAGCTGCTCAAGATGGAAATCCTCAATAGCAACTAAAGACAATACAGTCTGTATAGAAGTCATTTTAACTACAAGAGAAAAAATCTCACCAAAATCAATACCTAGTTTCTGTGCAAATTCTTTCACTACCAACTTGGCCTTATATCTCATCTATCCATTCTCACCTTCCTTCAACCTATAGATCCATCTATTTTTCAGCGTCTTCTTTCCTCTTGGCAACTCAACCAAATCCCATGTTTGGTTCTCTTTAAAGGAATCAATTTCCTCATTCATGCCTAGCTCCCACTGTTTCTTGGAATCTACCTATATTGCTTCATCAAAACTCTCTGGTTCTCCACTATCAGTGAGCAATAAATAGAATAATGAAGCAAAATATCAAATTGGAGGTTTACTTACCCTTTTTGACCTCCTGATGGGCGTTTGAGACTCATTTTTTGCTTGCTATCTACCCAAATTCTCTGACAGTGACCGACCTCAGTCACCTCCAGGCCTATTACTGACCAGCATCAGTTCCACATGATCGACCTCAGTTCCTTCCTGACCGACATCAGTTCCTTTATTAACGACATTAGTTCTTGCCTGACCGACGTCAGTCTCTGTGTTTTCTTGTCTGTGATAATTCTTTTCTGCGAGCTCATTTTGGACCGTCACCTCATCTAATTCTTCATGGCCCTACTTAGAATTCTTCAGCTTCTTGAGCTAATCACTATACATCACTTTTTCATTGAAAACAACATCACGGCTCCTAATTATTTTGTTAGTTCCTAGATTCCAAAACCAGAATCTGAAATCATCAGAGCCATAACCAATAAATGTGCACCTCATAGTCTTAGCATCTAACTTCTTTCTATTTTCCTTATCAACATGCACAAAAGCTTCAGAACCAAAAACTCTTAGAAATGAAAGATCTACCTTTTTACCTGTCCAAACCTCTTCCAAAATTCCACCATCTAGAGCTATAGAGGGTCCTCTGTTAATCAGGTAAACTGCAATATCTACAACTTCTACCCAAAACTGTAAGGGCAAACCATCATGCAATCTCATACTTTGTGCATGCTCCAATATTGTTCTGTTCATCCTTTTAGCAACTCCATTTTGCTGAGGTCTCCTTGGAACCATCCTTTGTCAGCATATTCCATTCATATAACAGTAACTTCTAAACTTATAGCTGTAGTACTCACCACCATTGTCAGATCTAAGGCACTTCAATCTCCTACCTATTTCATTCTCAACTAAAGCTTTCCAAATCTTAAAAGTGTCAATAACATCAGATTTCTTCTTTATGCAATAGACCCATACCTTTCTTGTAGCATCATCAATGAAAGTAACATAATACTGTGATCCTCCAATAGAAGTGACTTGAGCTGGTCCCCACACGTCTGTGTGAACAAGCTCCAACTTGTGCTTCCTCTTTGTTGACCCAGTTTTAACAAACCTTACTCTCTTCTATTTTCCAAAAACACAATGCTCACAGAAATCTAGTTCTATGCTTTTCAAATCTGAAAGCTTACCTTTTGACCTAAGAATAGTCATTCCCTTCTCACTCATGTGGCCAAGCCTCTAGTGCCATAATTTTGCATCCACATCTGAAGTAGATAATACAGGAGAATAATTAGTAATACAATTACATAAATAGAGAGTACCTACTCTCTTACCTCTGACTAGTACAAGTGCACCCTTGGTAACCTTCCAAGATTCAGCTGTGAGAGTTATTGTACAACCTCATCACCCAACTTTCCTACAGAAATCAAATTTTGCTTCAGGGCTGGGACATGCATGACATCTTTCAACACCCATGTGTTGCCATTCTACAATTTCAGCTGCACTTTTCCTTTGCCAACAATTTTACAAGGCTCATCATCCCCTAAATAAACTTTTCCAAAATCTCCCTGGACATAATCATTGAAAAATTCTCTATTTGGGGTAGCATGGAAAGAGGCCCCATAATCTAAAACCCAAGATTCTATTTTATTATGCAAAGAAAGTGAAAGAGCATCTTGTGCAACAATACCTACAACTTTTGATTTTTCATTACCTTCATTCTGATTCTCTTCATTAACCTTCAACCAACAATATTTCTTTGCATGTCTTCTCTTTCCACAATTCCAACAGGTTGTCTTTCTTTTTCCATTTCTGGATTTGGATCTATTGCTCATCTTTGACTTAGACCTTGATCTCCCATGCTTGCTCTTCTCTTTTTGCCTCCCCCTGATTTCAAAACTTAAAGCATTACCTGATGATTCCCCTGTGCTTTTCCTATGAGTCTCTTCATTCAGGATTACACTAACAACATCATCCACTTTTAAAATATTTGAAGCAGATGCAGTATTACTAACTGCCATTACTAAGCTATGCCAACTTTCAGGCAAAGAGCATAAAATTAAAAGAGCTTTAATTTCATCATCAAAAACTATTTTGACTAAATTTAATTGATTTACAATTCCATGGAAATCATTAAGATGATTAGATACAGATCCACCTTCCTGCATTTGCAAATTAAATAACTGCTTCATAAGATATACCTGATTTGAAGCTGAGGGCTTTTCATATAAATTTGCTAAAGTGTCCATCAACTCTACCGTTATTTTTTCCTGTGACAAGTTAGAAATCACAGAAGATCCCAGACTCAATCTTATAGATCCAAGAGCCTTTCTATCAAGAACTTCCCATTCTTCATCTTCCATATTTGTGGGCTTTCTATCAACCCCACCCAATGGTAAGTATATATCTTTTTGATATAGATAATCCTCTATCTGCATTCTCCATAATTGGTAATTCTTGCCATTAAACTTCTCCATTCTCAATTTGCTTTCTTCTGCCATTGCTTCTCCCACTCAAACATAAACCCCTGTGAGTGACTTGTAATCAACAAACACTAACCAGATCCTGAAACACCTGTTAGTCAACCTAAGCTCTGATACCACTTGTTGGGGATCAACCAACAAACTTGATTAATTTTATGTAAGCAAAACACAGAATTAAACTAGAATGATAAGCAACTAGAATTAGAAATAACAAAGAATAAGAGATACAAGAAACCACCCTGAAAACTTGTATTAAACTCTTCTAGAAGGAAATACAATGAAGAAGCTACACACTTTCTTCTCACACCTCTCAGATGTATAGATCTCTTTCCCTTAAGAGTTTACAATCAATTCCAACAACCTAGATTGATACACACATATACAATATGTCTTGTACTATTCTCATACACTTACACTTGCATACAAGCTATGAAGATCTATCCCATTATATAGAATTAGGGATCATGAGCAATGCAATATCAACCATTAGATACACCTCCTAATCAAAGGCTTAAAATAGTTTTGCTAAAGATAGAGACGCAGACTTATAACTAACAGGTAATCCTATCATGCAAACATTCTGTTCTGTCCACAAAAATAGATTTCGGATGCACAGGTGACCGACGTCGGTCCTTGCCTATCTGCCTATGACTGATGTCAGCCGATATATGACCGATGTTGGCAGCTATTGGTCTACTCCTTGCCATTGTCGGTGACTGTGTAAATTTAGCAACTTCAACATCCACTCATCTGGTGAAGGTTTTAGCTCCACACCTTAACAATTTAGGTCATGTCCAGGTGTCCTATGATATGCATAAATTAAATTGTCATTAAACCAAGCTAGTTTTGGACTAAGAAGATCAAATGGTTTGATGCAAGGTAAGACCAAATACGAATATTGTAAAAACCTTTATAATATGGTAGAATATGATTCTAGAAAGGGTGGCAAGGAGGTGGAAGTTTTAGTTTTAATGGTTGGGGTAGATACCATTTTAGGGGTAGGCTTAGTAAATGGAGTTTTGGTTGGGGAAATGCTTTTGGTGGGTGGTTTTGAGGTAGATGGTTTTGAGGTTGAGGGTTTGGTAATGATTAGTGGAAGTATGGCTAGAAGTGGAGATTAGACTTGTGGTTTATTTGTTAGAAGGCTTGGTATTGTTAACAAGGTGGAAGGGCAAGGTCCTAAAATGGATGAGAGACATGGACCTAGAATGGAAGGTAAAGTGGAAATGGGAGGTAAGATGGTTTTGGATTTTCGAATCCTAGATGGTTTAATTCTCCTTGTTGGTTTGGTTTGTGGATTTTTAGGTGGGATTGGTGGTCTCAATTCTAATTTCAATGGAGGATGGATAAGATTCTGAGTGGGAAGGACACCTAGGTTCTTGATAGGATTTAATGGGGTAGTGGAGGTTGCTTTATTTGTTTTGGAAGGAGTTGGGTTAGTTGGTTTATCTAAAGTTTGGAATGTGGAGGTTTTTATTGGTTTGGTTGAGGTAGTGGTGGTATTACTTGTAGAGGTTGAAGGTTGGGTGGATAATGGTGTGTGTGGTAACTCCTTATTGGTTAGGTATGGAAGTTCAACGCAGTGCTAGAATGTGTCTTGGTCAAGGTTTAGTTGAGATAAAAATTCTAGATTTTGGACCAACCTTGAGAACAATTTATAGATAGGTTTAGTTACCTCAATAGTGAACTCTAAGGATAGACCAAGTGGCTATGAAAGTGGGATGGTAATGTTTTTATTTTCCTCTATCAATGGTTCTAAGGCTTTGGTGGGTGATTATACCATGGAAGGAGTAGGTGAGCTAATCTCTTCTGTAGTTATGCTTTCTGAAGGAAGGGTAGATAGTTATAACATGGAAGAAAATGGCATGGGAGTGATGGTTTCCTCCTTCATTATGATTTTTGAAGGAAGGGTAGGTGATTACACTATGGAAATAAGTGGATAAGGAATGGTGGTTTCTTCTTTTGTTATGCTTTCCAAATGAAGGGTAGGTAACTCCACTAAAGAAGTGAGTGGAGAAGAAGCAGTGGTTTGGGCTATGGGTTCATCAACTATAAGTTCATTAAGAATAATGTTAACCATATGAACCTCATATTTGTGGGATGTTATCACATTCATATGATCATTATTTGTATAAGGTGGGTGGTTTGGAAATGGTTTTTTGAAGATGTCAAGCACTTGATTGGGGGGTGCATTTGGGTTATCCATCACAAGCTAACCCTTGTCAATCAAGTCTTGGAATATATTTTTAAATATTTTGCATTTAACAACATTATGTCCAATGACATGATGGAGTTTGCATATCTCATTTTCCTTATACCAACTTGGTATAGGATATAAGGAATAATTTTTTTGAATTAGTTTGATTGTAGGAAGTTGGATTATGGATGCCTTGAATAATTTCTCCAAAATCAAAGTGTAAGACTCCCTTAGTGGAGTTTATTATTTTTGGATAAAATGGTTTTGGGATTTAAAATTTTGGTTTAAAGAGGTAGATGGGTTAGATTAATTCACTATCATAAGAGGAGCTATTTTAAGTATAAAGACATTGGCTATTCCTTTGGCTTTGGTATTGGCATAGTTTGAGGGTTTAGAGGAAGCTTTGGTAGATTTAAAACTAGCATTTTAATTTCTCAACTTAAGTTTACCCTCATCAATTGCTTCAATTTTCAAATTTCTAGCCATGGTAAATGCCTCATCAAAGGTTTAGAAGGTTTGAACCTATAGGATAGATGAGATGTGTTTAGCACATGCCCAAGAGAAAAGTTTAATTAACTTGGGTTGGGGTAAGGAGAAGTAGTGTTGGTTGATCAACCCTCTCTAATGAACAAAAAAATTGGTAATAGATTCATCCTCAAATAACCAAATAGAATATAAGTCAGTTTTAGACTTTCTTGGAAATATTGATAGAAAATTGGTCCAAGAAGGTTTGAGCTAGTTAAGTGAAAGAAAAGAGTGAGTGACTAGTCATGGCACTATACCAATCTAACACGGGTCCCGCTAAAGACATAGGGAAGGTTCAAATAAGAAGAGCATCATCATAGGAAATTAGATAACATGAATTCTTAAATTCTCTTAGGTGTTTTTGTGGATCTTCCTTGCTTTAGAATTTTGTAAAATTGGGAAGTTCCCATTGTGCGGGGTAAGGACAGATTGGTATGGAAGGGTGTATGGGTTCATTACAAATATGATCATAGGATAAAATTTTATGGGCCCCATAAACAAATGTCTTTAGATTTTTCATCTTATACATAAACATTTTAATGAGGTCAATATATGGTGGTACACCCCCATAATTATAAGGCATGTGTTGTTGGGGTTGTGAGGGTGAAATATATTGGTAACTGGTAGAAGGTTGGGTAGAGGCCACATATTGGTAATTGGCCATGGAAGGTTGGGAAGATGGTGGAGGCATATATCCTTGTGGGTTTGGGATATAGCCTGGGTGAGGTGCTGTACATATTTGTTGGGTCATAGACATAGTTGGGTTAGCTGGTTGAAGGTGTGTAGTCACCTTGGTACTTATGGGTGAGAGAGTAGTGGTATGGAAACCACTAAGTTTTGGAAAGGGGTGGAGGATTTTGGGTTTTGAGTGGAAAGTGGTAAGGAAGTAATACTAGTGGAAGGAATCCCAATGGTTATTAGTGCTTGGGTTTCCATAGGCTGAGTTGTCCCTATATTTTATGGGTTAGTAATGGGGTTGGTGGAAGTAGAGGGTGATTAGGCGTTTGGGATATAGCCTGGGTGAGGTGCTGTACATATTTGTTGGGTCATAGACATAGTTGGGTTAGCTGGTTAAAGGTGTGTAGTCACCTTGGTACTTATGGGTGAGAGAGTAGTGGTATGGAAACCACTAAGTTTTGGAAAGGGGTGGAGGATTTTGGGTTTTGAGTGGAAAGTGGTAAGGAAGTAATACTAGTGGAAGGAATCCCAATGGTTATTAGTGCTTGGGTTTCCATAGGCTGAGTTGTCCCTATATTTTATGCGTTAGTAATGGGGTTGGTGGAAGTAGAGGGTGATTAGGCATTGGTTGGTGGAAGGGAAGCTTGGTTTTGGGTAATGGTGGTTGAAGGGTTGTTTTTGGAAGAGGAAGCTTGGGTCATCATGGTTTGGGTGGTAGATATAGTGGCAACCAAGGTCTCACCTATAAAGTAAGTGGGCATGCCATAGGGTGGTTCAATGAAAGGAACCAAAATAGAGGTAGGATTAGCAATTATGGTACAAAAGTGTTGGAAGGCCATAGGGTTATTATCAAGGAGGTTTTTAAAGTCCATATCTCCTTAGGAAAAAGACTGAGTCATATCAAGATTCTTGAAATGGCCAGGGGAACTTTTTGCATCTAGAGTGTGCTTTATGGATGGGGAAGATGAAGACAGTTGGTAGGGAGGTTGATTTTGGTTTGCTTGGCCTCTAGCTTGTTGCCTTGTCAAGATCATGCAATGAATGGTGGAAGAATTTTGGTGGGAATGAACTCACACACTAAAAAAGAGAGCAAAATAAAATAAAATATTTAAGGAAATCACACACATGCTAAGGGTACATCAAATCCTAGAATTCTTTTTATCTCACTTTTAGGTTTATGCCTCAATTTAGAAGTTTATAAGACTCCACTTGGTTTGTAAAATGGGTACTAGAATAAGAAGTTTATCAATGGTTTTGTGTTTGTTTAAGGATCTCAAGGTCTCTATACTGGAATTGGTATGTGGATTGATATTGGGGCCTAACCCTTTCCTTCACACATTGTAATAATAAGGGTATTGGGTGTTTAACCAAGATATACCAAATTAATAGAGTTTATACTCAGCTAGTGTACTGAGTTTTGGTTTCTTCCCTTGGTAGTGAAGTCTAAGTGGGATAGCCAAGGGTTAAGGTTTACCACTAGGTGATGAAATTCTAGTCGGGTCTTATGTCAATGTTTGATGAATTGATTATATGAGTGGTTTTTTATGTTTGTGACAAAAGTGATTTCTATGATTGATTTATCAATTACTTTAAAATATGTGACTTAACCAAGCAAGCAATCAATGAATGAAGGTTGATTTTAAACCCAAAAGGAAATTTTTGACTTCTTTGAATGAGTACACAAACAACTATAATGCACCTAAATGTAAAATGATGATGGATGAATGCTTTTTCACTCTATAAAAAAAAGGGAAATAAATGATTTGCCTTTTATAAGAAAGTAAATAAAAAAGTACTTGATTTTGAAAAGAAAGAATTGAAATTTATGATTTTTAATTTTTATAAATGAAAAAAAGAATGTTTTAGTTTTAGAAACAAAGAAGGGCAATGAATGAGTCTTTCACCAATGTAACTAGAATGTCCTAAAATAATTGTGAACCCAAGAAAATTCTAGGGTCCCATTAGTCATGTCAGAATGTTTCACTATGTTTTATGTTATTTTATTTTTCATTTTTTATAAAACAAGTAAAAATTAAAAGAAAGGGTAAGGTATAGAAGGATATAGATTTAGTTGTGCACTCCATAATCTAGTCGATGTGAAGAACTCATATTTGGCTTGGGAGGATGACCTATAATAAGAATAAAGGTAGAAATGGATTGATTAGCAGGATAGGAGGGTGGATTGCCTAGTGAATACTAGATCCCATAAGTACTAGACTTCACTAGAGGGCTGTCAATCCACTCTTTAAACAAGTTAAGTTTTGAAAAATGATAAGAGTTGCTTGCATAAAGTAATGGAAAGTACTCAATCACAATGAAATAAATGATTTTAAATAAAAAATGAGTGATTTTATCAAAATGACATAAAATTGTTTAAAACTAATGCTAAAATGCTAAAACTTGATTCAAAAAATAGTTTATGACTCTATATTGTGATAGAAGTTAAAAAACTTTATTTTGGTTGAGGGATGATGGGTAAATTTAGCTTACTATTTTTGGGAAAAGGAAATATATAGAGATGGATGCCAATCACTATGAAACTGATACCAATTAAAGGTAACCAATGTTGGTCAAGGGATGATCGATGTTGGTCAGGGGGTGACCAATGTCAATCACTATAGATTTGTCACAATTTTGGTTTTGGGTAGAAAGGACTTTGAACTAGTTATAGGAGAGCTTTTATGGGTTGTTTGGAGTTAGATGATGGTCATGGAGATAAGAAAGAACATTAGAGATATCAAACTCAAGGATTTGACACTCAAATGACTAGGAATGTTTAATAGGTGTTTGGTGGAAGAGGGCATGTTTGGAGGTGTAGAACTCCAACACAAGAGAGGATATGGGGAGAGATTAGAAATGGGTGTAAGCACTAAAATACTAAAACTAAATAACTAAACTTAGAACAAGTGAAAGAAACTTAGTTTCTTCTAGATTTGCTAGATTGGAGAAGTCCTAAAGTTGAGTGTGAGCCACTTGGGAGCCTAAAAAAATGGATAGAGTAATGGTACTTGAGTCCTTAGTATTGAGGCACTGAAGTGATTTTCTGATCTCTAGGATGGTTTTCTGGTTCATTGGGAAGTTTAGATTCACATGATAGTTTTGATTATCACTCAAAAGTTTCAACCTCCTGAATAAGGGTCTTGGGGTTACCTTAAATAACCATCATCGATCCTGGTCAACTGATTTCGATCGAGAGGTGATCGATGTCAGTCAAGGGAGAAAAAGTCTAAGTTGAAAAAAATATCCATTTGCACTTAAGTTTGGCTATTAAGACCATTAGAAGTGGTATGAGATTAGTTAAGAAAGCATGGGCATGCAAGAAGTGGTTTAGGAGGTCAGGGCATTGAATGCCAAGGTCGGAAATAGTAGGAAGGCTAGGTGTCACTTAGTTAGCCATGGGTTTGGTTAGGGTGAGCTATAAATAGGATTAATTAGTTTAAATAACTAATTAATTTAGCTAAATGGGGTAAGTGGGTATTTTTAATACGTTTTAATAAATATTCTAACACAAGGGGGCTAAGGGGCCAAGGGGTTATTTTATGATAACTAAAACCATTGGTGTGGTTTTACAGTGTCTACAGATATATTGCGATATGAGATTAACACCTAGGAGATAGAACTTGTAGGTTTACATGCCATATTGGATCAATGCTCTCAACAATTATCTTTAACACTTGAACAATTAGTGGTAGATCAGATAAAGACACATAGATTAAGGACATAGTTATCTAGGATGCTCCATATTTAGGGACAACTAACTATAGATAAGTACACCCTAAGGTTAGAGAGAGATGAAATCAAATTAGAGAGGGACATCATGGTATAGGGACATACCTAGGTAGTAGTATAGAGAGTTATAGCTCTATCAAATCAAGATTCAACATGGGCTAAGAGGGATAGGCTAAAAACAATTATGGCCAAATTATAGCTAGAGATGGATGAGGCTAGAGAGCTAACCATAAATAGAGGTGTGATATCCATTTATGATAGGAGCCTTCAAGATAAGGATGAGGATTTATACTATAGGACATTATATGAGGTAATAATACCTAAGGAAACTAAGAGACTGACATTCTCAAAGTATTGAGCACATAAACTATCATCCTCTAGATCATCTTGACCACACAGGTCTTCTACTTCATCTAGATTAGTGGCACAACCTATACCACAATCATCTACCATGGGTCCTTTGACACCACCACTAACAACACCAGATGAGAGAGGAGAGAGCTCTCGATAGGGAGATTAGGGAGAGGGGTTTATGAGAGATAGTCATATTCATAATTGACTAGAGACATTGTAATTTTATTTTGATCTATGAGATGTAATTGATGTATTTATGATGTACTTGGATGGTCTAAGTTTGTACCCATACTCTACTTTTTGATGTATATGCCACATATGATGTCTATGGACATTGATCACCTTGATATACATATGATATTTTTGATACTCTATGTTATCTCATGAATTAATTCATTTTACTTTGCTTATATCTCTTGATCATAGATTAGACATGTTTTGTTTTGCTTTTAATTTAGACATGC
The DNA here is from genome assembly GCA_037957365.1 of Torreya grandis. NCBI lineage: Eukaryota > Viridiplantae > Streptophyta > Pinopsida > Cupressales > Taxaceae > Torreya > Torreya grandis. The sequence continues at coordinate 932,343 of JARHVA010000865.1, forward strand.
TCCTAGTTATAGTACTTGATGTGACAAATAGACTTTATGATCATGATGCTTTGTTGGTTTGGATGATTGGATTTGATAGATAGAGATGTACTTAATTTTATGGAATTGATATGTGAACCTTTTAAAAAATTGATTTTATATTACACATGAAAATATGCATCATAATCTAGGAAGGATCATAATGACATTTTTTTAATCAAAATATGTAACAATTTGAATTCAAAATGAAAATGTAATAAGTTAAAACAAGATATTGACAATCATGTTTTTAAATGTAAAACATAATGGACCTTAATCTAATTTAGATACAAGTGTTCACCACTCAAAATCATGATATAAATAATCAAGACTTAAATGAGAACCATAATGCACTAAATTAAGGCATATGAGTAACAAACCAATGCATCAATAAGTATACAACCACTCAGTGAAATAAAGATTGAATACATTCGCTTACATCTAAACATCTGGATTAAGAAACCAAGAGTCATGTAGGAAGCAAAATGTAACAAGATAAGACACCTAAGAAATCAATAAAACATTCCATTTAGAAACACACAAGTGAAAGTAAGTAAACATTCCATTCAAAAAAATCAGCATGTGTGGTAATAAGGTGTTACTCTTGAAGACCAAGGGTATGATAAAACAAATGTGACCAAGGGGGACATAGAAGAAAAGGAAGGAAGTGGCTTAGCTGACTCTAAATGCCTTAATAAAAATGATACCTACATAGTCCCATGGACATCAGATCCAACATGGACTTTAGGCCAAATATAGTTCTCCTAAAGATTTAGGATTGAAGAAAAAATGATGATAAGTAAAGATAAATGATTATATAGAAGACATAGGAACATGGACTCATAAAATAATAAGAGAGTATTATTGATAGTTTGGCCTCCCAGGCCAAAAATCAACCTATATAATAAAAAAATTCATGAAAATACCTTCAAGCTTGTACATGGTGTCTAGATATTGTCATGATCTTCTAAATGCCTATTGAAAATATGTTAGCCTTGTTTAAGGTTTAATGTATGTGCTAGAACTTGCTTGAAGGACCCTCATGTAGTAACATGTTTGAGTCATTAGATGATGTCTTGGGGTCTTCATGAATTGTCCCTGGTTGAGTGGAAGAATGTCAAAGGTCTTTTGAAGCATAGTTAATTGTATTTTCATTGTTTAACAAAATTCAGGTTTCTTAGCAAAAACTAAGGCAATTTAGAGAGCTTATGATTGCTAAATCTCATGGTATTTAGGCCTATTTTATCCATTTATTGAGAAGGTAGATTTTTCAGCATGATATAGGGGTGTCCAAGCATATTTTGAGTCATAGCATGAGGTCTAGAATGATTTCAAGGTCATTATCCATGGTTTACTCATTCAAACCTATTTTAAGCCTTATTTAACCTTCCAAGTCATCAAATGACCATTCAAACATCTCATTTGAGTCAAATTACATTGTAAACATTTGGGAACATGGTGTTTAGGTGTCACATTGTATTATAGGGTCTTAAAATGGGTCTCATTAACATTTTAAGTCATAACAAGATGTTTTCATGCATAAAAGGATTCATTTTTGAAGTCAAACCCATATTTAATTCACCAAATGGGCCCCACATGTGTAAAAATGTATCCTTTCAGTTTGCCCATCAATAAAATATGTTTTAAAATGTTATTTGACCTATATATTCCCTCTTCTTGCCCACTAATGGCATTTCAAGGTCTAAAACTAGAGAAAATACAGGAAAGTTATAGGTTGTAGGTGCTTTCAGACTTGTATGGATCTATACAGTACAACCATGGTTAGAGGAAGTCATAAATATGTAAGGGGGACTTAGTTTAGATATCATGTGAAGGAATTCAAGAGTTTCAATCCAAGAGCCAAAAATTGATCCATTCTTCCATCGAGCTTGTTGACAGCCTTGGCTAAGATTTCAAGTTTTTGCTTAGTCTATACAGTAGAGAGAAGATAGTGAGCTAATATTTTGGGAAGAGTAAGGGGGTACCATGATTTTTAAATTATTAGCATTAGTTTAAAGATTTATGGCATGTGCTTTATGAACAAACATTAAGAACTTAAGTAATCAAATTTGCATTCTTCATCTACACAGGGTTGTCTTTCTAATAATTTTAGTTCAATTTTGGTTTGTTTGATTCAATTAGTGATTATACATGTCTTATAAAAATATTTAAGGCCCTTTCATTGCACTTTCTACTCCTAGTTCACATGTGTGAATCTAGAGAGCAAGCAATCTTTAGGATTGTCACATTTACAGGTTGTAGGAAATTTACAAAGTCTCCAAGGCATGAAAATATAAGTGTGTGGTGGTTTCAAGTTAGATGGTGAGTTACTTGGATTCCACTTAAAGTATTCCTTATCTTCCCTAAGCACTCAATTGAGCCATCAAACCAAACAACTCATTCAAAGTCCTATCTCCAAGGTGACCATCATTCTTGTTATGTGATCTACTTTGCAAAGTGAAAATAGGGTACTTGCAGAGAGTCATTAGGTTGTTTCAAAGACATAAATGGGCTCCATGTTTTAGTCATGTTACTACCTTCATACTCCCCATTTCCTCTTACACACAAAACCATTCTCATCCTCACCCTTAGAAAGACAATCTCTTTGTAGACACTAGAAAACTTCACACTTACATTTTTTAATGACTAAGTGCCTTGGGACCCCCTAAAGACCCCCTAAACTTATTAATCCTTAACCAACCCCTCTTAACCTAACCAAATCACTATTATCCTATTCATATAGTACTACTCAAATTACTATTCAATATCACTATTCACTGTGGGACCTGTAGACACCAAAATTATGTCACACACACGTACATAACTCCTTATGTTGAAACCCCCCTAAACCCATTTTAATAATAAAAATTAATATCCTTAACTCATACTTTTACCCCTCACACATTTAATAAATTTAAAATACTTAATTAAGTTAATTAAAAACTCCTATTTCCACCTTACCTATCCATCTTACCCTATGACTAATTCTCCCTAATGAGTCACCTCAAGACTTGGTCCCCTCATCCTAACTACCCAAGACTTATTCCCACTTCCAAACTAAATTCCTAAATAACTACTTCCTTCCTAACCTCTTATTTTTATCATTTTATAATGGGTGTCACACTTGGCATGCAAAATAATATAAAATAGGCCAAAAATAGAAAGGTTTACCTATTCTAGGGCTGCTGACATCGGTCAACCCATGACTGATGTTGGTGGGATCACCAATGTTGACAATATAAGCTAAAATCTAACCTATAGTTTAGGTCAGAAACTGTTATGAAAATTAATTCTTACTCTCATTCAAGCTCTCAACATTCTAGTTTTTGACATCCAAGCTTATAATCACCCTACTTAAGTCAATCACAATTAGCAATTGAGCTCTTGAGGACCAACAACACCTATTTGTTCTCTTTATTCAGGCTTTCAAGTTTAGATTCCTTGATAGGGACCATCAACCTAGTACTTATCATTTAGCAACCACCATAACTAAGTACATCACTGATACTATAGGTCATTTAAATATTTATTCTACTATTTATTTATATCTACTCTACATTGCTTTACACACTTTTGATCGTACCCCGATGAGGGAGTTAGAAAGCTTCCTTGATTGTTTCCCCTTAACTTGCCATACCAAACCTTTGACTAGACTTAACCAAGCCATAATCTCCCTCTCATAACTCTCCCAACCTCCATGACTTGATCTAAACCATTTCCCTGACCTGGGAAAACCTTCTACAACCTCCCAAACAATTATTGCCCCTACTGACCTTAGCAGCCTAATTGACATCGGTCACCTCACTACCAACCTCGGCAGTATAATTGATATCGATCACACTCCTACTGACATTGGTGACTATGAATTCTCTAGCCTCTTCAAAACCTACCTAGATAACTTCTAAAACACAAAAAAGTACCTCACCTGCACCCTGTCACTCTTTGCTATGTACAGGTTGTTGATAATGGTAATTTTATCTCTCTTTCACTCTCTCTTTACCTCTCTTTCAATTATTTATTATTATTTTATCTCTCAAAAGTGGACTATCATCTCTTGGGAAGTTTCACACTTCCTAGAACAAACACATAGCTTGGCAGTCCACTCATTTATCTGCTACCAAACATCTTGTGGTAGTGTTTTCTTATTTATAGGTAGTCCTCCCCAGCCAAAGAACAGTGCTCACAATGTCTAAATATGGTGTGCAAACCAAATTTGGGTTCATTCTAATCACTTATCCCCATCCTTCTTTCTATTTTCCTTTAGACTTAAAATAGACAAAATTTAGTGAAATATTTCTGGCATGTCCAATGGGACCCTAGAGTTTTCCTTGGGTTCATTTCTTGTTTTAAACATTCATATAAGTGAATTATGGTGAAAATTTCATTTCTTTCACTTCTTCCTTCTCTTTTCTCTTCAAAATAAAAAATTCAATATCTTATTCTCTATTTAAAAGGCATTAAAACTAAAATTTTCTTTCTTTTTTCCTTGCCTCTAAAAGTAATTTGTCATTTTCTTTTACAAAAAAAAGAGAATCCCTTCTTTACTTCCTCTTTCATGCACATTAGGATAGTTAAATTCATACTCTATTCTTATTTACTCTCTATTTTCATTTGAATATAAATATTTCAGATTTGGGTCTAAAACTTACTGCATTTCATAGTTTACTTGTTGCATATTAATTCACCTAGTTAATTACAAACATTTTGAATAAATCAGAGTACACCTATGTTACACAACCAAATCACATTCACACAAACAATAATCTAAAATCACCTAAGAAAAGGCCCATCAAGATTTCATCAACTGGTGGATCACCTTACCCTACTCGGCTATCCTACTTGGATTTCACCACCAAGGGGAGAACCCACTCCATTCTTTGGTGGAGTATAATCTCTAGACAGAAGGTATATTTTGGCTAATTAGCCTGGCTTAGCTCTAGGTTCATGAAGTGTGAAGAGCAAGCTCCTATAACAAGCCACATACCTGATCTAACATATATTTCCTCTTTAGCACTAAAACTAACCTAAAACTAGCTCTAGATTTCTTTCTAGTACCTTCGATAACCAAATTCTCTTCTCACTAATTGATTAAGGCATAAGCCAACACGAGACTAAAAATTAATCTTGAAGACTTAATAGTTGTTGGTGAATGTTTTTTTTTTCGCTTTTCAATTGCCTTTTATATTTTTGAGTTGGTAAGGATGCTTTTCTATTGATTCATAAAATCAATACTATTTCTAAAGCTCAGTTTGTATAACCTATTATCTAAAGTTTTTTGAGTGTTATTCCTTATTACACAGACCTTTTACATCCACTATTTTACCTATTTTAGCCTCTGATTTCTTAAAACATTAGATTTTTTGTTTCCCAAGATTTCATGGTGATCGACATCGGTTAACCTTAGTAGTATCAATAGACTTTACATATCGACATCAGTTATTCCACCAATGTCAGTGAACTATTCCTACCGATATCAATCATCCCTATCGATGTCAGTGACTGTGTAGTTTTATCTGCTCAAAACAACAAGCTAAAATAACCCATTTCCGTACACTCAAACCTAGTTTTTCTTTATTCTATTTCAAATACAAGGTAGCAAGACTATTTAAACCACCTCTTGCACGGTATTGACATGAGCTTAAGCTAAACTTCTTGTTGATTATGCAAGCCAACAACCACTTCCACCTTCCCCTCTTACTTCCAATTTTGTCATGGAGCATACTTTAGATATAGAGCATACTCCCTCCCCTAACCAAATTCCCATTTTCTTGAGGGAGATCAAGATTTTGCTAAATTTCTTGATCACAATGTGGTTGCCCTTTAGCATTACCTTGCTATGAGCCAAACTCATAATTATTCAGGTGACCCAATCCATGGTGTGCCTACCTCTTTAATGGAGACAACCTCAATTTTAATTGCCTCCACTATCTTCCCCATGGTTACCCAAATCACCACTTTGACAAGTAACCCAACTATAAACAATGTTCAAAATATAACATCTTCAATCCCTCCTAAACACTGGTGTAACTTCCCTACTTTCACAACCACAACTAGTTCAGCCAAGTCACACCCCATTCCAAAATTTAGTGGTACCTATTCCATCCACCCTCATGCCTATAATTACCTAGGTTATGACTCACCTTTCATCTAGTCTAACCATGCCAATAATTCAACCTACAGTAACAACAACCAACCAAGGCATAGTCTCCAACCCAATGGGACAAGTCCCTTTTCTTTTTGCACCTCAGCCTATGAATCATTATCCTTATGTTATTCCGACATAACCTCAACAAGCTATGTCATATGCTCCCTCTACTTCTTATCAACTTCTCTATAACTTAGGAGGAATCCTCCAAACTAATCCCCCTCTAGACCTCATTAAGATGCTAATGGACAAGATGTCTAATCTGGAGATATCCATTTTTGGCTCAAAGAATGTATTATCTTATGATCAGATATACAATGAACCAATCCATCCTTCTATGCCTATTCACCCTTATTCAAGCCAATGGGAACTCCCTAAATTTACTCATTTCTAGAGTAAAGAGGACCCATAATAGCACTTGCAAGCATTTAAACATGCTTATTATTTAATAGGACATGATGATGCATTACTACTTCACACTTTCCCTATGTCTCTTTTAGGTACTGCCTTAGATTAGTATAGATCTATACCTCATCACTCCCTTTTATCATTTACCCAACTTGCAAAAATATTCTTAGACCATTTCTCTATTAACATTTCTAAAAAGGTTTCTATAATAGACCTTTATTCTATCAAACAATTCAATGATGAATCTATTGCATAATTTGTCATTCATTAGAGAAGCTTGATTAATCAAATCTCCTTCTCCTTATGCCAACATAAGCTTATTCAAGTTTTCTTAAGGGCATGTGCTAATCACATCTCATCCACACTCTAGGTACAACCTTTTCACACATTTGATGAAGATTTTAAAATGGCATGGTAACTAGAGGTTCATGCTATTGATGAAGGTAAAGTTAACTTGCATAGTAAGAATCCCAATACCAAGACAAATGAATCCTCCTCTAAAAATTCTCACTCTAATTAAAAGGCTAAAGGCTCCTCCAATGTGGTGGTCATTAAGTCAGCCTCTTCCACAACCACAAATGAATCAAATTCTTCAACTTCTCAAAATCTGACCAAGCAATTCCAACAATAGTATGAATAAAGACAATACACTCCCATTAGGGAATCATATACATCTATCTTGGAGGAACTATTATAATAAGGTATCATAACCCTTCCTCAGATTAAACCTCATATATAGTGTGACCCCTCCCATCCTATCCCAAATTGGTACAAGGAATATGAGTTTTGTAGTTACCATCGAGTTAAAGGCCACAACTCTAATAATTGCAAGATAATTAAGAACATTGTTCAAGATATGTTTGATAGAGGTGAGCTCATCTTGGATAATCTTAACACAAAATCTAATCAAAGTATGGATGTGTTCAAACACCCTTTTCTTAACCATTCACCAAATCAAAATATTATCCAATCCATAACTAACTCAGGTGATCATAATATCCATATGGTTAATATGATTTTTCCTTTATCTTCAGTTTAACCTGCCCCTCAATAGGAGATACCTATTTCACTAACTCCTCCCCCAAATTTAGTGGCATCTATTTTGACCATTCTTCCTCCTTAGGTAGAAGATCCTATTTCACCCATTCCACTTCCTTGAGAGGAAAAACCTCATTTACCACTACTTTTGCCACCTGAGGAGCCTGTGATGCTAATTCTATTTGCACCAATATTACCTATCCTCTTACCACCTGAAGACCACACCCTATCTATTCCTCAACCACATGTTTAAGGGAACATCATTCCTACATTATACCCTCTTGAGGAACCTTCTTCACCTACTTTTCCTCCACTTATTGAAAATGGTACCCCACCCACTTCACCTTTACACCTAGAAGAGTCCATATCATCTACTCCCATAATAGATGAGAGACCTATTATGCCTACTCTAATTACACCACTCTTACCCCTTCTTTTAACAATGGAGGATCATACTTTACCCATGCCTCACCCACATGTTGAGGGAGCCATAATACCTATGCTTGACCCTCTTAAGGAGCCTACTTCACCTACCTCCCCTCCACCCATGGTAGACCAAGTCTCTTCTCCTGTCTCTATCAAAGAAGACCCCATTATGGTTCTTTCTCATCTTTGGCTTGAAGTAATAGAAAACAACAATTTCCCTCTTTTCTAAACACCACAAGTTTCTAAAGACACAAATGTAAGGCCTACATCAACTTCATCAAAACCCTTCTCACATTTGGTGAAAAGTCTAGAATTTCTTGACTCCATGAAGCTTGACCATACAACATTTTGGGATCATCTTAAGACTCTGTATTCAACACAACAAATTTCAAACTTTACCACCAATCCCCTTAATATCCTTTACCCTAAGGTCTTTGACAAAGCTAGAGCTTCTTCACCAAAAGCACCAAAAGTTGAGCCATTTATGTCAAAACCCTCACCCTTGTAGGAATTTGTTATATTAAAGCATATCCAACCTTTAGGTGTATGCCCCATTTCTAATTTAATTCATCCACAAGTGAAATTAGATTTAACTCCTCAACCACAAGTTAGAGTTTCTCACCCTAAAATATAAAATAATGTTAAGCCTTCTAGATCTCGTTGATCCTTTACTCAACCCTCAACTTTACCATCTATTTTGGGGCCGTACCCTTCTACTTTAGTTAGAATATCATCTAACCAAGATAAATAAAAGGTTAAGCTACCTCCACTCCTACTTTTACCATCTGGTAGGCCTCTCACATCTGACACTAAAAAAGTGACAACAAAATATGTAACTCTGTCATCACCAAACAAGACACCACATAAAATTACCTTTCTAACACCAAAACAAAAAAAGGTGTCCACTCCTATTAGTACAACAAGCACAAGCCCACTTTCAGGCTCTCAAAGCTTTTTCTTACATCAGTCATTACAATATTTATTTATAACTCTTCCTCCCATTAAACCCTATAATCCTCTTGGAATAAATCCATCTTGGTTTGATGACACACAAGTGTATTTATATCATCATTCACCTAGACATGATACTGAGAATAATAAAGCCCTCACAATGGTTATTTAGTAACACTTCAATGTTGACACTCTTTTTGATGATACTCTTATTAACCTTCCCGTTATTCCACCTTTGGCATCAATAGTGCCTCTTACTATTCCACCTAAATTGAAACCCAAAGCTGTCTTTGTAACCCCTTTACCACCTCCTTCACCAACTTTTCAAATCAACATAGTTAATGTGGCCACACAGTCACAAAACCAAAAAGATAAAGTTAAGGAAAAGGTCACTACACCTTGGACCCATCCCTTCACCAAAGACACCCCCTTACTAACCCTAAGATTTACATCTTGGGTGTTCTTAAAACAACATCTTCAAACATTATCCAAAGCTCAATGGTGAAATAACTTCACCAAACTCCTACGAAAATGTCTTTATATGAGTTAATATAAAGCTCATCCAAACTTCATCAAGCTTTGGCTAGTGTTTTGCAAGCAATTGAGGTATAATCAGATGATCCCCAAACTCTTGCAGCTTTGGTTGGCTCCTTTAATTCTATCTCCCTGATTTCTTTCAGTGATTCAAAAATTCCACTCAAAACCCTAAAGATCAGGATTCTACCCTTTTTATTATCGCATATATTGATCAAATTCATATTAAGAGAGTTATGATCGATGGGGGAGCTAGTATTAATATTATTTCCACCCATGCCTATAAACAACTAGCCCTTCTTAAGAATTGCATGTCTCAAATCGATGTGGTACTTTATTTCTGTAACAATACTACAGTGGGAATTATTGTCCTACATATTCATGTAGGTCCCTACATAATTCCCAAGCTCTTATATGTTGTGGAAAGAGGGTTCTAATATAACATACTACTTAGATGACCTTGGATATGTGCTATGGCATGTGTACCCTCAACTTTGCACTGCTATGTCAAGTTTGAACATGATGGACAAGTACATGTTATACCTGCTGACCCACCCCCATTTAAAACATGTAATATGAACTATAGTCCCAATGATATTCTCATCCCATTGAAAACATGATTTTCCTCACATGATGCTTTTGAAGCTTCCATAAGCTCCAATCCCATGGTTACATAGATACTGACAACACAAATTCCTGACAAAGATCCCATGGAGGAGACCTTTCAACAATTATCACTTGGTGAATATCATTTATTTATGCTTGACATATTCCATACTCCAAAAGAACATGTAAGGATTCACATGCACCCAAATTATGATCCTCGTATTGGGATGGTCATCCCTTATGGGACCCTTAACCTTCAAGCCAATTTCACATATGGGGGAATTGATCAAGCTCTCACTATTAGTAATCCATCTTCTTCTCCATGACCATTTACCTGTGACTTCTCTTTCTTGAGTAACTCTAGATTTGATCACACCCATCTCTATGGGTGTGCCTAGAAAATATTTGGTTTAGGTTGTTATGAATAAGGTGTCCATATGCCTATTGAATATCCTACTAGCAACACCATTGAAAATGCCAAAGAAAGGCATGGGGTGGGATATAAAGAACCACATAAACTCACTAAAACCTCCCATGAACCAATTGTCAAATAACTAGTCTCTCTTTCTCCACCTTCTTCTCCATAATCACCTATCGAATTAGAGGTATCTACACCTAATTTTTTTAAAAAATAAATGCCATCTATTTGGGGCCTCTCACCTATCGTCAAGGTATGGAAACAAGGTCCCTTCCTCTCATTCATGATGATGCAATTCTCATCTACATGGGTGTGGGTGATCCCTATATCTAATGATCACTCTCATCTAAAATGCAAGTTATGTTAAATGAATTAACCATTAACATGAACCTACCCTCCCATGATAACCCTTACATCTTAAATATTGGCCAATCTTTATATTCCTCTGAGCAAGCTGATTATGCCATGTTTCTTAATGACCATAGCAAAGCCTTTGCTTGGTCTTACAATGACATTCCTAGTATTAACCTCTCTATCATCACCCATAACATTATCACCAATTGAGATGCTAAACTAGTTAAGCAGAAGCTTCATAAAATGCATCCTTGTATTGCTCTCCTTGTCAAAGAACAGCTCCAACACCTTTCTGTTAACTTTATCTAACCCATCGATTACCCACAATGGATTTCCAATATTTTTCTTGTCACAAAAGCTACTAGGGGAATCTGTATTTACATTGACTATCATGATTTAAATCTCCCCTGTCCAAAAGATGATTTGTCATTGCCTAGTATTGACCAACTTGTTGATCTAATGATTGGCCATGAGATGCTATCACTTATGGATAGATTGTCTAGATATAATAAAATCTTGGTCACTCTTAAGGATGAACACAAGACCACATTTATTACCCCATGGGGGACTTTTTGTTATCAGGTCATGCCTTTTGGCCTAAAAAATGCTAGTGTAACTTACCAATGCGCCATGACCTATATTTTCCATGATCCCCTACATAAAATTATGGAGGATTATGTGGATGACTTACTTAGCAATTCTAAACTTCATCAAGAACACTTGACAATTCTCAAAACCATATTCACTCATCTCCTCCAATATAACATTTGACTAAACCTAAAGAAATGTGTCTTTGGTGTTCTTTCTAGTAAACTCTTAAGTTTTATTATTTCTCTTGTGGTATCAAGGTCGATCTTGCTAAGGTTAGGTAAATCTTAGAAACTCCATAGATTATAAGGCAAACTTCAGTCAATTTGATGCTTCATTTCCTAGTTGTTAGATTGTTGCCAACCCTTTCACCATCTCCTCAAAAAGGATGTCTCCTTCCAATAGAATATAGATTGCTAGGAAGCCTTTGACACACTTAAACAATACCTCCTTTCCCCACCAGTTCTTATTCTACCTAGGAAAATATACCTTTTTACCTATATATTTTTACAACAGACCATTCTCTAGGTCCTATGATTGCACATCGAGATGACCAACATCGAGAGCAGGTAGTTTATTAAATAAGCCACATACTTATTGATTATGAGACTCAATATACCCATACTAAAAAACTTTGTCTTATGTTGGTCTTTTTTACCTATAAAATTTTCCATGATCTCCTAAATCACAAAACTTATGTGGTCACCCATACCGATCCTCTCAAATACATGCATTCCAAACCATATCAAAACCAACATGCATCTCGATAGCTCATGCTTCTTATTAAATTAGACTTAGAGTTTATTCAGTAAAAATATATTCAAGGGCAAACCATCACTAATCAATTAGCTACTGCCCCTTTACCTGACAATTAACCTTCAAACCTTGAATTCCCTGATGAATCTATTATAACACTCTCCATTGATGACATCTCCTATCAAATGATGATGTTCTTTGATAGATCTAAATGCCAACATGGTGGGGGTGTGGGGGTCATTCTTATTCCTCTAGATGGTGAACTTATGCCTCTGTCATTTAAACTAGATTTTAAATGCACTAACAATATGGCCAAATATGAGGTTTTGATTCTAAGACTCCAAACAACTCTCTTCTTGGGTATCAAATCCATAACCATTTTTGGTGATTCTCAGCTAGTAGTTAACTAAGTTAATGGTTCCTACCTATGCAAAAATGAAACTCTACAGTGGTATAAAAATCATGTAGATACACTCTTGGGATCATTTGACTATTATCTCTTATAAACTATTCCTTGATCTATAAATAAATTTCTTGACACGATGGCTTCACTTGCTTCACACATACCATCTTCATCCTCCTCTTCGAGAATATCTGTCATTGTGCATCACTTAAAATTACCCTCTTATGTCTCAGCTAACATCTTTGTCAAAACTGTAAAAACTATCCCATAAGACTTATGGTATAAATAACTCATAGATTATATTTCCTTTTCTATTACCCCTCCTGATCTTTCTAATAATGAGAAATAGGCCTTCATAAAATGTGCAACTCATTACACTATACTAGGGGGACTTCTCTACAAGTGAAGTTTTGATGGTCTTCTCCTTAGATGCCTAACTAGTAATTATACTCCTTTTGCTATTAAGGAGGTTCATGATGGTATTTGTGGTGAACATTTCAATGGTTACACAGTTGTTAAATGTATCTTTTGATTTGGCTATTATTGGCCCATACTTCATCAAGACTGTGCTAATTACATTTGACATTGCATCAAGTGTCAACAACATGATAACCTACTTCACATTCCCAATTATGCATTACAATTTGCCAAAGACTTTTGGCCCTTCTCCCAATGGGGCTTAGATCTAATCAGAGAGATTAACCCTCATTAATCACTCCATCATTATTCTATCATTACTACCACTGAATACTTCACCAAGTGGGTTGAGGCCATCCCTCTCATCTCCACTAAAGTTGAAAAAATTATTGACTTCATTAACCATCACATCATCTATCATTTTGGTGCACCTCACAAGATTATAATAGATAATGGTAAGTATCTCAAAAATAAGACTGTTCAAGATATTTGTGATGCATTTGAAATCAAATTAAGCTTCTCATCACCATACTATCCCCAAGTTAATGGATAGATAGAAGCTTCTAACAAAACTTTGACCAAAATTCTCATGAAGGTAGTCAATGATATGGGTAAGGATTGACACGCACACATTCCTTTTTCTTTATGGGATTATCACACTAGCATTCAAACCCCTACAGGTGCTACACCTTTTTCATTGGTATATGGGATGGAGGCTGTTTTGCCTCTTGAGGTCCAGATTCCTTCTCTTTGCATTTCTTTACATGATATACTTACTAATGATGAATTTCACCAAAAATGTTTGGCCCAACTTGAATTGCTTGATGAATTCCATCTCATAGCCCTCAACCACCTCCAAATCTATCAAGAACATATCAAACATGCTTATAACAAAACCTCAAAGAGCAAGATTTCAATATAAGAGATCTCATCTTAAAAGAAAATCAATAGGTGATGAACATAGAGAAAATCAAATGGGGCAAGTTTTCTCCTAATTGGATTAGAACTTATATCATAACTCACAAGTATGATTTAGGAACTTATTACTTATCTTCTCAAGAAAGCCAGAACTTGAGCCTTTAAATGCCTTACACCTATGACCATTCTTTTATTAAACCAACATCACTTTACTTCATGCTTAACTTTAGCTCATCCCTTGAGCATCCCTATTACATTCATTTCTCTTCCTCTTTACCCTTACTCCTATACACTTAGATAACTTACATAGTGGTATGGTTTTATCCTCACAGTGGAAAACTCCTAAGCCTCTATAGTCTTATCCATGACTAGAAACAAATTAAAAAAGGGGATATTTGAAAAAGTTATAAAATCTTAGGTCATGCTTCTCAATGTAGACTACTCCCTTGAAGGATAGCTACATAGTTTCCCTTTGCTACTATCAATAGATTGCTCCCTTAAAGGATAACTATTTAAGTCTAAAAACAAACGATTAGACCACTCCCTTGAAGGATGACTAAGCCAAGATTTATTCTCAAAGGGAAAAACAAATTCAAAGGGATTCTCTCCTCTTTGCACAACCTTAACCTATATAAAATCCCATTGTAGGCTTCCTACATTGATCAGTTTACACAAAAAAAATAGAGCTTTAAGTCATGGACTTGCCTATATTAGCTCTTAGATCACCCAAAAAAGGGACATATCATTTTTACTTGGTAGGTTATGCTATCTAAACATTTTTCCTCATTCTACCCTTTTTACCATTTTAAGGGACTATGAACCTCACTTAACATATGGTAAACATGATGCTTCTCTAACAAACACAATGGTTCAAAGATATAAGCCATGAAAGAGACTCATTTGCCTGAGCCTATTTATGTTCTAAATTACAATCTTTGCCAATGTATGAGCATTTTTCCTCTTTATTTTCCCATCCACATCACATCTTGATATCTCTATTTGAGATGAAGAAACAATGTCATACCAACACTAACATAACCAACCTATTTATTTTACGCATACACCATCACAAATATGGAAAAATGATGAAATAAATTAACCTAATCAATATTTCATTTTAAGCATACACCATCAAAAATATGCAAATTTTTTGAAATAAATTAACCTAATCAATCTATTTATTTTAAGCATACACCATCACAAATATAGAAAAATGCTAAAATAAACTAACATAACTACTCTATTCATTTTAAGCATACACCATCACAAATATGGAAAAATGCTAAGATGAAACTGACCAATCAACTATGCATATACAATCATATAAATGGGAAAGACTAGTCTAAACTCAAATAACATGATCAACATTAACATCTAAATTAACATAGCATAAAATAAAGATCATCCATATCATCATCATAATCATAAGCATTACATCTCAAATAAACACATGGTAATAAATAAACATCCTATATATATATATATATATATATATGATCAAAGTATACATTCATCATATACATCATCATAACATCATAAATCTCTCTCAAAAGGTACATCTCACATCTTCAGCTCCTAGGCTGGTATACATGTAACATATATAAGCAAAAATAGGCAAACATTGATACTCAGGGTCCTTAAGGCTCTTCATGTAGTCATGAGGAGGTAGTGTCATCACCACTCTCCATACATTCACATCAACATGAGCTAGCAACCATCACACATGACATTGACCTCTCCTACTCTCTAAACTTAGAATATCTTTGCATCTATGATAATTCTCTAATCGCCCTCTCATAGTAAGCAATCTCATCTAGGGTAGTTGAATACCTCACTATAGTTACAATTTGTGGAGGACCCATAGCACCTAATGATGGCCAAGATTGTATTGGTCCTTATGGTGGTGGAAGAAGAGGAGTGTCCTAGCCTATTACTCTCAAACTATCTCTCTCTATTATCACTGCAGTCACTTGACCCTATAAAATAATCACCTATCCCATGAGTGCTGCAACCTAACCCTATAGAGCCCCAATCTGACCTTGTAACATCACCACCTACCCCTATAAGGATAAAACCTCTACCTAGGATATCTCTTGAGCCTACACTACTACATATTAGGCTTGTACTATGGTATCTCAGGCCTGTAACATTATATCCTTCTCTTTGACTAACACCTATAAATCTAGTGGTGGCCTCCTGACCTCCACCACTAAATGTAACCCTATCCACCAAGTTGTATAGGCTATTATACACCCTGGGTCCTCAATACTTGGCCCTAATGGTAGCTCCTCAAAATTTGACCCATCAATCTCTTGGGGAAATGGTAAGGGTTCCTCTATGTCATCCCACCTGTATCCAGGGAAGGTAGGTAAAATATCCTATAATATCCAAAACTACCTCCTAACCCATGTTATGGGTACCATCTCTAACTCACCAAACTATCTCCCACTGAACCATAGTGAGCTCTACAACCTAACAAGCTACTCTACCTACCCTCAAAAAATTGGGTATGTCAGATACGATCTCCACATGATATCTATAGAGATCAAGCCCTTGATTATGTGCCTATAATAAGCAATGTCTCGCATGATACAATCCACTCTAGTCTATGCCATCCCATCTCTCCACCATCTAAATCTAACCTTGAAGCTAGCCAAGATAGTGGTAGGTAATGCCAATGGTCATGTCACCATGATGTGCTCATACGCCTAATAGTGTAGTAGATGGATGCCACATAAATTATATCACCATCATAATTTTAAACCCCACAAATTTCTATATTATTATACTAAAAATACTAGACCTCAGGAAAAAATGGTCTACTACTCAATCATCTATGTAAGCACGCCTATCAAAGCAATCAAAAATCTCCCTCCATCTACATCTGGTAATGCACACACCATGATCCTAATCATCATTATGATGCTCAGATGATGTTGCTCCTCATCAACCATATAGAGTGGCTTGTATGTAAAACTCGTAGAGTGGTAAGTCACCTCACTAACATGTTCCCCATATAAATTGACCATGTGTATATCACACTCCTCTCAAGATCATGCAAAAATATCCTCACCCTGGAGTGGTAGCCATAGAATCTTATACACATCCTCTTGCATCACTATCAACTCCCTGATTAGTAGATGAAAGGTGTTGGTGGTATGATCCCACCTCTCACTTAAAGCTATCATCAGAGACACATCCCACATAACTCAACAATATCATTACACTCCTCTTAAGCCCATAACTTCCATATACTCCCACTCGTCTAGAGTGATATCCCTCTTCATGAATGTTAATAACCTTGGCAAATGATCTTGTAGTGTAAGCTCCATCCTCACTTGCATCCATACACAAACAACTCAGGTCAAATCCATTTTAATCTACTCTATCACCACCTTTTTCCATTTTCATTGGGAAAAATACATTAGTCTGAGGCCCTACACTAGGTTATATAAGTAGAACTCAGTCGACATGGGGTCTTTTGAGGTTAGCTTGGACATATACCCACCTTACTAACCACCCTAGGCTTCATTGCCTCTCTCTCTACCCTAGGCTTCACTACCTCTCTCTCTCTACCCTAGGCTTCACTGGCTCTCTCTCTACCTTAGGCCTACCCACCTATTCCAACTCTAGGCCTCACTATATATATTCTTGACTCTTGACACTATGACCTATATTTTAAGCCCTAGACCTCTTGAACTACCTCAACTTACCTTTTTCCCTAAAACATACCTTTTTAGATCTTTTTCCTAGTTTCAAGGAGAACTACATTGGCTTGAGGACCTAAACTAGGCTATGTAGGTAGCACTTAGATGATGAGGGGTCTTCTGAGGCTAACTCAGCCATTAGGCTAGTTGACTATTTCCACTGGAGATAAAAAACTCACCCTTTTTCATATTTTTCTAATTTTTTATAGTCATCAATGTTAATGCTTTATCGATCTACATGACGATCGACATCAGTAGGAAATTACCAACCTCAGTGCCATGCCAATTGATGTTAGTGGACCTCACTAACGTCAGTGCTTGGTTCAACCCCAAGGCCAAATAACCCAAACCTAACCTTTCCCATTTCCCCTAAAAACCTACCCACAAAACTCCCTAACTTTTCCTACACCTACCTTAACCTATTTTCTACCCCTCTACTAACATTTTTTACAACCCCACCTGTCATTTAGCTTAAAAATTACAAATACCAAATCAAACTAGTATAGGCTCTTACCTCATCTCTCTATCTCCTCCTAGTTGGCACCACTGGCTCCTATGGTTGTGAACCTCCCATTGGGTTCCATCCTTGAGCTTCCATCTCAAATCACTCTCAAGCTCTATTTATTCTCTCCAATCACAAAGTTGTAAATGAGTTTGGTCAACTAGCAAAACCCCTTTTTTTAGGTTTAGTTAGCCACCAATGTTGACATTCTTAACCTAAGCTACTGACATCGGTGTTTATGCCTACCAACATTAGCAATGTTGCCCCAATTTTACGGATGTTAGAACTTTATATTACCAATATTGACACATCTAATTGATGTCAGCACCATTCCAATTTTATTTTCCAACACAAAACCCCTAACTTTTCAAACCTTACCCATACACTAGGGCAATTGGAGATCACATATATCTCCCCCAACCATGACAAAACAACATTAAAGATCACTTAAATCTTCACCCTTGATGACTTTGCTTGGAGACTAAGAATAATTCCTCACTCATTGACCCTTTTACACCAGGAGTGTGTTACTTGTCCTGACATCTTAGGCTATTATATTATAGTTATCTATTATGCACATGCATGTATTTTATGTGTTGTGGATGGAAACCAAGCCCGTCTTGTCACCTTCAACTCTTTTGTGTTTCTTAGGGGCACTTCCTACCTCAGATACCTGGGACACATTAACCATTATAGCTATAAATTTGATTAAATTGACCTATAACCTATCACTTACAAGTTATGCTTTGGTTAGTTCTATCCAAGTCCTCCTTAACTTTGCCTATTATTGACTGTATTGACTATAGCTCATTGTGGCTTACACAGATGGAGTGATGCTCAGTGACCTAATTACCTTTTTATCAAACCTGTACTTGATTTTAGTTTCTCCTTTGCCGATTCCTATTTTGAAGGGGGATACCTCATCCAATAATTGGAGCATCTAAATTTTATTTTTTGTCTTGCAACATGTTAGTACAAATTATAAGATAAAAAGGGGCAAATGTAAACACCAAAATTATGTCACACACACGTACATAACTCTCTGTGTCAAAACACCTAAACCCATTTTAATAATAACAATTAATCTCCTTAACCCATACTTTCACCCCTCACACATTTAATTAATTTAAAATACTTAATTAAGTTAAGTAAAAACTCATATTACCACCTTACCTATCCACCTCTCCATATGACTAATTCTCCCCTGATGAGTCACCTCAAGACCTGGTCCCCTCATCTTAACTACCCAAGACTTATTCTCACTTCCAAACTAAATTCCTAAATAATTACTTCCTTCTTAACCTCTTATTTTTACCATTTATAATGGATGTCACACTTGGCACACATAACAATATAAATAAGGCCAAAAATAGAAAGGTTTACCTATTCTAGGGCCATCGATGTCGGTCAACCCATGACTGATGTCAGGGGGATCAATAACATTGGCAATATAAGCCAAACTCCAACCTATAGTTTAGGTCAATAAAAATTAAGAAAGTCAATTCTTACTCTCATTTAGGCTCTCAACATTCTATTTTTTGACATCTAGGCTTATAATCACCCTGTGTAAATCAATCACAATCAACAACTGGAGCTCTTGAGGATCAATAACACTCACTTGTTCTCTCTATTCAGGTATTCAAGTTTAGACTCCCTGATAGGGACCATCAACCTGGTACTTATCATTCAGTGACCACCACAGCTAAATACATCACTGATACTATAGGTCATTTAAATATTTATTCTACTATTTCTTTATATCTACTCTACATTGCTTTATACACTTTTGACCGTACCCCCATGAGGGAGTTACAAAGATTCCTTGCTTATTTCCCCTTAACTTGACATACCAAACCAATGACTAGACATAACCAAGTTGTAATCTCCCTCTTATAACTCTCCCAACCTCTCTGACCTGATCCAAACCATTTCCCAAACTTGGGAAAACCTTCTGCAAGCTCTCAAATAATTATTGCCCCTACCAACCTCGGTAGCCTAACTAACATCAACCAACTCATTACCAACCTTAGTAGTATAACTAATATCAATCACACTCCTATCGACATCGATGAATATGAATTCCCTAAACTCTTTAAAACCTACCCAACTAACTTGTAAAACATAAGTAAAGTACCTCACATGCACCCTGTCACTCTCTATTGCATATAGGTTGTTAATAATCATAATTTTATCTCTCTTTCACTCTCTCTTTACCTCTCTTTTAGTTATTTATTATTCTTTTGTCTCTCAAAATTGGACTATCATTTATAGGGAAGTTTTACACTTCCTAAAACAAGCGCAAAGCTCGGAAACCCACTCATTTATCTGCTAACAAACATCTTGTGGTAGTGTTTTCTTATTTGCAGATAGTCCTTCACAACCAAAGAGGAGTGTTCACAATGTCTGGATATGACATTTAAATGAAATATAGGTTCATTCTAATCACTTATCCCCATCCTTCTTTTTTTTTCCTTTTGACTTAAAATAGAAAAAATTTAGTGAAACATGACCCAATATCACTATTCATGATGACATGGTAAGTGACATTGTATGTGACATGACAAGTGACATAAAAATTGACATGGCATTTGACATGGCAATTGACATGCTATATGACATGGCAAGTGACATGACATATGACATGGCATAGAAGTGAGGTGGCTTGATGTGGGACATCATACCCCACCTGGGACCCTTTCCTAAGGTACTTAATGACCTCATTTAAGTATCACAAGGCCCCCCCTTGAAATATGGCAAATTTCCCCTTAAGGGGCCATCATTCAACATGTATTTTCCCTTCACACATGAAAGTAACCTTTAAAATGAGATACCTACCTCTTTAGTGCTTTGGAAAAGACAAAGGGGAACCATTTTTGACTTTTTAACCCAAATAGGAGACTCACCAACCTAAATGGGAATCCCCACCAATCTCATTTTTGACTAATTCATGCACCACATGGAAAATGGTGCCACATTTTGTGTGCCATCTCTTTAAGTTCTTGAATGAAGATAAGTAAGGGTGGTGAAAAGTCTTTGGTCTCATTTAAACCCATGTGCATGATTCCAATTTAAAATTAGATTCATGTGTAAGGTGGGAGACTCACCAACCCAAATGGAAATCCCCACCAACCCCATCTTTGACTCATTCATACACCACATGGAAAATGGCACCGTACTTTTACTATTCCTCTTTTGGCATGATTCTTCACTACAAATTCTATAAATACCCCCCTCTCCTTCACCCAAGAAAAGGTAGAAAATTAGTATTTGGTTATTGAAATCTTGTTGCAGGTCTTTGGAGGAGGTTATCATTTTGGAAGTCATCCACATCGTGGAGGAAAAGATTACGAAGCAAAAAAACTCTGCCAAAATCATCAAGGATCTTCAACAAGCCAATCTCCTCAACAAACATCTTCAAACATTGAGGTAATCTTGTTGTTTAACTATCTTAATTTATTTATTCCTTTCCCTTTATCATTATTATTTCACTTGTTTCCTTCCTTATCCTCTTTTCATTTTATCCTCTTACCCATATCCCTTTGCCCTCTTGATCACCCTTTACCCCTTTGCCTTCTTGGCCCTCCTTATGACCATTTATCCCTCTTGTTTTCTTGAACAAATTTCCCTTCACCATCCCAACCATTTACCAACCTAAACTAAATCATTATTTTGACCTTTATCAAATCAATCCAAACCAAAAACCACAACTTCATTTTAACTGATTTTCAACATTAGCATTATTTAAACTAGTTGCTTTATTTTAGCCATCTAAGTAAAGCATTTAGTTTTCTTAATTAATTTGCTGTTATTTGCTTTTCTTAGTTTCAATTTTCTATCATTTATGCAAATATTTTCATTTTCATTTACCAACTTAAGTGTTTAAAGAAGGTGGATTAACAACCTCCTAGAAAGCTTTCACTTCTAGGATCTACCTTATGCTAGGCAATCCATCCAACTACTTGTCTAACCAATAAGTTTTATGGTAGTGATTTCTAATTGCAGGCAATTCTTCCCTAGCCAAAGAAGAGTTCTCACAAAGTCTAGATTCAAAACATGTGAATTTAACAAGTATTCTTCTACACATCCTTTTAAACTAGTTTCTTCTTTTCACACTTAGGAAAAAGCAAAAAATAGATAGGAACATTTTGGCATGCCCGGTGGGACCCTTGAATTTTCTTGGGTTCATATATGTTTTAAAATTTTTATAATTGAATTAGTAAAATTCATTTAGTTGCATTCTAGGAAAATTAATCTTTCCTTTTTTATTAATAAAAAAATATTAACATAAGTTTTAGTTGCATTTTTGTTTTAGAAAAGTTAAAGTCTATTTTCTTTGCACTTAAAAAAAAAGAAATAAAAAGAGCAATCATCTTAGGATTAGGACTTGCATTTTCATCTTGCATTTAGTGATTTTTTATGCATTTAAAGAAATATGAAATTTTATTTTGGCTTTAAAATAAACCTTGCATCCATTGTTTCCTTGCTTGTTTCTAATTCACCTAGATTAATTAAGAAAAACAAATTTATCGTAATTCACAAATGTTACACAACCAAACCACTTGGACTAAAAAATAAACATAAAAATCACTTGAGAGAAGGCCCAAATAGTATTTTATCACCTACTAGATCACTTACCCTTTCCTAGTTATCTTACTTGGATTTAATCACTGAAGGGATAACCAACTAAGCTCTTTAGTTGAGTATAAAATATAATAATCGGTATATATTAACTAAGCACCCGTACTAGTTATGGGATTGTGAAGTGAGTGGAACAAGCCATAAACACCAAGCCACATACTCGATCCAATACAAACTTATTTTTGAGTGCTTAAACATAACCCAAAACCAAATGTAGACTATCTTGTTTAGGACCTATTCAAGCCAATTTCTTCTTCATGCTTTTCTAAGGCATAACCCAAAAGAGATAAAAAATAATCCTAAGATTTAATGGACTCATATTGAATGCATTGTTTGCCTTGAGTCTTTTTTTATTTCTCTTTGTTTGAGGTGTGAGAATGTATCATCCTTTTCTTACCTTTTCATATGGTTATCACTCACCAACAAAAAAAGGACCTCGAGGAACAAAAATCACCACCAAACCAACCATCACCAACTTCCACCTCTTCATCCATGGAACACACTTCTGAATCCGTAGACTCCCCTTACTCTCTGGGAAGTCTTGCTAGGGTAGTCCTAGGAGATGCAAATTTTACCACTTTCCTAAACAATAACCATGTAGCCTTACAACACTGCCTAAGAACCACATCTTACCAAATATTAATTTTGACCCCATCTGTAAACCCGTCTTATAGAATGCCTCTCCATCTCATGAGGAATACCTACACTACAATGGGAACTACTCAACCTATAGTTGCCCAAACATTATCATCAACCAATAACTCCCCTATAACTAACCCACCAACCCAAACTACCACTACCCTTATACCTCTTACTAATCACTCCCTCTCAATAGGAGTGTCTACCTCTAACTCTACCCATATTCCTTTAATTACCTCCAATCCATCAAACACTACTCCACTTCCAAGCCTTGAGGTGTCCATACCTTCCATCTTACCACTAATCAACACAAGGGTCACCACCCTTCCATCAGCCACTAACCGAACCACCACTCTGACCCAACACATAACCTTTAGTTATCTTCATAACCCATAGGGGCATATGCCCACTACCTAATAGCCCACATCTACCCAATAATTAACATACACATACCAATATATATCTTCCACCTAACCCCTAAAGACCACATACCAATACATGGAGTCATCTCAACCATCTATTAGTTATTCACACATCGCCCAATCTCAAAAAAATATACCATTTAACTATGAATCCCAAAAACCTCAAGCAGAGTTCATGAAGTTGATCATAGATAAGATGACTACCCTTGAGTCATCTATCTCTGTATCTCATAATCACTTATCCTATGATCAAATTTGCAATGTGCATATTCACCCTTCGGTCCCCATTAGACCTTACCCAACCCAATGGGAACTTCCAAAATTTATCAAGTTTAACAATAAGGAAGACCGTTAATAATATTTAAGAGTGTTTAAACATTCATACTACTTGATTTCCCATGATGATGCTCTTCTCCTCCATACCTTTCTTATGTCATTATCCAGACCAACATTGGATTGGTATAGTGCCATATCCAAATATTCCATCCTCTCTTTCACCCAATTAGCCCAAAAATTCTTGTATCACTTTTTGATCAATATATCTAAGAAATTTTCTATTAACAACCTCTACTCCATTCAAAAATTTGAAGATGAATCTATTGCTAATTTCGTGGCTTGTTGGAGGATCCTAGTCAACCACCTTTCCTTACCTCAACTTGAGCTTACAGAGCTCTTCACCTAGGCATGTACAAAATATATTTCATCCACATTGGATGTCCAAAACTTTTGGACCTTTGATGAAGCTTTTATCATGGCTTGTAAACTAGAAAATAGAGCCATTGATGAAGGAAGGTTAAATTTGAAAAGCAAGAACCCAAATTAAAAACCCAATGATCCCTTTTATTCCAAACCAAACAACCAAACCAATAACAACACTAAAAATAAAGCAACTGGTAATGCCATTATCCTCAAAGCTGCACCACCGCCATCTACCAACCAACAAAACCCAAGAAACCAAACCTCTGACTCCTTTAATTATTCAAAATGAAACCAAAGTAACCAAAATTGGAATAATCATAATCAATTAAATCTAATTGGGGAGACTTATCATTCTATTTTGGAAAAGTTACTAAAAGTCAATATCATCCAACTTCCACCAATTAAACCACCCCAATAGTTTGATGTTTCTCGACCCATACTAGGTTGGTATAATGAAAATGACCATTGCACCTTTCATGGAGTTATAAGACATGACATAAATAGGTGAAACACCTTCAAATACCTTATCCAATCCATCATTGACAAGGGGGATCTCATGTTATATAATCCCAATGCAGCACTGAACCAGACCCTTGACATATTCTACAATCCTTTCCCTAATCATGCTCCTTCTACCCCTTATCATGATAATAAAATAGACCCATCTCATAAGGCACATAATATTAATGTGGTTACTAAAAGACCCATTGTTGGAGAAAACATTACCTCAACCACCTCTTTTCCCATCTCCCTAATGGAAGGGAAGAAACTGCCTTCTATTCCTTTGGACACCCAAATAAAGGAAGCCACCGTACCCACACCTCCATTAGAGGATACCACACCTACCTCCCCTATTATAAAAACATTCACTCCCTCTTTCGAAGCTATCTAACAAGAGAAGATAACTCCATCCACCAAACCTCTAATTTCAAAACTTTCTATTAGAGGTCAAGATAAAGGTAAGGGAACCAAACTAGAACTTCTAACCCCTTATTTGACAGACTAGCCTAGCCCTTCTAAACTAATTAAAACCTCCATCTAACTTACCAAAAATTATTCTAAATTAATTGACCCTCAAAAACCTAAACCCATGAAGATAACTAAAGTGACCAAATACCCTACAAAACCAACAACTAAAATAACCAATGAAGTAAAACCACCAAAAGGCCCAAAACCCCAAATTTTACTTCTCTCAACCTTTCCCTCCATTTTGGGTTCTCATCCCTCTACCTTGAACATGAAGTCCATCATTTTTACCAAAAACCCACCACATTTATTAGTCACACCTCTATACTTTCTTTCTAAGACACCTTTCCTCACTACATCAACAATTCCTAAGTTACCAACCTTGCCCTCCTCTGCCTCCAGCTCATCAAACATCTTGCCTAAACCAAAACTATCAACCAAGCATACCACTTTACCCAAGACACATACCACTAAACCTATGTTTACACAACCTTCTACTTTAACACCCAAAACAAAAACTGCTAAACCTCTACCACCTTTAGCCAAATCTTACTTAACTATTCTCCAATGGTTATTACAAAATTCTTCCTTGAGCTTAAAACCCATCAAAACCTTTGACCCTTCACATACCAAACCCTCTTAGTTCAATGATAAATTTATATGTGCATACCATAGGGCACCAACACATGAAACAAAAGACTACAAAGCTCTCCAAACACTTATTCATAGCTTGTAAAAAGATGATGATCTATTATCAAACCTCCTTCATCCCCATTTCCAATCTACCCACCAACTCAACCCATCTAATCTTCAATCTCACTCAAAAGTAAAGAGGAGGAACCAAAGCAACCACCCAATCTAGAAAACCCCCTTATCCACACTATTCACATGGTTACATGATCTCAGACCCAATAGAAGGATAAAGGGAAGGCTAAGGCATCCATTCTTTAGACATACCCCTCCTCAAACTCCAAAGCAAACAATACCCAACCATATATATCTTTGAACAAACCCAAGGTGTCTATCTTAAGTTCCTCCCCATCTAACCCTCCATACCCTAACCCATATGCAATATCCATTTGGAAAGCTATCCTTAATCAACTTCACCAAACTCTAACAAAAATCAGCTTATATGAGTTAGTCTCTACCTTTCCCCATCACCACCAAACACTCATAGAAGCCTTGCAATCCATCGAGGTCCAACCCAATGACCCTCAACCTCTCACCACCTTTGTTGGGGCCCTTTAAACTTCCAACCTTGTCACCTTCAAAGATTTAAAAATACCTTTTATTCATCTAGAGGATCCTGATCCCCCCTCTTCATTATGGCATACATTAATCAAACCCACATCAAAAGGGTGATGATTGATGGAGGAGCCAACATCAATATTATCTCCTCCCACACCTATGACCAACTACACTTACCCATGAACATCATGTCTAAAAGCATAGTGGTCTTTCATTATTTTAATGATACCATGGCTACTACCATGGGCACATTTGTCCTCCATATCTATGTAGGGCTTCGTACCATTCTTGAACTTTTTTATGTTGTGGAAGGAGAATTCCAATAAAATGTTTTACTCAGGTGCCCTTGAATTCATGCCATGAGTTGTGTCCCTTCCACCTTACATCGATGTGTCAAATTTGAGCATGAAGGGAAAGTTGTGGCTATTTAGGCTAACCCTAGTCCTTTCACATCTTGAAATATAACATAATGGCATAATTGCATCCTCTTTCCTCCTTCATCCACCTCATAACCATCTGCTAATGACACAACCCCACCAAAAAAAAATTATGACACTTCCATACCAAATGTTGATGAAGCTTCTACTAGCTTGTCTATCCCTTCTTACCAAATTCTTATAGAGAACCTCATGACAAACACATTCTATTATATTTTCCTTAAGGAATATATACTCTTAGCCTTGGATGCCTTCTCTACTTCCCAAGAATATGGGAATCTCAGGCATGACCTTTCTTATGACCATAACATTGGAACCATCATCCCCTTTTAGCTCCCTAACCATCAAATAAATTTAATTTATGGGGGACTTGATCAACCACTTTTAGCCCCTACCACTACTTCATCTATCCAACCATTTACCTTTAACTTTTTTTTATCTTAGCAAACTAGAGTTAGCTAAGTTGTATCTTCATACATGTTCTTGGAAAGGATTTGGCCTTGGTCACTATGAATAAGGGCCTCATGAGTTACCCCATATCAAAACTTTGAAACCTCATGAGTCATTTGGCCTTGGGTATGAACCACCTAAGGAACCCATCAATTCACTCAAACCCATTGCCACCATGGAGGAAAATATCCCATCCTCACCAACCAACCACTTTCCTCGCTTGAAGATCCTAACATCACCCCCCTAACTTTTTTTTTTCTAGTCAATACCATTATTTTGGGCCCTCTCATCTACCAAAAGGGTGGCCAAACCAAATTCCTTCCACTTATACACCCTAAAATGGTAGAGAATGATTATCCTACCATCAACACTATCTAACATCAAGATGATGATTCCATTCTTACCTACCTTGGTGTGAGGGATTCTTATATCCATAAATCCCTTCCTCCTAAGGCCTTGACCATGTCAAATGAATCCACCATGGATATCAACTTAGGCACCCTATACAACCCCTGTATTGTATAATTGGGCCAATCACTAAATGCCAAGGAACTTATGGACTTCTCCTCTTTCCTCTAAGATTGTAGCATAGCATTCACTTGGTCTTACAGTGGTATACTTGAGATTAACCCAACCTTTGATACCCATAACATAGTCACTCATCATGATGCAAAGCTTGTTAAATATAAATTTAATTGCATGCAACCTCACATAGCCCTTCTCATCAAAGAAGAGCTTTAACATCTCCTCTCTGTAAACTTCATTCAACCCATTGAATACCCCCAATGGGTCTTGAATATTGTAACTATCACCAAAGTCATTGGGGGTCTCTACATTTATGTGGAATTTCATGACCTTAACCTCACCTACCCCAAGGATGACTTTTCTCTACCTAGCATTGACTAGTTTATTGATCTCACAATTGGCTATGAGATGTTATCTCTCATGGATGGGTTTTTAAGTTATAATTAGATCTTGATTTCTCTTGAATATTAGCATAAAATGACCTTTAGCACCCCTTGGGGGACCTTTTGATATAGAGTCATGCCTTTTATGTTACAGAACACTAGTGCAACCTACACTTGTGCCATGAATGATATCTTCCATGATATCATCCATAAGATTATAAAAGACTATGTGGATGACCTTCTCGGGAATTCCAAACTCTGAACATATCACTTAACTATTCTTACAATCATATTTTAATGCTTCATCCATTATCATATTTGCCTTAATCCCAAGAAATGCATTTTTGGGATCCTTATAGGAAAGTTTCTTGGCTTTATCATCTCTCTTTATGGAATCAAAGTAGACCCTGCTAAAGTCAGAGCAATTTTAGAAATGCCTCCTCCAACTAACCTTAAGCAACTCCGTAGCCTACAGGGAAAAATTTAATCCATTCATCATTTCATTTCCCAACTTTTAGACTAATGCCAACCTTTCCATCACCTTTTGAATAAGGATGTATCTTTCAAATGAAATAGTGATTATCAAAAGGCCTTTGATTCTATTAAATAGTACCTTTTGTCACCACCTATCCTCACCCCTCCTATTGATGACCACCCCTTTCACCTATATATCTCTACCACTGACCATTCCCTAGGGGCAATGTTGGCTCACCGAGATGAACAACATAAAGAGTAAGTCATATACTACATTAGCTGCATGTTTGTAGAATATGAGACTCAGTATACACATGTCAAAAAACTCTACTTAGCATTGACCTTCATGGCCACCAAACTCTACCACTACCTTCTTAACCATAAAACCTATGTCATCACTAATACCAATCTGCTTAAGTACATTCGCTCTAAACCATACCAAAATCAATGTATGGCTACATGGATCATGATCCTAGTTAAATTCAAACTTGAATTTCTCTAATAAAATTCAATTAAAGGGTAGGTCATTGCTGACCAATTGGTTGAAGTTCCTTTATCAAACAACCAACCACCTCCTCTTGCCTTTTCAAATGAAGCTATCATAACTCTTTTTCAAGAGGATGACATAACCTACCAAATGACCATGTTCTTTGATGGCTCAAAGTGTCAACAAGGAGTGGGTGCTAGATTTATCCTCATTTCTCTCGATGGTAAACCCCTTCCTCTCTCCTTTAAACTTGACTTTGAATGTACCAATAATATGGCTAAGTATGAAGCCCTAATGATAGGTCTCCAAACTACTCTAGCCTTGGGAATTAAGACAATCCATGTCTTTGATGATTTCTAACTCATGGTCAACTAGGTCAATAGATCCTATTAATTTAAGAATAATGTCTTGAAAAAATATAAAATTTTAGTTGACAACTCTTAACATCATTCAAAGATTACTTGGTCTAATTTGTTCCTTGATATACCAATAAATTCATAGATATGATGGCTTACCTTGCTTCTTAGATCCCTTCTTAGCCTTCCAATTCCAAAATCCTTATCACCATTGATCAATTTACCACTCCCTCTTATAACAAATCTAATCTCCTTACCATTTATAGTGTAGAGGAATCCTCACTCAACATTTGGTATGACCAAACTCTTAACTACCTTAACCTAGGCATCATTCCTCCCAACCTCTCTAAGAACACCCAAAGAGCCTTTATTTAGAGTACCTCTCATCACACCATCCTAAGGGGAATCCTTTACAAATGTGGTTTCGATGGTCTCCTTCTTCATTGCCTATGCAGCCATAAAGCTTCCCATGCCATCAGGGAAACACATGATGGGATCTATGGGGGACACTTTAGTATCTTAGTGATTTCTAATCCTTTGCCATGGCTACTATTAGCCCACCCTCAACCAAGACTATTGTGATTATGTAAAAAAGTGTGTAAAATATCAACAACATGCTAATTTACACCACATACCAGCCAATAGCCTCCATGTATCTAAGGACTTCTAGCCTTTCTCTCAATGGGGGCTCGATCTCATTAGGGAAATTAAACCCCATTATTCATAATGACATAGATCCATCATTATAGCCATCAAATATTTCACCAAGTGGGTAAAATCTATCCCTCTTATCTCAACCAAAGTAGAGAAGATTATCGACTTTATCAACCATCATCTCATTTACCACTTCAGTGTTCCTCATAAGATCATCATCGATAATGGTAAATCTTACAAAAATAAGTAGGTCTAAGGGATATGTGATACATTTAGTATTAAGTTAATATTTTCCTCACCTTACCATCCATAAGTAAATGGATAGGTAGAAGCTTCTAACAAAATCCTTAATAAAATGCTCACCAAAATTGTTAGTGCTTTAGGTCAGGGTTAGCACTTGCACATCCCATTTGATTTATAGGCCTATCATACTAGCATTCAAACCTCTATGGGTGATACCCCTTTCTCTTTAGTCTTTATAATAGAGGTAGTTTTGCCTCTTGAAGTCTAAATCCCCTCTCTTTGCATATATTTGTAAAAGCTTATTTCTGAGGAAGACTTTCATCAGCACCATTTAGCTCAACTTGAGATACTTGATGAGCATTGTTTAGCAGCCCTCACCCACCTCCGTATCTATCAATAACATATCAAACATAGTTATAACAAGCACCTTAAACAATGGGAATTCAATATCATAGACCTCATCCTAAAGGAAAACCAACATGTGACCAACATGGAAAATAGTAAATGAGGCAAGTTTGCTTTCAATTAGCTTGGACCCTACATCATTACCCATAAGTATTAATCAAGAGCTTATCATTTTTACTCTCTTGAAGGTAAACCAAAACTTGAGCCCCTCAACACTTTGTATCTACATCCATTTTTTTGTTAAAAAAAGATAAAGCTTACTCCTTTTGTCTAACGTAAGCTTATCCCTTGATTATGAATTTTTAACCTTCATCCATATTTATCCTCTCCTTTTAAGGACAATTGATTACAACATAGAACCATGTAATTAACCATCACAATCATAGCCTAATCCTAAATGTGGGTACTATAGCTCTACCCATTACATGGTTCTCATGGACACTTTTTATTTCTAACAAGATGGAATCCCATGGTCATTGTCTCTCAAAACCACACCCTTTCACATATCATTGACCTTCTTGTGATAAAGTTTTTCCCTCATAAAGGTAAACCTATGAACCTAATTAGACTTTTCCATGTCTAAACACATTGCATTCAAACATAATTTGGTTACCAAAATACTACTTAGGTTAATATCTTAAGCATTACAGACTATTCCTTCGAAGGATAACTACCCAAAAACAAAATAAAAAATGCCAAATGTAAGATAGACTACTCCCTTGAAAGATAACTATCAAGAACATTAAACAAAGCCAATAAGCATAGGCCACTCCCTTGAAGGATTGATAAGTTAACTTTGTAAAAAATAGAGCAATTTATTGGAAGCTTTCCACATTGATCAGCTTCTTATATACAATAATAAAGCAAAAGACCCACTATCACAACAAATTCTAAAGCTGTAATTGGCTCTCAAACAACATAATACATTGGAAGCCATAATCAATTTTCACATATAGACTTACCAAATTGATCAATCTACATTTAGCATATGACATGGGCTTGTCTGTTACTATTCTTAGGTCACCTATAGAAGAGACAAACTAATTCACATGAGGTTATCATACATATCATCCATTACCCTTCAAACCACCCATCACCCATCTTCCCTTTAAAATATCTTTAAATCAAGGGATTTAGAGCTTACTTGACACCCTATGATCAAGAAACTTTTTTTTATCAACTAATGACCATTCATGTGCAACATTTAAAGGGCTTATATTCATTAAGCCAATCCCACCTGAGGTCCATTTTTGGTCCTTGTCAAAAAAAAAGCATCATGTCCTATTCTTATCATACTATGCTTGCTTGATGTTTTCATCATGACTTTTACCATTTAGTGTTACAAAAACAATAATCATTCTTTTTACATTAAGCAAGAATACAACAACCATAACCATATGACTCATAATCATAATGATAAAATTCATAACTATCCACATAACCTTAAGGATGATAACATTTGATTAGTGACATCTAACACATTTTGTACATGTTTACAGTAAATTATGCAATATTTTATTTAGGGTGTGAGGAGTCACACAACACAGACAGTCATCAGATTACACATACATTGCCTAAAGTACATGCATACATTATTTTCCTACCTAAGCATCAAACCAATTATCTGGTGACTCTAGATTTGTGTTCAACCATCCTTCTACTTGGTTTATCCTTGAACTAACATTTGTAGAATTCCTTGTCTTAGCAATTACTAAAGGGCACACTCTGTTCTCCTCTCCCATATTCATCCCCATAGGATGAGAATCAT
Source organism: Torreya grandis (assembly GCA_037957365.1). Classification (NCBI taxonomy): domain Eukaryota; kingdom Viridiplantae; phylum Streptophyta; class Pinopsida; order Cupressales; family Taxaceae; genus Torreya; species Torreya grandis. Next base: position 965,326 of record JARHVA010000865.1, read on the forward strand.
AATTCGCTCTGGGTCTTTCACCCTGATCACCTATCATAGCCATTAAATATCTCTGCTTTGGTTGTTTGGCTCATATAGGTACCATTGATTGTTGCCTCAGCACACATCCCCTTTGATAGTGCAAGTTCCATTTATAGATAGGCTGACGATCATGTTATCCAACCTTGTATCTTATGTAGTGAAATTATCACCTTCTTCCCTAATACAGAGGTAAGAGTTCAAGCTCAAACTCTAGATATGGGTGCCTTTCCTCTTGTTATTAATCTAATAGTACTTCCATAATCACCATTACATGTTACATTATCTGATAGATCCACACATTCACCATATTGATTATTTTAGGTCATAAGGGTTGTTAATTATCTCTACCATTATTTCCATTGTTAGCCATCTTCAACCTTGTGTAGTTCTCTACACTCTTTATGACCTGTAAAACCAAATAATTCAATGATAGACATTCATCCTTATCATGATTATTTAAATAGAATACTTGACCATTCTTCCTCAACGACATGATTCTCCATTCCATCGACTGGGAAGGTCATGTTGGGAAATAACGGGAGCACACAATTGATTACCAAGCAACTTAACATGCAGAAATTAACCAAAATCACAAGTAACTAGAATTCAAAAACAACACAAAATATGAGAGACAATACACAACTTGTATTAAAACTCTTCCAAAAGGAAATACAATAAAGAAGATTGCCACAGTTCTTCTTCCTTACACACCTCTAGGGCTCCCACACCTCTAGGGCATAAACAATAAATCTTCCCTCAAAGCTCTCTCTCTTACGGTCCCAACACACAACTCAAACATAGAGTTGGTGTTCACCTCCAACCAGTTAGTATCCACTACTGCCAGTACACTAGTGCTCCACACACTCCACAAGTGCTCCACACACTCTAAGTACTCAATGTACTTCAAGTAGATCTCCCCTGAATTGCAACACCCTACAACCCAAATGATCTTACTTATGGAAGGAACTTTCTTGCCTTCCTCTTTGCTCTCCAATGAGTACACATCGTACTCCAAGTAGATCCCACCTGATCCTGCTCCCTGTTGTGTTGCTATCCTCCCTGATCTTGCACACCTATAAATCAATCTAGTTCTGCACACCTGCAAACCTAGATCATGCACACACATACACCTGCAGATCAATGATCTTACTTACCATGTAGATCTCCTAACGCAGCCATGCACACCTACTGACCAAGATCCTACACCCCTAAAGAACCCTTCTAATTCTCCAAAACCATCACCCACACTTGGCACTGCTATGGAACTAAGAGGAACACCCTTGCTCACTTCACACACAGAAGGAGCTAACTTTGCTCAACTCAAACTAGAATACCTTACAATACAACCCATGAGTCTATTATATAGATCTCATGCAAACAATAATTAGACACCTAATTACAATAATTAGATCTATATCTTCAAGTCTAAAATTGGCTCTTGACATGCAAACACTTGGTTCGTTAACTAACTATCTGTAAAATTGGCAGTTTAAATCGCACAGGTGACCGATGTCGGTCCTTGTCTGCTTGGAGGTGATCGACGCCAACCGATCCATGACCAACGTCGGTTTCTATTCCTAGCTAATCATGTCAATGTCAATTGGCCTGACTGACACCGGTGTCTGTGACACTTCAACAACCTCTTTGTAACCTCCTCCTCTATTTGCATTAGTGAAGCTTTTAGCTCCACAACCTAACAATCTCCCACTTGGAGATAAACAACTACACTGTACCTATACCTATACCCCATCTAATCTATTTCTTGGCTTGTATCCCTCTTCAAGATTAATCCTGAAGACCACCCACCACACAACCTGTGGTGCACCTCCTGTCATCCAAGTAACCTACCACATCCAAACCTATAAACCCATGTAATGAAGTCCTGACCCTATATAACATGAATCCCTACTGCTGGTCCCTCTCAAATCCCTGAGAACCCACTTCCCCAAATTGGCTCCTAACTCTCTGACAGCTCCCACTGCTTGGAAAAACTCAGGTCTATGCCAGACCTCATGTGATTTCGGACACTGAACTATCTAGCCCTTGGTGTGATCCAGTTTTGCATCTTGCGTATTGAACCTCACTAACACCTAATTCACATCAGCTCCCACTAGAGACAAAATCAATCTGTGATCTTCCATGTCTCTCATGCCAAGAATTTCACTACTTCAAATTCCTCATGACATGCCACTGAACTAACCTTACCCTTAGCTCAGCAAAACCCTGTATGTACAAACCTGCTAGCTAGCATACCATCCACATACAACAATAGGATAATGTCATGACTCATCATCCACCTGGTAAGATAAACACAATGGTTACACTGACATTGACTAAAGCCCTACTTTGTCATCCACCTGTCAAAACTTGTACCACTATCCTACAACTTCCTCAAGACCATATGACCTAGCCTTTCATCTCACGTGTCCATTCTCTCTATTCTTTAACTAAGGAATCCATTCATCTTGCAGTGCTTTCATATCGGCTGGCAACCCTACCAAATCTCCCATTTGGTTCTGCATCATATTCCTGCCATGCTCCCACTGTTTCTTGGATCCTTCTTGCTATGTAGTTAGCAACTAGTATAAAGAAGAGGAACAATGAATTTGAGGCTTACTTACACTTTCAATCCTCCATATGGGTGTTTGAGACTCCTTGACATCTTGCTGTCTGCCTAAAATCTGTTACAGTGACCGACCTCGATCACTACATAGTCTACATTTGATCGACATCGGTTCCATGTGCCTATCTTAACTACCGACTCCACCAATGTTGGTGTCTACTTGTTGTTGACATTGATCCTCTTGACCAACATCAGTCTTATTATCATCGATGTCGGTCTTCCTGACCGACGTCGATCTTACCCTGCCCAACACCACCAGCTCTGATCTGCACATGACCGACATCAGTGCCTATCTGTTCAAAGTTGGTTCCCCCTGACCGACACTGGTACTTGTGTTCACCTATGAGTGATGAATTTTTACCCATGAGCTTTCTTTGAATCAAATCCCTATCCAAATTGCTCTACTCAGAAGTATCCAGCCCCATCCACTGGTCTCTATCCATCATCTCCTTCAAGAACACAAAGGCTTTCCAGTTCTTAAGCCTGTCAAACACATCTGACTTCCTCTTAAGAACATGCATCTCCTTCTTGCTCATGTGACCAAGCCTACAAAGCCATGTCTCTACAACAAAAGAAGAATCAGTAATATAAGCAAGCAGATAAAGAGTACCTACTTTCTTACCACCAACTAATTCAAGTGCATCCGCTGTGAGAGTTCTTGTGCATCTCTCATCACCCAACTTCCATAAAGAAATTAGCCACAACTTCAAGACTAAGAGCTGCATGACCTCCTTCAACACCCATGTGTTGGCTGCCTATAATTTTAGCTTCACTTCCCCTTTGCCAATTCTTTGACAAGGCTCACCAGCTCCTCTCCTTGGGGCTGCATGGAAAGAGGCAATAAAATCTATTAACCAAGATTCAACTTTATCCAAGAAACCTCCCAGAGCATTTTGTGCAACAACACCTACAACATATACATCTTCAATTCCTTCATGCTGATCTGCTACCAACCAACAATCTTTCTTTACTTGCTCTTTCTTTCCATAGGACCGTAATTGACCATTCGTGCTTTTCAATTCCTCCATTCTTAGCTTAATTTCTTCTGCCATTGCTCTACTCCCACTCAATCAGAAACCCCTGAGAGTGACCTGTAACCAAACACAAAACCTGCTCCCTACAACCTTAGCTCTGATACCACTTTGTTGGGAAATAATAGAAGCACACAATTGATTACCAAACAACTTAACATGCAGAAATTAACCAAAATCACAAGTAATTAGAATTCAAAAACAACATAAAATATGAGAGACAATACATAACTTGTATTAAAACTCTTCCAGAAGGAAATACAACAAAGAAGATTGCCATAGTTCTTCTTCCTTACACACCTCTAGGGCTCCCACACCTCTAGGGCATAAACAATAAATCTTCCCTCAAAGCTCTCTCTCTTACGGTCCCAACACACAACTCAAACACAGAGTTGGTGTTCACCTCCAACCAGTCAGTATCCACTACTGCCAGCACACTAGTGCTCCACGCACTCCACACACTCCAAGTACTCAATGTACTTCAAGTAGATCTCCCCTAAACTGCAACACCCTACAACCCAAATGATCTTACTTATGGAAGGAACTTCCTTGCCTTCCTCTTTGCTCTCCAATGAGTACACACCATACTCCAAGTAGATCCCACCTGATCCTACTCCCTGTTGTGTTGCTGTCCTCCCTGATCTTGCACACCTATAAATCAATCTGGTTCTGCACACCTGCAAACCTGGATCATGCACACACATACACCTGCAGATCAATGATCTTACTTATCATGAAGATCTCCTAATGTAGCCATGCACACCTGCTAACCAAGATCCTACACCCCTGAAGAACCCTTCTGATTCTCCAAAACTAGCACCCACACTTGGCACTGCTGTGGAACTAGGAGGAACACCCTTGCTCACTTCACACATAGAAGGAGCTAACTTTTCTCAACTCAAACTAGAACACCTTACAATACAACCCATGAGTCTATTATATAGATCTCATGCAAACAATAATTAGACACCTAATTACAATAATTAGATCCACAGCTTCAAGTCTAAAATTGGCTCTTGACATGCAAACACTCGATTCATTAACTAACTATCTGTGAAACTGGCAGTTTGAACTGCAAAGGTGACCGACGTCAGTCCCTATCTACCTAGAGGTGACTGATGCTGGCTGATCCCTGATTGATGTTGGTTGCTCTTCCTATCTAATCTTGCCGACATCGATTGGCCTAATCGATGCTGGTGTCTGTGACACTTCAGCAACCTCTCTACAACCTCCTCCTCTATTTGCATCAGTGAAGCTTTTAGCTCCATAACCTAACAGGTCATATGATGTCATTGATTCCCTTGAATAGTCTTCCCACTTGAAACAGTCATATCTACTTACCTTTTCGTATAGACATGTCACCCTCAATCTGATTGGTCATCTTGATAAAGCCATTATGTAATATCATGATATCTTTTTAATACCCTTATCATCTGATCCACATCTGATGTCTTTCCTTACTTTATCATCTTGTGATCCTTGTAGGTCTGGTTTTCATTTGCATTATTATCACCTTTAGCCTAGTTGATGTAAATTGGCTTTTAACCATGGGCTGCTATAATGATCATGCCTTCACAACTACCACTATTACTAGTGGTAACTCCTAAATGCTTACCACTATAGAAACTCTTCCATCAGAGGTAAGCCACCTTGAATTCATGACAATACATTCACCTTCTTATCCCCTCTACCCTCCTATTACTACCAGCCCATTGACATAGGCTCTGAATGTTAGACCCCAACCATTGGTAGTGCCTACTCAAACATGGTAATATTTTCTTTTGTGTAAGCTAAGAGTTCATTTATGGTAGGGGAACGATCACCTTATCCAACTATATAACTAATATATTAGACCATGTAGCTACCTACTACCAAGACCTCTTCTAAGTAGAACCCCAAGTCATCAGTTCCAAGGAACTGAGACAAAGGACATAGACATGTCCATCATTTGTCTAGCCTACCCATGCAGCTCTTGGGTTAGGCAAGGTCCATCCTCTATCACTCACCATGCTACTAACTTATTTACTTGTAATTTCTACTTAGTCATCAAATAAATTCTTTATAGGTCATCACTTTGCTACTACTCTTAAAACTCAGCTTGTAGTGGTGATGAACCTTAGCCAAATTGACTATACAAAACCTGATAAAAGCCCACTTCTTAAAACTTGACTCGTAGTGGTAGATGCTATCTCCAAGCTTCTACCCTTGCATAATTTTATAAGGTGCAACCTCCTCATAAAGGCACCTCTTCTATGGATTAACTCCATTAAAGGTTATTTGTGGTGATTAGCACTGTGTTCCCTTCTTATTTATCCTACCTTACCCATTCATGTCTCTCATCCTACTAAATGTGGGATCATTATGGTAACTATTCACCAATTTACACCATGCACTTTCATCATCACCTTCACCTTCACCAAAACTACTATTTTACAACACCTTCTCCATCTACCCAAACCAACCCATGTGGTACATCAAATTGGGGTAGCCAATTTGCACACCACTCACCCAACCCTTGTTGAACTACATTGTCCTGATGTCCACAGACTATGTAGGCACTACTTCACTTCTAAAGGTAGCTTGGCCATTAACCACTAATTCCCATCCCCTTTTTATTCTCATTCATTTCCATCACTAATAGAACCCTCTTGCTTAGGGAATCCTACATCAAGGTAGCTTTGAATTCTTAAGTGTCCTTATGTTTTAACACTATCTAATGCTTCCTCTTAGTTTCTCTCCAATTGTTGGGAGAATGACATTGGCTTGAGGTGTTTTTGGACTATGTAGGTAGTGCTCAGTTATTGAGTTCAGCTCAGTCATATCCTTTATTTTATTTTCCCTCCTAAAATATCTTCCTCCACTTCTCTACCTATCCCCTCTCCACCTCCCTCCCTCCAGCTTGTCAATCTCTTTTAACCACTTTTCTAGCTTGTTAATCTCTTTTAACACAAAGGTTGATAGCCTTGCTCATTTTCCCCTCTTATCTCCCATAAATCCACCACCTACTCTACCTCACTAGCCTCCCTATCACCTTTCCTTGTACATACTTTGTATCTCACTCCCTCACCCACTTTTCATGTTTTTGGACCCTCTCTCCACTTATTACCAAACTTAACTTCTTTCATCATCCTCATCATCTCCCCTCACCCTTGGCTATTTATCATACCCTCTTTATCACTCTCTTTTCCTCACAAATTACACATCGTACTGTGCATCTTTCAAGCTTTCTGTTTCTTTTGTTGCTACACTTTTTATTTATGTGTACCACCACTCTCTACCATTTTTCCACTCGTCCCACCATAGCCATTTTCCATTCTTCTTGTTTGATTTTTTTAATCCTTTCATCTTTTTTGTCTTCTTTCTTTCATCCACAAATATTTTCTACTTAGGTATTTATCCTTTTAGAATCCTTCCATAGTTGCCTCTTTTCTTCTTCTTAGTTATTGCCTTTCACCTTTTGCATTCCCCTTTTCCTCTTTCCATCTCGGTACTCACTTGTCTTTTACATCTGTGTGAGTATCCGTGCTTTGTATCTCTACTTCAATTCTTCCTTTTTCTTCTTATCATACCTGATCTTCATCCCTTATTTTCATCTCATGCCCTTTCATTGTGTTCCCCACTTTATTTACCACCTCACCTCTTTTCAGCTTGTCAACCTCTTCTAACAAGTTGATTGATACATACCTTATCTCTTTCACTTCTTATTTACCCATCCTTCACTTCCACTTATTTTTATTAACGCCTTTCCCATTTTACATCCCCTCTAAAACCACCATCTACTTTGCTTGGTTACCTATCATCATCCATACTTACTTGGCCAAGATATCACCTGCTTCTTCACTCTCCTATTATCCTTTTTGTGTCCTCACTTCATTCCTTTTTCCTTTCTTCCATTTATTACCTTATTTTTTATTTTCATCACCAAACTATTTTTTCCTTGGTCTATTATTAGACTTATTTTCAAACCCTTCATGGCCTCCCATATTTTCCATCCTCCCCTTACCCTTTATGATTTTTACACTTCTCTCCCCATCCTTTTTAATTCTCCAATCTATCATTTTTTAGTGCATCCCTCACCCCCCCATCTTCTACCTCTTATTTTTCTTCTCTTTTATCCATTTCATTTCATTTTTTTGTCTCCCTTGATGACATTCCTTATTCTTCCCAATGTTCTTTTTTTCCCCTCTTATATGTCCATCCCTGGATCCTTCCATCCTTCTCCACCTTCATCTTTATCTGTGACCTCATTGTTTTCTCTACCTATCTCTTCATCCCTCTCCTGTTCTACCTTCACCTCATCCCTTATTAGATCTCCCTCATTTTCTCCCATTTAACCTCCAGCCCCTCAGAGTGTGGTTACTTATTGTATTACTTCCTCATGTCCTCCATGCCATTACTTTAATTCAAAAAATCTATATCCTACTCCCTTATTTAATTAATATTATTATTATTCACCTCGCTTCATATTCCATAAACCCCTTAGAGTCTTTCTCTAAATTCCATCAAAACTCAATGCATACTTATTTTGGGGCCCCATTGGCTCAAGGGTTAAGGGTTTGAATCTTTTCCACTTCTCATTTACTCACTCTACTACTTTACTTCCATGAATTATTGAATAATACCCTTCCATATCCTTTTAATGATATTATTGTGGAGTGTGCACAATGTTAGCTTATTTAGATGGTGATGAAAGAACCCATCGGATCATCGAGGCAATTTGAGTAGTACCATATTTTCTAAATATTGGTAAAGCATATTTATCCCTTTTCTTTTCTTTAAAATGGTGGTAAAAATTTCATGCTTGAACCTACTTATCCATGGCTGTAGATTCCTTTTGCATAGTTGATGCTATCATCTAATTACATCTTAGGTAATCTCATCCACCATTTCTACCACACCCATCAGAAAACTATTTGATACCTACATTTTCCACCCTTTGGATCTTCCCTTTCTCTAACATCTTTCATCTGGACCTAACTACATGATATGAAATTAGGGCAACCAAGTTAACCAACACTTCCCACCTCAGAAGAACTACATTAGGTCTAAAGTTTATTTTGGACATTATGTCTATGGAACTATGTAGGTAGCATGAAATTGTCTAGGGCATATGTATTCTACTAAGTTACCTCATTCCAACCAACCAACCAACCCATTTTCCCATGCCCACCTTGATGTTGGCCCCTTTTGACCCAACATATTACATAGTTTGTGATGACCTCACCTTGGTCCTTTGGACTATATAGACAAATTTTACCATGCTAAACATTTGAATTTGAACCACCTCATGTAAAACCATACCATTTGTGTTGTTCTTCAGGAGCACTTTCTACCCTTGATACCTATGAAAAACACTGACCCTATCTAGGAGCCTTGATAAGACTAACCCGATCAGCTATGACCAATGCTAGGGACCGATTACCTTATCATTTATCCTAGGACCCAACCTTATTATTAACAAAATTGGTAGCTTTAGTCTTTGCTTAATCTTGACTATCTCACTTAGTCATATTTTGTACACCCATTGGCATTTTACAAGCCTAGCTACCTTGTGGCACCACCTAATGCCTCCCCACCAACTACTTATTAAACCTGTACCTGATTTGGCCTTTCCTCATTAACTCTTAATTTGAGGGAGAACACTTCTTCCAATGCTCAAGGCACCTTGACCTTCAAACAAGTGATTCATTTTTGTTTTGTATCTTGTTAATTCAAAGCTACATAACAAAAAAGGGTAAAATGTAGACACTAGAAAACTGCACACTTATAGTTTTCAATGACTAAATACCTCACGACCCCCTAAATACCCCCTAAAAATTCTTAATTCTTAACCAAACACTCTTAACCTAACCAAATCACTATTCTCATTTTCATATAGTACTACTAAAAATTACTATTTAAAAGTACTATTCACTATCACTATTCATTATGGGACCCACTATCACTATTTATGATGACATGGCATGTGACATGGAAAGTGACAAGGTAAGTAACATAGCATGTGACATGGCAAGTGAAATAGCAAGTGACATGGCATAAGACATGGCTTATAAGTGAGGTGGCTTGATGTGGGACATCATACCCCACTTTGGACCCTTTTCCAAGTGCTTAATGACCTCATTTAAGAATCAAAAGCCCCCCTTCCCCCTGCCCCCCCTTAAAATATGGTGAATTTACCTTTAAAGGGCCATAATTCAACATGTTTTTTTCCTTCACACATGAAATTATCCTTCAAAATGAGATACCTACCTCTTTAGTGCTTTGGGAAAGATAAAGGGCAAATTTTTGACTTTTAACCCAAATGGGAATCCCCACCAACCTCATTTTTGACTAATTCATGCACCACATGGAAAATGGCACCACATTTTGTGTGCCATCCCTTTAAGTTTTTGAGTGAAGGCAAGTAAGGGTGGTATAAAGTCTTTGGTCTCATTTAAACCCATGTGCATGATTCCCATTCAAAATTAGATTCATGTGTAAGGTGGGAGACTCACCAACCCAAATGAGAATCCCTACTAACCCTATATTTTACTCATTCATGTAACACATGGAAAATGACACCATATTTATACTATTCCTCTTTTGGCATGATTCTTCACAATAAATGCTATAAATACGCCCCCTCTCCTTCACCCAAGAAAAGTTGGAAAGTTACTCTTTGGTTATTAACATATTGTTTTAGGTCTTTGGAGGAGTTTATAATTTTTTAATTCATATACATCTTGGAGGAAAATAGCACAAAATAATGAAACTCTACCAGATCATCAAGGATCTTCAGCAAGCCAATCTTCATCAACAAACATCTTCAAGTATTGAGGTAATCTTGTTGTTTAGCTATCTTAATTTATTTATTTATTTACCTTTGGCCTTATTATTTCAATTTTTTCATTCCTTATACTCTTGTAATTTTATCTTCTTATCCATATCCCTTTTCCTTCTTGATCACCCTTTACCCCTTTGCCTTCTTGGCCTCATTTTGACCATTTGCCCCTTTGCCTTCTTGGCCCTCCTTTTGACCATTTATCCCTCTTATTTTCTTGAACAAATTTCCCTTCACCATACCAATAATTTCCAAACCCCAACCAAATCATTCCTTTTACCTTTATCAAATCAATCCAAACCAAAAACAACAACTTTGTTTTAACTGATTTTCAGCATCATTATTATTTAAAGTAGTTGCTTTATTTTAGCCATCTAAGCAAATCATTTAGTTTTATTAATTAATTTACTATTATTTATTGTTATTAGTTTCAGTTTTCTATCATTTTATGAAAATATTTACATTTTTATTTTCCAACCTAAGTGTTTAAATATGGTGGATTGACAGCCTCCTAGAAATCTTTCACTTTTAGGATCTAGCTCACTCTAGGCAATCCATCCAACTACTTGTCTAACCAATAACTTTTGTGGTAGTGATTTGTAATTGCAGGTCATTCTTCCCTAACCAAAGAAGAGTTATCAAAAATTCTAGATTAAAAATTCATGCATGAAATAGGTATTCTTCTACATAACCTTTTTAGCTTATTTCTTCTTTTCACACTTAGGAAAAAGCAAAAATATGATAAAAACACTCTCACAGTCCTGACTGTAGTAGCCTATTATGCAAATGGATCAAATTAAGGGATGTTGGGATGGAGTCTTAAATAAATTTAGAGAAATCAATTTGAGTCATAAATACCTATGGATAAACATGGAATATGGAGTAAATAGGGTCCAACAAGGATCAAACCTCCATATCAATCCTAAAGAGATAAGCTCATTTAGGCACTTACAGGGCTTTTTAGGCAGACTAAGCAAGTAAGCTAGCCACTATTGGAAGAAGAAAACTAGGTGTGGGAGATATTTAAATATCAAGGAGAATAATAAAGGACATGAATAAATATTGAGTATGGTAAAATAAGAGACCAAATCCTTCAACTCACCATGAAAATATTCAATCAAAAGGTCCAATTAGGCTTGAAAGAGCTGAGTAGTCATACATAGGCTTATGTGTGGAAACCTGATGGAAATTACCAAGTCAAAATAGTTGAGGATATAAAGGTACATCAAGATTATTATAAGGGTGTGATTGTGTTGCCAATGCCAAGATAATCCACACATACACCATGAAGATCTTCAAGTAATGAAAAGCTAACTTATAAGTCTTTAGACCTGTAGGTCTTCATTCTCAAGTGTATGAGATGAGATTATAGAGAATGGAAAAAATAAAAATAAATAATGTATTATAGGATGAGGTATGGATAAATTATCAAATATCATAGCACTTGAGGTCTTAAAGGGATGATTAATAATAATGGTCAAGATAAACCCTTAAAACCCTGCACACACACTTAGTGAACCTAATACACATAGATATGACAGTCAATTTTGGATGATAATAAGGTTAAAAATGTATAGGAAAAGGTTAAATTCCATTTTATCATGATTAAATACTCATGGGGCCTCAAAATACCAAGCATGATCAATTGGTATACAGGTATACCTACTCAGTCAAGATTTAGGACTGCCACCTGCAAGCAGGGCTTGAGTAAGAGAGTGACAATGTGAGATACCATGATGGAAGGTGAGGTGTTAATATGGAAGGAAGTTTATTTATTTTTCCTATAAATATAATATTTATTCCCATTTTAAAATTTTTATCCTCTAGTAAAGAGAGGGCCTAATGGCCTAATTAGGCCTAAAAATCATAGGTATAAGCTTATTCATAAAAACTGAAGGACATTTGATTATTTGAAAGTTGTTTAAGGGTGGAAACATATAAAGGGGAAGAAATAAAATCATAAAAATGTTTAATAGGCGATGAAAATATTAGGATGAGGAAAGAAGGCACTAAACTAAGCCTTTAGGGTTGCACATGCCTAACTATCTTAAACCCTAAGCAAGGGGATGAAAGGTATGCTGAGAGTAGGGTTTAAGGAAGTCCTGTTGAAAAGTTTTATCAAAATGTGAGAAGATGAAACAAAATTTTCCAACCACATAAAAATTTTAAGGATGAAAAAAAACACCTATTATCAAGTCTTTAACATTAGCTATTGAACACTCAAACTAGGCATGACAGTAATGGCAATTAAGGTAGACCTATATGAGAGATGAAAAAGATGGTGATATGGACCTATGAGGGAAAGTGAAAGGGTTATAAATATACATTATAAGTGAGATATGGTGACATTTAGGTCACCAATTCATCTATAGGTGACTCAAGGTCTTGGAACTTAGTCTAAGCCTACAAGGCCTAAAACCAACCTTAAAGCCTCAAGATCCATCTTCATTTTGATGATAAAATATAAACCATATGCTAGAAATAATATCATAAATAGGTATATAATGATGTTATACGTAATAATATTTTTTTTATATAGAGGAAGGTAATGAATAATCAAATTTAGTCTTAACACCCCTCTCAAGCTCCACTACCCTAAACTGCCATGTCGAGCTACTAACTCAAGCATTCATATCTTATATGGTAGAAGGATTCAGACCTAGTGATATTAGGGGGAATTTTGGACACTTATTCACTAAATATACATGGAGGAAAGAGTGGGATTTAGGATCCCAACTCCATGAATAATCCTTAAGATTGAAAACTACACATATTGCATAGTAAGGAGCTCAAAGGCCACCAAATTTCACTTGGTAGCCATCACAAAATATAAATGGGACCAAGATAAATTTAGGATTTTTAGAGGGGTATATGGTCTCAACATCCATGCCCATAAGTTTTGGGTTTGAGGCTTGTACTTTATGAACCATCATTAATATGGTAGGCCAGTAAAAGCCTAAATAAATCATAATAGAGACCCAATTGAAGAAAAAAATGAAATATTTACACTCAAATTCCTTATATTGGCTTGGGAAACACATTTAACTCATGATTAACTTTTAAGGATATCCCATCCATGGCATTAGTATGTATGGACTGTTATACAAACCCCCTAAAACTCTATTTTTGCAAGGTTTTATGATGTTTTTAGGTTGAAGAACTTGATGAAGAGTTTAAAATCATGGAATAGGGTATTTTGAGGAATATTTAAACTTATTAAATAATAGAACACTCACAATAATTCTTAAAAATACTCATTTATATTTATACCAAATGGACAGTCCAGAAAAGCTAGTAAAAGGTGACCTAGTCACCTAGATGGGATAAGGATGTAGGTATACACTATTGGGATGGCATAGGTATTAGTGTGAAGAATTTTATCAGACATATTAAATACCTTTTCAACTATTCTCAAATTAATATTTAGGCTCCATGGCCAACCAAGAAATAAACACTAAGTCACTAGGTCGAGTTGCCAAAGAGGCCTACTTAGGCAACTAAAGAAGATGGTTTTGGGCATAGAGGGGATGATAGGTGAGTAAATGTAGGTCATAAAATTCATGTAATATCATAATGAAGGAAATAAATCACACTTATCATGGCCATTATAAGGATGGGATGGTTTCCAAGCCTAACAACATGCACAAAGAGAAGGTGGGTTGTTAAATGCTTCATAGAGACCTATTTACACCACATTTTTACTTTGTAAATGCCAAGGAAGGTAGTTATTACCAAATTTGGTGTACACATTCTCTTAAAAGTTTTAACCAAATTTGAATCAACCTCTACCACTCCATCTCTATGCCAAAAGACTCATTGATGATCTCTCACTAGCCAAAATAATGCATGAGAGACTTGAAGGAGCTTTAATTGATCTTCTTGTAGATTGTAACTATTTATTGAGTAAAGAGGGTCATTAATGATCTATATATGATAATTTAATGCTATACTTCCTTCTCTCACCTTCTTATGGTTTTGTAAATTTAGGTTTTTAGGCCATCGTATCTATCCCTATATTAGGTATGAAGAGTTTTTGCCCAAATTTGTACTTTGTCACCTCTTGAGCTAATAAAAGGACTATTTTTAATTCTTCATGTTAGTCTCTTGTGTGTTATATTATTGTTTTAAATGCATAAGTGGTATATTTCCCCGCTTTATAGGTTTTTACCTCACTTAGATGCTGGTAGATGTTCTATGCAGGTCACATAGCATGCAAAAGTGTTGGTGATTGATCTTGGAGTGGAATCTGACTAGTAAGTGTCTTGAATCAGACCTTCCTTTCATGGCCATCATGTTATATCTACCTAAAATAGCCTCTATTTGAAACATTAATGCTTAAAATTCCTAGAAGATAATGATTCAATTACTTACATGGTTCATTAGTGTTGTTTAAAGTCAAACAATGTGGATAAACTATATTGGTGTATTACATCCAGTTTGCATTTCTCCACCCCTTTTCACCCCAATAAGTTAAAAGTCTTAAGAATTGAGCTTATGGTGCACCAGGGGAATTATATCCATAAAATAGAGGTTTAGACTAGCCATAGGTCACCCATAGCCTTGGGCTAATCCCATCTTACCCCAAACTTAGAGGTAGGCCTAAAAAGCCTCCTCATAGGGTGCATTTTAGAGTGTTAACAGGTATAAGAGATAGGTTTACCAAAATGGTAAGAGATATGCTAATAAAATGTTGAGAACATGGGACAAAGGATGGCTGAGCTAACATTAGAAAACTAAGCACTACCTACATAGTCTAATTAGACCTCAATCCATTATATTTCAACCCAAAATTGAACATATAAAATGATAGGTATGATTAGGGATAAGAACTTGAACAATTTTAGCTAGAATGGTTAAGCTCAAAAAATAATAAGAGCATGAAATTAAATTGAAAAATGGTAAGATCATGGAATTAACTTACAAAATGGTAAGAGTATGAAAAATGAACTTGTAAATTACAAGAGAGTGTAAATTTGGTCCCAATTTTTAGAAATATTGTATTTATAAGGAGATGAAAATCACCAATAAAATATGCTGAGATGTGCCACCTAAATACTAGCAACTAAAAACATAAGCTGAGCAACAAGGTGATAACTAATAAATTATGACATATTAAAGATGGGTACTTTGTGGAAAAAAAACACCACTATTTAGGATTTTTTGCACTTTTGAATGTTAGTATTTTTGGGATATATGCATTTTTTAGGGATTTTAGAATACATGAAGTTTTTAGGGATTTTTGAATATGTAAAATTTTTACAAATTTTGGGGATATGATATGAATAAGGTACTTTGACTAGAGAATGTATAGGAAATGACAAATCCAAAAACACCTATTAAAGGGAAACGTAATCATGGCTATGATTTATCAGTATGGATAAGAGAAATGAACAAGTGGAGTGTTTAGACATGAATAATTCTATATATATCATTGAAATATAATAGATAATAGGGTACAACTTCTTCCTTGCAATAATGAACTTGGATGTGAATGGGTTGTATGGTGGAATGTAAATAGGAAATTTATAGGGAATTCAAGTTAACAATGCCAGCATTACAAGTTGGTAGCTTATAAATTTCCATAATTAGAAAATTCTTTTGTAAAAGAGAGTAACACAAAAACCATATTGTACTTTTGATCTTCACTTGATACTTAAGACTAGTTTGATCCATTTGATGAACTATATTTATAATCTAATCTAGGTGGAATAGGATAAAAGGTATGGAAGAGTGTCAAAATTCCCCTAATCATGGGCAAACAAGAGTGGATAAAAAAATTGGAATGGAGATGATCCCAAATAGGAACATTTAGAGATTAGAGTGTGATAGTTTTTAAGCATGAAAGTGCTTAAAATTCATAATGATCATGGGTTCATTGATTTCATCACCTTGTTCAGTAGCTAGTCAATATGCACCAAACCCATATTTAGCTATAACGACAAAGGGACCTAACCAATTTGCTTATACTTCTCTTTATTTTCCCATTCAACATTAATATTATTTTGATTCTCTTTGAGTATAAGATCACCAAGCTCAGACTCTCAGGAAATGATTCTCTTTTTATAACCTCAGTGTAGCTGATTCTGATAAGACTTTAAGTGATTAATGGTAACTATCCATTTTTCATCTAGAAGATCTATCTCTACTAATCTACCCACTCTATAGTCTTCTTCATCCATAATATCTTATAAGGAAATTCACAAAGAAGGTAACTCAATCTCTATAAACTTGTAAATTTTAAATATTCCACTATAATGCAAGATAAAGTCTAGCAAAAAAAGCTTCATATTCAATAATGTTATTTATGCATGAGAAAATAATGAAAAAATACCTGGGAATGAGATTGCCGTGTGACATGATAAAAATTATTCATGAACTTGATCCATGCAATGTGAAAGAGACATCAACATAGAGATTCCATTCCTTTTGTTTTATTAGGATCATAATAGATTCATCTAGAATGTGTAATATCATTGGATTGAAATCTAGAAGTAGAGCTTTGGCCAATTGATTAGCTAACACTTGTTATTTAATAACTTTCTAATGTGTATACTCTATGTCAAAATCACTAAGCAACATTAACCAATTATCCATGAGACAAATTAAAGATGCTTTACCAATAGATATTTCAAAGGGTCTATTTTAACAATCAACATTGTTTTATTATTCAAAATGTAATGTCTTAGATTTTAAGTAGCAAAAACTAATGAAATATAATATTTTTCCATTTGGGTATATTTTTGATCTTAAAAAACTAATGTTATACTTAGGTAATAGACAACTCTTTAATTCTTATGATCATCATGCTGAGTTAAGAGTGTCTCCAAGGCACTGTCAATTATAGAAATGTATAATAAGAAAGGATTTTTCAACATGGGAGGAATAAGTACAGGAGAATTAAAAAAAAATTTCTTGATATTTTCAAAGGCTTCTTGACATTCTTCATTCCATTGAAAAGTAGTCCCTTTTTTTAGAATATGGGTAAAAGGGTCACACCGATTAACTAGCTGAGAAATGAAGTGTTGAATGGATTAGATTTTCCCTTGTTGACTATGAATCTACTTCAAGTTAGTAAGAGGTGGCATTTTAGTAATAATTCAGACTTCGGATAGATAAATTTCAATGCCTCTAGGAGACACAATGAAGCCTAACAATTTGCTAATTGTAACCCTAAAGACACATTTATTAGGGTTCAAATGTATATTGTATTTGTATAGCCTTTTAAATATTTTTTGTAATACTATTGGGTGTTCTACACAAGTCTTTGATTTGCCTAAAATGTCATTGGCATAATCTTACAAAATGTCATGCATAAGATTGTGAAAGATGATAATCATTACACTTTGATTAGTGGTGCTAGCATTCTTAAAGCCAAATAGCATGAATTGGTAATAGAACATGCCCCATGAAGTAGTAAATGCCATTTTATGTTGATCTTCAGGAGTAATTTTGATTTGGTTATAGATAAAAAAATCATCCATAAGAGATAGTATTTAGTAACCTACTATTGATTCTACAATCATGTCTATATTCGGCAATGGGAAATCATCTTTTGGATAAGCCTTATTTAGGTCATGAAAATAAGTATAGATGTAAGTACCTACTAGATTATTATTGACTGGTACAACATTGTAAATCCAATCTACATATGGAATAAGCTTGATAAAACATACTACCAATAACGTTTCTAGTCTGAATTTGACTAAGAGAGCAATCTGTGGATGCATCTTTCTTAACTTTTGCTTGATCGACTCTGCATTTGGATGCAAGACCAAGTGATGTATAACTATGTTATATCTAGACCTAGAATATTTAAATAATCTCAAGCAAATATGTCACTAAATTCCATGAGAAGGGTAATGAGTAATTCATGTTCCTTTGTAGTGAGGGATGCACTAAGCTTTATTATGTTTGGATCATTTAAAGTACCAATGTTAACCTCTATTGTGTCTTAAAAAATAAGTGTGGAACAATCATCAAAAATAGGAGGAAAAGAAGGTAGTTGATCATTAGATTCAAAATGTGAACTTGTAGACACTTGATATTCCTATGAAGGAGAGTGAAATTTCCCATCCAATGGTGCCTAAAATAGGTTTTCACTAAAGGACACATCTTTATCTTAAAATTTTCCCTTATCCAAAAGTGCCTCAGAAAGGTTTTTGCTTATGAATCTCAATGTTTCATTTTTATGTTGACTAAATGAGTTTATTTATTCCCCAAAGTAGGCCACAACATCCAAAGTATACATGAATACTTATGATCACCTATAGGGATGCCCTCTCTTAATCCCATGAATTCGATAATAGATTCTTCATTTTCAAATGTATCAAGAATGAGATCCTAGTTTTGTTGGTCTTAGTAAATAAGGTCAGGATAATGGAACACAAGGGGAATGGTAGGAATGATAGAATTAGTGAGAACATAATGGTTATTGAATATGTTAGTATTGGAAATCTCATCATAAATACTTAAAAAGGACTCTATGTCACTATTGGGAACATCATCTTTTACCACCCTAGTTAGATATTTTGGGCAATAGGTGGGTACAACCTTAAGCTTATATCTAAGACCTTATTTATTAGAATGTTGACATGTAGAATAGGATATATTCTACCTTTTTCTTTTCCCTGAATCCTTTGCCTTTGGAAGTATTATGGGCCATGATTTTATTGGGAACAAGGCATTCTTTACATTAAAAACAAGGAGCTAGATCCTAATTGTATAACCATGACTCATCTTCTAGATTTAAATCTTATTGAATAAAACACTTTGTTGGAACAAATGGGAGAGGTTCCATAAGAGAAGATGTTATACCTTTATTTCACTACTCCATCTTATGCCAACCATAAGACTTAGGTGATTTAGGTAATTTGGCATTATGAAATGCATCATAGATCTTATATGTACCAAAACATTTCATGAATATCAGAATGAGATTAATTTAATGAGGGGAAGAATGATTTGGAGGAAGAATCAAATAAGAGTATCAAAATCTAGATAATGGACTTAGGTGGATCAAACATGACTTACTTGTCCTTTTTGATAGGCTAAGAAATACTAAAATAATAAATATACTGACACCCTCTACTTCTAAATGTTTGAAATATTGATAGGGTTGCAAATATCTAGGAATAGTCACCTCCATTTTGGTCTATAGAAACTTAATACATTGATGAAGCGTGGAAGGCACTGCACACATCTCATGAATCTGTGAATGACCAAGAAGAAGATTGTATGGAAAATCAAGATCAATGACATGAAAAAGGGTGCTATAAATAATAAATCTATCATGAATAGGCAAGGAAATAGCTCCTACTAATTATTTCTCTATATTATCATACCTCTTGATGGTAATGGTATTGTTCTTTAAATCTACTGAAGTATATCCCAATCATATAACTAGCTTTAGTGGAATAATGTTAAAACTTGATCCATTATCTATCAAAATTATCTTGATCTTGAGATGGGTAATCATAACCTTAATGTATAATTAATTAGTAGGAGAAGCCCCTAGGGATGGTGTATTAGTTTAAAAAATTTCAATTGTGTACCAGGAGATAAATACCCCACTAATGCTTGAAATTTGTCTTGTACAATATTGTTAGGCACTTGAGACTAGCTCAAAAGTTCATATAGGACATCCTTGCACAACTAATATTTAAACAAAAAATCCAAAATGTAAATATGTGATGTGTCTTATTTAATTGATCCACAAGATCATATTTCTTTTTGATAGGAGGTACATACTTGGATTTAGACTGATTTTGAATAAGAGAACTAGAAGGTGGATTTCGACTAGTTTTTTGAATGGTAATCTTTGAGCATCGAATTATAATATCAAAAGCTTGAATGAGATAGAAATTCCAAAATGTGAGGTTGAATAGATAATTTTTGGAATAATTAATTAAGGATGAGAATTATGGGATAGATTAAATCGTAGGATAGATGGACCTAATCCTAAAACAGAGGGATTTACTTGCTAATAGTTATTAGAAGGGGATTGGGGATTTATGGTAATGGTTACAACATGATGTTTCATGACATGACCCATTATATTATAATCATAGGGAGTGGTATGGTAGTCAACATTATTGGCATGAGACCCCTGATTTTGACTATGAATATTAGTCACCCTTTCCTCATTTTGATCATTATTGTGCTATGGGAATTAATTTTTGTATATTCCCATGTCATGACCAGCGCTAGTAGATGATACATTTTTCAACACTATTTCTCCTATATCAAGCAAATATTATATAATATGCCAAAGTTATACATTCCTATGAATGACATACCCTTTAATTCTATGATATTAATAATACTCTTCATCCCTATACCAATCTAGTTTAGGTTGAGATTCATCAAAAGGCTTAGTGTTAACTATCTAATTAGTTTTGCATCCACAATTTTTTAGAACACAATCTTAATACCCCACCATTTTGAAAAATGGATGTTGATTAAACTACACTCTTAGAGGAGGCTAATTTTGTAATGTAGGTAGTTGTTGCTGAGATGCCTTCTATATGGGTGGTTCTTAGACTATTTTAACATGTCATGCCTCTATAACACGATTACCAACTATAATTTTATTATGGTTAAAATGTTTTGGCTCATTTACCACATTTGTTAGATTTGACATTGAAGCTTGGTTTTGAGTGTGATGTTGATATTGATTCTAATTAGAATATTGACCTTGTGACTAATTTGAGGAACATAACTTAATCAATCCTTTATCTATCAATGCTATCTATATTTAAACCCATTTTATAGTAACATCATCAAAGTTATCTGGACATTATAATTTGAAATTGAACACAAGATCATAATTCATATTTTTTATGAAGATATTCATCAACTCAATGTCTGACAGTGTATGCAGACATCTACTAGCTAATGCCTACCATTTTTAAAGATAGGTTGAAACATTTCACCTCCCTTTTGCTTGATAGCACATAAATCAATTATAGTTAACTCATGCTCCATATTATATGAAAAATGTTTGATAAACTTCTCAGATAGGTCATCAAAAGTTGGAAGATAATTCTTTGGAAGATGTGTGAACTACTCTAATGCAGGTCCAACCAAACTTCATGAGAAAAAAATGAAGTATGATGTTGCTATCATAACTAACCTATTGGTAAGCAAAAAATAACAATCTTAGATGCTCTCTTAGATCTCTTTTTCATTTATATTTATCAAACTTTAGAATATCAATGTGAGATGATAAAGGTACATGGAAAATACTAGAATCAAATAGATATGAACATATATGATCCATCTTATACTTTTAATTTTGATTACCAACTTGTAATCTTGATATATTATTTTTGATTACTTGTAATTACTAAGCAAGGAGAGTATTTTGGGAAGTGGATGGAATATTATAAGACTGAGAATGGTATTGTGGATTAGTAGGATTTGAATCAATATTTTGTCTTAGCCAATTGGAATTGTTTATTCTATATCTCGGATTGAATTGAGTGGGAGGGAATTGGTATGGATTATGATTATAAGATGGAATGATAATACATCATTATGTTGGAGGAAGAAGCATTTTATATTGTTGTAAGAACTATTGTTGATTAGTTGGAACCTATTATTATGTATTAGATAAGACTTTATGACTATTCAAGGGACAAATTTAGACACATTAGAATGGGGAAGTTAAGAACTTGATAGAATAATTTGTGGTTTAATGGGAACTTATTGAGGACAACTCAAATTTTGTAATGGTTATGAATGAATTTGATTAGATGACTTCATAAGAATGGGCTTGTGGGTACTTCATGGGGATTGGGAAATGTTTGAAGTTCTTACATAATAGGTTGTGAAGACTCTACAAGTACCTTGTGTTTATGATCTGTGGACATTTCAAAATGAGTAAGTTTATATACTATGGGTTCCTTTTATTGGTGTTTAATTAGGGGATCAACAACTAGATTGATTATCAATACACAAAGGACATTAATTAATTTCTTGGCTTGTTGGAATCTGGTGACAATAATGGGTGATATTTAGGGTAAAAAATCAAATAATTCCTTCCCTTTTCTCAATGTTTCTAAATTTATTGACGGTTGAACCTCTTTGGGACTATGAAAATAATAATGTGTATCATTAGTCCACTCCATAATTATGACATGGTTGGGTATAGATTGTGCTATTTCTACCCTACATATATTCTCTATAGGTAAATTTGTTAGGAATAAAAACACTTAAATCTAGATCTAATATTACCATAAACCAGATCTAAAGCTATGCAAAAAAATACATCACATAAGCATTCCTTAATTCACCATTAATATGAAAGCATAAATGAGAGTAAGATAATAATAACATAGATAACACAGATCTAATGTGTTTCACTCAATGTGGGATACATCCACCAATGAAAGTTATCAAATAAATTAGTAATCTAAAACAAGATTATAATGAACTCTCATAGAGAGAAAAATCTCCTAGAGAAAGTGCTGCATAAAAAGCCACACTTTCACCTGCACCTACACAATGCTATATCTCACAAGTTGCTAAACCACACCTTGTAATGAACACTTGCACTTTTTAAAACACCTATACTTTGAATCTGATCCTCAAAGCCACACCTTGCAAATAAACCATCAGCATTCAAAGGCCTCACCACACTTTGTATTTATAGTAAAATGAAGAAAATACACAAAAGGAGGAGCAAATGTGCAATGCATATCCAAGATAAGCATTATCCAACATGTGACAACCCTCCTCCATCTCATCAAGCTTATCTAAAATCTCTCCAAAGGAGGAATTTACCATATTCATCTCTCTACCTTCTAAGGGCACATTTTCCCAAAAATATGTGATCACAACCAACTCCACTCAATAAGGAAGAAGTTCCCTTTTCCAAAAATTAAATAGCTTCCTCAAAATAAGGAAGTCAACATGGGAAAATACATCTAACAATTAACTCCATGAAATATGAAATACATAAAAATTAGAAATACAAGGAATATTCCACTAACATGTGGAGAACATGAAAATTATGCCCCCCACATCCTTGGAGCTGTTTAGGCCCCCAAAATTTATTCTTATGGTCATGTGATAGCCCCAAAGGGCTCCACACTCAACAAAATCATGAGGGACTTTGGTTCCCATCTATAGTACATGAAACATATTATTTTCTCTATCAACATATAATTAGTGCACAAAATGGGGTTGACCTACATCATAAATAAGTGGCTTTTCTTCATATTATAATTGATGAACTTCCAAACCCTCTTGATCCCAAAGATAATCATCCTCAAATAATTGTTTCTCATATTGGTGTTGCACAAAGGGATTAGTTTGATTTTAAATCCAATCATACTCATGAGTAGTATTATAGGCCATATCACTTTGAGTGTAATGAGGCATATTAGAATCAATCATTGGAATAAACTTGGATAAGAAATGAAAAGACTTGAATATATTTGACATTGAGTAAGCTTACAAATTAGAAAGGTGGTCTGAATTTATGTGGATAACACAATGGTATGATTTCACACAAGAATTAAGGTATGTAGTGTACATGTTTGACCAAAATGGGACATTAAAGACATATATTTGATCAAGACATAGATAGAGTAATGATATAATTTCACATAAGAAAAAGGTATGAAACATGTGAATTTTGAACAAAGATAGAATAGAGAAAATTTAAATAAAGACACAAACATAGTAACCACTTTTAGTGTAAGTATAATATGATAATTTTTGACCAAATAAGGACTCAAATAATCTCACCTTATGTTATAAATTGACATAGATTTAGGGGAAAATCACTCATCCTTTTGATATTCTTACTTTTGAGAAGATAAAATTTAATTTTTTTAAAAAGTAGTTAATTATTTCAGGTTATTGGTAGGATTTTTACAACCCCTTCTCTCAAAAGGTTGTATGTAGAAGGCAATCTTTGAGAACTGTTAGCCTTTGCATCCTTGCATCAATGATAATTCTATGGCAAATAGGTTTCTAGTCTAAATTTTCATTTGGAAAAATAAAATGGTCTCGATATACCTTATAGTACATGGGCACTTTAGAACTATCTAAAATTTAGATGTAATACAATATAAATTCTTATGAAAAGGTCTTGTCCTTTTTTCAACCACTTCATTCATCAATTACTTAGTGAAGTGTGATTTCTAAATCATGCAAGCTCTGAGGATGCTTCAACTTATCAGGATAATTGCTCAACTATTATCCAATCAAAAGACACACCTAATTTATATACCCCACTAGATAAGTAGGGTTAGTATGATGATGGGAGAAGAAACCCTAGGTTAATGCACCCCTAAAAAACTTACAAGGAGGTGATGAAATGTCTCTTCTTAAACCAAAAATTAAAAGAAAGGTATTATTGTTTTGATTCATATAACTCCCACTAAGGGTGAGTGAAGAGCATAATGGGCAAATCTTCAAGATTTAAAACAAATAGAATATTTGTGTTTTTGAGTCACCCAAAGTGGAAAGCATACATATGAAATATCCTCACAACACACTTAAAGAATAAGAAGAAACAAAAAAAACTTGAATGAAATGAAAATGCTTTGAAAAATAATCAAGTGTTCATTTTAGAACCCAAAATAAAATGTGAATTGAAAACATGATTTATTTTAATAAATCACCCACTTTTGGAACCTATAGGTAAACAAAGCGAGTAATTTTTCTTAGGGGTATTTGACAAGTGAAGGAGGTTGATTTCAGCTATTTTATAACTCTCACATTTTCACATAGATAATTTTTCCAATATGTAGGACCTTTTCGCTATTTTTAGAAACCTACATAGAAAAAAAATAATAGATAAAAAACTAGACAGATGATTTCACTGATTAACGAATAATTTATTTAAAGTTATGACAAATTCATTAAACACAAAGACCATTTTGACGAAATTAAAAAAAATAGGTGATGAGCAAAAATCTGAATGTAACCATTTCATTGATATTTAGGATAATTTATTTGAATATATAACAATCTTGCTAAAATATAGCAAACAAAATTTGTCTACAGAGAATAAATTCATTGATAATTCAAGCAATTTTGCTAAAATGTTAAGATGAGTTTACTGATGTGAAAAATATTTTCATTGATGTCAAAAAACTTGTAGACACAGAACATATCAAAGAATAACATCGATGATTTCATCACTTAAAAACATGATTCACTAAAAATTAGAGAATCAGAGATAGTTTTTCCATTTTCAAGAACAAATTCGCTGAAACACAGAGACACATAGAATACAAAACTTTGAACACAAAAGAGCCAAAATATCAAGATTCTCTATAACACAAGATTAATATAGAGATTCAAATGAAAGGTGTGGATTGTGTGGTCTCATTGGGCATGCCATATGTGTCGATAGAATACAAATTCTCTATATTTTCATAAAGTTGTTAAGAACACAAAACAAAGTGATATAAAATACAAAAATACACACCTAAGACCTCGTGAGCTCAACAAATATAAAAGACTAAAATGTTTAAATATTCAAAAAAACATAATGTAAACCTCATTGTAACTTGTATTTATTGGAATGTGGCTCAAATTTAGCTTTAGATGGTCTTTATCAAATGCCAAATTATAGCTAGACACATCCATTAAAGCTATGAACCATGTTGATTTGATCAAAAGAATTGAACATTGATGCATAAAGAGACTTGATTATTTGAAAACACTTCATTGTCTAAATTGATCATGTTTAATTACATGCAATAAAGTATATTTATACAAAATCTAGATCAAGGAGGACCCTTCATCTTGAAATCAAGATGAATGGTTGCTAAAGGGTTCTTAAGAATGTACATAGACCAAACACATAGATCAATGATGTGAGCCCTTCATCTCAATCAAGAAGAAGGGTGGATTATGACCTTTGTAAATATCAAAGATGGATGAATATAAGCCCTTTGTCTTGTTTCTAAGATGAAGGGTGGAGGATGATTCTTGTAAATATCAAAGATGAATGAATTTGGGCCCTTCATCTTGTTTCTAAGATGAACAGTGGAACATCCTCTCCAAGAAAGCACATGGATCTAAAAGGTGGGCCCTTCATCTTGTTTCCAAGATGAGGGGTGGAGAATAGTCCCCCTTTATTACCAATTATTTGCATAATTGGTGTGCTCTCAAGGGTATATTATTAATATCTCAAGATTCCTTTTTGCATGAAGATATCCTTTGTAGGGGGACAAGAGGAAAATTAGTAATTGGAAGATTAATTAACTAAATAGAAAAATACCTATTTAATTAATAAAATGTGAGGTACTAATTATTATATTGAAATTGAGAAGGAGAATATGATTAAACAAAGAAGGAAAAATTATCAAATCGATTAGAGAAGAAGGAATTAAATAGATCAAATTGATAATTGAATAAAGAAATTGATAATTGAATAGAGAAATATAATTGAATATAGAAATTGACAATTGAATAGAGAAATTGATTAAAGAATGATAATTGATCAAATAAATTGAACAAAGATTATGTAAAATTATAGGAAGTCATTCCATTATGTAATTTGACATGGAAGTGATAAAATTGGAGTGTCTACAATCTTCATTTATAGGCTCTTCTTGGGGTATAAGATGCATCAACATCATCTCTAGGGGTGACCTTCTAGTCCTCTTCTTCTTTTCTCTCTTTTTGGGGGGAGTTTTTTCCCTACGATTTTTCTTCATTTCTCCACTTTATGAGAGTTGCATTGTACTTGGGTACCTCATTAGGCCATATTGTTAGGAAATATTTTTTACACACCTAAATTATGCTTAAGGGGGGTGTTAGTGTAAGAATTAAATTTCCTCGTATTTGTTTATTATGGATTATTCCTATACATGTATTTAGACTTCTTAGGTGTAATATTGAGGTCATGTAAGTATAATAATGAGGTATTTAAGGTGAAAATGTGAAAATTATAGTCAAATTTATAGGTGAGGATACCTTTGACATTTACTCACCAATATTGATATATTATACATGGTACACACAATCCATTTGGAAATTATTTGGCATTCACATTACTAAATGTATTAGCTTTAAGCCTCTTTTATACCTATAAATGTACGTCCTCTCTAAGCTATGTTTGATTAATTCTCAATATAATATTATCATAATTCTTCTCTGACTTAATTTCATTATCAATAATATTGTTTTGATTCTTTTTGCTTCAGTATTCACATGTCATGCATTTGATTCTCTCTATTTAGATCTTGGATGATTCCCTCAAGTTTAAATCCCTAGTTAAGTATATGGGGAGCCTTCGAGGCTTCCCAAAACCTAATTGGGGATAAAACCCTAACTACCAAAGGACTAACTAAAACCTAAGATATGAACCTACCTCAACCTAATTGATAAATAAATTTTGATTTACACAAAGTGCCTAATGACCTATCCTGATGACCTAATTTATATTTAAGCCCTAATTAGTACTACACTCCCCACAGCTAACCTAATAAAAACCTAGTTAGAACTATTATTCTATATAACATTGAATCGATGCACCATAGAACCCTGATGACCTAGTTAAGATTTAAATATTGACTAGAAATAGACACTAACCATATAGCTTTCCCCTAACCTAATCATGATTATATTCTTGATTAACACTAGACTTGCCCAAACCCTTTTTTGATAGACTTAATTAGAACCAAAAAATTGATTACCACTGTGCTTAAAATGAAAGGAATGGTCAAACTGACTAGGTCTAAGTCCTTAATAATTTTCAAAATAATGAAAAATGGATTAAGAAAAGATTGATTAGAACTAGGTAAGGATAAAATGATGAAGCATGCCTAAATGGATAAAATTACAAGTTTTAACTTGGCAAAATGATATTTAGCAAGTATAATACAGGGGTCAAGGAGTCATTTCAAGAAGAAAGTCAAAACATGAAACTCAATCGATTGGGATTGAATAAAATGAAAGTTATGGAGGCTAGGCTGAAATGACATGGAAACCAAAATGACCCACTAGGGAAAAATGAGAGACCTGAGCAAGCCAAATAAACCCTATTATAGAGACCCAACAAGTGGGATAAGTGTCTCAAAACTGATTTTTTGCCCAAAGAGTAAAACATGAAACTTATCCATACAAATGAGACAAATAGAATGGGATATATCTTGGAAGTTTAATAGGCATGGAAACCAAAATTACCCCCCAAATAAACTATAAGGAGATGAGAGAGTAGGTAGGTATAGTCATATAAAATGTTCAAATTGGTAGTTTGAGTGTGGCTTGCAACACCCCATCCATAGGTACTTTTTACATGCTCTTGTGACCCTTATTGACACCTTTTTGCTCATTAATAGTCATATAAAACCTTATAAACCTTGATTATACCTTAGCCAAAAAATATTCCCTATGCTTATCCTATTCCCCAAAGTCTCGAGCTTCTAGAATAGGAGCACCTCATTTGGACTATAGCACTAGTCACCAACGTGTCCCATTTTTGGCACTCCTATCCTTTTGTACTTTGAACCCCAATGGTCATTTTCATCTAGTCCTTATTTATAATTAGGTTAGCCTAATGTGAATACATATAACCCATGACCAACTTTTCCCTATAAAAGTCTACTCAAAGCTCATTTACAAGGGAGGTGACTAAACTTACAAAGCAACCAAGACTACAAATAAATAACTAATGAAAAATTCCCTATTCTCTACACACAATCACCTAATACAGTTGAAAACATATTCAAATCCTTATACCAGTCCCTAGCCACCTCAAATACTATCAAATTGGCATTTTACATCTACATCACACTATTTCACAAAGCATGTTAGGTGAGAGAACTACATGTGGCTTGATCCCTTTTCAGCGTATTGGTATGTAGGCAATGTGCCCACACAAGGGGTGTGGATTACATGTTTAGTACATCTTACACACTAACCCCCATTCTCAAGTGACTCAAATATCATTTTATCAAGCATGATTAAGGGTTAGGGTTTGAAGACAAAATCATCTCTATAATGAGTTCTGTCAACAACTAGCACTCAATTTTTCATAGACATGCTCAAACATGCACAATATAACTACCCAAAAAGTTTTAGGTCTTTATGATAAGTTTGGATAATAGCAATAGGAATGGATGATAACATCAAACATCAAAGCATCCACTTTTTAGTGCTCATATCCTTTCATTGAATGAAATCTAGATTAAAGTTTAAGACACCTTCCCAATTTTTCACAACCATTTTCAACCTCTATATCATCCATCTTAGTCTGTTTTCCATCTAAGTTATATTTCTTCATATTTTTTTCTATTTTTAGAAAGGTGAAAGAGACAAATAATAATAAAAATTAGGACTATAATTATTGTTATATTCTATACTGATTTATTAATCCACACCCTTAACTAAAAGGAATAAAACCCCATTATTCCCCAAAAAGTCAAAAATCATTTGGTGAACCTAACTTCAATTTTCACAAAAAACCTAGAAACTCTAGGGAAAATTTCTTGTGATTTTAGCAATACTTTTCTAATTTTTCCTACATATATAAATTAGAATTTCACATTTAATTTTTAAAATTCACCAAGTAATTTTAAAAATAATTTATTTTAAACCCTAGTAGAATATGATTGGTCCCTATGATTTTAATTATCGCTTTACATGTTAGTAAGCTTTGTATCCTTTTTATGCATACTCTAGTTCACTATTTTTCAAATCTTATATATTTGATCTTCTCTTTCATTTTTCAGGTTATTTTCCTTATGCCACATAAGCTCCTTGAATCTCTTCCTTTGAGAGAAAGTGCAAGACTTAGTGGTAACCCTATTGAATTCACCTAGATTCCTCTAACCCATCCATATACCATGGATAAATAACCAACTCAATTTCCTACTATAGATCCTACACATCCAAATTATACTAATTTCCATGAGGATAATTTTGACAATGAGTAGTATGAGAATAAAAATGATGATGTACACACCAATGATAATGCTCCACCACATGGGGGTATTGATCCACTTCTCCCTATTTTTGATAATGATGTTGTCATAAACAAAGATTTGATTCTATAGAGTTTTAGAGAGAGAATTATGGAACAACCTCAAGATCATGCCATTATCTTACAATCTATCATGGAAATTAAAAAGATAAGAAAGTTGAGTCTTCCATTCCTTCAGAATAACAAATTACAAATGACATTATGGAGGAAACTATGTCTCAAAAACCCCATATAGTAGCCCAACCTTCATATGTGGCACCACCAGTTATGGCTACTAAATTTTCACCTCTTGATGTGGTTGCCCTTGTATAAGAGATCAAATCTCTTCAATCCAAGGTGATACATCTTGAGCAAGGTGCCTCTAGACCAACATAGGCTTTGGACTCTTTTGATCTACTTCATACACCATTGGCACACCATATAGCTTCTACACCCTTGCCACTAGTTTTTGTTCAACCCAAGCTCACTCTATATGATGGAAAGTGTGATCTAGAGACACACTTGAGAGATTTTCATGAAACATGCTTGGACTATGTACCAAATGACTAGTTACTAACCAAGCTATTTCCATGGAGTTTATAGGATTATGCTCTACAATGGTTTTATAGTCTATCGAATCAATCAGTCAAAGCATTCAATCCTTTAGCTAATATGTTCCTATCTCACTTCAACATTAACATATGTGACAAGGTTTCTTATACCCAAGTTACATAATAGAAATAAAGTTACAATGAGCATCTCACAGATTATGTTTTTAGATATAAGATTATCTTGGCTAAAATGACTAACCCCATGGATGATCAAGAATTACAAGATCTCTTCAAATAGAGTCTTTTTCTAACTTTGCATGAGTCAATAATATTCATTTTTTTTTCCTTCAATGAGTTATGTCATACACTAAAGGAAAGGAAAGGAAAGTCAAATTACATTTAATGGGAAAACTCAAGTACTTAAACATATCAGACACAATAAATAAGAGTAACAATAAAGTCCCATACAAAGTAAAGGTTAATGATAAAAAAATTAAAAATTAACCTACAATTATTGTAGCTCTAGAGCCCCCTCAGTGAGTGGTTTTATTAGTGCCTCCTCAATGAGCCTTTACCAATCAACTAGTATCTTGAGCTAGAGTCTTACAATAATTATTGGAATGCAATATCATATCTCTCCCTCCTATTCAAGAAGTTGATAAGATAAATCCTCTTTCATGAGGATATGATCAGAATGCATTCTAAAATTTTCACAAGGCACCATACCACATAATGAATAGATGCATCAGTTTGTGACATAAGATATAGGACTTGATAGATGACAACCTTATTGATCTTATCACTCTAGTTAAACCTCAGGAAAAATAAACACATGATAAGGCTCTAAATTTTTTCTCAAATCCTTTCCCACAACATTATAAATAGGAAATAGGAGACACATCAGGTGTTCACCATGCATATCATGCATACCCTCCATCAGCTACATACCAAGCACCTTTAGTTGAGTCACATATTTTAAGAAACATGATTGGTGTGCATAATTCTAGAGTTCTAGCTAGACCTTTGATCTCATTTTAAGAGAAAGAGATAGTTGAGGATGATTCAAATTACTATGCATTCTTTATCAAAGCCTACATTGATCACCATCCCATTCATAGTGTTCTAATAGATAATGGATATAGTGTAAAAATGTACACTATAACGTTAATTTAGCATTTGGGATATTCATAGTAGGGTATCACCTCGATGGACACAATTATGAATGGATTCAATGGACACATATAATGTTCATTAGGTGAGATTATACTTCCTCTAAAGGTTGGTCTAGCACATGTGGCCACACCATTTACTATTATTCCCAGTGTAGGAGTCTTTGACATGTTGCTTGGTCGATCATGGATCCAAAAACTTCATGTAATACCTTATACAGTTCATAGATGTGTGAAATACATTCATGCTAATCAAGTTATAATTGGTGGAGTTTCATATGAGTTACCACTCCCCACTTCAGAGCCATCTTCTACTCTACAATCACCAGTTTCAACATCTCCACCGGTTACAATTCTTCCTCTAATTAAAATTTAGACACAATTGAGGCCTCCCTCGCTAGCACAGAGAGTTCATACACTTCCATGGAGGCCTCTCTTAGAGAAACCATTACATCAGTGATAGTTTCAAGAATCTAGATAGTTTCTATCTATAGTATTCACACCCATGATAGTATCATTGAGGTCTCATGACTTTACACACATAATAAATTTTTAGAGAGCTTCTTCTACTATCAGATGGTTCCCTAAGAGACCCATAATTGCATCTACTTCTCGGAGTTATAGGGGGACCCCACAATCAGTTTCCACTATAGAGATTTTAGAGCACTTACAACATACATGGATTTTAGAGTTATAGTCTTAGCCTTTCCATTATGTTTCACTATCATGAACGATCCCTCTCCTTGATACAAGACACCATGATAGGGAGTATTTTATGAGACTCATAATTTAGTATCATAATTTCTTAGCTTATTTGTATATAGTGTCTTTTTGCTTACTTGTACATAATTTTTTAGCTTACTTTCTTGTATATAGTGTCTTTTTTCTTACTTATACATAGGTTATTTCAAAATACCAAAAAAAATATAACATGTCAAAATATAAAAACATTCAAATAACCTAAAAACACCAAATTTTTTTCAACTATATACATTATCCATGCTTTACATTTTTGCTACCATGCTAGACTTATAGTTTACTATTCTATGCTATTGTTTGTTGATTTATCTACATTACCATATTTGACTTGATCTTCTTTGAGTGTGTGCAATGATACTTAGATACTTGATTACTTTACTCTACCCATTTAGGGGCATCCTACTTCTACATTTGAGACATACATTGACATATCTACCCACGGAGGCATCTTCTACATGACTACACCATCCATGTTATGTCATTCCTACACTACACACTCTAATTTTCATGTTGATGTATATTAATTACTAAGTTACATAGATTATTCTATTTAAACTCACTAGTATATAACGCATGTATTTATTAGCATCTACTTAGTCTTGTACTACATGTTTTACATACTTTCACTTCTTGCTTTGATTAGTTATATGCGATAGTAGTTTTAACATTTACATGCCTTCCTTTCCTGATTTGAGTAACTAGATGTGATTACATTTATGAGTCCCTATTTTTTTACTTGTGTGTGCCTTAGGACATTTACCATTGTCATTTACTTATACTCTTGTATGTGCTTGTGGCCCTCATGCCAATCATGATTATTTGTAATTTTATATGTATGTGGGAATTTGAACATACCTTGTATGCTTATTTTTCCAAATTGAGTGACATGTGCCCATGTCCCTTCTTTTCTTGGATCCTTGGCCTCTTTTGTATGCTACTTTCTTCTTGCCTTATGTGCTTGTTTTCTTGTTCACTTATCAGTTGTTTGCAATATCATGATCCACATCATGCATTATCTTGCCATCTTAGACACCATGATGGACATCATGTTCCATCCCTCCTTGACAACTAATAACTAACCAAATTTCTATTTTTAGTTTAGTATACTTCACATGCTATTACATTTTTACAATTATCTAGGCATACCGCTATTGATCTAATAATCTCTAATATAAACTATGCTATATCTTGAGACATATTTTCAATCATCATTGCTATATCATATATTTCATATCATAACACACTTGTAGGTCTCTTTCTTCTGAGGGAAATCATTATAGGGTCTTCATTCCTATCCTTAAAAGAGGGGGAAATAAACATGGGTTTTGTCATAGAAATCAAAGCTCTCTACTGGTCAAAAATTAGTTTTTAGAACACTCAGAACAAAAATTAGAATTCAAAACATGAAAAATAGAACAAAAAAATAGTGATGAATATAGAACAATCATCATAAATAGTAAAGGAAAAGAGCACCATATTTGGACTACAACACTAGATAGTAAAGTGTCCACTTTTTGACACTCCTGTCCAAATAGCCAAAAACCTATTTTTTTTAAAAATAGATAGAAAGGTAAGTTCAATTATAGTTTTGTCAACTATAGTTCAATTTATATTGGGTAGTTTTAGTATAGTTTTACTTAGATTATCTAGATATAGGGGGAATAATGTGTGTCATGATGTCTCTTAATTTCTATTTTAGATTGAGTAATTAGTACAACTTATAGATTAGAATCCATGTTACACACACCAATGATTGGGGGAAATGTGCATGACACATTTGCCTTCTTTTCTTTATAGTTTAGTGTATTACCTAGGTATTCTTAGTAGTTGTGTGCCTTATTCCATTTGTAATTGGTTGGAAACATTTCAAAGCGGATTTCATATAAGCCTAGTTATCATTTTTGGAGTGGATTTTATACAAGCATAATCTCCACCTTTCAGAGTGGCTAAGATTGGCCTCGTTCTCAGTATACATTCATCTATCCATGCCACATTGTCAGATTATAGAGCATTCATGGGATTCATGAGCCATCTCATACAACACATATTCATACTGGTATTAGTTCATAGTTCACACTTAGTGGGCAATGATGGAGCTAAATAACTAGCTATCCTTTGTATTCTTGAGCCACCTAATTAGAGGGATTGGACACATAGTCAAAACATTTATTAACACATGCATGATGACATAGATTCACTACATAGTGGGTGATGATGGAGCCAAAGGGCCAACCTTTGTATTCTTAAGACACCCTTAGGGAATTGAGCACTCAGTTTTGTTCATGATATTAATCTTGGTATAACACATACCCAACATCACTCAGCATCACTCAACATCACAAAAGGTTTTTTATTAGTTCAAATATTCGGTGAGGTGTATTTATTCTTTTCTCTTCCTCTCTCTTTTACCTAGCCTTTGTATAATAAGAAATAATCTACTCCTTTTTTTATTTTGCATATTTATGCTTCATGTTGTGTTATCTCTATGCACATTCAACATCACACATCTTCATGGGCTTCACCCTTGCAGGTAAGTTTAGGTACACTTTCTATTTTTTCCTTTATCTTAGTATTTTGCTTTGCTGCATCACTAAAATAAAAGGGGGGAAAATGTAGTCATATAAAATGTCCAAATTAGTAGTTTAAGTGCGGTTTGTGGCACCCCATCCATAGCTCATTTTTGCATGATATTGCAACCCTTTAGACACCTTTTTGCTCATTACCAATCATACAAAACCTTCTAAACCCTAATTTCACCTCAGCCAGATAATATTCCCTATACCAATCCTATTCCCCTAGGTCTTGAACTTGTAGGAAAGGAGTGCCCCATTTGGAATATAGCATCGAACACCAAAGTGTCATATTTTTGGTGCTCTTGTCCTTTTACATTTTGAGCCCTAATAATAATTTTCATGTAGTCCTTATCCCTAATTAAGTTGGCCTAACATGAATACATCTGACCCATGACCAACTATTCCCTATAAAATCCCACTCAAAGCTCATTTACAAGGGAGGTGGGAAAACTTACAAAACAAGTAAGAATATAAACAAATCACTAAGGCAAACTTACCTATTCTTTGTACACAGTCACCAAATATAGCAATAAACTTACTCAAATCATCATACCAGTCCCCAACCACCTCAAATACTATCAAACTAGCATTTTGCATCTAAATCACACTATTGCATAAAGCATGTTAGGTGGGAGAACTAAATATGGCTTGATCCCTCTTCGAAGTATTGATATGTAGGCAATGTGCCCACATAAGAGGTGTGGATTGCACGTTCAATACATCTTACACACTAACTCCCCTCTTCTCAAATGACTCAAATATAATTTTATCAAGAATGATTGAGGGTTAGGGTTTGAAGACAAAATCATATCTATAGCATGTTTAGTCAACAATCATCACTCAATTTTTCATAGACACGTTCACAAAGGCACAATGTAACTACCTAAAGAGTTTTAGGTCTTTGTCCTTAGTTTGGACAATATCAAAAAAAATAGACAAGAACATCAGACACCAAAGAATCCACTTTTTGGCTCTTTTATCCTTTCACCGAATGAAATCTAGATTCAAGTTTATGACACCTTCCCAGTCCTACATAACCATTTTCAACCTTTGTATCATTAATCTCAGTCTATTTTCTAGCTAAGTTATATTTCTTCCTATATATTTCTATTTTTAGAAAGGTGAAAAAGACAAATAGAAATACAAATTAGGACTATAATTATCACTATATTATATACTAATTTATTAATCCATACCCTTAACTAAAATAGGAATAAAACTCCATTATTCCCAAAAAAGTTAAAATCAATAGGCAAGATTGCCAAGTGAGTAGAAGTGTATTTAAACTCTATTTTGGGGCCAAGTGTTATATATGAAAATTTATTGTTCAAAATTGGTCATCATAATGGGGAAAGTTTCAAGATCTCAAAGGGGAAAAAATTGAAATGAAATCCTATAGCAGGCTAAGAGAGCTAGGATAGCTAAGAGAACTAACCTTCAAATGCAAATTGAGAGGTCAAAACTCCACTTTTATGTCAAGTGTAAAATAAAATGTTCACTTGCATAGATGTGGTATTTACAATGGTGATGGATTCAATTCTTGGTCTCATGTAAACTAAGATGGACCACCAAGGAAACTTAAGGTGATGAGACCAATGAGCCATGAGTGAAAATAAGAATAGAGTAAAAGGCAAAAAAATGTTCCTTGATTATTAAAAGAATTAGGGCATGTTGTGAAAGTAATAATAAATGATGACTATGTTTTAAAATGGTCATGAGTATTTTAAAATGATAGAAATTTTCCTATGAACCTAGAATATTTAGTCGATACTACACATGGAACGTAAATAGACTCAATAGGGGAGAAGATGGGAGTGACTAAAAGACCAAAACATACCTTATTGTTAACTAGGTGTGTGAAAATAGATTTAATTTACCACTTTATGGAACCTATAAGGACTATCTATTATGGATCCAATCATCAAGCTAGTGATTCCTACCTTGAGAATGCTTTCCTAGACATTGGTCCATTCATGAACATGCATCCATATACCAGATGGAGTTGCCTCTAATCCCACTCAAGGCCTTGATTTAATTCTAACAAGGTTTTAAATCCCATGGTGGAGTTGCTTGAATCACCTAGAAGTGAGTTTTTTCAGATATTGACTTCTTTTTTCTTTTATTGTCTTGATTCATCTTTTCTATTTCTCTTTTAGTGTCTCAATTCTGGTTTGGGGATAACTAAAACAAGAAAAAGGTAGGTGGTTTAATGCCTTTAGATTTTTACAAGAAAATACCCAAGTAATAAAATTTATTTGAAAGGAATGACAATATTCATATTTACACTAAATTATAGTCAATAATAATTTTTTTTTGAATTTAGCATGTGTAAATAAATATAAGTACAAAATGGCTAAAAGATAAAAGAGAGAGCACATCTTATTTATTGTTCTATTATAGAGTATGATAATGATCAAGAATTATCACAAGACTAGAATATAGATATGGGTTCCATATGTTTTGATTTTTGACTATGTTAACCACTAGACACTTGAGTTCAATTAGGACACTTACATTGATGATAGTGTCCTAAAGTTGATGATAATGTCTAGATCATAATATATCTTAATTTCTGAATCTATCAATTGCGTTTTTGTCACCTTCCACCTTATGTTTTTATATTTTATGCATAGGATATCTCTCTTAGTTTTTAGATCAAAATCTTAGGTACAATCTTCTTTTCCCTTGAATGTTGCCTTAAAAAAATGGGTTAGTGGGTACATGCTATCGAGCTACCCAAAAGACCCCACTATTAATAGGTGCTGGCTGCATAGCCAATAATCTGAAGAGGGCTTCATATTGATGTAGTTATCCCTTATATGTTAGCTTGTTGTGAATCATACAATATGTACACAACAAGTACAATCATGACCTAACTTGTAATTTGGAAAATCATGTTCTTTGGATACTTGTTTAGTACTTTAGACTTGTAGATGTGTAGTCCCTATGATTGATATGGAAATAAGAGTAACTAGGGAATCTTTTGATTAATTGAATGCTTGATAGAGTGTTTTTGATAAGTGCCTTGGTCTCTTTGGTCTTTTTCTAGGTGAGGAATGAGTGAGGGTTGATATTGTATTTATATCAATCCCTTTGGAGTAATAAATTACATTAAAGTAATTAAGCTAATTATTAGGATATGTTTCATTTTAAAATTTTATGACTTTAGGGAAGTGGACACTTGCATTAGAATAAGACAATAATATTGAATTTATTATTTGACCCAGACGTTAGTGTCCATGGAGTAGGAGAATAGGTATAGGTTCATAAATTATAGATATGGAAGATAAGTATATTTTAAGCATTCTGGTCAAGATAAAAGACTGAGGTCATCAACATAATACTAATTAGACTATGAGATATAGGTTAAGGAGCACAAAGATAGAGTAGATGTGAGACTTATAGAAGCCAAAAATGTAAAGAGATAAGAGGAATAACCAAGGTATGAGTTTGCCAAGTGTATAAGATTGAGGTGCTATACAATCACAAAATATCATAAAAATTTCCCCCCATTTGATCTAGTAATGAAATTTCTAGTTTAAAGGAAAATAATGCGTATTTGGGTGTGTATGCAAACCTTGTCTTTGTGTGTGCCCAAATTAAATACTTTGCTAGTGATGGAACTAAAACCAAAGCATGTTATAGTATTAAATTAGTGTATATAATATATAATTTTAAATAAATACTAAAAATTAGTATAAATAAAAATCATGGATAGAGTATAACTATTATAGGTGTCACATAGTAAATGGTTCTAGAGTGTTGGAAACTGGAGAAGTAAACAAGGGGCTTACAACCTCATATATCTTATAGCTAGGAATATGAGAGAGTATATAAGTGGTAAAGTGTGTTTCACCATGGTGGTATTTTACGTAAAGTAGGGAGAGTTGGGAGGTGATCATGACCCTAACCCAGAATAGGAAGAGTGGTGATTCAACCATCAAGAGTATCATTTATTGATGAGCACAACTCAAGTGAAAATGATATTTATATCTATAAATCAGTGTAGGTTGAGTGATGTAATAAATTTCACACATAAAATTTATGATATTAGATAATTTAATCCCTCTAATCACATCAAAAAGAAGAACCAATCACTGTAGTTGGGTAAGACTCAATATAGTCCATGATTGCTCGATCAGGGTATTAGTACATCATAATATCAATACATAAAATGTTTTGTGATGTGGTAAAAATCCATAAAAGAGTTTTATAATTTGAAATTTATTTGGATTTTTAAATCTTAGGAACATGTTGCATAACATGTACACCTTAGATATGTCGCATATTGAAACTATGTATAGAAAATGGTATCTATGTATAAAATTTTGCCATAATTGTGAGTCTAAATTATATACTATGTATGTTTTTGCTATTTTTGAAACTATGTATGTGTGTATAACATGATTAAAAATCATTCCCTCAATATATATGGATAAATATGAAAATTGATATAAGTACTAATGTGGAGGACATGTTTTCCAAAACATGCCCCTACTATAAATTGGGAATGCTAAATATTGAATGGGTGTGGAGAACATGATTTTAAAGCATACCCCCACTGAATCTATGAACTACGAATGTGTGTAATCCATGCCCATATGACATGCCCCTAATATATATGGATAAATCTAAAAATTGATATAAGTACCAATGTGGAGGACATATTTTTCAAAACATGCTCCCACTGTAAACTGGGAATGTCAAATACTAAATAGGTGTGGAGAACATGATTCTAAAGCATGCCCCAACTAAATATAAGAAATATTAATGTGTGAAATCCATACCCATATGACCTACCCCCACTATATCTAAAATTTGATATAAGTACCATATACTAAATGAGTGTGGAGAACATGCTTCTGAAGCATGCCCCCATTAAATATGAAAACTGATATAAGCATCATATATTGAATGATTTTGGAGAACATGTTTCCAAAGCATGCCCCTATTGAATCTAAAAAATAATATAAGTACCATATACTGAAATGATTATGGAGAACATACTTCCAAATCATGCCCCCAATGAATCTAAAAATTATGTCAAATGTGGATAGCATGACTCTATGACATGCCCCACTTTGAGGTGAGAGAAAGATAAGAAATAGTAATTACCTCACCTCAAAAGGATAATATAACTATATAATATGTGAATGTAACTATGTAACATATAGAAAGAACATGTCTAAGCAAATGTATTAGTGGAGGACATATAACCAATATGATCATATGTAAGCATAAGATGCATGATAAATATCATGGAAATATCTAAATAGTAACTATTTTCACTCTTTTAGGAGATGGAAAATCTCTCCTCATCTAAGTGGCATAATGGAAACACTTGTAGGCTTGTGGGAAACCTAAGGATGAGGTGAATCTCTAGATAGGGCTAGCTCCCTTGATGTACCACTTTGGATCATAATTAAAACTAAAATTGGGGGGTGAAAAGAGAGAAGGCTAAATGAAAGAAAACTACTCTAAGGAAAGTGATACACCAAATAACATGATGACTTCCAACCAATAACATATTACACATGAGAACAAAGGACAAACTGAACATACACTTATTTAATCTATGTATTCTCACATCAATGTTACATTATGAGGTTATGGATGAATGCCTTAGGATAGGAGGAATAGAAAAGAGGCCTATGAGGGAACTAATTAATATAATAACTCACTCAAACCTAGACATCTCCTAAAACACTTCACATGCCCTGCAAGAAGAGTGTTAGGTTGTGGAGCTAAAAGCTTCACCAGGATGCAAACAGGAGAAGTTATGGAGGTTGCAGGAAGTGTTGCGAAGTGTCACAGACACTGGCGTCGGTCTGGACAACCGACGTCGGTCATGGAT
This sequence comes from Torreya grandis, assembly GCA_037957365.1. NCBI lineage: Eukaryota > Viridiplantae > Streptophyta > Pinopsida > Cupressales > Taxaceae > Torreya > Torreya grandis. The sequence goes on from JARHVA010000865.1 coordinate 1,006,657, forward strand.
CGGCCAACGTCGGCACCCCCAGACAGCCAGGGACTGACGTCGGTCACCTGTGGTTCGAGCTGCGAGTATGTTACGGGTAGTTGGTTGACGAACCAAGTGTTTACATGTTTAGAGCTATTCTTAGACTGAGAGCTGCGGATTTAATTATTGTATTATTGTCTAATTATTGTTTGGATGAGATCTATATATGGACTCATGATTGTATTGTAAATGTGTGCTAGAAAGCCATAGAGCTTTTAGAGAGAGCTAGTGTAGCTCCTCCTAGTTCTAAGGGGTGCTGAGTGTGTATGATCAGGGAGAGTTGCAAGGTCTGCAAGGTCAAGGAGCTGATCCACTGGAGTACTGGTTGAAGAATCATAAGGACTTGGTGAGGCAAGGACAAGGGTTCTTCAGGGGTGTAGAGATATCTACATGGTGAGCAAGGTCTAGTGATTTGCAGGTAGCAGCAGAGAGCAGGAGATCTACTTGGAGTATGGTTGTGTACTTGGTGAACTGGCAGCGTGTTACTGATTGGTTGGAGAGGTGAACATCAATTCTATATTGGAGTTGATTGTTGGGACTGAGAGAGAGAGGGAAGAAGATCTTGAGGTGTGGCGAACCTCTTAGGTGGAGGAAGAAGTGGCATCTTCCTTATTGTATATTCTTCTATGTATATAATACAATTGTGTATTGTCTCTTAATTCCTGTGTTGTTTCATATTTCTAGTTACTTATTGATTCTGGTATAATTTCGTGTTCAATTGCTCATATATAAGTAATAAATTATGCTACCGTTGGATAAGGGGCCACCTAACAATTGGTATCAGAGCTTCAGGTTGGGTTACTAACAGGTGGTTTCAGATCTGGTAGTGTTTGTTGATTACAGGTTGCTCACAGGGGTTCCTAATTGAGTGGGAGTATAACAATGGCAGAAGTAAGTAAGCTATGAATGGAGAAACTGAATAGCATGAATGGTCTGATTGATGGAAAGAAAGAGTAGAGAAAAAGAAATTGTTGGTTGGTAGCAGATCAACATGAAGGAACTTAAGATGCAGATGTTGTAGGTGTTGTTGCACAGGATGCTTTGGGAGGTTTCTTGGATGAAGTTGAATTTTGGATAACAGATTATGTTGCCTCTTTCCATGCAGTCCCAGGTTTAGGAGCTGGAGAGCCTTGCCAGATTATTGACAAAGGGGAAGTGAAGCTAAAATTGCAGATGGACGACACACAGTGGTTGAAGGAAGTCATGCAGGTACCAGTCTTGAAGATGAGTCTAATTTCTTCAAGAAATTTGGGTGATGGGAGATATATTGTAACTCTCACAGTGGATACACTTGAATTAGATGGTGGTAAGAAAGTAGGTGTCCTTTATCTATCTACTTATATTACTGATTCACCTTTTGTTACAGAGATGTGGCTTTGTAGGCTTGGTTACATATGTACAAGGAGAATGCAGGTTCTGAAGTGGAAGACAGATGTTTTTGACAAGCTAAAGAATTGGAAAGCCTTGGTGTTCATGGAGGAGATGTTGGATAGAGATCAGGTGAGAGAACTGATTTATTCTGAGCAGAGCAAGGTTGATTTGATTAGGACTTTGATCCATGGAGAGCTCGCAGGTAAAAAGTTATCACTTACAGACGAACACAAGTACCGGCATCGGTCACATAGGAACCGATGTCGATAACAGGAAGATCGATGTCGGTGATGAGGGAACCGACATCAGTAGAAAGGACACCAGCGTCGCCCAGGGAGACGACGTCGGCAGTCAAGGTCAGTGCAGGGAACCGACATCGGTCGGGAGCAGACTGGGAGATGGCCGAGATCGGTCACTGGAACGGATATTGGGTGGACAACAAGTCTCAAACGCTCATGTGGAGGTCAGAAAGGGTAAGTGAACCTCATATTCATTGTTCACCTTCTTTATATTGCTTACTGATGCTCAAGAACCAGGAGGATGTGAAGAAGCAATGCAGGTAGAGTCCAGATATAGTGGGAGCTTGGCATGGATGAGGAGTGAGTCCTTGGAGAAGAACCAAACAGGTATTTGTTGGTAGATTTGTCAGCTAGAAGAAAGCACTGAGAGAGATGGATTCCCATTTTAAAGAAGAGAGTGGATGGATACATGAGACAGAAGGCCAAGGCATGTGGTCTTGAAGAAGCTGCAGGACAGTAGTACAGGTTTTGACAGGTGGATGACTAAGCATGGCTTCAGTCGATGTCAGTGTAACTATTGTGTTGTTTTTATTCTTACCAGGTGGATGATGAGTCGCGACATCATCCAGTTACTGTACGTGGATGGTTTGCTAGCAGGTTTTGTACATACAGGCATTTGCTGAGCTAAAAGGTAAGGTTAGCTTAGAGGCGTGCCATGAAGAATTTGGAGCAATGAAATTCTTTGGCATAAGAGACATGGAGATTTTATCTCTAGTGGGAGCTGGTGTGAAGACGGTGTTGGCAGAGTTCATGATGGAGGATGCAGAATCAGAAACCACACCAATAGCTGGACAGTTCAAGCTTAGCTTGAAACAGGGTTCAAAATCACATGAGATCTATTATAGATCTGAGTTTTCCCAATTCAGTGGGGGGTTGTCAAAAAGTATAGAGCCAATTCGGAGAAGGAGTACTGGAGGGCAGTTCAATGGGACTAGCAGCAGGGATTCTTATTATGCAGGGTCTAGTTCTTTACTACATGGATGTGTAGGTTCGGATGTGGCAGGTTACTTGAATGACAGGTATAGCATCACAGGTTGTGTGGTGGGTGGTCTTCAGGGTTCATCTTGAAGAGGGATACAAACCAAGAAACAAATTAGATAGGCTACAGATACAGGTATAGGTGCAGCTGTTTATCTCCAAGTGGGAGATTGTTAGGTTGTGGAGCTAAAAGCTTCACCAGGATGCAAACAGGAGAAGCTATGGAGGTTGCAGGAAGTGTTACAGACACCAACGTTAGTCTGGACAACTGACGATGGCAGGAGGGAGACAGGAAAGCAATCGACGTCAGTCATGGATCGGCCAATGTCGGCACCCCCAGACAGCTAGGGACTGACGTCGGTCACCTGTGGTCCGAGCTGCGAGTATGTTACGGGCAGTTGGTTGACGAACCAAGTGTTTGCATGTTTAGAGCTATTCTTAGACTGAGAGTTGTGGATTTAATTATTGTATTATTGTCTAATTATTATTTGGATGAGATCTATATATGGACTCATGATTGTATTGTAAAAGTGTGCTAGAAAGCCATAGAGCTCTTAGAGAGAGCTAGTGTAGCTCCTCCTAGTTCCAAGGGGTGCTGAGTGTGTATGATCAGGGAGAGTTGCAAGGTCTGCAAGGTCAAGGAGCTGATCCACTGGAGTACTGGTTGAAGAATCATAAGGACTTGGTGAGGCAAGGACAAGGGTTCTTCAGGGGTGTAGAGATATCTACATGGTGAGCAAGGTCTAGTGATTTGCAGGTAGCAGCAGAGAGCAGGAGATCTACTTGGAGTACGGTTGTGTACTTGGTGAACTGGCAATGTGTTACTGACTGGTTGGAGAGGTGAACATCAATTTTGTATTGGAGTTGATTGTTGGGACTGAGAGAGAGAGGGAAGAAGATCTTGAGGTGTGGCGAACCTCTGAGGTGGAGGAAGAAGTGGCATCTTCCTTATTGTATATTCTTCTATGTATATAATACAATTGTGTATTGTCTCTTAATTCCTGTGTTGTTTCATATTTCTAGTTACTTATTGATTCTGGTATAATTTCGTGTTCAATTGCTCATATATAAGTAATCAATTGTGCTACCGTTGGATAAGGGGCCACCTAACAAAGAGGCTGTAAATAGGTGAAAGAATGAATAACATGCTAAGAAATCCATAGTTTTCACTAAGAAAGATTCATTAGCTAATTTAACAAACTATTAAAAATATTTAAAGATGTAAAAAATAGTATTATTATTGATCAAATGGTATGCATTTGATTAGAGCTTTAAAATACTCAGGTGGAGTATAAAGTACAATGGCCAAAATGGCTAGTTCTTATATAACTTGAGAGAGAGAGAGAGAGAGAGAGAGAGAGAGAGAGAGAGAGAGAGAGAGAGAGAGAGGAGAGAGAGAGAGAGAGAGAGAGAGAGAGAGAGAGAGAGAGAGAGAGAGAGAGAGAGAGAGAGAGAGAGAGAGAGAGAGAGAGAGAGAGAGAGAGAGAGAGAGAGAGAGAGAGAGAGAGAAGTCCAAGGGTCATAAGGTCACTTTTGAATCTGAGATAAGTAGTTAATTGTGAATTATAAGAGGATATGTGACAAATGATGCAAGTTTAGGAATTACAAGTGTCAATTCAAGGTATAAACTTCATAAAAAGTGGTATAAAATTCCTTGTCTTAGTTAAAAAAAAATGCCTTCATAATTGGCCATATTTTAATACCTCATAAATAATTAATACCAAGTATGATGATTGGAATTAATTTTGAGGACATCAGACATGCCTCTTCATGCATTGGTTGTAGGCCTGGTCCTTTCGAATCAATTGGAAAGGAGCTATCATCATCTATAGTCTAGAAAACTCTTCCTTCATGAATATTACATAGTTGTATTCAAATTTGGATTTATTTTATCATTAAAATACATGGGATAAAGTGAATGAAACATTTAAATACCCTCCATGGCCTTATAATCATCAGGGATATCTGAAAAAGACATCCTCTTCAAGTTTTCACACCTTTCACTAGTTTGTCCAATATATCAGTTTTGATTGGCTGAAATGAAGCACCTATTTTATACACTTAGGATTTTTTTATTGAGATTAAATTACTATAATAGTTATTAAAATTATAAATAATCCCCCTAAAATTTATTTCATCTTCATACTCTTCTTATAGCTTACAAAACACAAAAAAGGGTAAAAAATAGCCTATTTCTCACCTCATTCATACAAGTTCATACATCTAATTTACATTGGAGTGATCCTAAGTGAGTCTTATATAATTTGAAATATGTTTCATGAGAAAATTGTTCCATTAAATAATATTTATAACTCCATTTCCATTATTAGGTAACTATAAGGGTTTAACAAGGGTTTTATGCCTGTTTGCCCTCTTAAGCTTTGTTCATAAAAACTAGACATCCAAATTAAAACAAAATTCCACAAACATAGAATTAAAGACCAATTATAACATACCCTAACTAATTTTTAATCCATTAAATGTATCATGAAAGATATGAGCATTTAAAACTAGGCTATCAAGCTTATTTTTATAATTTTTGCATGCCTGAGAGAGTTTTGAGCTCAAAAATGGATTATTGATGATTTATCTGACCTAAAAAATATTTAAAACTTATTATTTCATCCCATACACATTATATAATATGTTTTAAGTCATATATCATGCTATAAATGAAATTGACTCCTCATTAGGCCTTAGGCTTGAACTTTGCTCATCAAGTTGGACTACACTTTAAAGCTTAGAATAGATTTTGGTGGTTTTACCTATCTCTAAATATCTCAAAAACCTCTGATATAACCTTATAAAAATTCCTAAACTTATTATATAACTTACCTCATGTCACAAATGGGATTGACTCTCTATTTGGCCTCTAGGCCTTAATGTTTTTGACAGGCTTGCCTGCATATTCAAACATCTAGACCATCTTCCTTGGTCCCCTACCCATGTGAGGTGGAATCAATGATTTTTAATATGTATTATATATTTAAAAACCTCTTTGTAGAGTCTCTTTACATTCTAGTCCATCTTTTGGTTCCAACTTTCTAAAACTGCAAGGTTTGTATATGAGGGGAGTGCCCTCTGTTTGAGACAAAATAAAGGGCATTCCCCTACCTACTCATAAAAAAGTGAATTATTTAAAATGTTATTCAAGACCTAAGGGTTACATGTACATATTTTTATCTCTTTATTCCAAGGGTAAATCCTTCAAAACATGGGAAAACCAAGATAGGTTGGTTAAGGAGACTATGTGTAGGGTTTGCTCTCCATGGACCGTGTTTTGCTTTGTAGGGGACCCTTAAAGGTGTATATGTTTGAGTTGAGACTTGAAGTAATATTATATACCTATTTTTAAGTTTCCCTATAGTCATTTGAAACATGTTTTAAATCATTTTTTTCACTTTTATACTTTATACACCTCAAAACACCTATATTTATTCACTGTCTACTGTGGTCAAACACAATTAACTATATTGAGGGATGTAAAGACTTGTACATGAAAATATATTATTTAAAAGGATAATAATAAATTTTAAAACTAATTAAATATCTCAATTTTCTTGTAACTTATTATGTTTACTAAGCACATCTTCTCTTCACCTTGTCATGACTGTGAACTAGCTATAGGTGCATACATGATCATAAGAGATCAAGGTAAACTTGTTTATTATTAACAAGAGCTCATGAAGGTGATCATGGATTTTGATAAAGTGTTAAATTTTTTGATTTATTATGTTAATCCCTTCTATACCCTTTTCAATCTCTTTGAACTCATAAGACTGAGTCCTTCCCTCTTGACTAAGTAACCTACCCTCTGACCCTACTATAGGTGTCCATTTGCTTCAACTGAGATTGGGTTGTTTATAGGACTCAATTGGATTCCTATAGGTCACAAAAATTTATTATATTTCAAGGTATTAATACATAACTATGAGCATCAAGTTGGGTTACTATCCTATTGATTGGCTGTGGGTGTGCATTTAGGCCACCTGTACAGACTGAAAGTGTTCATGAGAAGGAAAAAACAACATGTCTTCCTTCCTAAAATATATTGGTGACATGAATGTTAATTTGAAACATTTATAACCATCCTTTTATGTTGGCATGATTAGCCTTCAACTTTTAAATGGAATTCACTTTGGAGCTCCAACTATAGATGTGGTTGACTATTTTTAGAGCATAAAGGTACATCTTCGGGCCCCTCTATCATGAAAAAAATGGTAAAATCACCTAATTTATTTTTAAAGTAGTTTTAATATGATGGGGAATAAGGAAAATTCATTATTATTCATTAATTATTTTACTATCCTAACCATATTATGTTCTCAAAATGATGAAGTGTTCTATTTTACGCTTTCAAGGAAAAGAGCCCTAAACACTGCTATTTGATCCTTGGAAGGTGGTTATCAACTTCATTTGATAATTTAGCCATACTAAAGGGTAAGTAATGATATAAAATCATTTTTATACCTAAAATAAAGTTTCATATTATGCTTAATTTTTCCATAATGACCTTTTAACCTTTTGTCAAGACCACATGTAGGTGGCTATTTGTATAGATAGGCAACAAGTGTAGAGTTTCAAATAGTGTGCATGATACATGTGTTTATGATGAAAAATACGAATTAAAAAAGTTTCATATGAACTCTCATAACTTTTAAAATGATGAAAACACATATCAAGGCTTACACCACACCATGACATCATCTTGAGAGACCCCTGTAGTTAGACTTTCTTAGCTACATGTAGGCAGACAATAAATAAGAAATATGTATGATGTATGGGAATTAAACAACAATTATGCCTAATTTTAAAGTTAACATGGATCCTTTAAATTTTTTTAAATCTTTGATCAAGTCAATAAAACTTTATTTCAACATAATCTTCTTTTCCAAACTTCTGTAGATGCACATTCTGAATTGCCTTAGACAGGTAGTGGGTAGAAGGTTCATATGTTCAAGGAAACTACCTTACATAGTGGATTGATCTAATTTAAATGGTTCTAAGATGAAACACCAAAATTTTTCAAGTCCTAAGATAAATCTTCAAACCTCATCTTCAATGTTGAACCCTTAGAAGGCACCTAGCTGACTAGTATGATAGTTATACATTAGATTGACTGTCTAGTGCTTGTGACTAAAAATTTATGGAGAAAGTTGCCTTATAGGATGAGATTTAAAAGTTATGATATTTAAAGTAAATTTAAAAAATGGTAATGAACTCATCTATATCCTCTGAAATAATTATCCAAGCATGAAAATATGAGAATGGTGGAAACATGCTTGTTAATTTCAAAAGAGACCAGTCTGCTAACCTAAGGTATTTTGCCCTTGAAATAAAATTTAAACTTGAAAATAAGAATGTAAATAATTATAGGATAGAATAAAAATCCTCTTGAACTAATATTATCATTTGAGTTGTATAGAGCTTCTCAAACCAAGGCAAAACCCACATGCTACATAGATTAGCAGGCAAATTTGAAAGGTCAACTTCTTAGGAATAGTTAATAAATTTAAATCCAAAATTAATTAAAAAAAATGTCAAATTTAATATGAATTAGTGTATAATATACCCCTAAGATCATGTTTCTTTAAACCCCTTATGCTAACTATACTAAGTACAAACCTACAAGTCACTTTTGCTTGCCAAGAAAGGTGAAAAGGAAGCCAACAAATTTTAGCTTAGAAATGAAACTTCAAAATAAAAAAAGCATGTAATTAATCATGGGGATGTTTAAGAGATACTTATTTACCATTTACCATATGGCACACTTCCCAAAGAGGTCGTATAAATTCCAAACTCTTTTTTTCCTTAAGAAAACTACCTCTTTCTCTAATAAAGTTGCCACTTTTAGTTACCAATAATGGATTAAGACTTCTTAAGACACATTTCATGTGAAATAACCCATTTTGACCTTCACACTTACCGATAAATAGATACAACTCATTAAATGTACCTTTTTGACCCCTAAAATGACTAAAAGACTAAAATAACTAATGAACAAGGCTAGTACAACATTAAGTGTCATAAAATAAACTATAAAAGCCTTTGTACAATCTATATTATCCCCTAAAAATACCAAAAAGTCAAAAATTTACCTATAGGTGCCCCAATTTGACTTAAAAGTCAAATTTAATTAATAGTAACAATAGAAGCTCAATAAGCAAACAAACACACACACACAAGAGCATTCAAAAGAAAGTCAATAGTTAATGGTCTAAGGAGACCACAAAGAAGGAGCATATTCAAATATTACACAATCGAAGGGACATGACTTAGTTAAATGTCCATAAAGGCAAAGATGGCATATTTATCTATCTATACAACAAATAATGACATATGAAAATGTAAATTAAAGTATACATAAGCATGGGGGCCAAAAGAAATAGAACATATTAAAATTATTGAACAAGGAACATAGTAGTAAGGTAAGACACTTAATAAAGTGCATAAATTAAAACATAAGTAATTGACATAAAGATGTCATAGTAGCCCATAGATCTAATGTGTTAGGAAAAGCATGTCAAGTTTATAACATATTAAGTACCTTGTGTAATATATAATCATGGATAAAGGCATGTGTAAGTACATATGTAAGATCAAACATGATAATTTAGAGTGATCATCTAATCAAATAACCTATTTTTATCAAGATCAAATAAGTAGATGCACCCAATGTCTATATGACATTAACAAAGGAAAATCCCAACATTCAAAATATGAAGTGTCATGTATCTATGTATGCCTATATCACACTTACGTATAATTATGACACACATGTGTATGTAGGAGTAATTGAACATGCCATCCATCAACATGAAACTAACATATAGATGTCAATGAGACAATAAAACATGGAGGTGTTGAGAATATTTTTATAAATTTAATTTTTTTAAGATTTTTTGGTATTTTTTGAATATTTGAAAGGGAAATATGGTCATATGATTCCATATAATAGATGAACATACATATCTCCTCACTATGAACCTATTATAATAAAATTGTGATGCTACTGAAGAACATGTATAGGTGCAATATTTGTCACTGTAATATCTATGATGCTCTATGGATGTAAAATAGGACTATATGGTCTAGGAGAGATAACAAGAGTAATAGGAGTAGGGGTTCATAAAACTCATCATTAAGTGTTCTTTATTTTATTTTGAATAGAACTAATAGGTACATGTGTATGTGTTATGGATGTCTAAATTATGAGTTATGAATTTATATCATGGTTCTTTGGTAGGTTTATATTTGGTTTTATTATTTCACATGACAATGTACCATTAGTCACTTACATTGTTTTTATAATGTATGTTTGGATATGGTAAATTGTTTACATTATATTAACAATATAAATATCACCACATGCAATGAAATCCAAATGGGTATAATAAAAATTTAATGTAATGATTAGGTGAAAATGAGATCATGGATGGTGCTTTTATAATAATCTCTAAAGTATCTAATACCCTATGAATATGAATATATCTATTTAGGTACCCATATCTATTGTGTAGGTTTACCTTCTCCCAGTGTCTCTATATAAAGGACGTGATCAACCAATGTTTCCTCAGTTGGATCAATATGGGAGAGATCAGTCTTGGAAAAGAGTACACTAGGAGGACTTATACTAAAATTCATATTCTATGAAGGCTGATAGACCATGTGTTCCTCATAAACCTCAACATGCGATGTCTCAACCTTATTAGATGAGCCTTTAGGAAAATTATGTGGAATAGGTATTGACATGTGTTTTTGATATGCAATGATTTCATGATGAACTAACTGTATAAAAGTTTACTCAAGAGCAAAACTCTCATTATCCTGATGACCATTAATACCATGATAAGTGCAACAGTGTTGTCTTTTTGCATTCTCAAATTTGTGAGGTTGTTAATGTGAGTTAGGAAAGATTCTAATTAATCTTTTATCTAACATTCATAATATGTCATGTAGTGTATCTTGGTACTAATCAAATTAAAGTGGTATATGGTCTAACTATGGGATATACTTGATAAGCATGCTCTTTTCCTTTTTTCAACACCTTTATTATTTCTTTTGTGACATATGGTGCTAGTTATGTATACATATTTTGAAGTGGTTCAAGAGGTTTTGTAACTTTTTTATTTACCTTGGAAACAATATATTTACCATGTGTGGGTTTTAAATGAGAAATAGGTAACTTGGTTTGTGTATTAATTAGAGTGCACACATATTTATGCACATCCCAATATAAGATCTTGAATGAAGCAAAGGGCTTGTAAAATGCTCTTTATCTTAGTGGGGAAAGAAGACATCTACTAAATATGAATTATATTTCCAAATTTGAGGGTGTTTAATATAAGTAATATAGAACATCCTTAAATCAATAATATAATCTTGTATAGGCTCATTTCTATTTGTGTCAATGTTTGAAAATACTCCAATGTTAATTTATGTAAGGTATAATGATACAAATGTGATGTAAATACATATTCAATCTGTTTAAAAGTTGATTTGGTAAACTTTAATACCAATCAAGAGCTCCTTAGTTTAAGTGACGATAAAAATCCTTTAATATTAAGTTTTCATTTTGGTCCTGATGTTCAAAAGAACGTGTTTATTATTGCAAATGAATAGTAAGATCCCCTTAACCATCAAAAGAGGATAAATTATGCATACTTAATTTTTAAGGATAAGGATACTCAAACACATCCCTTGTAATAGATTGATCTGTTAATGTATTCTCCTCAAGAATAACTTCATGAGAAAAAACTTGCAATTTTAGAGTATTGACTTGTTACTGCAAATATCCAATGGTAATCATAATAGATAACATGCCATAAGAATAATTTAAATCTCTTGCTAGTGGTTGTAAACTACCATTCCTATAGAACATAGGAATGATCAACTCTTTATTATTCTCTAAAATAGGCTCCTCATATGATTTTTCAATGTTTGGTAAAGGAACACCCATGTCTAAAGATGTAGGTATATCTTTTGGAATAACACAAAGTTTAATTTTATTTTCATTGCAAGGTGATACATTGATTATAATTTCATGATATATTATAAGATTAGGAGGTATAATTTCATTTTGAGGTACACTCTCCTTCTATGAATAAAATACAAAGGAGGAAAGGGACAATTTTTTTTCTCTGTCATGTATAACATTAATAGATGCAAGGTTTTCACTTTCACTTTGATTTTTAGTGTCACATCCTATAAAAAGAGGAGTAAAAAATGTAATAACACTTTCTAATTTAGGTTGATCATTGTTATGTGGGAAATGAATATTGACATGAATATCATGTGCATCCTTGATATTTTTTTAGGAAATTATTTCATTAGGAAAGCTTTGAGAAACATGGTTTTTTGTTGCTTGAATTTACATGGTTTTACCTTTGCAAAAGATACATTAAATATATTTGGGCATTTTGTTGTGTCACTAAACAATGTAGGTTGTTTAGTTATTTCCTTAAGATTTTTAGATGCACTCTCATTTTTTTATTCAACCAACATAATGGGAGATATGGGACATGTAATTTATTCCTCACAAATGAGAGGGAAAGAAAAAAGTTGACTATTTTAATTTGGATCATGTAAAGAAGTAATGTAATTTTCAAAACTAGTATTATTTGGGGAAGGAGAGACACTTTATTTCATCAATATTTTCATTATGAGAGATAGTGGAGGAGCATTCAAATTCTTTGATATTTTAAACATTTGGAAAGGGGAGAATCACACTCACTTGTTAAAATAAGTAAAGAGGGTATGGATGCAATAGTTTGATTTTAAACATTAGGAATGATATCATTTTAGATATTTGTTGACTCTTCAGTATCATAAAATAGAGGGATAAATCTAGGTGTCATAACCAAGGGGTATTTTTTCACATTCATAACCAAGAGTGGAAACATCATGATCACTACTTTGCTCAGTTATATTTGCATTTGCATTTGCATCATTAGTTCTTTCATTGTTATAGTTCTAAGTAAAAGTGGCTTTATCTAGTTTTTAGTTTTCTTATAGGTCTTCATATGCAATACATTAATCATTAGGTGGATTAGATAAATAGTTATAATTTATCTTTTGTGTATAACCTTCCATTAAGAACTCCATAAAGGATAAAAAGTAATTTAAGATGAATACAAAGCACACAACTAGGAGGACCAAAATAAAAGTGTAACTGAGCATTCTTAAGCTATGACCATATAAGTGAGGGAAAAATTAGATCTAAAAATAAAATATATAAATCTAAGATGAATTTTTAAATAAGGTGAAAACCTTAATATGCAAACTAGGGTTTTGGTTCAACAAACATAGGATGGGTTCACCATATGTTTTAATGCTTTTGGAGTTTTATAAGATAATAATAATTTTTTTTTTGAAAGGAATGATAATATTCATATTTATAATAAATTAAAACCAATAATATATATTTTTCTAATTTAGCATGTGTAAATAAATACAAGTACAAAGTGACTAAGGGATAAAAGAGAGCATATCTTGTTTGATGTTCTATTCTAGAGTATGACAATGATTAGGAATCATCATATGACTATAATAGAGATATGGGTTCCATTCATTTTAAGTTATGATTGCATTTGAATACTAAACACTTGCATCTAAGTAGGACACCAATGTTGATGATAGTGTCCTAAGGTTGGCGATAGTGTCCAAACCATAATATAACTCTATTTTTAAATCCATCAGTTGGATTTTTCTAAGTTTTTCTCACCTTATACCTAATGTATTTATATTTTTTTCATAGGATATAACTATAATTTTATTGATCAAAACCCTAGGTACACTCCTCTTTTCCCTTGAATGATGCCTTGGAAAAAAATTGGTTAGTGGGCACATAGTGTCGAGCTACCCCAAAGACCCTACTGGTAGTGGGTGTTGCCTATATAGCCAATACTATGAAGAGGGCCTTATATTGATGTATTTATACCATATGTGTTGGATTGTGTGTGAATCATACAATATGTGAAAAATAAGTACAATAGTGACCTAGTTTGTAACTTGGTAAATCAAGGTCTTGGGCAGATCCTTTAGTAATTCAGTCCTGTAGATGTGCAATACCTATGAATGGTATGGAAATATGAATAAATAGGGAATATTTTAATTAATTTAATACTTGATAGAGTGATTTTAATAAGTGCCTTGGTCACTTTGGTATTTTTATAGGCGAGGAATGAGTGAGGGTTGATCTTATATTTATATCAATCCCTTTGGAGTAATTACTCACATTAAATCACTTAGGATGATCATTAGGATATCTTTCATTTGAAAATTAGATGAATTTAGGGAATTGGATACTTATGTTGTGACATGAAAATAATCTTGATGCTACTATTTGAACCAAACATTAGTGTTCAAGGAGAAAGACAATAGGTATAGGTTTGGAACTTGCAAATATGGAAGATAAGTACATTTTAGGCATTATGGGCAAGATAAAGGACCTGGGTCATCAACAAAAGACTAGTTAGACTAAGAAAAATAGGCCAAGGAGGGGGCAAAAAGGTAGAGTAGATGTGAGACTTTTAGAAATGAAAAAGGTAAATAAGTAAAATGAATAACCAATGTCTGAATTTTCCAAGTGTACAAGACTGAGGTGCTATATAATCATAAAATATCATCTAAAGTAGGAATATATATTTTTCACCCTAGATCTTCACTATAACAAGTATATCCAAGTAAACCCAGAGATGATCAAGATGTAGATTCTATGCTTGGTTTTGAGAGAATATCTTCATTGACTAGATAGTTTTACTCAAACTTAACCCAACTCAAAAAAATTCAAAACACATATGATAGCCAGACCTTTGAAATTGACTTAGAAATATAATCTAAAGTTACAACCTACTCAGAGTGCTTACACACTAGAAATGTTATTTGATATACCTATGTACATGCCTTTATTTATTTAATTGTTTTTACCAATAGAGGAACATACATCGAAAAATAAGTGAACCGGACCAAAAAGAGACAAGAAATGAGGTCATACCAACAATGAAAAGTAGGAGAAGCATGAAAAACAAACTAAACTAATAACAAAGTAGGAAAGAAACAAAATGTAGAAAAGGGAAAAAAATGTATTTATAAGAACTTGCCATGCTAATTCAAGCTTAGAAATAGTGTTTGAGGAACTACCCATTGACTAACAATGAGAAATCCTCACTAGTTAGACACCTTAGGTAGAATGCATTCTCACATAGGATTTTAGATATTTGATAGGGACCCAACCATAAGGCATAAAACTTGCTATGTTGTCCTTTTTTTCATGAGCCTTGTTGCAAAGAAGAACTAGGTCAGAGATTCTAAAGTATTTCACCTTTGCTCACTTGTAAAACTAACATTTGACAACTTATTGGTGTTTTATGAAATGTAGTAGGGTTATATCACATTTTTACTCTAATTATATCATATCAAGAAGGTCAGCTTCTACCTTATCATCATTTTCTAGGTAGTATTCCATGAACCATAATATAGGGATCCTCAGGTTTATTAGAAAGATGGGGTTTTAGTTATAAACTAGATGATAAGATGAAATTTCTAAGGCTGACTTTATCCTAGTCCCATCAGACGATAATCTAACTTAAGAGCATTATGCTAGTCCCTAGGGTTATTTTCTAATATCTTCTTAATTACATCAAGTAAATTTTTATTAGTTGATTCCACTACCCCATTACCCTATGGATAATAATTAGAAGAGGATTTTAGGATTATTTGGTTGTCATAGGCCCATTTAATAAATTAAAGAGACAAAAAAGTAGGACCATTGTCACATACCAACATAGTAGGCATCCCAAACCTAGTGACGATGTGTTCTTTAAAGTTGATTACCACATTAGTTATATCATTATTGAATGCTTTAACTTCCATAAAATGGGTAAAATAATTAGTTATCATAAGTATAAACTTATGTCTTATTAATGAGTTAGCATTGTTTGCAATAATGAATTTTGATCCCCATTCTGTGAATGGCTAAACCTCAATGATTAGTTGTAATGACATGCCATGGTTATGTGCTCTATGCATGATAACTTGGTAGGTATGACAACTCCCTATGTGAGCATGAGCATATTTAAAAATGTACATCCACTAATACCTTTCCTTAGAATTTGATGGGTTGTATCACTCATTGATCTATGACTAGTTCTATATTTTCCATGGAAATCATTGAATATTTCAGTTGATTCTTACTTGTTCAGGTATCTAAGATATATGAATTCATGGTTATTTATATATAGCATGCCTGATTTGATCATGAAGTTATTACTTTTAAATCATAAGGCTATTATTTGAGTTAAATTCAAGTACTTTGGGCACTCATTATTGAGCAAGTAATAAACCACATCTTGATACCGTTCATTGTTAGTGATGTCTTGCACCATACACTATTGGCAAAATATATGTGGGTTTACTTCAACCATAGACTTACTGAGTCCTTGAATTCTTACAATTTTCATTGGCTATAGCTCTAGGTCAAAATATTAGAGAATGGTCATCCATTTTCCTCTTCATTTATCCAACTTGTTTTACATCAACATAGACTTTACTGCTGGTTTAGGCACCATTGCAAACACCTTAATACAAATAATGTAGTGTCTAAATTTTTTGATGACTTTAATCAAGGCAAATGCTTATTCGTCTAAATCTAAATACCTTAGTTTAGTATTATAGAGAGGAAAAATCATGAATTAGATAAGTCTCTTATCTCCAAATTCTTTCTTATATGCTAGAACTATTGCACTTGAGTGCTTTGAGGTGAATGAGTAGATATAAGAGGGCTATGTATAGATCAATCTAATTAACACTAGTGTGTTTAAAATGGATTTATTGATTCATGAAATTTTTTATTGTGATTCAATCATCAATTCAATATTTGTGTCATTATTCAACATGTTATTAAGGGCTTATACTATCTCTAAAAATCTCAAAATAAACTTCTTGACGAAGTTTATCTTGCTAAAGAATGCCTGTAGCTCTTTTTTACTACTCAAAAATGGAATTTTTAGAAGTACTTCCATTCTCTTAGGATCTAGATATATACCTATTTTTAAGATAACGTGGCCCAAAAAATTACCTTCTATTAACCCAAACATGCACTTATTAAAGTTTAGAGAGATTCCATGATCTCTACATCTCTGTAGGACTGCTCTCAAGTCTTTCACATAGTCCTTTTTGTCCTTAGAAAATATGGTTAAGTCATCCTTGTATATTACTATGCATTTTTCAATGAGTTCCTTGAATGTAATATCTATTACATTTTGAAAGATGGCACTCAAATTTATCAAATTGAATGACATATTATTGTACATGAATGTACTCCAATTACTTGTGAATACCATCTTAATCTGGTCCTCACCCAAAGTATCTATCTAGGAATGACATCATTTATGAGTCATTCACTATTTGTAGAATTTCATCTAGCAAAGGAAATGAGTAATTATCCTTATTTGAGGCCTTGTTCAAGTTACAAAAATTAACACACAACCTTATCTCTCTATTATTCTTTCTAACTGGTACCAAATTGGCCACTCATGTGGAGTGCCTTATAGGGAAGATTATCCTTGTTTAGAGTAGTTTATGCACCTATTTGAATATCAATGATTATAACAATGGATTGACTGGTATTTGTTTTTGATGAAATTGTTGAAATCCTGACTTAAGAGGAATTATATGTGTGAGAATAAAAGTGTTAAACATATTTAGATCCTCATAACTCTACACAATAACATATCTAAAGTATTTTAAGGCTTGAACAAAGTCTTATTTTTCCTTTATAATGCATGTCATGCCTAGAAGAACATTATTTAATTCATTTGCATTGCCTAGATTATAATACTGGTACAACATACCTTTAGTTGAAACTAATTTCTCTTTCTCATCTTGTTAATCCATGTCGAAGCACCATTCTAGTAAGACCATGCCTTTGGGTATACTGTTGATTTTTAGATTGATTACTCCTTCCTCGTCAGTTCAAACTCTTTTCAGTCATCTTCATCTATAATCTAAGACTCAAACACATATGTGTTTGTGATGAAGTCTATGATATGATGGTCATCATTGAACACCTATAAGTTCTATATATTATCAAGAATGGAAGGAGTAGAGACTAACTCCATAGATAACCTTCT
This sequence comes from Torreya grandis, assembly GCA_037957365.1. NCBI lineage: Eukaryota > Viridiplantae > Streptophyta > Pinopsida > Cupressales > Taxaceae > Torreya > Torreya grandis. The sequence continues at coordinate 1,024,457 of JARHVA010000865.1, forward strand.
TAACTTGGAGTCAACTATAGGCTCTAGAGTATTAAAATCTATAGTTAATTCATCCATTGTGTAGTTACTTCAATGAGGCTGTAGACACCTAAAAAGTGTCTAACCCTTTGTCTTCCTCTCTCCCCTTGGTCCCTTGCCACTTCGACTATCCCTAACCTACCTAGGTCTTATTAATTGAAAATAATCATTTATTTTTAATTAAATAAGTCCATTTTTCTTCTCCTTGCCACCTCGCCACCCTAGGATACCTTCCTTGGATCACCTTTATTCCCCACATGGCCATTTAATGCCTAAGACTCCCATTCCAATCTCTTCACTCACCCATTTAACCCCCGTCGACTGTTTCATCCTCGCATTCATTTGAACCGGCGGTTGGGAAACGGATGAAAGGCTATTTTTAGCCTTTCTCTAGCCTTTTAGCCGTTGACGTCGGTCAACCATCGACCGACGTCGGCGATATTGCCGGCATCGGCACCTTTGATAACGGTTTTTGTACCGTTATCTCCTCCTCTTCGCTTCTCTGCATCTCTCTCTGGTATCCCGACTCTTGAATCTTTGCATCAGACCCTTGTATCCGTCCTTTCACTTGACCTCTCTGCCAATCAATCTGACTCTCTCCCTCAAGTACACAGCAAGCTTCTGCAAGTGAACAATAGGGATTCTCCATCAGCAATAGGCCTTCACATCTGGCATCATCAGCAACAAGATCAACACCTTCTTCAGCAGGGCACAGGTAAGTACTTTGTTTGTTTTCTTTATGCTTTCTAGTCATCTGCTTTTAAACTAGATTCAGCTCTTCTTTTCCCCAACCCAGACTGCTAACCAAACCAGGCAGACCCAGATTCCTATCTCCCTGATCGGCCTCCTTTATCTCTCTGTCCCTTTTCAACATTTTGTCCATTATCCCAAGACCTCTGCACAGACCTTCAACTAAAACCAGACTCTCCCAGACCATTTTGTACATCCACAGACCCGTCCACAGACCAAGCCTGGCCCAGACTCTGTCCAGACTCGACTAGAACCTGCCAAAACCCCATCCAAGCCTATTGCCCCGATCGACGCCAGTCATTACCTCGATTGACGTCGGCAACATAACTGACATCGACAGACCCGACAACCGACGCTGGTAGGACCACCGACGCCGACGACTGCAACCAGTTCGACAACATCTCAGGTAAGCCTTTTGCTTCCATTCTTCTTTTTAGTTTGCTATCATTTCAGTCTATTTTAGCATTCTGTCATTTATCAGTCATTTATCTTTTATCAAAATAGTGGGTTGACCTCCCTTAAGGAAGTTCTCATACTTCTGGGAATAGGCTTTTGCCTGGCAACCCACCACCTACCTATCTAACATTTTCTTGTCCAAGTTTCTTTTCTTTGTAGGTGTCATTCCTCCACAGCCAAAGAGGGGTGCTCACAAGCATCTGGATTACGATGCGCAGTCTATATCCAGGTACTTCACATGCCTTGACCATTACTTCTTTAGTTTCTTCTCTCTTTTGAATGTAGAAAAGCAATTTAGCGATAGAAACATTCTGGCACGCCCGGTGGGACACTAGGTTCCTCCTGGGTTCCTTTTCTTCTTCATTCATTTAGGAGCATTAGGTTCTTACCTTTTCTCCTCCTTCTTTTCTTCTCAATGACACTATAAGCAGGACTAAAACGAATCTTTCTTCCTTGCATTTCTAGACTAGTCTAAACATCATACTCTCAACCCTTTCTCAAACTTGTCTTCATAACAAATCTCACATTTTGACTTGGGCTTAAAACGTATTGCACTTTCATTTTTGCTTGTGCTTGCATTAGTCCACATCTAGTAACTTAAATCCGCATATTGAATAAACCGTAGACACTTGATGTTACACTACCGAACCACATGCACTAAAACACACATCACACTTACTTGAGACAAGGCCCCACTGGGATTTCATCCCCCAGTGGATACCTTACCTGTCCTGGTGACCCTACTTGGATTTCATCACCAAGGGGGAAGCCCACTCCGTTCTCTGGTGGAGGATAAACTCTAGGCGAGGTATATCTTGGCTAAGTGAGACCAGCTAACCACTGGAATCGTGAAGTGAGGGGAGCTTGCTCCTTAGCACCAGGCCACGTACCAGACCTAACACAGACTTTGAGCACCTTAACAAGACCCAAAACCAGCTCTAGACTGCCTTCTTTTAGGACCCTTCTTGCAGCCAATCTCCCCAAACATTCATCTAAGGCATAAGCCACAGCTTCTAAGGTTAATTCCTAGGATTTATCGCCTAGGCTTGTCTGTCTCTCTCTGTTTTCCTCTTCTCATCTGTTTGTTTGAGTGAGTGAGGACACTTTCTTCATTGTTTTTCCAAAGAATCTTAAAATATTTTGGTTCTCTGGAAGACACAGTCACTGGCATCAGTTCTGTCACCGACGCCGGCTTTCCTATCTTATCGGCATCGGTTATCTGACCGACGTCGACTATCTTCCTTATCGACATCGGTTTTTAAACTGACGTCGGTCTCTGTCACTGTCCTCTTTTTTCAAAACTAGCAGCCTAAAACCTGTCCCTTCTCTGTCAAAAACTCCATTCTAAGTTTCTGGAACTACAAGAACACAGTTTCTAAAATCTGACCCTCCTTTTTGACCACGCTCCCTCGTCCCTAACCAGTCCTATCATGGAGTTCCACTTAGAGACTGAAAGAACTCCTACAGGACCGACCCCGACCCTGACCTCGACTCAAATTTCCATCATCCTTGAAGGGGACCAAGATTTTGAGAGATTCTTGGACCTTAATACCGCAGCCCTCCAAAACTATCTCGCGAGAAACCCAACGCGAGACCTTTCGGGTGACGTGGCGACGACATCCACACCATTCACCTCCCAACCCTTTATGACTCAGCCTTTTGCCTCAACTATTAACCCAACCATGGCCAATACGCAAAGTTTGGCCTCCCCGTCTATTTTTAGACCGACCTACATCAGGGTTCCATTACCCCCTCAACCACCTGCAATTCAACCAAGTTCTACATCATATCAGAACTTGATTGTCTCGACCCCTCATACTCTTGCACCCACAAATGTAGGAGTGCCAACCTATCTTTCTACCAGTGCCGCCATTCAACCACCTTTGGTGGTGCCCAGTCAACTTATACCTTCGACCTTCATAATGCCACCACCTTTAGCCTCCACTTCTGCCCCTGCAACTAGTCATCCATACATTATACAACTGACTATGTCGCACACCTCCTCTAGCCTCTTCCAAGTGCCTTACAACCTAGGGGGTGCTCAACCCACCAATCCGTCAGCAGATCTTATCAAGATGCTGATGGATAAAATGTCCAGTCTCGAAGCCTCCATTTCTGGTTCAAGCAATACTTTGTCATATGAACAAATTTGCAATGAGCCCATCCATCCTTCCGTCCCTATTCGACCATACCCTAACCATTGGGAGCTTCCTAAATTCAATCACTTTCAGAGTAAAGAAGACCCAAAACAACATCTACAGGCATTTAGACATGCCTGTTATCTTATTGCCCAAGATGATGCATTGCTTTTATGCACGTTCCCTATGTCGCTTTCAGGCCCAGCCCTTGACTGGTATAGTTCTCTTGCCAGACACTCTATCTTTTCATTCATTCAACTATTTCTTGACCATTTCTCAATCAACATCACCAAACAAGTCTCAATCACAGACCTTTACTCCATCAGGCAATTTGATGACGAATCTGTAGTCGATTTTGTCGCTCGTTAGAGAGGTCTGATCAACCAGCTCTCCTTCTCTTTGCCTCAACCTGAGCTCATCGAGCTCTTCTCTCAAGCATGTGCCAGACACATCTCTTCTACCTTGTGGATTCAGACATTCCGCACTTTTGATGAAGCTTTCATCATGGCTCGAAAGCTCGAACTCTGCACCCTTAAAGAAGATAAGGTCAAATTGCATAATACCAATGCAAAATCTACTGACCATTCTTCTTCCAGACCTTCTTCTACCAACTCCAAGTCCAAAGGAGTGGCCAACACTGTGGTCGTTAGATCACCATCCTCGACAACAACGAATCAATCTCAACCTTCTACATCTTCCAGCATAACCAAACAATTCCAACAACGGTACATTCAGCGTTCTTACACTCCACTTAGAGAACCATACGCTTCTATTTTGGAAAAACTACTCAAGCAGGGGGTCCTCAATCTCCCTCCAATCTGACCACCTCAATTTGACCCTTCAAAAGCCATCCCTACATGGTATAGGGAGGCTGACTTCTGCCACTTTCATTGCGTCCAAGGCCATGACATCGACAACTGCCGAACCTTCAAAAACATCGTCCAAGACATGATCGATAAGGGGGATCTTATTTTAGATAACCCAAATGCCCCACCTAACCAACATATCGACATTTTCAAACAACCATTTCTGAATCATCTGCCTACTCAAAACAATGTCCAGACTTCGACCAATGACCCTCAAGACCATGACATTCATTCGATTAACACTATCTTGCCTCTTGTCCTTGACCAACCTCTTCCATTAAAGGATGAAGAACCTTCTTCTCCTACTAGTCTTCCATCTACCTCTCTTGTATTGGAGGACGCTTTGACCACATCAACACCATTAAGCCCACCTCCATCCGAAGACCCTACCTTGCCTACTCCTCAACTACAAGTAGAAGGCACGATCATCCATGCCCTCTACCCACTTGAGGAGCCACACTCTCTTATTTCTTCTCCACCAAGAGAAGAACCAGTCTCTCCACCCATTTCAACCAAGGAAGACCCAGTCATGGTTTCCTCTTGCCCTTTGCATGAGATTTCTACATCTCACTCACCTCCATCCACATCCAAACCCAAACCTACATCTAACCTCGCCTCACACAATAGTGGCCCTCGACCCAAACACACGAAAGCTACTAAACCTCATCGGAGAACTCTTCCTCCACCTTCGTCATTACCTTCAATTTTGGGCCCGCATCCGTCCACTTTAATAGGAGTGCTTCTCACTCCCATCCTTCACAGAGGCAAGTCACCCCTATTACTCTCTCAACCCATCAGACATACATCTCCTCCAAACCCTCGACCTATGCCTCTTTTGCCTCCCAAACCAACATCACCAACCCTCATTGCAATAAAATATCCCGACCCGTTAGCAGGTTCTTATGCCTTGCTCTTATGGCAATTATTGCAGTCATCTCGTATCGACCTCCCACCTCTTAGACAATATCAATCTCTCAGACCTAAACCACCTTGGTTCGACCACACTTGCATTTGTGCATATCATCGCACGCCTGGACACGACACGGAACATTGTTGTGCCCTCAAGGTCGCCATTCACCAATGTTTGGAGAGTGACACCTCTCTTTTCAACTACATTATCAACAAACCTTCAACACCGCCTCACCCATCACATCTCGGATCAAGACCCTCTTGGTTCGATAACTCCAAATTCTGCCATTATCATCACATTTTGGGACATGACACTGAGCGTTGTTGCACTCTCAAAGCTGTCATTCATCAGCACCGAAAAAAGGATTCCCTTCTCATCAAGGATCCTCTTGACCACCTCTTCGACAAAACATCAACCCCGACTCATGCCTCTCCAACCCCATCACCTAAATCAGGATCCCCACGCCAGACTGTGGTCCCTTTGCTGCCTTTAACCCCCTTATTCGACATTAATACCATCCATCTGACCACTAAACCTCAACCGACCTTAACCAATCTTTCAAACATTCTCCCTACCTGTTGGGGGAATTCATCCTTCATCCAAACCTCGACCAACTTTTCAACCCAGTCTCTACCATATATCAATCACTCATTTAATCTTAAATCTTGACCAAGTGTCCATCGACCCAACCCTCGACCAATTATTCGACCAGTCTCAACCAAACTTCAACCAAATATCAATCAACCAGACCTCTTGACCAAACATTCAACCTTTTTCAACCAACCAACAACCATGTCAACCAACTTCACATCCATCAATCAACACCTGACCAATCTCGAAAGAGGTAATTGGGGCAAGTTTGCTCCTAATTGACTCAGACCTTAATGCACCAGCATGGCCCAGGGATTGATCAGACCTTGATCCCCCCTTTCTGTCTTGCATCTCCAACCATTTCTACTGTTAGTCGAGTGCTCGATCACTTGACATTTTACTTGAGCTCGTCCCTTGAGCAACCCCTTGTCATTGTCATTCCTTTTCCTATCAACCCTGCTTCCTAACACTTGTCAACCCTTTTTTGTCAAGCAGTAATGCTTTGTCCTAATAAAAGGGAACCCTTAAACCTCTGTAGGCTCATCCATGGCTAAACTTTAGTCAACAATTTTATCAAAAATATTATATCATACCAGGTCATAAAACACTCTAAATGTAGACTGCTCCCTCGAAGGACAGCTACATGATCACTATATTACTAGATTGATCCCTTGAAGGACAGCTAGGCCAACTTATCAAACATTTAAAGCAAAGTATAGACCACTCCCTTGAAGGATGGCTATGACTAATCTTGCTACAGACAGCACCTACTTTTGAAGCTTCCCGCATTGATCAGCTTCACAACGTGACCACCAAGCAAACAACATCATTATGTGGACTTCCCGCATCGATCAGTTCACCGTCAAAAACAAAAAAAAAAGAAAAAAGAAAAAAAGAAAAAAAGACTGACACGCTATCAAGTCATGCACACGCCTATAGTTGTTCTTGGGTCACCTATAAAAGGGGCAAGGTTCTTCCTACCACCAAAAAGGGTTACCCCATCCTCTTGTATCACATAACTCATCCTATCACCCCAACACACTCAAGGGACTTCGTGCTCACTTAACGTCAAGTGATTCGACTATTTCTCTAACACGACACTGGTCCACGATGCAACGCATACACGGGGCTTTTGTTCTAACAACCCCTTGCTATCCTTTTTGGTCTTTGTCAATGAAAGAGCAATTCGCCTTTCACTTATCTTTTACTTTGGTCACATTAAACCAAACCAACTTCAACATTTTCAAACCAACCTCAACATTTTCAACATGACATCAGGTATCGCCTTGTCCTTTTCACATAGTTTCCATGGACACCAATACACATGGAAACTATCAACCAGACCCAATTTATGTTAAGCATAAACCAATACTTGCTGAAGCATAAATAGACTTTCCTTCATTTTTAGCATACATCCATCACGACTATGGAAACTTGCTAGGGATGAAAGCCTCTCGACCAATGTGACATCTATAGCATCATCTTACCCTCATCATTTTAACACTTGACCACATCCAATCATTAATCAATCAGACCTTTTGTCTAAACTACATTGGTCTGAGGCTCTATGACCAGGGCTATGTAGGCAGCACTCAGATACCACATCCTCTGAGGTTAGCTCGACCACCCCCGTTTGTTCATCTCTTTGATGGACAAACCTTCCCTTCAATGACTTTGACCAAGACCAATCAATCTCTCTGACCCTTCCTCCCATTTAGGGAGAACTACATTGGCCTGAGGCCTTATGACCAGGGCTATGTAGGCAGCACTTAGATCACATGATGTTTTCTGAGGTTAGCTCGACCACATCCTTTCATCCATCCATCCCCTTGACCAATGACCATTGGAGATCATGCGTATCTCCTTCGACCTTCGACTACTTCCAAGCCAATGTTGCCTTGGTTGTTTTTTCGTGTGTGCTACTTCACGGCTGGTTAGCAGAATTGTTCGCAGACCTTTTTTTTTTACCCCTCACAAGTATAGGATCGCAAGTCGGTTGATCTGCACTACTTGTGACTTTTTCATGTTTTTGGGAGCACTCCCTGAGCCCTGGATACCTAGAACACGATGACCATTTGGAGCTTCAGCTTAGATTGAGTGACCCGATCAACAGATGACTAAATGCTGGGGCCCAGTTACTTCAATTTTGGCACTCCTTGACCCTTTTGACTGCGACAATTTGACCCTATCTGTCCCGTGATGTGGTATATGCACAATCACAATTTTTGTAGCATTTTCACTCTTCATCTTTCTCATCCACCTTTTGTCAAATCAGCACTCGACATCAGATTCCTTTCCTCGACTCCCGCTTTGAGGGGGAATACCTCATCCATACTTCAGGGCAATCCACATCATCCCTCACCTGGGGCAACCACCTCCTATTTTTGTCTTGCAGTTCATCTAGAACAACCAACAAGACAAAAAGGGGCAAATGTAGACACCTAAAAAGTGTCTAACCCTTTGTCTTCCTCTCTCCCCTTGGTCCCTTGCCACTTTGACTATCCCTAACCTACCTAGGTCTTATTAATTGAAAATAATCATCTATTTTTAATTAAATAAGTCCATTTTTCTTTTCCTTGCCACCTCGCCACCCTAGGATACCTTCCTTGGATCCCCTTTATTCCCCACATGGCCATTTAATGCCTAAGACTCCCATTCCAATCTCTTCACTCGCCCATTTAACCCCCGTCGACCGTTTCATCCTTGCATTCATTTGACCCGACGGTTGGGAAACGGATGAAAGGCTATTTTTAGCCTTTCTCCGGCCTTTTAGCCGCCGACGTCGGTCAACCGTCAATCGACGTCGGTGATATTACCAGCATCGGCACCTTTCATAACAGTTTTTGTACCGTTATCTCCTCCTCTTTGCTTCTCTGCATCTCTCTCTGGTATCCCGACTCTTGAATCTTTGCATCAGGCCCTTGTATCCGTCCTTTCACTTGACCTCTCTGCCAATCAATCTGACTCTCTCCCTCAGGTACACAGCAAGCTTCTACAAGTGAACAACATGGATTCTCCATCAACAATAGGCCTTCACATCCAGCATCATCAGCAACAAGATCAACACCTTCTTTAGCAGGGCACAGGTAAGTACTCTGTTTGTTTTCTTTATGCTTTTTAGTCATCTGCTTTTAAACTAGATTCAGCTCTTCTTTTCCCCAACCCAGACTACTAACCAAACCAGGCAGACCTGGATTCCTATCTCCCTGATCGGCCTCCTTTATCTCTCTGTCTTTTTTCAACATTTCGTCCATTATCCCAAGACCTCTGCATAGACCTTCAACTAAAACCAGACTCTCCCAGACCATTTTATACATCCACAGACCCGTCCACAGACCAAGCCCGGCCCAGACTCTGTCCAGACTCGACCAGAACTTGCCAAAACCCCGTCCAAGCCTATTGCCCCGACCGACGCCGGTCATTACCCTGACCGACGTCGGCAACATAACCGACATCGACAGACCCGACAACCGACGCCGGTAGGACCACCGACGCCGGTGACTGCAACTGGTTCAACAACATCTCAGGTAAGCCTTTTGCTTCCATTCTTCTTTTTAGTTTGCTATCATTTCAGTCTATTTTAGCATTCTGTCATTTATCAGTCATTTATCTTTTATCAAAATAGTGGGTTAACCTCCCTTAAGGAAGTTCTCATACTTCTGGGAACAGGCTTTTGCCTAGCAACCCACTACCTACCTATCTAACATTTTCTTGTCCAAGTTTCTTTTCTTTGCAGGTGTCATTCCTCCACAGCCAAAGAGGGGTGCTCACAAGCGTCTGGATTACGGTGCACAGTCTATATCCAGGTACTTCACATGCCTTGACCATTACTTCTTTAGTTTCTTCTCTCTTTTGAATGTAGAAAAGCAATTTAGTGATAGAAACAGAGGCATAGTATAAATATTAAATGTATCAAAGTCCTATATAAAATTCCACACTCAACTGTGGCACCTAGATAAATTATTTTAATTACAAGCATATTGGCTTCTTATTTATTTAACTACTAATTTAGAGTCACCAAGTACTTTGAGGTTCTTAACTTTATTCCTTAGTGAAAATAAGAGATCATGAACTAGTACCTCATATTTAAATACATTATGCATGAAACCAAATTACAAATTAAATGCAGCCAAGTATGAATTTACCCTAGGGTTGATGAGCTCTACACTGACACCACATTCACTCTTAGATTTGGAACCATCAAATTTCAGCATCCATAGGTGTTTTTCTACCATATACATAGGATTTTAATGAGTTGGTTGTTGCTGCAACATTGATTTATTCATTAATAATTTCAATGACAATTGGGCACACATCTTTTTTCTTAGTTGATAGGGACCTTTTGGCCAAGTCGTCATTGGCTGAAGTGAGTACAAGCCTATTCAGAATAGTCATTTTATCACCACATGAGCTCAAAAACTCCTTAAATTCATTGGACAACTCTCATTAAGATTTCTAATTTTTTACTTAGCAATACCTATTACTAATAATAACTATTTACAACCTTATTTTTACTAAGACTAGTTGGTTTTGCATCCTCATACACTATGCCAACACTAGAAATAAAGATATTCTAGGTGCATAGAGGAAATCATCCTTATCAATTAGATCTAGCTATTGAATTTTTGAACTTTCTTATATGGACAACATGTTGATAGAAAAATTCTTGTAATATGTTCCCTCTTTCTCAAGTGCATAGACCTTGAGCTTTAATTCTTCAAAAAAGATTTCATTTTTTTTGTTATATTCTATTATCATGGGAATCATCTTGGGCTCAAATTCAATTTTGATTTGGTTGGATATGCCTCTCTATGGGAGCCACATATGAGATAAATCTATTGCCATATATTCATTAGTGTTCTTGACCAATCCCTATTTAGAAGCATGCCATAAGCATTAGGTATATCCACTACCTAGATTTTAATAAACCATTATAACCTTAGATCAGAAGCCAATCACATGTGGATGCGATTTAATTCACTGATCACTTTGAGATTTGATTTATCTAAATGAAAAACCTTCCTATTAGACATTGCAGGTGTTTAACCTAGCTTTTGACAAATGGCATAAGGCATGACATTTCTAGAAGTACCTAAATCCACCAAAAAATTATGCAAGTTTTATCCAAAAATACATATTATTAGGAGGAAAAGAGGAGTTTCATTTTTCTTTTTATAAATTGTAATGTGATCATCAATTGTTCTATTAGTTTCCTTCCCTTTAGGAGTATATAATTATTTTAGCAACATGTATTTTTGATTTGATATTTGAATCAATTAAAACATCATGATATTGGCCTTATTTTATTCTAGGTCATCCATGATACTATATCTATGTTTGCTTGGCTCTACTAGTTTTTCACTTTGTGTAGGTGTGGAGTTGTTCTTGGGTTGGTAAGAAATTGTAGGTCTTATAGGTGGAAACATATTATTACTTGAGTTTTCATTAGGCAAAACTTGAGTGTTATTCAAAGGAATAGATATAGTTAATAGAGTTTGAAATTTAATTCTCAACTGGTAGTTGTTTCCCCTTTGAAATTGTTTAAATGTGTGGACCTCATCTAGGTTATCCTATGGTTCATTGTTACTTCAAACAACAAAAACTTATAAGTCTCTAAGAATAGAGATCTACCAAGATTTAATACAAATTGGTTAGAATTTTTATTAGGTATATGAACTAATTCCAGGTTGTCCATCTCCTTCTAAAAGATGTTTTAGGCATAAACGAATTTTGCACAATCAATCTCAACATGTAGAAAACTACTCAAATCAATGAAAGATCATATAGACCTAGATTCAATTAAAAAGGTCTATCAAATATCATGTGCATGTGGAAAATAATATATTGGTGAAATAGGTAGATCAATTGGTACACTTATTAAAGAACATGGAGCGGACCTACAGTATAATATAACTCAAAAATTGGCTTTGGCAGAACATTATGTGAATACTAAGCATCTAATTAATGTTTATAAGACAAAAATTTTGGATAAAATAGACAAATGGTCCAAAAGATGAATTAGAGAAGCCATCAAAATTATTAAAAATGATAATTGATTAAATAGGGATGATGGATTATTAATTAAACGCTCGTGGCTGCCAATCATTAAAAAGATTCAATCAGTTTTGGGATGATCATTTATGATTTTTTGGTTATTTATGCTATTCAAATATTTTAAATCTTCAAGGCATCATATTTTTCTTGATGATGAGCCTAAGTGGTGGCTTGAAACATTGACAACAAAATGAACCCAATCGCAGAAAATCCATTCACTGATGCTAAATCTCAACATGGTTAGACATATTGTGTATCCTACACCAAGTGGGCAATGTTAAATCAACCAAGTTCATTGCATTTGAAACACTATTGTTGTTATTCTAATTTTTATTATCTAAGGGGCTAGGTACACCTCTATTATTTGGCCTTGTGTTTCATTATCCATTGGTTCATTAGAAGTTAAACTTTCTACTTGGTGTTGGGTTTTTTGTGTTCTAATTAGTGTTTAGTAGAACTTGTCTATGAAAAATGACCACATTGTTTGTCAACCTCTGAACCATCTATTATAAATTAGCTACTTTTGGATTACACTATCATTTTGTGAATTTCTCATTTGCAATTATGGGTTAGTCATAAGTGCATTAACATTAAAAAATGTAGGGATAATAGAATGTGCTTAATTGTGAGTCTTTTTAATAGGCATCTAGTTGTTTAGAAATGATGGGACATCATGTTTATTGCTAATGGAAAGAGTATAGCTTCTAGTGTTAGGCATGGTAGTAGTGTTGTTGTATGTAATAGGAACAATTTGCTGATTATTTACCTAAAAAAACCATGATTAGGAGATGTATAAGGTAAACTACTAGGCATGTGGTTCATGAGTGTTGTATTATAGACTGGATTTGGGATTGTATATAAGGCACCTAGGATTAGATTCATCAATGGTGTATTATGTTGTAGGGAATGATTGATCATTAAAATCTAATTATAAGCACTTGGTTGGTTTAATGAAGGTAGAGGACCAATTTTGTAACCTTTTGGAACTATTTATTGTTCAATGTTTATAACCTCATTATATGTCAAAGACAAGGATAAGAGGGTTGTCAGGGTTCTTATGAGGAACATGGATGAAATTGAATTTAAATCCCTCATGTACATTTGTATGGCATCTACTTGTATTGAGTGCATGAGTTTTTAAACCTTTGATAAAGCTCATAGAAGTAGTCATTGAAAGCACTCATAGGTTCATTTGGATCTCTTCATATAGTATCAAAGTGATGATATATGACAACTGGATCAATGGGCAACCTAAAATGGTTGATGAAAATGGTTTCTAAATCATTCTAAAAAGGGATAGATCCATTGGGTAGCACAAGATACCAAGAGTAGGAAACTTCTCCCAAGGAGTAAGGGAATAGGTAGCAAGCCACATCCTCATGCTAAACTTGTGTTTAGATCAAGGCATGTTTAAATGCTTGAGTATGATCCTTAGCTATTTGAATCCCATTAGGTGAATATTTTGGGTAGAATTTATCATAATTCTTGGGCATGGAACATTTACTGAGCATCCACCTATGCCAATCCAAGTGGGAATAATTTCTATTAGTGGGTTTTAAGGGGTAGAAAAATGATTGATAAATAGAGTTATAGTAGTAGGTGCGGTGCTAACTGAGTGTATTTGTCCTTTTTGCAATTTCCCTTTGTTTACCCCAATTTCTTATGTTTAGTGAATTTACACAACTCAAAATCATCCCCTATGGAATTTGATCTCATGGGTATCCATCTAATTTTGAGTTTAACTTTTAGACTACCTAAGTATGGGAAATGCTATCAAGTGTTCAATATTACAAATTTATGCAAAATTTTTAATTTTATGTTAAGAGATAGTTCAGGCCTTCCTAGCACTAGTTATGTTGATGTGAATTTTGGCATATGACATTCTCATATCATGACTCATAACTCTTGAAAGGAGACTAGAGAATCTCCCCAAGGTTTACATATACTTAGTCTAGGTACATTGTTATTTTCTCGGTGGTTCATTGTGACCATTATATTTAAGGGGCCTTTCTTGGTTCTACCTATCCTAAATTTCAAAAGTTCATTTTAGCAGGGTTTGGGTAACTAAACAATGTAAAATGTGGTGAATTTTTTGTTTTGTTTCAAATGGAATCTATGTGGGTTAAAAGTGGTAAAGTATGCACTCATTTGATTATTTGGTAATTAGATTGAAAGAACCCCAAAAAATAATTTTGCATTTAGAACTTACTAGATAAATCAATTTTTAAGGTTTTGCATAATGTGATTATAAATGATTTTAAACATGATCATTCCATTAATTCAACATCTAAACTTACATAATCATAATGGAGGAAAAAAAGAAAACAATATTCTAGATATTCATTTAGATACATATGACTTTCAAACCCTAAATTAACCAACTGATAAAATATAACACAAAAGAAAAGATATATAAAACCCTAAAATAGTGATGGAAAACTAAATATTATGATTATAATGAGTCCATAAAATATCCATTTGATCAATCAACAAATACACAATCTAATATAGGACCAATGCGAGCTTCTAAGAGTAGTCAAGGAAAAAACAACAAAAATCACTGTTTAAATGCACACATTAAAGAAAATAAATCCAAGTCTTTATATTAGTCCACATATTTCATTTTTATAATCATATTTGAGTCCATTACAATCAATATCCTAAAATTTTTCTAGCATATTGATAGGGGAGGAATTGAGGGAGAGAAATTAAGTTACAACATAAAAAAATGTAGAAGTTGAAAGTGTGATTGGGCAAATCTCATGCAAGAGGACAAAAATCCAACCCTTTGACAATGGGGGACATCCAATATATAGTCAATGGCCATACAAGGGGAGACATTTTCCATCTAAAACTTCCAACAACCACCATGAATTCTCCAAACTACCTCTTTTTCTTATCATTCCCTTGACTTTCATTATTCACCTAAAAAAGAGGCAAAAAACAAGTCAAAAAAGTGAATTAAGGAGCTTGAATAGTGCACAGGCATATAAAAATATGAACATGTATCTAACCAGGAGTAATCAAGTAAAACTAAGACCAAAATTATGTCTATGATAGAACCAGCTTCCTACTGACATAAAATATTTCAATTTTTGACACCCATGTAAGATGTTATGCTACAAAACCAAGGGAAGGTAAAAAATGGGCTATCTAGACCTAATCGAGCTTTTACAAGATTTAGGGTTTTATTTGAATATTACGATTCACTTTTAAATTTTATAGTTAGAATTAGGATTTGAAATCTTGAATGTAACTTCCTACATTTCCCAGACCTAGTCAGTTCTTTTTGAATGATTTAGAAATGTATTTTAGTAGGCAATTGAGTTGGAGTGGGCCTAGACCTAATGGGGGTCTAGACCCCAATTAGAAATGTGGGGTTTTTTGTGGTATTTAGAGGATCAAAAGCCAAATAATATGTATTTTAGGGTTTTTTATTGGGCAGGAAATCCATGATAGATGACCATAGACCCAATATGGGCTTCAATCCCTAGTTAGGTTTACAAGGAGCCTTCGAGGCTCCCTGATACCTAGTTAGGGATAAAACCCTAAATACCAAAGGACCCAACTAAAACCTAAGACATGACCTTGCCCCAACCCAATAAGGAAATAAATGTTTATTTACACTAAGTTACTAATGATATATACTAATGACCTAATCGGTACTTAAGTCTTGATTAGTACTACACACCCCCCACCCAGCCTAACAAAGACCTAGTTAGAACCTTTATTCTGCATAACATTGATTTTACTCACCATGGAAACTCAGTGACCTAGTATGGATTTAAATACTAAATAGAAATAGACACTAACAAAATATTTTTCCCTCAACCTAATAAATATTTGAATACTTATTAACACTAGACTTCCCCTTACCCTTTTCTAACAGACCTAATCAAAACTAAAACCCCAATTACCACTATGCATAAAATGAAAGGAATGCCCAAACCTTTCAAAGCTTGATTAGGTATAGAGCCTTAATAATTTTAAAAATAATGAAAAATGGATTAATAAAATATTGATTAGAACTAGGCAAGGCCAAAATGATGAAGTAAACCTAAATATATAAAATTATAAGTTTTTAACCTAGTGAAGCAAGATTTGGCACATACAATACAGGGGTCTAGGAGTCATTTGAGGAATAAGGTTAGAACATGAAAATTTATCAAGTGGGATAAAATAACATGATGGATTATGTTCTATAGGCCTCAATTTCATGGAAACCAAAATGACCCGCTAGGGAAAAATGAGAGACTTCAACAAGCTAGAGAACTAGAGAGCCGATAAGTGGGATATATCCTGAAACTAAATTTTCACTCAAAGAGTAAAATATGATACTTATTCATAAAAGTGAGATAGATATTATGAGATAGGTATTGGATTTCCAATAGGCATGTAAACTAAAATGATCCCCCAATAAATTTCAAGGAGTTGAGAGAGTAAGCATACAAGAATACCAAGTGGGCAGACGTGCATCAAAACTCCACTTCGAGGCCAATTGTTATATATGAAACTTTACCATTTGGACTTTGTCATCATAATGGGATAGGTTTTGGTATACCAAAGGGCCCATAATTTGAAATGAAATCCTAGAATAGGATAAGAGAGCTAGGATAATTAAGAGAACCATGATTCAAATGCAAATTGGGAGGTCAAAACTCCACTTTTAAGCGAAGTGAAACATAAAAATTTGACTCATAGGGATGTGGTATTTCTAATGGTGATGGTTTTAAGACCTGGTCTGGCATGCAAATATAGATGGGCCACCAAGCCAACTTAAGGTGAGAGATAAATAAACCATAAGTACAAGTGGTGGTAGAGAAAAAGGAAAAAAGAAGGTTCCTTGATTCTTAGAAGACTCAGGGTTTGTTGTGCAAGTAAAAACATATTAATCCTTATATAATTAAATAAAAGCACAAAAAATTGCATTTTATTGCCTTTAGGAAAATTATAATCATCATTTGCATTGTAAAAACAAAATTTGATTCCTTATCTTACATGAATTGAAAAGTGAGTTAAAAATACCAGAAAGAAGCATTAATTTATTTAATTTTTTAGTTAATTAGAATTATTTACTTTTCGTTAATTTTTTAGCAAATAACTCGCTTTCATTTTAGTCAAATATTCAAAAAAACAACAAAAAAAATCAAATTACTAAAGCCTTGTCAAGCCAAGCATAAGCATCCTAAAAGCTTCCTTCAATAATACAACAAGTCATTTCACATTTAAAAAATAAATAAACCCATACACTGATACCTTGCCTTGCCTTATTTGGATAACAAATTTTGAGACACCTAGTCTTGTTAAAGAAGGTCCTTTCCCTAGGCTCAAAGCACCTAGTACTACAATCAAATATTTTAACCTTTTAAGACTTAGTGAATGCAAATCCTATGTTGTTAAAGAGATGAGTATAGTTAATCAAGGTAGAAATATACAATAAATATATCCACTGATTTGTTATAAAATTGACCTTTCTAAAAATAGCAATACATAATGCAAATAATAACTTATCTAGAAAATGACTGAGAGGGATCATCTGAAGGTTAAAAATTAAGGTAGAGGCTAGTCTGAGTGTCAAAAATAGGATACAAGTGTTAAAACCCCTCTTGGATAGTATTTCCTTAATTAGACAATAGTGCCATGTGGTGCCAATGTCCCTATTTTGGTAGTAGTGTCCTTTGTGCAAGTCTATTTTGAGCTTTTGGGAGTACTTATGTTTAGGTTTATCAATCCTGTTCCTATGTGCATGAGTTTTAAAACCCTATAGATGGAATATTTTGAATAATTTTATGAGCAAAAATTAATCTTCCATGTTTCTAGGGAATCTATTTGATACAATACAAAAAGTGTGTTTGTTAGTGGGGTAGGTTGGACATCTTCAACACCTTGATGTGATGAGAGTTACCTAAATACTAATAATTTTAAGAGCGATCAAGACCAATGTAGTTGTACCCACATAAGTTTTGGTGAAAATGCAAATGAATTTAGTATGATGGTTGAATTAAGTGCTTTGAATGTGCTTGAGACTATAAATATGAATAATATAGGCTTAGGAATGTTGTAGATGGTCGTATACATAAGTAGGGTAGAATAGGGATTGATAACCTTAATTATGGATAAATTAATCTAAGTTTGAATATGTAATTTACATATGATTTCCATCTAGTGGTTAGAGGATAAAATTCATGTATTTATATTGTTTTCGTGCTTTTTCAAGTGCTAAAAGAGGTCTAGGCTGACCCTTAGAGGTCTAATATTTGAAAAGATATTCATTTGTGGAAAAAGGAGGGAAAGGACAATAGTGACAATATTGGGAAACTAACACCATGTGGTGCTAATATCCCTATTATGGCATTAGTGTCCAGGTGGTATGACCTAAGGCATGAAGGGCCATGATGTAATAATAATGGTCTAGGACTAATTTAGGGATGACTAGGGATGCATGTGTCTTGCACAAAGGTTGAATAAGTGTGAAAATAGGCCCTAAGATAGGTATATGTCTAAGCTAGGGATAGGTTGTCTCAAGTAGCGCTCTTAGCACTCAAGTGCCTTTTTTGGGTGATTACATCAACACATAATTATATATTAGTTCTGAGATTATAATTAAGGTTTTTCATGATACACCTATTCACCATCTCATTGTCAGAATTTTTAGTGCCCTAAAGGAGTAAGAGAAAATTATTGATCCACCAATAATCATTCTCCCCCAAAACTAAGGCTATCAATACACTACGATTTAGTCCTAGATCCTCACCCTCACCCCATTTTCTTCTCCTTAGGTCTATCCTCATCATATATCATTCACACTCATGTCTGACATTGATAGGGTGTAGTTAACCCAATAGAGTAGATATCATATTTTGAGTCATTCAACTCAACCATCCCATTTCACCATTCTTAGTATTGATTAGGATCTTTACCTCCTTGTTATTTAAGACACTTAAGTACCTTGGAGTTTTGTCTTCACTTAGCTAGATGCTCTTAATAAGCAATATGATGCTATATAAGTCTTCTAGTTTCATCATGATAACCCATTACCTCTCATCATCCCAAATCCCATTCCACCTAACAATAATTTCAATATATTGTTCTACCCATCACCCATCCATTACGTTAGTTGTCTCAACCTGACCTATGGAAGTTGAGTGTATAGTTTAGCATGTGATATTTGTGTGCATAAAAAATTGGTGAACCTAAAGTCAAAGACATATATTATGTGTTTTCCATTTATTATCTTTCCTATTTTATCCTTTCTCCATCTTGTCCTCTCCTTTTATTTATTCTTCATGTATCCATATACACCTAGAATATGTCTGGATAAGACCTAGATAGATCTCTTAGCCTAGAGGGCTGTAAAAGGATCTAACTTAATTCTGGTGAGGCTTCTTTGGTTAGTTAGAACAACCCTAATTTTGACACCAAATAATATTATCAATCTTATGATTATTCTCAACATAATACTCAAATTAGGACCATAATTTCTCTTTATAAGGTATGGGATGTATACAAAACTACTAGCAATAATTATCACTCTAATACTATGACCCTCACTAGAGGAAATACAACCACTCCTCATATGGCTAGTAAAACATAAATTATCATACATAACCCATTTGTGGAAAGCTTTGTTAAGTATGATCACAACTTGGGAAGGATCCATTGTTTGGAGGATGAGGTTAGTTGTATGCAAGAGACTGTATATCGCTCTATCAAGAATCAAAATGCCTCTATCTTGCATGTAAAAACATAAACCACTACCCTTGAAGCTCCCATTCCAAACCAAACTCTTCACACTAACTAGTATCTCATATATTCCTATCCTATATAGGATACTCCCATACCTAGTACCACCATTAGCTTGAATGAACTCATCAATAGCTTGGTAGGTCAGATTAGTGATTTAGAGAACAACCAAAAATTTATAAACTAAGGAGTGAACCTAAATCCTCTTACCCAGGTTAAATCATCTTATTTTATTATCCAAATAATGGCCCATCAAATATTATAATAATAATCTTATAAACTCCCATCACAACAAGATCATATGCCCCACCAAGCTATGCATTTTACCAACCCCTCGGGTACATCCTTACTTACAAAGTCCCTAATCCAAACAATTCCAAAATTATTCCAATCTATTAAAGTTCCTATCCAAACCCTAATAGGAGGTGTATTTACCTATGTTCCACCCTCATAAACTAATCTAGTTACCAATAAACCACCATTCTTTGCCTCCTTGAGTTATGATCCTCCCACATATACCCGTCTTATGTAGATTAGACATGTGTCACATTACATGCCTTTGGGTTATGTGCAAACCACATACACCCCTCCTAAAAAATTCACCAACCCTTTTACGTATAATAATATTATTCCCTATTTTCATATGTTCTCCAAGTTTACTTAGTCAGATAATAATTTTTTGACTTACTCCACTTCACCCTTTCAAGCCTCTTCCATTCTTCCTAGTGGTTATCTATGTAACCCCTATATGGTCCCACCTTTCTAGTCTAGTTTCTCCATATTAAAAACCTACTTAAACAACATGAGGACATATGCCAAGTACCTTGTGGAGCCCATAAATCTAAACATATAAGGAGTTATTATCCCACATCCCCTACTAGACCTTCCCAAATTCAAAGGAAGGGAGATCCCAATGCACATGTCAAAGCTTACACCATGGTTATCAAGGAGCTCTTACCTTGGGATGGGGTTGTTGGGAAGATTTCCCTAAAACCATAAAAGGAATCACTCTTGAATTGTATTAGTTACTCCCTATGGGGTCTATTCACTCCTTCAAGTAATTTATGGATGAAATCATTAAGGCCTTTGACATGAACACGTCTCTCAATGCTGGTATTTAGGAATTAATTCATATCAAATAATAACACACTAGATTGGCTACCCATTTCATCACAAGATGACAATAGTTTTTATATTCATCTATCAGTGCACCTCTTATAGAATAGATGGAATTATGTGACCTTTGCCTTCACTCCCTTAATAAGGAGACTAGGGAAGACATCCAAACATTTCCAATTGGTTTTTCTATCCAGAAGACATAATCAACTTGATCAATATCCATATCTTGATTTCATAGAATAGTAGCAACCTAGTCGACTTTGTTTTATATTATTTGCATATAGTATCTCCTGAATCGATTCTATATTATTCACATTCAAGTAATTAACCTCATTTTTCTAGTAATTAATTCACTTTTATTTTTAGTTGTTTATATGTTTATAATAACAAACATAGATTAATTAGGTTTTTTTTTGAATTGTCGATTTAATCACACTATTTTTCTCTTTTATACACATTTCTAAACCACTTTACACACAAAAATAATTAAATATATGTCTTCCCAAGGACTACTTACTTGGATTTCATCATTAAGGGGGAAGCCAACTTGGTTTTTTGGTTAAGTATAAACACATGGATTATGGTGTATATTGGCAAAGAACCTAATGCCCTTATTATTTTGGGATTATAAAGTGAGGGGGTAGACCCAAATACCAAGTTAGTACCATTATCAATATGGATCCCTTTTAGCTTAACTTCCTAAAATCATCCTTAGATTGATTTCTAGTTCCTTATTACAACCAAGTTCCAATCACATTAATTTCAATCTTTATTATAACTTAATAACACTTAGGAATGGCAAATTAGTTAACATTTACTTTCAAGTTGTTTCTTTCTATTTGATCATTGTACTTTTTTATTGTAAAACTTGCAGTAGCCAGTGTGAGTGCAAGGTTTATGATGTGTTTTATAATTTGATCAATCACATTGATCTAATTGTTTTTATGCTTAATTTAATTTTCTTATATATTATCTTGTAAAATCCTTTTCTATTTATAGAACACCATTGTCCCTATCAATATAATCATCTATAAATTATCAATCTTGTTTATATTCAATACATATTCAATCCACACAATTGTGTATCTTATCAGCCTGATTAGTTTCCTCTTTTTAAGTACATAATCAACCCATATGATTGTGTATCTTTCTCATCTATTTAGTTTCCTTATCTATAATAGATAATTGACCCATATGACTGTGTATCTCTCTATCTTGTTTTTAATTTTTTCCTTTGTATCACATTGTCTAATAGCTCAACTATATCCTTTTTTCCTATTCTATGAATTTTCTTCACATACACTATTGACCAAGTTGACTTTGTACTTTTTGGATAATATGTTTTTCTATCTGGTCGACTCTGTCGCTATTTTTCCTTCCTTGTTTCCTGATCTTAGATTCTTTCTTCAAGCATCATGAAATCTCCTATTAGAATCTTTTTAGATAACCTAAATCAAATTATATGTTATATGGGATGCTATTTTCTTCCTACCTTCACTTCCAAATAGGATCATCACTCTTAGATCACTTCTCCTACCTTATCTTTCGATTACAACATGGCTCAAATCTCTCAAAATGATGAGATTGGTTGTTTAGATCATTTTCATACTTATCAAGATAGTTCCCATCTTCAAACATCTCACCATAATTCAGGGTAAATTGACACCAACCTATCTAATAACCCCATAGGAAATCTGCCACCTAGAAACCCTCCCCTAATACTAATTCAAGGAATCCTCCTACAAACACTATCCCGCTAATTGATACAACTCAGATTCTTACATAAATAGTGAAATATCTTAACATCATGAAAATGTACAACACCTCCTAAATGATGCAACCAAAACATCATTTGATCAATATGGCTAATCAATCTCCCATTCTTCTCCTTCAAAATAATCAAAACTTTATTCCTCCACCTCTTAGAGATGTCATAGGTAATGTCATTCTCCAACCTATCATGCATAATTATATGCTTAAATACATTCAAAATAGGCATTTATCCCCTTTCATTATATCCATTAACATTGGTAATACATCTCCAACTATTAAATATAATGGGACTAAAGACCCTGCATCTTTTTTTAAGGCATTGAATAATATTTATAAAGAGTGGATCCAAACTAATACTTTCACCACAACCAAAATTTTAGTTAAAACCTTCACCAGTGATGTATTAGAATGGTATAAAAAACTTCCCCAACATTATATATGGAAACTAAAGGATTTTATCAATCCTATAGTTAAGGAATTCAAATACTTTAATCTTAGCACCAAAAATTGCCTTAGTCATTTCATCAATGTTAAATAATACCTTACCAAATCAGCTCATTATTTTATCAAATGATGGATATTTTTGGCTCAAAATTCCAATCACAACATGACTAATGACAACTTATTCAAACTCTTTATAACAACACTAACACTACTCTAATACAAGGTTCAAAATTTTTCTCCCTAAACGTTAAATGAGGCTCTTTACCAAGCTAATTGTAAAGACTTCTTAATGAAATAGTTTGAACCTAATACTATAATCATTAAAGGATCTTTACAACATTCAATCATGTGATAATTGGAAATCCTCCTCAAATCAAACCAAGAGTAGTCAAAGCGAACAATACCCAACCTTCTCATGCACCATTAATCATGTAATAAATGAAAAATAAATTAACACCCTCTAAACCATTCACATAATTAATTTTGTTTGGTTCCACACTAAAATAGGTCATTACCATGAAACATGTTGAGGGCTTACAAATATTTTCATTTCTTTTATGCTTGGTGATTCATTATATCATAATGCCATTCTTAAAATCCATCATCAAGTTTACATTAGTGATTATCAAAAGAAACAAACTTCTAAATATTCTTATTATGACAACCCAAAATATTTATCTACATTTAACCCTCAACAAGCAAAGAAGGATATTTGTGCAATTGACATTGATTATGATCAATACTACACCAATTATCAATATGTCAACATGGCTAAGGTCAATCATCAATGCAAACCATCCCAAAAATATCCCATCACCAAACCAAAGAAAACATCTTGACAAGAGTAATTTATCAGAGATACTACGAATACTTACTTATCTTTAGAAATCAATGAGGAACCATTTCCTCATTATGAACCTCTAAACATTTATCTTCCTCTTAAACATATTTTATCGTATAATCCTTAGGATAGTTATTATTCTTCAAAAACTCATTGGAACTTCTCAAAATAACTCAACACTATGCCTTGATAAATTCCTCTCATGGAATTAGTTCACACCTATCTTTATAATCATAAGTTCCTAATGCAACAACTTCAAGAAATTGAAGAACCATCTCCCTTAGAAGAAAAACCATATTATCATGAGCCTCAACTAATAGAAGTTCATATCATTGAATATTTTTTCCTTATTCTAAACCTTTCATAGATTTTCTTGAAGAAGACATGTTTGATGGTGAAATATCCTCTTTCAAGTAGATGATCCGCGTCTCTTTATTGAAATAGCCATTAATAACACCCTCATTTGTAAAGTATTAGCAGATGAGGGGTCAGGCATTGATGTGACATATCTTTAGCTTATTAAATAACTTAGATATAGAAAATATCATCTCAAGCAAACTCATTTGACATTTCATGGATTCAACAAGACCAATCAAAAGCTACTTGGTTGTATTTGGATGCCTTTTACTATTTGACCCAAACCTATATGTACTAATTTTATGGTCCTTGATTTACCATTATCTTACAATATACTCCTAGGTTGCTCATGGATTCATCACGTGAGGGATATCACCTCTTATAGATGCCAATGTATCAAGTTCATTCATAATGTCAAATGGTATAAACATGAGGCCAATCCTAACCCATGGAGTATTCAACTTCTTAATCCTAAATCTCAATATCAGGTTCCCACTATCCAAAGATTAATAGTGCCCCTTCACCCAAATTTATCAATATAAATCCATATTTACATGTTACTCTTGTTGATTCTAATGATGATGAACCCAATGATTTGAAAAATACATGCAATACTACCAAGCTACCTCCTTACATCTCAGAGTGGTTACCTCCTTCCTTTTTACCTCATGATTGTACCATCCCTCTTATTGACGAGATCACCGATTTCCCTCCTCTATGAAATACACATGAATCATATTATATATAAGATGATTTCATGTGTAGTGACTATGGAGTGGAAAAATTATTTCAATATCTTTTATTTATGTCATAATATAAATTTAATGATTTAGGCATCTGATCTTTACAAGTTCCTTTTGAGTCACAAACATGTACTATTTATTAAACTTATGATGATAACTACATTATGGTCCAAGATCAATCAAGAGACTTAGATGTTTAATATTATTAGAAAAATTTAGCCCAAATACATGCTTTTAATCACAATGTTCATAACATTTCCATAGAATTTGAGTTAGGACCTAAAGGTCATGTATCTCCAGTCAATTCTCCTATTTTCGATACTCCTTGGGTGGTTGAACAAATCTTACCTCTCATATCTTTAGATATTTTGAAACCTTTTATACCTCCTATCACACTGGTTATTATACTTGATCTTCTTCCCATAAATAATGCTAAAGATACACTAATTGAATCTAATCAACTTTCCTCTACAGTTCCACCCAATCTCGATATGACTCTCGATGCCAAAGACATATATGTATATCAGATACAATATGAGTATGACCACTATGGTAAAAAAATTATTGATCTAGAAGTATATTTAGAATATTATGGACCTCTACCTATATTACCTAGTGATGAAGCCATCCTCAAATTACTCTATGCTTGAGAACCTCAACATCCTCAATAACATCACAAACTTGGGAATTTCAAGTGAAAGGCCCCTTGTTTTAATAGCTTCATTGTTAGAATTGATCCTAAAACCAATCTCATTTCCTCTCTTATTAATGCACCATATTATTTTCAAGATGGTAATGCTATGCTTATCAAGGAAACTACAAGAATCGAATATTACACCCCCTCATGTCCTCGACCTATAAAATTTTTGTTGTCCCCAAAATCAGCCACTCATTTTTGTAGTCAACATGTTAACTATTTTGGTCCTGCAGGCCAAAAAATGGTTTCCTTCTCAAAAATGTTATGAGTATTCAAGTTATCCAATTACCCAAGTCTTTTTGGCAAAAGGAAATCTCTTATTTTCAAAGGGTTTTTTAGTTGGGAAAATGAATAGGGAACAATTCAAAAGACGTGAAGGCATTTCCTAAAGAATTGCTAAGCATGGTTCATCCGTGGGGTTTAATGATTTGAAATGAAAGTCGCTGAACCATTGAACCGTGTTGTTCCCAAAATCTGTCACTTGTTTTTTTTGGATAACATGTTGACCATTTTGGTTTTACAGGCTAAAATGGTCTCTTTCTTTCTCAAAATGTTTTGACCAGCCAAGTTATTCAATCACACAAGCCTTTTCAACTAAGGAAATCACAGGTTCAAAAGGTGGGCTTTCACAAGGAAAAATATCAAAACACTTAAGGCATTTTCCTAAAAAATTGTAAGGATGGTTCAATACCAAGGTTCAATCAAAAGGTTCAATGGTGGGGTTTAATAATATGGAATGAACCATTGAATCGTTGAACCATTGAACTTTGCCTCTGAAAGGTTCAAAGAGTTCAAAGGTCCAATGAGTTTAAAGCTTCAATGCATTCAAAGGGTTCAAAATTCAAAGTTCAAAGTTCAAGCAAATGGTTCAAATGGAAGATTATAGAAAAAGGTTCAACCAAACATTTCAACTAAATGGTTCAAATAATTGGTTCAATGATACATTGAACTCCTAAAGAAGACTAAGTGAACACGACTCTTTACAAAACATTGAACCACCAAACTACTAAACCATTGAACCATTGAACCTATAAACTCCAAAAGGTTCAAAGGTTCAAGGTTCAAAATGGTT
This sequence comes from Torreya grandis, assembly GCA_037957365.1. Taxonomy (NCBI): domain Eukaryota; kingdom Viridiplantae; phylum Streptophyta; class Pinopsida; order Cupressales; family Taxaceae; genus Torreya; species Torreya grandis. Next base: position 1,051,029 of record JARHVA010000865.1, read on the forward strand.
TAGGTGACCAATGATATCCCCACAGATGTCAAATTTAGGGTGATGAAATAATTGTTGGTTTTCAAATAATGCAAACCTAAGGACAAACTTAGTGATCTACTGAGAAAGGAGCTGAAGAAGCCAGCAAAAGGTGAGAAGATAGCCCCGAGAGCTTGGATCACCAGGAAGAGACAAAATGTAGCAAGGAAAGAGGGAAAGTTATAGAGAAATCCAAAAATATCTGCAAGAAAGTTATTCTAATAGGTGGAGTAGTCCAACAGGTGAATATCAAAGAGTGCAAGCATTCAATGGCATGGCCTATTTTTCTTTGTTTGAGTAAAGACGAGTGGATAGTTGTGTAAGTATCATAAAGAGGAGCGGCCTTACCTTTTAGAAGATTAGGTGATCCATTCTTTGGAGAGGACATTTGATATGATTTGAATGGCTCTAACATGGCCCCTACAGAGAACTTCCTCTTTCTAATGCATTCAATGTAGCATGGGCCATTTTGTGAAAACAAGCACCATAGTCTTTATTTGGAGGCTATATATTGGAATCTCTTAGTTTGTAAAAAGAGAGATCTCTCTATTATTAGAAGTGAAACTCTACCCAAATTGAAAGGCATTCCTGAGACTTTGAGTTCAGACTGTTAATCATATTTCATCAAGTGAATGAGAAAGCAAGTGACTTTTTAGACTTTGTGTTGAAATAGCTTGTGTTATCTAGGAAATCGTTCTTATGTATTTTTATTATATATAGTCTTGTCCATTTAATGAAATAAGTAGAACAAGTGGAAATAATATGAAAGATGTCTTGAAGTTGACTATGGGAGACTTTATGTTGCCATAATTGTCTTTAGTCTATGTGTTTTATGTTTCAAGATATTGGAGATACTTTGAGCTCCCCTTATCCTTTGTAATATTGTAATCTATTTTAGTTTTCAGTGGAGACTTTATGATGCACTTCATTATACTGTGCTACTTTGTCCTAAATCAGTATGAGAAACAACAAAAGACTTTGTACTTTCATAAGTTTCTTGTGGATCCAGTTACTACCCAGGAAGAATCCTTGTCATTTGCCGAACATCATTTCTAAAATAAGAGAAATGCCTTCAGTAATTATACAAGAATTCTCCTTTATTTTGTGGACATCATCTCTAAAAAAAGAGAGATGGATGGTATGATTTCAGCCCTGAGTCTATTTTTAGTTTATATTAGTATATTATAGTTTATAAGGAACCTCCCCTTGTTGAGAGGAGAGATTTATCTCATTATGCTATAGTAACCACACCCATTTTTCCGTATAAATCTCATTGTGATGTGGTTGATATACCCATTTTTCCATCAGTTAGTTGATGATAAAATATTCACCCAATAGTTTTTGATGACTCTGTTGGGGAAGAATGCGTAATTTGAATCCTCAAGCTTTAAATTGAAGCATTTTCAGTTCTTTTCCATTCTACACTTTGGTAGATCCATGGTATACATAAATCCAGAGAGCTCAAGGTATTGTTGATCCTATGTTCAAGTTTGTGCAGTGAAATAATTTTGACCTTTCTCCTCCACAATCTCACCTTCAGTGAACTAAGTGTTTTCCTCCTACCAACATTAGGTCCCCAATACCAAGTGAAGCTTCTCTTTCCTCTCCTAGCAAAGCTTTATCTATACGTACCCTATAGAGGTTTTGTATCCCTCCTTTCAATCATCATATCATGGCAGCCCAAGGCCCTTGGGGTAACACTTTTGGCCCTCTAAATCTAACTCCACCTTTACATGAACTACCCCATAGTTTAAGAAAGAATTTTCCCAAGTTCTATGGTGATGGGAGAGTTCATCCTGATGAGCATATTGTAGCTTTATGCATAGCCTGTGGTGTGATAGGCATTGAATTTGAAGATATAGTGGTCAGGTTATTTGTGGAAACATTATAAGGTGCTACTACTGATTGGTTTTATCATCTTCAAGCTCAGACTATAACTGACTGGAACACTCTCAAGGGTAAGTTTGAGGCTAGGTTCAAACCTACAGAAGATGCATATGCCCTATTAGCCCAGCTTACACAAATGAAGAAGGAGCCTCATGAACCCATGTGAGACTTCATTACTAAATTTGACAAGCTGAGGAACAGGATTCCTATAATTGCTCAGCCGATGCCAGAAAATCTTAAGTGCTTCTTCATCAATTCTTAGCTTCTTGAAGTGAGTTTCCTATTGAGGTGGGCTGGCCACATAGATCTTGTTGCAGCTTAGATTTTGGCCACTGAGGTTGAATATGATCTTATCTTGGCAAGAAAGATAAGAAGGGATCCTAATAGAAATAAATCTTCTTTATCTTCTAAAAATTTCTCTACAGGCACCAGTGATCCTATGGTGTAAAATCTAGCAAATGAATTGCTAGCTCTGAAAAAGTAAATGGCACAAGGGATGTCTAAGCCTCCTTCTTATCTAGATATACCAAGGATGATGTCTCCCAATCAGTCATATCAAGGTAATGCTGTTAGGAATCAAGGGCAACCAAATCGTCTCCCTTCCCTATAGGGAAAGCTTGCCATTGAAGTAGAACTAGCTAACTCAGCGGTTGGTTATCATGAAGCTTAACATGATTTCTCTTTCCAACCTAAGTTGGACCAAGAAGATGATGCTAATCTCTTTGTAGAAGGAGAAGAAGAATTAGCTAGAGACTCCAACATTGGTTTCTTGAATTACCAAGATGAAGCTATAAGTAAGAGAGAAATGTTTGATAGATCATATGTTATTTTCACTAGGTCCCAGAACTAGTCAACTCAACAAGATGATAAGGGAAAAATAGGGGAAGAATCTTGACCAATAATTTCAAATGCTAAATAGGGGACTTCACTACCTTTCCAATCAAAGGACCCAGTGATCAATAAAAAAGTAAGTACCTCAAACAACTCTGCACCTTTTACTTTAATTTCTCAGATTAGTACCACAGCCAACCAAACCTAAAATGATGGAATTCTTTCCTTTGTTCCTAGTTCTTTTCAATCATTTGATATAATTGACCATAATAGAAAGACCAAGATCCAAATGTCTGAGTTTGAATACTTACAAGCCAACCCTGAGTAGTTGGATAGGCTAGTTGAATGCATCAAGAATAAAACCATAACTGCAAGACAAGATGTTTCAAAGGTAACTCATGATCCCCCAAAGAACACATCCACTCAAAACAATCTTGTCATTACTCCTCCTGTTGCCTCTGGGAAGATAGAACCTTTCTATGTTTCCCTATTGATAAATGGTCATAAGCTGAACAACTGCATAATAGACTCTGGTGCCTCAAACAATGTGATGCCCACCATGGTGGTAGACTCTCTCAGTCTCACTCTGACTAAAACTTTTGAGAGATGTTTCTCCATGGAAAACAAGCAAGTGTCACTTTTGGGACATATCAAAGATGACCAATTTACATTCGTGGCCTTCCCAGAAAAAAAGGATTAAAATGACAGTTTTGGTGGCCAATGTTCCAGCTTCCTATGGCATTCTACATGGATGAAATTTTTGCAAGGATGTTGGTGGAGAATTGAACATGGACTTGTCTGAGGTGAGGATACCTATCAAGGGCATCATGCAAAGGCTACTTTGTGAGAAGGATTCAAAATACATTTTCACCCAAACATCAGCCCCCAAAGCTTAAATTCTGTTTGAATCCTCATGAATGGGTAACTATTTTTTGTCCATAGAAGATGTTTCTATTTCATTAGATGAAAGTTATATAAGTGATAATCCAAAAAATTTAGACAAGATTTCAAAAGAATTGGTTGAGAATAGTTCAGATAAAAAATGATCTTCTCTCTCTAATGAAGAGAAGTCTGAAAGGAGATCAGATTCTAATGATGTCTGGATTTTAGAATTTGATGGCAGTAATTTTTCTACTAGTTCTGGAGCTGGAATTGTTTTGATATCTCTGTAAAGAGTTATTTTCCCCTATTCATATAAGTTATAGTTCAACAATACCAACAACATCACCAAGTATGAATCTTTCTTGCTTGGATTGAAAGCTGCTCAAGCTAAAGATGTTAAGCTTCTTCACGCCCAATGAAATGTTGAACTAGTGGTTTATCAGGTGAGAAATCTATATCAAACCAAAAATAAAAGATTATGACATTATCACAATCTTATATGGGATTGTATTGAAAGTTTTGATGCTTTCAATATTTCTGCAGTGCCCAAAGAGTTCAATGATTGTGTAGATTCATTGGTTATCTCTATAACCCTCATGGTTCCTCACAAAGATTTTGAAGGGCACAAGTACACTATTGAGTTGGTCTTTCAACCAAGTATACCTGATAATGCCAACCATTGGCAGGTATTTAATGGGGACAATCAAATCATGTGATTAACTAAAATAAAAGGGAAATGAACTATGGTAATGGACTGTATTACTGCACATCAAAATTAAGTAAAGAAACTCTTTGACAAAAGAGCAAAGATTCATGGTTTTTAGATTGAAGATCAAGTCCTGTTAAGGGGTAAGAGGAGAGAACCAAAAGGAATGCACAAAAAATTTGATTCTTGACGGAGAGATCCATTTGCCAATCATCGATTCTAGGGTGAAAATAGTTTATTACTGATATATCATGATGGAATGCCATTTTCACTACCTCACAGTGGGCAGCATCTGAAGCACTTCAATCTTTGAAGTATCAAATAAGTCTAGTTGTACATTTGTATAGTCTTTGTTTGTTTCATGTTGTTTGTTTGGTTTTTGGCATCTTTCTCTTTTTGGATGGCATGATTTCATAGCCCAATGGCATAGATGAAGGCACTTAGAGTCTAGATTCTACTCCCTTTGATTATTTAAAAATAAAATCGATGGAAGTTCCCCAATTGGAGCCAGTTGTTGTTCCCAAAATTTGTCACTTGTTTTTTGTGGACAACATGTTGACCATTTTGATCCTATAGGCCAAAATGGTCTCTTTTTTTCTCAAAATATTTTGAGCAGTCAAGTTATTCAATCGCACAAGCCTTTTCAGCTAAGGAAATTGCAGGTTCAAAAGGTGGGCTTTTGCAAGGAAAAATCTCAAAACACTTAAGGCATTTTCCTAAAAAATTGTAAGGATGGTTCAATGCCAAGGTTTAATCAAAAGGTTCAATGATAGGGTTCAATAATATGGAATGAACCATTGAACCATTGAACTCTACCTCTAAAAGGTTTAAAGAGTTCAAAGGTTCAACGAGTTCAAAGCTTCAACGTGTTTAAAGGGTTCAAAATTCAAAGTTTAAAGTTTAAGCAAATGGTTCAACCAGAATATTCTAGAAAAAGGTTTAACCAAATGTTTCAAACAATTAGTTCAACAATACATTAAAATCCTAAAGAAGACTAAGTGAATGCGGCTCTTTACAAAACATTGAACCACCAAACTGCTGAACCGTTGAACCATTGAACTAGTGAACTCTGAAAGGTTCAAAGGTTCAAGGTTCAAAATGGTTTAGGTGACCAATGATGTCCCGATGGATGTCAAATTTAGGGTGATGAAATAACTATTGATTTTCAAATAATGCAAACCTGAGGACAAACTCAGTGATCCACTGAGAAAGGAATTGAAGAAGCCAACAGAAGGTGAGAAGATAGCCCTGAGAGCTCAGATCACTAGGAAAAGACAAAAGGTATCAAAAAAAGAGGGAAAGTTATAGAGAAATCCAAAAATATCTATAGGAGAGTTATTCTAGTAGGTGGACCAGTCCACTAGGTGGATATCTGAGAGTGCAAGCATTTAATGGCGTAGCTTATTTTTCTTCATTTGAGTAAAGATGAGTGGATAGTCATGTAAGTATCATAAAGAGGAGTGGCCTTACCTTTCAGAAGATCAGGTGACCCATGATTTAGAGAGGACATTTGATATGATTTGAATGGCTCCAACATGGCCCTTACATAGAACTTCCTCTTTCCAATGCATTTAATGCAGCATGGGCCATTTTGTGAAAACAAGCACCATAGTCTTTATTTGGAGGCTATATATTGGAATCTCTTAGTTTGTAAAAAGAGAGATCTCTCTGTTATTAGAAGTGAAACTCTATCCAAATTGAAAGGCATTCCTGAGACTTTGAGTTCAGACTGTTAATCATATTTTATCAAGTGAATGAGAAAGCAAGTGACTTTTTAGACTTTGTGTTGAAATAGCTTGTGTTATCTAGGAAATCGTTCTTATGTATTTTTATTATATATAGTCTTGTCCATTTAATGAAATAAGTAGAACAAGTGGAAATAATATGAAAGATGTCTTGAAGTTGACTATGGGAGACTTTATGTTGCCATAATTGTCTTTAGTCTATGTGTTTTATGTTTCAAGATATTGGAGATACTTTGAGCTCCCCTTATCCTTCATAATCTTTTACTCTGTTTTATTTTTTGGTGGATACTTTGTGTTACACTTCATTCTACTATGTTACTTTCTCCTAAATTAGTAGGAGAAATAACGAAAGACTTTATGCTTTCATAGGTTTCTTGTGGATCCAGTTACTACCCAAGAAGAATCCCTGTTATTTGTTGAACATCATTTCTGAAAGAAGAGAAATGCCTTCAGTAATTACAAAAGAATTCTCCTTTATTTTGTAGACATCATCTCTAAAAAAAGAGAGATGGATGGTATGATTTCAGCCCTGAGTCTATTTTTAGTTTATATTAGTATATTATAGTTTATAGGTAACCTCCCCTTGTTGAGAGGAGAGATTTATCTCATTATGCTATGGTAACCACACCCATTTTGCCATATAAATTTCATTGTGCTATGATTGATATACCCATTTTGCCATCAGTTAGTTGATGACAAAATATTCTCCCAATAAACCGTTGAATCGTTGAACTCTACTTCAAAATGATTCAAAGGTTCAAAACAATTCAAAGGTTCAAAATGGTTCAAAGGTTTAAAATGGTTCAAAGGTTCAAAACGGTTCAAGCAGAAGGTTCCAGAAAAAGGTTCAAATAGCTGGTTCAATGATACATTGAATTGAATTCATAAGAAGACTGAGTGAATGCAACTCTTTGCAAAACATAAAATATTGTGTCACCGAACCATTGAACCGTTAAACCATTGAACTAGTGAACTCTAAAAAGATGGTTCAAGGTTCAAAATGGTTCAAACAATCGATGACGTCCCCACATATGTCAAATTAAGGATAATGGAATAACCATTGATTTTCAAATAATGCAGACCCAAGGACAAACTTAGCGATCCACTGAGAGGGGAGTCAAATAAGCTAGTAGAAGGTGAGAAGACAACCCTGAGAACTCGAATCACCAAGAAGAGACAAAATATAACAAGGAAAGAGGGAATCAAATAGGGAATCCAAAAGCAATGGTTGAAGAGTTATTTCAGTGGGTGGAATAGTCCAAAATAATTTTATCATTACTCCTCCTATTGCCCCTAAGAAATTATAACCTTTCTATGTTTTCCTTTTGATTAATGGTCATAAGTTGAGCAACTGTATAATAGACTCTGGAGCCTCTGACAATGTTATGCCCATCAAGGTAGCAGACTCTCTCAGTCTTACCTTAACTAAAATTTTTGAGAGATGTTTCTTCATGAAAAATAAGCAAGTGCCACTTTTGGGTCAAATCAAAGATGCCCAATTTGCATTTGTGGCTTTTCCAGATAAGAGGATTAAGATGACAGTCTTAGTGGCCAATGTTCTAGCTTCTTATGGCATTCTGCTCAGACATAATTTTTGTAAGGATGTAGGTGGAGAGTTGAACATGGATCTATCTAAAGCTAGCATACCTGTTAAATGGATCATGAGAAAGTTGCTTCCTGAGAGAGAGTTAAAGTACATTGTTACTCAGACATTAGACCCTGAGGCTCAAATTTTGTTTGAATCTTTAGGAATGGGTTATTACTTTCTATTCACTGAAGATGTTTTTATTTTATCAAATGAAATTTTATTGGGTGAAAATTCAAATAATTCAGATAGAAAATCAGAAGAATTGGTTAAGCAAAGTTTAGGTGAAAAAAGATCTTCCCTCCCTAGTGAAGAAAAATCTATAAAAAGATCAAATCCTAATGAGCTTTGGATACTAGAATGTGATGGTAGCTGCTCTTCTACCAATTTCAGAGCCAGAGTGTGTTGATATGCCCATACGGAGATATTTTCCCTTATTCATATAAGTTGTAGTTCAACAACACCAATAACACTGTCGAGTATGAATCTTTATTTCTCTGATTGAAAGCTGCTCATGCTAAAGGTGTTAAGATTCTTCATGCCTGAGGAGATGCTAAATTGGTGGTCTGCTAAGTGAGGAGCCTATATCAAACTAGGAATGAAAGACTGTGACATTATCACAATCTTGTATGGAATTGTATTGAAAGTTTTGATGCTTTCAATATTTCTGTGGTGCCAAGAGAGTTTAACGGTCACGTAGACATATTGGCTATCTCTGCAACCCTCATAGTTCCTCATAAAGATTTCAAAGGGAACAAGTACACTATTGAGTTGGTCTTTTGACTAAGTGTACATAATAATATCAACCATTGGTAGGTGTTTAATGGTGATAATCAAATTGTCACTTTTTTAGAAAAGATGGATGATTTTAAGGAGCTCTATTTCAAAGGTAGTGCCTCTCCAGCATGAGAATCTATTCCCAAAACAAGTTCACGAACTAGCAAAGAGTTTCTTCAAATCAAAGGGAATAAAATCCCAAAGTATTTGGTCTCTCTTGAGAAACTATTTGATAAGCATGACAAGTGTATCAAGTAACAACCAATGGATTTAAGTTCATCTAAGGAGTTTGATCAAGTAAATCTGAGTACTGAAGAAAATCTCAAATGGTCAACATTAGGGAATGTTGCACTACCGATGAAAAGATAAAATTTGTCACTCTTCTTCACTATTACATTGATGTTTTGGCATATTCTTATGATGACCTGAAATCCTTCAGGCCTGAAGAAATTTGGCATGAAATTCCTCTCAACACTAGGTCATTGCCTCACAAGCAGAAGCAAAGGCAATATAATCCTAAGATATTAGGTACTATCCTTTCAGAGATTCAAAAGATGTTGAATGCTAGGATAATTTTTTCAATTCACTATTCCACCTAGATCACTAACATAGTTCTTATAAGGAAAAAGAATAGAAAAATTCATATATGTGTGGATTTCAGGAATTTCAATCAGTCTTCTCTAAAGGACAACTACCCTCTACCTATAATGGATCAAGTGTTGAAAATAGTAATTGGCTCAGAGATGTTATCAATGTTAGATGGTTTTTCTGGGTATAATTAAGCAAAAGTTGATGAAGTAGATAAACATAAAACCACTTTCACTACCTCTTGGGGCATGTTTGCATATCGTAGAATGCCTTTTGGTTTGATCAACACTAGCACCACATTCTAGAGAGCAATGGACCTTGCCTTTAGAGATGAATTAGAGAATTTCATCATGGTATATCTTGATGACTTAACTCTCTTCTCCAAGCTTCATTCTAATCATATGCATCATTTGCAACAAGTGTTAGAATGCTATCGACAAAATGGTCTTTCTCTTAACCCTAAGAAATCAATTTTTAAGGTTACAAAAGGTAAACTTTTTAGCCACATTGTATCCCAAGAAGGTATAAAAATTGACTTAGAAGGAGTCAGATCTATCCAAAATCTTACTCTGCCTACTAGTAAGTCTATATTTCATTCTTTCTTTAAAAAGGTGAATTTTCTACAAAGGTTCATCCCAGAATTTGCAAAAAAAACCCACCACACTATCGACATGATGAAGGATAAAGCTACTTTTTGATGGACTACAGAAGGCACAATAACATTCAAAGATATCAAGAAGGTTATTGCTCATGCCCCAATCCTAGTTTGTCTAGATTATACCAAAAACTTCATGGTATATAGTTATGCTTCTGAGCACACACTTTCAGCCATTTTGGTTCAGCAAGACAAAGGTGTGGATTTTTCCATATCATTTACGAGCTTCCCTCAAAGATCATGAATTAAAGTATTCAATTATGGAGAAGCATGCTTATATAGTGGTTAAGGTGATAAAATATTTTTGGTTCTATATCCTAAATTTAGACACTATTGTTCTGGTGCCTGATACCATAGTGAAGGCTATTTTAACTCAATAAGAGTTTGGTACAAAAAAGAACAATTAGATTGCTAAAATTCTAGAGTTTTATCTTGATATCAAGCCTACTAAGCTGGTGCAGGGAAGAGGTCTATATCAATTAATTGTTAAAAATGTATCAAAAGAAACAATACATGAAGAGGCAGTGACTGATGACATGCCAACAGTTCTTTTTGTTACTACTAATGAATGGTATTCTAATATCACTCATTTTATTACTTATGGCGAGTGTCCTACTCATCTATCTTAAAAAAAATAGAAATGTTAAGTTGAGAGCTGCTAACTATGTTTTGTGGGACAATGGTTTGTACAAAAGAAGCCTTGATGGGGTATTTCTTTGCTATGTGGATAAAGCACATAAAGTAAACTTTTGGAGTCCTTCCATAACTTGGCTTGTGGAGGACATTTTTTCACACTCATGACTTATCATAAAATTCTATGAGCTAGATACTATTGGCCTACTCTATTTCAAGATGCATATAATTAGGTACGTAGATGTGATCTATGTTAACAGTTCATTAGGAAATCTAAGTTGGCTGCATTACCCCTCAAGCCTGTGGTGATCGAAGAGCCTTTTCAGCAATGGAGTATTGAATTCATTGGCACTGTAAACCCATCCTCAAGTTCTAGACATAACTATATCCTCACTGCAACAAACTATTTTAATAAGTGGGTGGAAGCCATTCTAGTCAAGTATGCCACTTCAGAAGTGGTGTGTAATTTCTTGAAGGAAAATATTGTTTCCCATTTTGGAGTTCCAAACAAGATTATAGCAAAAAATGCCTCATGTTTCTCTTCTCAGGAGATTAGTGAATTTTGCTACAATCATGGAATTATTCTTTCCCACTCCTTAGACTATTATCCATAAGGAAATGGTCAGACAGAATCAAGTAACAAGAATCTGGTTACTATCATCAGGAAACTGGTTGATGACAATCAGAGGACTTGGCATAAAGCATTATTTTAAACTTTATGGGTAGACAAGATTATTCCTAAGAGGGCAATAGGTATGTCTCCATTCCAACTTCTATATGGTCTAAATGTAGAAAGACCCATTACCTTGGAATTACTAGCATTGAAGTTGGCAAAGGCAGTAGAAGATTCAACTTTTGAAAGTTCTATTGACAAAAGAATCATGTGTCTAACTAAGTTAGAAGAGAAATGAACTGTAGTAGTGGACTGCATTGCTGAACATCAAAATTAGGTGAAGAAACTTTTTGACTAGAAAGCAAGGATTCATGAGTTTTAGATTGGAGATCAAGTCTTGTTATGGGACAAGAGGAGAGAACCAAAGGGAATGCATAGAAAATTTGATTCCTTATGGAGAGGTCCATTCATCATCCATCAATTTAGTGGCAATAATAGTTTCTTATTGATATATCAAGATAGAATGCCATTTTCACTGCCTCACAGTGCGTAACATAAGAAGCACTTTAATCCTTGAAGTATCAAATAAGTCTAGTTGTATATTTGTAAAGTCTTTGTTTGTTTTGTGTTGTTCATTTCATTTTTTGGGCCTCTTTCTCTTTTTGGGTGGCTTGACTCCGTGGCCCAATGACATGGATGAAGGCTCTTGGATTTTGGTTTTTACTCCCTTTGATTATTTCAGAGTAAAACTGATGAAAGTTCCCCAACTGGAGCCTATTTTTGTCCCCAAAATTGGCCACTCATTTTTTTAGTCAACATGTTAACTATTTTGGTCCTACAAGCCAAAAAATGGTTTCCTTCCTTCTCAAAAATGTTTTGAGTAGTCAAGTTATCCAATCACCCAAGTCTTTTTGGCAAAAGGAAATCTTTCATTTTCAAAGGGTTTTTCAGTCGAGAAAATGAACAAGGAATAATTCAAAAGACTTGAAGGTATTTCCTAAAGAATTACTAAGCATGGTTCATCAATGGGGTTTAATGATTTGAAATGAATGCCATTGAACCATTGAACCGTTAAACCATTGAACTCTACTTCAAAATGGTTCAAAGGTTCAAAATGATTTGAGCAGAAGGTTCCAGTGAAAGGTTCAAATAGTTGGTTCAACGATATATTGAATTGAATTCGTAATAAGATTGAGCGAATGTGACTCTTTGCAAAACATAAAATATTGAGCCACCAAACCATTGAACTGGTAAACTCTAAAAAGAGGGTTCAAGGTTCAAAATGGTTCAAGCAATTAGTGACGTCCCTATGGATGTCAAATTTAAGATAATGGAATAACCATTGATATTTAAATAATGTAGAACCGAGGACAAACCCAGTGATCTATTGAAAAAGGAGCCAAATAAGCTAGCAGAGGGTGAGAAGATAGCCCTGAGAGCTCAGATCACTAGGAAGAGAAAATATAGCAAGGAAAGAGGGAATCAAATAGGGAATCTAGAAGTAGTAGCTGAAGAGTTATTTCAGTGGGTAGAATAGTCTACTTGGTGGATATTAGAGAGAATTAGCATTCAATGGTGTAAGCCATTTTTCTTCAATTGAGTAAAGGTGAGTGGAAAGTCATGTATCATAAAGAGGAGTAGCCTTACCTCTTAGAAGACCAGACAACCCATGCCTATGAAGGGAAATTGAATATGATTTAAATGCCTCTAGCATGGCCCTTGCATAGAACTTCCTCTTTCCAATGCATTCAATGCAACATGGGCCATTTTATGAAAACAAGTGCCAAAGTCTTTCTTTGGATGGTATATATTGTAATCTCTCATTTTGAATGAGAGAGATCTCTCAATTATTAGAAGCAAAAATCTGCCCAAATTGAAAGGCATTTTTAAGACTTTGAGATCAGATTGTTAATCACATTTTACCATGTGAATGAGAAAGCATGTGACCTTTCAAATGTTGTGTTGAAATAGCTTGTGTTATATAAGAAATTGTTCTTGCGTCTTTTTCCTTATATCATCTTATCTATTTGATCAAATAAGTAGAGCAAGTGAAAATAATCTGGAAGATGTCTTGAAGCTGATTGGAGACTTTGTGCTACCATATTTGTCTTTAGCTTGTGTGTTTTGAATTTTAGCATAGAAAATACTAGGAAAGGCTTTAAACTACATGTATCTTCTATCATCTTATTCTGTTGTAGTTTGCAGTGGAGACTTTGGGCTACACTTCATTTTATGATGTCCTACATGTTGCTCCCAAAATCAGCTATGCTCATTTTTGGAATAACCCCTATGAAACTTGTTCATTTCATGTTTTTCACTCTAAGTTCATCTTTTGAGACAAGTTTTTCTTGATCTCGAGTTTGGTCAACTGATATCCTTGAAAAGTTTGTGACCTTCCATCGTTACAATTTCACAAAAAAAGTGAAAATCATTACGATTTCGATGTGATCAGAACATCAAATTTTTGATAAATTTCAAGGAGTTAGTGTGTTTTTTAGTTTACATGTAAGGGTGGCATTTTTTTTTTCCATTGCATGTGTTTTTTCTTAGTTTACATGCAAGGGCAGCATTTTTTGCCGCCATTGCATGTGTTTTTTTAGTTCCCATGCAAAGGTGGTAATTTTTGCCACCCTTGCATCCTTTCATGCAGGAGTGGCAAAAATCACCACCCTTGCATTTTTCAATCTATTCCATGTAGAGGCGGCAATTTTTTCCACCCTTACATCCTTCTTCAACCTCCCGTGCAGAGGCAGAGATTTTTGCCACCCCTACATGATCTCAATTTTTGTACATGACATTTATGGCCATATGTGTTGAGTGGTTAAAGTTGATTTTCAACCTTTTAAACCCATTTTCACCTTATTTGATTCATTTCAAGTTGTCTTCTCCTCTTCCCTGTATTCAGTTGATCATGAAAATGAGTGGGATCATAATTTTTTTGGATTCAAGCATGGGATTATGATTTGCTAGGTAAGGTTTTGCATTCTTCTCTTCAGTCTCTAGGTTTTCATTTTTTTATTTTTCTCTTTTTTAGGGTTTAGTTTCTTCTTCCTCTTCTTGATTAGGTTTTTATCTTGTGTTATTTTTCCCCTCCTCCCTTTCTTCCCTCAGGAGGTGACCTAGGCAGAAACCTAAACCCTTTCTAAATCCATTGGCCATTTCTAATGGTGTAATGGTAGCAAATTTTTTTTCCCTTACACAATTTGACTCATCCCATGTAATGGTGGTAATTTTCACCACCATTACACCATTTGTTCTCCCTTTGTGTAAGTGTGGAAAAAATTGCTGCCATCACACAAAGTTCCTCACAAAGTATCCTCCCATGTAATGGTAGTAAAAATTGCCACCCTTACACAATGTTTCTCTCCATATGTAGGGGCAACAAAAATTGCCACCCATACATGACCTTTACATGTAATGGTAGCAATTTTTGCTGCCTATGAAAAACTATCATCAACATGTAAGGGTGGCAAGTTTTTTGGTCCTGCATGCTTTCCCTCTGATTTTTTTAACTCTAGGAAATTTCAATTTTCTCACTTTTTTGAGCTCACATCCCTTTAAACGTTCTGACCTGCTCATGCCTTAGCCCTTTCAAGCACATTCCCATGGTTGTGATCATCAACGCACAATTTTCCTAGATTGCCTATATTTCCCTTAATTGCATGATCATGATTCTTGTTGTAGTTTCTCTCTAGGATCCTTCTTCATCAGCATACTTTTGACAAAGGCTTGTCTAGATGACTAAGGTTTATCTAAGGAAATCAAAGATGATGAAGTATAAGTATCAAGGTGTTTTTTCAATCACCTCAGTTAATTTTAATGTCAATGACATTAGGGATATAGAGATCGGGCACATGGATATGGCTGAGTTCATAGAAAGAACCAAATCAAGTAATCCCAGCCATGAAATGAAGAAGATAGTTGAAAGTAATATTCATCTAGTCTCTTCTTTTCCTGTAGTAGCTCACCACATAGAGTTCATTCTCCAGTGTGCTCAGTTATATAACAAGGATATCAAGGCTGTGTTAGATGCTGGTGGTAATATGGTTATCAGACTAGACCTTGAGTTCATCGACAAAGTATTCATGTGTCCTCCCACTATTGAAGTATTGAAGCTTGACTTTGTTGAAGCTTAAAGGAAATATGATAAAGATCCTGAAAGAGTGAAGAAAGTGATCAATAATACATGGCTCAAGACTCCAAGGGTGAACTTGTCAAGATGGCCATAGAGCTTTCCACAGAGTGATTTCATTAAAGAAGTTGGTGACCTGATCATGCCCCTCAGCAGGGTAAAAGGTTTACCTTTTTGCTCTTAGTTTCATGAATAGATGTACCCCTTCATTAATATAATTTTCTAGGGAAAATAAATCATTTTCTGGGGAGAACAAATCAGCAATGCTCTACAAGAGCAATTGATGAAGGTATATACTACCTCTAAATTTTATATGACAATATACTTGGTGTATATTGTTGCGTCAATGAGAACCTTCCCATGTTTAACATTAGAAGGAGATAGGAAAACAACCTCGATATATCAATATTATCCTTAGTTGACATTGAAGGGTTCCATCCATCATTTTAAAAGGGTAAATGATGCTTTATTCATGGTATTTTTGTCTTTTTGATCCCCAATTAGAACATAAAAGAGTGTCAGATGAAGCCTAGACAGTTGTGAATGACTTCAGGTGTATGTTCTTGCAGTTCCTTTCTTTTTGCTATCTATGGGTTGGATTTTTCCAAGGTTATCCCTATATGCTTTCAAGATTCCCCTTAGATAAATTGGTCTTGATGGAGTTGTACAGACAAATTATTGCCATGCACAATAAGCAGATGGAACTCAAGAAACCTAGTTTCAGGTTTTTGATTGAAATTGGTAGGTTCTTAGTATTGATCACTAGGAAAGCTAGAGAAATGGAGACTAAAATGCAACTCATAACCATGAATCATTTTAAAAGGAGGCCAAATTTTGACTATAGAGGTGTGAAATATATAATCCAGAGGAAGACCCAGTTTCATGAACCTATGATCGAAAATATTTGGGTCAATTTGAGGACAACTGAAGACATCAGAAATATGGACTATAGTAAATTGTCCCTTGAGCAAATAAAATATCTGGGGCTCACTGATATCCCTATAAATCTATTGGATGATGGAGATTAAATAAATAATAGATACCATGCTAAACAAGTTGCCAATGCCCCTCTTCCCTCGATCCAATGGTCTCAGAAGGAGTTGACTTCCCTGAGAATGAGATTCAAACCAAGATTGACAAACACCAATGATTGGTTAGCAAATAAGGGAATCACTTTGAAAGAGTTCTTCATTACAAGGTCAAAATCCAAATTTCAAGAAGAAACAAGGAGAAGGGTAGAAAATATGATGAAGAATAAAAGTGATGTCCCTACTTCTAATAGGCCACATAAGCATAGAATCATCTTCATGACAATTAAGTCACAAGCTGTAGAGAAAGAACAAGGAATAACATACATGGAAGTTGAGAAGCAGAGCATCAAAAAAATAATAGTAGAATAGATGGAAACTAATGATAGGCCCATGGGTCAATAGGAAAAGGAAACTCTATCTCCACAAGTAGGTGGACAGCTAGACACAAGAATTTCTTCTTCCCCGCCTAACTCACTTGATGTAACTCCTTCAACTATTTCTCCAATCAGTATTCCCTCTTCTGAAGCTGCCTCTCCTTCTAAAATTATTTTTGGCAACACTCAAGGTGATTCTAGAGATGTTCTTCATTCCTCAGGATCAATCTCTAGTTTGTCATCTCCATTTTTTGATATCAGAGATAGTTCTACCCTCGACCATTCAACAACAGGTGTAGTTTTGACTGATATTATGCCCATTATTTCCACCACCACTGTAGGTGCTACTCTAGTGATGCCAACTATAGGGATTGATGATAATGTAAGTACTTTTTCCCTCCCACCTTGGTTGTTAGCTTACATGCCCAAAAGGAAAAAATAGGTCATCCCTCCAGATGACTTTGATTTCACTAAAATGGTGTCAGCTAAAGTCAAGACTCCCAAAAATATGAAAATTATTTCAAAGATGATTGAAGATAAGGGGCATAAACTTTTGGAAGTTGCCAGACCTTCACAGAATGCAACTCTTAAATTTTTTGATATGAGTGACTACTCTATCTCCCAAATTAAATTGGGTATGGTAACTCATGAAAGTGCTAAGAGTGACTTGCAATCAGCGATGGACATTATGGTTCAAAAATTTGATAGAGAAAGAGAAATGAAGGAACATTATAAAGCAATGGTGGAATAATTGATTGTGGTGATAAGGAAGATTACTTTCACTCCAGAAACTATAACTCTTGAGGCTATCTCCGTCGATGACCCCGTGATTCAGAAAGTAGAAAAGACCTATCTCAAGGGAAAAGTGCTTGAAGATTACTTAGGCAAGATGCATACACAAGGGATTTCATTGCTTATAGAGTTGTCTAAGAAAATGGGTAAGATGAAGAAAATGAGAGAAGAAATAGATGATCTTATCAATATCATTTCTTAGGATATTGAAAGCACATATAAATATCTTTGCAAATGAATGGATATGAAGATGCTGAAAATAAGCACTCTAGTATTAATTGGCATCATTGCTGATAGAGACTCATATATTGAAAATAAAGAAGCATTAATATATAAGAGTCAGATGCTTAAGGAATTAATCAGTGACCTCAAATCTTCTAGAGACCTCAGTGAACAAAGTGATATCAGTCTATTGCATAAGTTGGAAGAGCTACCTTACAAACTAACCACACAAGACAACCAATTCATTTTAGTAGAAGAAATGATTTAGGAATTTGAAGGTATGTTTCAAAAATAATTCGAGGAGAAAATATTTTTAGTGGCCTCTATAGATAATGTCTTAGATAATCAGTTAACTGTGGATAATCTAAAAAATAGGTTAACTAGTCATGCGAAATCAATCACAGCAGTGAGAGACGCCACAGTTAGGGCTAAGGTGATCTTCAAGAATACTGTTACTCCAGATAATATCGAGAGACAAGTGGCTATCACCATGTATGATGCTCATATGAAGAAAGATGGGGCTACAAATTGAATCAAATTTTTGTTGATTTAATTTCCTCTTTTCTAAATGCACTTTTGTAACTGCTTTGGACATTTGCACATGTACTTTTATCATGTGTAATTACATGTAAAAATATGGAAAGTCCAAAGTCAACAAAGACTTCCATCTTTGACTAGAAAAATATATTTAGGTCTTTTTCAATCTTCAAGGTCTCTCCCTATAAATAAGGAGAGCCTCTTTCGTAACAATATATCTTTTTTTTGTAGTTGAAAGCAAAAAAAAAATTCTATCCAAATTGAGATGCTTCCTGAGACTTTGAGCTCAGATTGTAAATCATATTTTTTTGAATAAACGAGAAAGTAGGTTACTTTTTAGACTTTGCATTGGAATAACTTGTGTTATTTAAGAAATTATTCTTATGTCCTTTTCCTAATAATATCTCATCTATTTGATTAAATAAGAAAAGTGTGTGAAAATTATCTAAAGATGTTCTAAAGTTAATTATGAAGACTTTGTGCTGCTATAATTACCTTTATTTCATGTTTTTCATATTTTAGTGAGAAGGGTATTAGAAATACTTTGAACTACTTTTATCCTTTGCAATCTTATGCTCTGTTTTAGTTTTTGGTGGAGTCTTTGAGCTTCACTTCATTCTACTATTACATACACTACAAATTAGTAAGGGAAGCAACGAAAGACTTTGTGCTTTCATGGTTTTCTCATGGATCCAATTACTATCAAGAAGTTTTTCTACTATTTGCTGAACATCATTTTTGAAAGAAGAGAAATGCCTTCAGTTATTACTCAAGATTTCTCCTTTGTTATGTGAACATCATCTCTAAAAAAAGAGAGATGGATGGTGTGATCTCACCCTTGAGTCTATTTTCAATTTATATTAATATATAGTAATTTATAGGGAACCTCCCCTTGATGAGAGGAGAGATTTATCTCATTATGCTATAGTAAACCTGCACTTGTTGCCGTATAAATCTCCTTGTGCTATGGTCGATATAACCATTTTTTTATCAGTTAGTTGGCAACAAAATATTCACCCAACAATGTTTTGGCAACTCTACTGGGGACATGAACGCACATTTTGAAGCCTCAAGCTTCAAATTAAATAATTTCTGGTCCTTTTTCATTTTTTCACTCTAGCAGATCCATTGTACATGCAAATCCATAGAGCTCAAGGTATTGTTGATCCTATATTTGAGTTAGTGCAAAAAAATAATTTTGAGATTTTTCCTTTGCCATCTCGCCTCCAGCATATTAGGAGTTTTCCTCCTACCAACGTCAGATCTCTAATACCAAAGGAAGCTTCTAGTCTTAGTGCCAGTAGAGTTTTGTCCATACTTAACCCACCAAGATTTGTTATGCCTCCCTTCAACCATCATACCATGGTCGCCCAAGGTCCTCGGGGTAACTCTTTTGGTCCTCTCAATCTAGCCCCACCTTTACATGAACTACCTCATAGTTTGAGAAAGAACTTCCCCAAATTCTATGGTGACATGAAGGTTCATCCTAATGAGCATATTTCTACCTTTTGCATAGCATGTGGTGTGATAGGCATGGAATACAAAGATATAGTGGTGAGATTGTTTGTAGAAACTTTGCAAGGCACTGCTGCAGACTAGTTTTATCACTTTAAAGCTCAAACTATAACTGATTAGAATATACTCAAGGCCAAGTTTAAACCCACTGAAGATGCACATGCCTTGTTGGCTCAGCTTACGCAAATGACGAAGGAACCTCATGAGCCTATGTGAGACTTCATTGCTAAATTAAATAAGCTGAGGAACTGAATTCCTATAATTGCTTAGCCAACACTGGAGAACCTCAAGTACTTTTTCATCAAGTCTCAACTTCCTGAAGTAAGTTTTCTATTGAGGTGGGCTTGTCCTATATATCTTTCTGTAGCCCAAAATTTGGCTATCGAGGTTAAAGATGATCTTATCCTAGTAGGTAAGATCGAAAAAGATTCCAATAAAAATAAAATTTTCTCATCTATTGAAAGTTCTTCCATGATCACCACAAATACTATGGTGCAAAAGTTGACAAATGAATTGTTAGCCCTAAAAAGACAAATGGCTCAAGGTATGTCTACTCCTCCTTATCGAGATATGCCAAGGAGGACATTTTAGAACTAGTCATATCAAGGCAATGCTACCAAAAATCAAGGGCAACCAAATCGTCTACCTCCCCCACAGGGGAAGCTTGCCATTGAAGTAACACTAGCTAACTCAGTAGTTGGTTACCTTGAAGCTGAACATGATTTCTCACTCTAACCTGAGTTGGACCAAGAAGATGATGCTAATACCTTTGTAGAAGGAGAAGAATTAGCTTGTGACTCTAACATTGGTTTCCTGAATTACCAGGATGAAGATAGAAGTAAGGGAGAAGTGTTTGATAGATCATATGCTATTTTTAATAGGTCCCAAAATCAATCAAATCAATAAGTTAATAAAGAAAAAGTAGGAGAAGAACCTCAGCCTGTAGTCTCGATTACTAAATGGGGGACTTCACTCCCTTTCTAATCAAAGGACCCAGTGACTAAAAAGAAAGTAAGTACCTCAAACCATCCTATACCTTTTACTTATATTTTTTAGACCAGTGTCATACCCAATAAAGATCAAGATGATGGAATTTCTTCCTTTATTTTTAGTTCATTTCAATTATTTTATATAATTAATCATGCCAAAAAGACTAAGATTCAAATGACTGAAGTTGAGTACTTGAGAGCTAATCTTGAATAGTTTGATAGGCTGGCCAAATACATAAAAAATAAAACCATCCATGTAGGACAAGATTTTCCAAAGGTGTCTCATGATTTCTCAAATAAAAAATCCACTTAGAATAATTTTGTCACTACTCCTCTTGCTGCCCCTGGGAAAATAGAACCTTTCTATGTTTC
Organism: Torreya grandis; assembly: GCA_037957365.1. Lineage (NCBI taxonomy): Eukaryota > Viridiplantae > Streptophyta > Pinopsida > Cupressales > Taxaceae > Torreya > Torreya grandis. Next base: position 1,071,913 of record JARHVA010000865.1, read on the forward strand.
CTTTTGATAAACAGTCATAAGTTGAGCAACTATATAATAGACTCTGGGGCCTCTAAAAATGTTATGCCTACCAAGGTAGCAAATTCTCTTCGTCTTACTTTAACTAAGACTTTTGATAGATAATTTTCCATGGAGAACAAGCAAGTACCACTCCTAGGTCAAATCAAAGATGCCCAATTTGTGTTTGCAACTTTTCCAAAGAAGAGCATCAAAATGATAGTCTTGGTAGCTGATGTTTCAACCTCTTATGGCATCCTACTTAGGTGCAATTTTTGTAAGGATGTAAGTGGAAAATTGAATATGGACCTGTCTGAAGCAAGGATACCTGTTAAAGGCATCATGAAAAAACTACTTTCTGAGAAAGAGTCAAAATATATAGTCACCCAAACATCAGATCCCAAAGCTCAAATTTTATTTGAATCATCAAGAATGGGTAATTATTTTCTGACTACTGAAGATGTTTTTAGCTCATCAGATGAAAGTTCTTTTATCGACAATTCAAAAAATTTAGATAGAAAATTAGAAGAATTGTTAGAGCAAAGTTCAGATAACAAAAGATCTTTTCTGAATAACGAAGATAAATTTTTGAAAAGATCAAATTCTAATGATGTTTGAATTTTAGAATTTGATGGTAGTTGATCTTCTACCAGTTCTAGAGCTAGAATTATTTTGATCTCCCCTCAAGGAGAAATTTTTCCTTATTCATATAAGTTGCATTTCAATAATACTAACAACACCGCTGAGTATGAGTCTTTACTACTTGAATTGTTAGTTGTTCATGCTAAAGGTATTAAGATTCTTCATGCTCGAGGAGATGCTGAACTGGTGGTTTTTCAGGTAAGGAACCTATACCAAACTAAAAATGAATGATTGTGACATTATCATAATCTAGTATGAGATTGTATTGAAAGTTTTGATGCTTTCAATATTTCTACTATGCTGAGAGAATTTAATGATCGTGCAGATTCATTGGTGGTCTCTGCAACCCTCATGGTTCCCCATAAAGACTTTAAAGGGGACAAGTACACTATTGAGCTGGTCTTTTGACCAAGTGTACCTGATAATTCCAACCATTGGCAGGTGTTTAATGGTGACAACCAAATCATTACTTTTTTGGAAAAGATGGACAACTTTGAGGAAATTTATTTTGAAGGAAGTGAATCTCCACCATGAGAATCAGTTTCTGAAATAATTCCAAAAATGGTGAAGAGTTCCAGGTGGAATTGATATCTATGTTGATTTCAGAAACTTAAATCAATCTTCTTTAAAAGATAACTACCCCCTGCCCATCATGGATCAAGTGTTGTAAAGAGTGACTGGTTCATGTTAAGCACATGATATATTGAGAATGGGGGTGAATCAGTATATCATATATCTTATAAAACTTTTCCTTAATCAAATTCCACTTAATCAAATATTCAAGATATGCAATAAAACTCAAACAATAAACACCACACAAGATAGAGAGAGACACCAGATATAATGTGGAAACCCAATGTAGGAAAAACCACAGAGAACAATCTCAAGTATATGAATGAGAACCAACCCAAACAATATTTGCAAGCACCAACTGGTAAGAGCACCAACCCCTTTGCTGAGCACCAACCCAACAACTATTTGTCAGCACCAACCCCTTTGCCAAGTACCAACCCAAAAATAATTCATGAGCACCAACCCATAGGAGCACCAACCCCTTTTCTGAGCACCAACCCAGAAAAACATCAACCCCTTTGCCGAGCACCAACCCAACAATAATTCATGAGCACCAACCCACAGGAGCACCAACCCCTTTGCCAAGCACCAACCTAGCAGCAATTCATGAGCACCAACCCAAAGGAGCACCAACCCCTTTGCCGAACACCAACCCAACAACAAATCATGAACACCAACCCACAACAAAACCAACCCCTTTATGTATATCACACAATTATCTCTCAATGTTTCTATCTCAATAAATGATAGTTCATTACAACATCTCTTTCCTCTCTCTCACCTTTGCTATTCTAACCTAGATATAACAAATATAAATCATATTCATCTCTCACAATTGCTCTTCTAAGCTAGATATTACAATATCAAATCAACCTATCTCTTCCATATTACAAATGGCTTCTCAAGCCTTTATTTATAGCTTTCCAAATGACCTTTGGCCTTCCCTCTTTGTGACCCTTTAATCCTCATGGAAAATGGCACCAAACTTGTATGACCCTTCATATCCTTGCCTTTGAAAAGTCATGTGGTGACCCTTCATGAGCAAAAATGTCCTTCCCTCTTTTGTCCTTATCTTGATGACTTTTCATATTCTTCAAAGTGTCCCTTCATGAGAAATTGTGCCCTTCCTCTTTTGTCTTCACTTGGTGACTCTTGGAATTACCCAAGATGACTCTTCATAGAAAAATGCATCCCATCCTTCTTTCATCTTTACTCCATGGCTTTTTGACTTCTCCATGGGTCCTTCTTTTGTCTCATATGCAACCAAAAATATATTCATTAATATTAAATAAATATTAACTCACATTAGACAAGATATATCTATTACAAACATCATTAAATGCAATGGGGCCTTTATCACCAATAATGCTAGACCTTTGACATCAATGAAAACATATCCAATAGTTCAAAAATGTTATCAATATTAGACGGTTTTTCTAAGTATAATCAAGTAGAAGTCAATGAAGTAGATCAACATAAAACTGCTTTCACTACACCTTGGGGCACTTTTGCATATCATAGAATGCCTTTCAATTTGATCAATGTTGGCGCTACCTTCCAAAGAGAAATAGATCTTGCCTTCAAAGATGAAATGGGGAAATTTATTGTAGTATATCTTGATGATTTGACCATTTTTTCCAAACATCATCCTGATCATGTGCATCATCTACAACAAGAGCTGGAATGCTATTAGCAAAATGGTATTTCTCTTAATCCCAAGAAGTCAGTTTTTGAGGTTACATAAGGTAAACTTCTCAGTCACACTGTATCTTGAGAAAGCATAAAAATTGACTCAAAAAGAGTCAAATATATCCAAAATCTTACTCTTCCTGCTAGTAAGACTGCTATTCATTCTTTCTTTGGGAAGGTGAATTTTCTATGGAGATTCATTCCAGAGTTTGTAGAGAAGACTCACCAAATTTTTGACATGATGAAGGGTAAAGCCACTTTCTATTAAACTGCAGAAGGAAAGTCAACATTTGAAGATATCAAGAAAGTGATCACCCACACACCAATCCCAGTTTGTCTAGATTATACCAAAGACTTCGTAATATATAGCTATGCTTCTGAGCATACACTTTCGACTATTTTAGTTCAGGAAAACAAAGAAGGTGTGGAATCTCCCATATCATTTATGATTTATCCTCTCACAGCTCATGAATTAAAATATTTGAATATGGAGAAGCATGCTTTTGCCATGGTTAAGGTGGTAAAGCATTTCAAATTCTATATCCTGAATTCACATACTGTTGTTCTGGTGCCTGATACAATAGTGAAGTCCATTCTAACTCAACAGGAGTTGAGTAATAAAAGGGGCAATTAGATTGCCAAAATTTAGGAGTTTGATCTTGATATCAAACCTACCAAACTTGTGTAGGGAAAAGGGCTCTACCAATTTATTGCTAATAATATACCCAATGAAATAGAACATGAAGAAACAGAGGTCGAAGATGTGCCTACAGTTCTCTTCATTGATACTATTGATGAGTGGTATTCTGATATCTCTCATTTTATTACCTATGGTGAGTGTCCCACCCATCTATCCTAAAAAGACTAAAAAAATAATGCTAAGTTAAAGGATGCTAATTATGTCTTGTGGGACAATGGTTTGTATAAGAGAAGCCTTGATGGGGTATTTCTTTGTTGCATCGATAAGGTGTAACAAAGTAAACTTTTAGAGTCCTTCCATAATTTGGCTTGTGGAGGAAATTTTTTTGCACTAATGACATCACACAAAATTCTATGAGCGAGATACTATTGGCCTACACTATTTTAAGATGCATACAAATGGGTACGTAGGTGTGAATTGTGTCAACAGTTCATCATGAAGCCTAAATTAACCGCGTTACCTCTCAAGCCCATGGTGATTGAAGAACCTTTTTAATAATGGGGTATTGATTTCATTGACATAGTGAACCCATCCTCAAGTGTTGAACATGACTATGTTTTCATCGTAACTGACTATTTTACCAAATAGGTGGAAGCCATTCCAACTAAGCATGCTACTTTGAAAGTGGTATGTAATTTTTTTAAAGAAAATATCATCTCCCAATTTGGGGTCCTAGCTAAGATTATTATAGATAATGCTGCTTGTTTCTCTTCTCATGAGGTTACTGAGTTTTGCTACAATTATGAGATTATTCTTTCCCACTCCTCTGAATACTATCTGCAAGGAAATGGTCAAGTAGAATCAACCAACAAGAATCTGGTTACTATTATCAAGAAATTGGTAGATAATAATAAGAGGACTTGGCATAAAGCATTGTTTGATGCTTTATGGGTAGATAGGATTACAACCAAGAGGGAAATAGACATGTTGCCATTCCAACTTATGTATGGTTTGAATGTAGAGATATCAATCACCCTAGAACTACTAGTACTGAGGTTGGCAAAGGCAATCAAAGATTCAACTTTCAAAAATTCTATTGATAAAAAGATCATGTGCCTAACCAAATTAGATGAGCAATGAATCATGGTAGTGGACTAGATTACTACACATCAAAATTAGGTGAAGAAACTCTTTGACAAGAGAGTAAGGATTCATGATTTTTAGATTAGAGATCAAGTCTTGTTGTGGGACAAGAGGAGAGAACCAAAAGGAATGCATGGCAAATTTGATTCTTTGTGGAGAGGTCCATTTACCATTCATCAGGTCTATGGTGAGAATAGCTTCTTGATGGAATATCAAGATGGAATGCCATTCTCATTGCCTCACAGTGGGTAACCTTTGAAATACTTCAATCCTTGAAGTATTAGATGAGTTCACTTGTACATTTGTATATTCTTACGTTATTTGTTTTTTTTTTTTGTGTCTTTTTCTTTCTTAGCTTGACTCCATAGTATAAAGGCCTAGTTGAAGGCACTTAGAGACTAGTTTCTTTTCCCATCAATCATTTCAAAGTTTGATCAATGGAAGTTCCCCAATAGGAGCCAACTGTTGTTCCCAAAATTAGCTACGCTCATTTTTGAAACAACCCCTTCAAAACTTGTCTATTTTATATTTTTCACTCTAAGTTCATCTTTCAAGTCAAGTTTTTCTTGATCTCAAGTTTGGTCAACTGACATCCTTGAAAATTTTGTGACCTTCCCTCGTTGCGATTTCATAAAAAATGTGAAAATTGTTACAATTTTGATGTGATTAGAATGCCAAATTTTTGATAAATTTCAAGGAGTTAGTGTGTTTTTTAGTTTACATGTAAGGGAGATATTTTTTTTGCCATTACATGTGTTTTTTTCTTAGTTTACAAGCAAGGGCAACATTTTTTACCGCCATTGCATGTGTTTTTTTAGTTCCTGTACAAAGGCGATAATTTTTGCTGCCCTTGCATCCTTTCATACAGAAGTGGCAAAAATCGCTGCCCTTGTATTTTTTAATCCATTCCATATAGAGGCAGTGATTTTCACCACCCTTGCATCCTTATTCAACCTCACATGTAGAGGTGGTAATTTTTTCTGCCCCTACATGATCTCAGTTTTCATGCGTGACATTTATGGCCACGCGCACCAAGTGATTGAAGTTGATTTTCAACCTTTTAAACCCATTTTCACCTCATTTGATTCATTTCAAGTTGTCTTCTCCTCCTCCCTACATCCAATCGATCGTGTGAATGAGTGGGATCATGATTTTTTTGGATTCAAGCGTGGGATTATGATTTTCCAGGTAGGGTTTTGCATTCTTCTCTTTGGTTTCTAAGTTTTCATTTCATTTTTTTATTTTTCTCTTTTTCAGGGTTTGGTTTCTTCTTCCTCTTCTTGATTAGGTTTTTATCTTGTGTTATTTTCCCCCTCCTCCCTTTCTTCCCTGAGGAGGTGACCTAGGAAAAAACCTAAACCCCCCCTGAAATCCATTGGCCATATTTAATGGTGTAATGGTGGCAAAATTTTTTGCCCTTACACAATTTGCCTCATCCCGTGTAATGGTAGAAATTTTTACCACCATTAAACCATCTGTTCTCTCTTTATGTAAGTGTGGAAAAATTTTCCACCATCACATGAAGTTCCTCACAAAATTTCCTCCTGTATAATGGTAGAAAAAATTGCTGCCATCACACAAAGTTCTGCCCTTCATGCATAGGTGGAAAAAATTATTGCCCTTACACAATGTTTCCCTCCATATGTAAGGGTGGAAAAATTTTCGCCCATACATGACCTTTACATGTAATGGTGGAAATTTTTTCTACCTATGTAAAACTATCATCAACATGTAAGGGCAACAATTTTTGCCACCCTTACATGCTTTCTCTCTGATTTTCCTAACTCTAGGAAATTTCAATTTTCTCACTTTTTCAAGCCTACTTCCCTGTAAATGTTCTAACCTACTCACACCTTAGCCCTTTCAAGTTCATTCCCATGGTCATGATCATCAACGTATAATTTTCCCAGATTATCAATATTTCCCTTAATTGCACGATCATGATTCTTGTTGCAGTTTCTCTCCAAGATCCTTCTTCATCAGCATACTTTTGACAAAGGCTCATCCAAATGACTGAGATTTCTCCAAAGAAATCAAAGATGATGAAGTATAAGTATTAAGGTGTTTTTCCAATCACCTCAGTTATTTCTAATGTTGACGACATTAGGGATATAAAGATCGAGCATTTGGATATGGCTGAGTTCATAAAAAGAACCAAATCAAGCAATCCAAGCCGTGAAATGAAGAAGATAGTTGAAAGTAATATTCATCTGGTCTCTTCTTTTCCTATAATAGTTCACCACACAAAGTTCATTCTCTAGTGCACTCAGTTCTACATAATAAGGATACTAGGGTTGTGTTAGACCCTAGTGGTAATCTGGTGATTAGACTAGACCCTGAGTTCATCTACAAAGTATTCATGTTTCCTCCCACTACTGAAGTATTAAATCTTGACTTCATTGAAGCTCAAAGGGAATATGACAAAGATCCTAAAAGAGCAAAGAAAGTGATCAATAATAGATGGCTTAAGACTCTAAGGGTAAACTTGTCAAGATGGCCATAGAGCTTTCCATCAGTGATTTCATTGAAGAAGTTGGCGACCTGATCATGCTCTTTAGCAGGGTAAAAAGTTTACCTTCTTCCTCTCAGTTTCATGAATGGATGTACCCCTTCATTAATATAATTATCTAGGGCAAACAAGTCATTTTTTGATAAGAAAAAATAAGCAATGCTTTATATGAGCAATTGATGAAGGTATCTACTACCTCTAAATTCTATATGACATCATACTTGGTGTATATTGTAGCGTCAATGAGAACCTTCTCAAGTTTAACATTGGAAGGAGATAGGAAAACAACCCTAGTGTATCAATATTATCCTTAGTTGACATTGAAGGGTTCCATCCATAATTTTAGAAGGGTAAATGATGCTTTCTTCATGGTATTTTTATGTCTTTTTGATCCCTAATTAGAATAGAAAAGAGTGTTAGATGAAGCCTGGATAGTTGTGAATGACTTCAGGTGTATGTTCTTGTAGTTCCCTTCTTTTTTTTATTTGCAGGTTGGATTTTTCCAAGGTTATCCCTATATGCTTCCAAGATTCCTATCAAACAAATTAGTCTTGATGGAGCTATGGAGATAAATTATTGTCATGCATAATAAGCATATGAAACTCAAGAAACCTAGTTTTAGGTTCCTGATTGAAATTGGTAGGTTCTTAGTATTGACCGCTGGGAAAGCTAGAGTAATAGAGATTGAAATGCAACTAATAACCATGAAGCATTTGAAAAGGATGCCAAATTTTGACTATAGAGGTGTGAAAGATATAATCTAGAGGAAGACCCAATTTCATGAACCTATGATTGAAGATATTTGGGTCAATTTGAGGATAGTTGAAGACATCAGAAAGATGGACTATAATAGATTGTCCCTTAAAAAATAAAGTATCTAGGGCTCACTGATATCCTTGTAAATCTAGTGGATGATAGAGATTTGATAAATAATAGATACCATGTTGAACAAGTCCCCAATGCTCCTCTTCCCCTGATCTAATGGTCTCAAAAGGAGTTAACTTTCCTGAGAATGAGATTTGAACCAATATTGGCAAAAACTAATGATTGGTTAGAAAATAAGGGAATCACTTTGAAAGAGTTCATTACAGGGTCAGAAGCCAAATTTCATGAAGAAATAAGGAGAAGGGTAGAAAATAGGATGAAGAATAAAAGTGATGTCCCTGCTTCTGATAGGCCACATAATCCTAGGATCATCTTTGTGATAAAGAAGTCACAAGTTGTAGAGAAGGAACTAGGAATAACAGACATGGAATTTGAGAAGTAGAGCATCAAAAAACTAACAACAAAATAGATACAACCTGATGATAGGCCTGCAAGTCAATAGGAAAAGGAAACTCTATCTCCACAAGAAGGTGTACAACCAGATGAAGAAATTATCTTCTTCCCCACCTAACTCACATGATGTAACTCCTTCACCTATTTCCCCAATTAGTATTCCCTCTTCTAGAGCTACCTCTCATTCAAAAATTATTTTTGGTGACCCTCAAGGTGCTTCTAGAGATGTTATTCATTCCTCAAGATCAATCCATAGTTCTGCCCTCAACCATTTAGCAGTAGGTGTAGTTTTGACTGATACTACACCCATTTTTTCCACCACTAGTGCAAGTGCTACTCCAATGACACCAACTATAGGGATTGATGCTAATGTAGGTACTTCTACCCTCCCACCTTGGTTGTTGGCTTACATGCCCAAAAGGAAAAAATAGGCCATCTCCTCATATGACTTTGATTTCACTAAAATGGTGTCAGCCAAAGTCAAGACTCCCAAAAAGCCAAAAATTCTTTCAAAGATGATTGAAGATAAGGGGCACAAATTTTTGGAAGTTGCCAAACCTCCATAGGACACAACTCTTGAAAATTTTCATATGAGTGACTACTTTTTCTCTTGAATTGAATTGGGTAAGGTAACTCATGAAAGTGCTAAGAGTGACTTGCAATTAGTGATGGACATTATGGTTCAGAAATTTGATAGGGAAAGAGAAATGAAGGACCATTATAAAGTAATGGTAGAAAAATTGACTGTGGTGATAAGGAGGATTAATTTCACTCCAGAAATTGTAACTCCTGAGGCTATCTCCATTGATGACCCCATGATTTAGAAATTAGAAAAGACCTATCTCAAGGGATAAGTGATTGAAGATTACTTAGGCAAGATGCATACACAAGGGATTTCCTTGCTTACAGAGTTGTCTAAGAAAATGGGTAAGATGAAGAAAATGAGAGCAGAACTAGATGATCTTATCAATATCATTTCTCAGGATATTGAAAGCATAGATAAATATCTTGGAAAATGGATGGATATGAAGAAACTAAAAATAAGCACTCTAGTATCAATTGGCATCATTAATGTTAGAGACTTGTATATTAAAACTAAAGAAGCATTGATATATAGGAGTCGGGTGCTTAAGGAATTAATCAGTGACCTCAAATCTTCTAGAGACCTCAATGAATAAAGTGATATTAGTTTGTTGCATAAGTTAGAGGAGCTACCTTGCAAACTAACCACACAAAATAATCAATTCATTTTAGCAGAAGAAATGATTTAGGAATTTAAAGGTATGTTCTAAAAAAAATTTGAGGAGAAAACATTTTCAGTGGCCTCTGTGGATAATGTCCTGGATAATCAGTTAACTATAGATAATTTGAAAACCAGGTTAACTAGTCATGTGAAATCAGTCACATTAGTGAGAGATGCCATAGTCAAGGGTAAGGTGATCTTCATGAATACTATTACTCTAGACAGTATCAGGATACAAGAAGCTATCACCATGTATGATGCTCATATGAAGAAAGATGGGTCTACAAATTGAATCAACTTTTCGTTGATTTAATTTTATTTTTTTTAAATGCACTTTTGTAACTACTTTGGAAATTTGCACATGTACTTTTATCATGTGTAATTACATGTAAAAATATGGAAAGTCCAAAGTCAACAAAGACTTCCATCTTTGACTAGAAAACGATATTTAGGTCTTTTTCAATCTTCAAGGTCTCTCCCTATAAATAAGGAGAGCCTCTTTCGGAACAATATATCTTTTTTTTGTAGTTGAAAGTAAAAAAAAACTCTACCCAGATTGAGATGCTTCCTGAGACTTTGAGCTCAGATTGTAAATCATATTTTCTTGAATAAAATAGAAAACAAGTTACTTTTTAGACTTTGCATTGGAATAACTTGTGTTATTTAAGAAATTGTTCTTATGTCCTTTTCCTAATAATATCTCATCTATTTGATTAAATAAGCAAAGTGTGTGGAAATTATCTAAAGATGTTTTGAAGTTAATTATGAAGACTTTGTGCTGCTATAATTTCCTTTAGTTCATGTTTTTCATATTTTAGAGAGAAGGGTATTAGAAAGGCTTTGCACTGCTTTTATCCTTTGTGATCTTATGCTCTGTTTTAGTTTTTGGTGGAGACTTTGAGCTGCATTTCATTCTAATATTACATATGCTACAAATTAGTAAGGGAATCAATGAAAGACTTTGTGCTTTCATGGGTTTCTCATGGATCCAATTACTACCCAGGAAGTTTTTCTGCTATTTGTTGAACATCATTTCTGAAAGAAGAGAAATGCTTTTAGTTATTACCTAGAATTTCTCCTATCTTGTGAACATCATCTCTAAAAAAAGAGAGATGGATGGTGTGATATCACCCCTGAGTCTATTTTTAGTTTATATTAATATATAGTAATTTATAGGGAACCTCCCCTTGATGAGAGGAGAGATTTATCTCATTATGCTATGGTAAACTTGCACTTTTTACTGTATAAATGTCTTTGTGCTGTGGTCGATATATCCATTTTTCTATCAGTTAATTGATGACAAAATATTCACCCAACACTATGTACTTAATTAGTAAGAGAAAAAATGAAAGACTTTGTACTTTTGTGGGTTTCTTATGGATCTAGTTATTACCTGAGAAGTTTGTCCTCTATTTTGTGAACATCATTTCTGAAAAAAGAGAAATGGATGGTGTGATTCTACCCCCAAGTTAGTATTTAGTATAGGTTTAGTTTATAATAGTTTATAGGGAGCCTCCCCTTGTTGAGAGGAGAGATTTATCTTATCATGTTGTGATTGATATAATAATTTTATCTTCAGTTAATTGATGATAAAATATTCACCCAACAAGTTTTTAAATAACTCACACCAACTAAACATGATAAATTTAGATTATTCTTAGATAAATATCATTAGACTTTTAATTGATCATATGAATACATTCTTGGCATCGATCCTAGTATGGTGGTGTAAAAAAATATCACATATCCCAATGCTAAACTCATTTGACAAAGATAGTAGAAATTTCCTCCCAAAGTTTTGAACTTATGCCATAAAGAAATTATTAACTTTTTATATGCCAAATTTATTAAAATTTTGGGATATTATGAATGGGTCTCCAACATTGTCCCCATTTGCAAAAAATTCACCATGGTGATTTGTATTTGCATCAATTTTCATAATCTCAATCTCATTTGTCCCAAGGATAAATTTCCATTACCTTCAATAGATGCCACCATAAATTCCACTCCTTGCTATTAAATTTTATCCATCATGGATGCTTTTTTAAGATACAATAAAATTCATATCACCCCTGAAGACCAACACAAGATAAATTCCACCATAGAATGGAGCACCTATTAGTATGTTAAAATTCCCTTTAACCTTAAAAACACTAAAGATACCTGTCAATGGGATATGACCCACATTTTTCATGAATTTATCCATAATATTGTGTAAACCTATGTGAATGATCTCATTACCAAATACAAAAGCCATAAAACTCATCTTTCTGATCTTGCCATCATCTTTGATTGACTCATCAAATATGAAGTTAGACTCAACCCCTATAAATGTGTTTTTAGCATTAAATCTAATAAATTACTAGGTTTTTTAGTATCTATTCATGGTATTGATGTCAATCTTGCTAATATCAATGCTATTGTCAACATTCCTATTCCTTGCTCCATTTCAAACATTTGTACTTACCTTGGAAAGCTTGGGGAAATATAATGATTTATCCTCAAAATGCCTTACCACATTTATTTTATTAATTCAGTTTTTAATAAAGGTAATGTTGTAGAATAGACTGATCCTTGTCAAAATGCATTTGACAACATGAAATAATCATTTCTCTATACTCCCACCCTTCATCCACCTTCCAATGACCATCTTTTAATTTTCTACACTTCTTCTACACTCATATTAGTTAGGGCAATGCTTGCTCAATAAGATGCTACTGGAAGATAGTATGCTATCTAATATATTAGTCGAGGCCTTATAGATTACAAAAAAAATTATATCAAAGTAAAATATGATTGGATTGCTATTTATTTAATAGCTGAAAAGATCCATCATTACATGATTTACATTATGACCAACTTCATTAATTTTTCTCTAAAGTCTTTCCCCATGGAGATAGAATTGGAAAGTGGATGGTTCTTTTAATGGAATTTAACCTCTGTATCATCATGTAAAAAACTACCAAAGGATAAGTCATTGCTGACCAACTCATAATGGCACCCAAACACACTACCAATCATCTTTAAGATAGTCTCCCTAATGATAACATCTTATATATTGAAGGTCTTAATATGAAAGAATTCATGTGTAGATATATGAAGCAATACACATAGGTAAAATATCTAAGAGAGAGATTGATTGCAAAGCATAATAAAATTATTGATCAAAATACATAGAACATAAGTATTTAAAGTGGAAAAACCTCTAAAAAGTAAAAACACCCATGAGTGATATTTAATGATTGAGAAACAATAATAACCCTAATACAAATCCTTCTTCCTTCTCACTTCTTCATATACTGGCCTTCATAAAACTCATAGGTTGACTATGATAAAGTAATTTCATATTCAAATGATTTCAAAATAGGGGTAAAACTTTATTTATAGTAAAATACCAAGGTAGGTGACCATTGTAAAAATAACAGGTCCATAATTAAATTTTGCTAACTCATTAAATAATTATAACTTTATTATTTATTTTCACAAGGTTCCCACCTTGTGTTAATAAATAATATATTATTATTATTTAATAATTTTACCAAGGCTAAGGGTTAATAAGCCCACGTAGGATTAAATACTCTAACACTCCCCCTTAATGCTAAGTGGGGATAAATGTCACAATCAACTTAAAAATGAACTACAATATGTACAAAATTGAAGGATTTAAAAACCTTCATCATTCCAATCACCACCTATTGAAACAAAAAGATTTATAATTCATAAACTACTCAAAAGTAAGTTTAGGCTAGCACGATCATGAGATTACATCTTATAGTTTCTCATGAATAATCACTAAGCATATTTATATCCTTTTATAACATAAGGACCTCCATTACAAAGTATGTTTTTAATGTATTGGAGTACAAAAATAAAAATTCCATACAAAGTTTACTCAAATCATATAACTTCCACATGAAGTTTATAATTCTTTACAATGAAAATAAGTATAGAAAAAGAGAAGAAACATGTCACTGTTAGGAAGTGTCATTGTCATGCACATCCCCCTCAATAGAAACTTTGAGAGGACCAACATTACATAAAACTAAAAAAACTTAGTTGTACCAAGTGGTTTTGTGAAGATATCTTCCACTTGTTCATCTTTAGGATAGAATTGTGGATCAATATCACCATTGAGAACTTTATTTTAGATAAAATGCACTTGAAATTCAAAATATTTAGTTCTTTGGTGTTGCGCTAAATTTTTTACCAGAGTTATACAAATTTGGTTATCACAATATAGGATGGTACTATGAAAAACATCCAAATAAAGTTATCCTAATAACCTTCATAGCCACATAGCTTCTTTGGCAGCTTCTATAACACTTATGTACTCTACTTCAATATAATAAATAGAGACAATAGGTTGATTCTTGTTGTTCTAAGTGATAACACCTATACCTAAATTAAACATTTATTCAAATGTAGATTTGTAATCTATAATATCACTAGCATGGTGAGCATCATAATAACCATATAATTTAGAATTATCAATGAAAGATTAAAATAAATCAAAATTAATTATTCTTTTGATATAATGAAGAATTCATTTAGATAATTTTCAATTATCCAAATATGGATCTTGCATATATTTAGAAGTAACACCAACAACATATGAAATATCTGGCCTAGTAATGGTTTGATAAATCAAACTACCAACAAACTATCTATATAAAATAAGGTTAGTTTTTTCACATGCAGGTTTTGGATCAAGTTTAACACTAAATTTGATAGGATTAGAAGAATGTTTACAATCAAGCATGTTAAAATTAATAAGAAATTTATGTGCATATGAAGATTGTGATATAGTAATAAAATGTTTATCCTAAAATATAGCCATTCTTAAAAAATATGTATAATGTTTAAATCGATCATTTCAAACATTTAACTTAGTCTATCTTTATATTTATTAATTAAACTAGATATATCATCAGTAATCAATAAAGCATAAATATATAATATAATTAGAATCAAATGACCATTTTCAAATTTAACAAAGAGATCATTATCAAAGTAATAATTACAGAAACCCAACTCTTTATAAAAAGAAGTAATTTTAGAATATCAAGCTCATGGAGATTGTTTTAAACCACACAAAATTTTTTTTAACTTGCATATATAATGTTCTTTATTAGTGGTAGTGAAACATTTTAGGTTGAGTCATGTGGATTTTGTTTCTTAAATCACCATTTAAAAATGTATTCTTGACATCTATTTGGTAGATAAACTAACCATTTTGGGATGAAAAAATAATAGTACTCATTTTTACTATAAGAACAAAGGTTTTAACATAATCATTCCTAGGTTTTTGACTAAACTTGAGAGCAACTAACTTAGATTAAACTTATCAATTTTACCAATTGAATTATATTTGATTTTATAAAGTCACCTATAATTGACAAAATATCTTTTAGATAAAGGAGGGATAAGATCCCAAGTCTAATTTTTAATTAAGGAATTATATTCAACTTGTCTAACAACATTTAATCTATCATCTAGACTGGCTTTCTCAAATGATTGAAGTTTATATTCATACATAGTCATTAATACATGATAAGAATGTTGACTTATAATTAATTTATTAAGGTTACCAATATTAGAAGTTTGGATTATGAATTCTACCTATTTAAGTATTTTAGATAGAACATGAAACTCAAGGCATTCTTTAGACTCTACGTTATCTAAAACTAGATCTACTTCCTCAAGGGCATCAATTTTATCATAATGAGAAACATGAGAATTAGGTTCATCAATAGAATAACACTAAGGAAGTTCTATAGAGGGCTCAAAAAAGGATTTTAAAAAAATAAAAACATTCCTATTCTCCATGATCTAATATTTATAGGGATCATACAATCTTTATTTTTTTTTCTTACCTCCGTAACTTACATAAATTCAAGAATACGATGTGGGATCAAGCTTATTTCTTTTAACTTTACGAATAAAGATAGAAGCAGGACTACCAACAATCCTGATATGAGCCACATTAAGTTTATTTTTAGTCCACATTTATAAAGGGATAGAAAGATGCAAAACTTTGGTAAGAAATCTATTTATAATATGCACAATAGTATTCATGGCTTTAGCCCATAAGAATTTAGGAATATTTATATACTGCAATAATGTTCTAGCCATTTATATGATGATGTGATTTTTCCTTTTAGTAATACCATTTTAATAAGGAGAATAGGAAGTTGTTAATTCCCTTTAAATATCGTAATTAATTTAAAAAGAATTAAAATTTTGACTAACATATTTAACGCCATTATTTGTTGAAAATATTGTCATTGATGTCAAAGGTCTAGGATTATTGGTGATAAAGGCCCCATTACATTTAATGATGCTTTTAATATTCATATCTTGGTTAATGTGTGTTAATATTTATTTAATATTAATGAATATATTTTTAGTTGCATATAAGTCAAAAGAGGGCCCATGGAGAAGTCAAAGAGTCACGGGGTAAAAGATGAAAGAGGAATGGGACACATTCTCTCATGAAAAGTCATCTTGAGGAATTTCAAGAGTCACCATATGAAGACAAAAGAGGTATGGTGCATTTTTACATGAAGGGACACTTTGAGGAATATGAAAAGTCACTAAGGTAAAGACAAAAGAGGAAAGGACACTTTTGCTTATGAAGGGTCACCATATGACTTTTCAAATGCAAGGATACGAAGGGTCATGCAAGTTTGGCACCATTTTCCATGAGGATTGAAGGGTCACAAAAGGTGAATGCCAAAGGTCATTTGGAAAGCTATAAATAAAGGCTTAAGAAGGTATTTGTAATATACAAGAGAGTGCATGGTTTGTATTTGTTTTTGAAGACAGAAAAATATGAGATATTGTAGAGTTCTATCATTTTTTGAGTAAATAACATTGAGAGATAGTTGTGTTTTATACATAAGAGGGGTTGGTGTTCTTGTGGGTTGGTTCTCACAAATATTTGTAAGGGGTTAGTGCTCTTGTGGGTTAGTGCTCACAAATAGTTGCTATGTTGGTGCTTAATAAAGGGGTTGGTGCTCCTGTAAGTTAGTGCTTGTGAAATTTGTATTTTGAGTTGGTGCTCATTCATATATTTGAGATTTCTCTTTATGGTTTTTTCCACTTTGAGTTTCCACATAAAAATTTGTTGTCTCTCTCTCTCTCTCTCTTGTGTGGTGAAAATTATTGTTTCAATTTTATTGCATATCTTGAATGTGTGATTAAGTGGTTAAAGAAAATAAATCAAATTAAATAAAAAGATATATAATATACTGATTCATCCCCCCTCTTAGTATATTTTATGCTTAACAATTGGTATCAGAGCAAGTTCCTTTTGAAAAAGTTTTACAACTTGAAAGTATATCGAGAAAACATGATGGCTAGATCACATGAAGGATTTTATAAAAATAAGGCACCTTTGTTTGATGGGATGAATTATATTTTTTGGAGAAAAAGGATGAAGAATTATTTGATGGCCCTTAGATTTGACATATGTCAAGCAGTGGTGGAGGAATATGAAGAGCTACAGACACTTGTAACTATTTTGATAGAAAAGAAGGCAAGTGAAAATAATGCTAAAGCTTTAAATGCTATTTTATGTGGTTTATATGAATCATAATTTGTTAAAGTTATGCAATGTAAATCTACTCATGAAACTTGGGTAAAATGTGAGAGTATTTATAAAGGTGATGGAAAAGTTCAGTAAGCTAAGCTTCAAAATTTTAGAAGATAATTTGAAAGTTTGAAGATGGAAGAAGAAGAAAATATAACAAGTTATCTTTTATGGGTTGATCAAATAGTTAATCAAATTTAAGGTCTTAGAAAAAAATTATAAGAATCAACTGTGGTTCAAATTTTTTTGAGATCTCTACCATTGAGATATGATACAAAAGTTTCAGCAATTGAAGAGATGAAGAATTCATCCAAGATAAAGATGGATGAGCTTCATGATATTCTCACGACATATGAGATGTAGAATAAAAAAGATAAACCCTCAAAGAGAGAAGCTACTTTCAAGACATTAAAGAAAGAGAAGGATAAGATTTAAGAATCAAGTGATAGTTCTAGCAATGATGAAGATGACAATGGAGCTCTTTTCATTCGCAAACCAAAAAAGGGCATAGGTAAATATAAAAAAAATTACCTTTTAAATGTTTTAATTGTAGAATGATTGGATATTTTATGACTAAATGCCCAAATAAGGGTAATGATGATAATGAAGAAGGAAAGTCTACACAAAAGAAGAATTTCAAAAGTAAATTCAAGAAGGGATGCAAGAAAAAGAGTTTGTATTCTAAAGATCCTAGCTCAGCCAAAGATAGTGGAGTTAGTGATTCAGAAGAAGAAGAGATTCTATTCTTGGCCATACATAAAGATTCCTCCAAAAGTAAAAGTATAAATGATAAAAAATAAGAACAAGAAGAAGCCAAAGTGAATATAGTAGGAGAACTCATTTATGCCTTAGAAGAGTCAAAAGCTCTTGAAAAGAAGAATCAAAGATTAATGCTCCAGATCAAGAAAAATGAAAAGGAGTCAAAGGAAATAATTGAAGATCTATAAGCACATTTTAAAGAAGCCAATAAGAATGAAGAAGATCTAATGGCATAATTGAAAATAGTAATTAAATAATGTGAAAGGTATGCTATTGAAATTACTTATTTAAAATTAGATCTTGAGAAAATAAATATAGCAATCAATGATAGAACTTGCAATGATTCAAAATTTGAGAATAACACTAATATGTTGAATAATATATTTAAAAATCAAAGGTCAATGCTAGATAAGATAGGTATTGGATTTGAAAAAAAGAAAAGAGTTATGCTGAAGGTCTTATAAAAGAAGAAATAAAAAGGGAAGAATTTAAGAATACATAGGACATCTCAAACAAAGAAGGTTGAAGGGAATAGAGCTACAAAAGGAAATCAAGTTAGAGATACAAAAATAGGTCCTATTTTTATGGTTAATATTTTTATTTTAATGGATATGGTCATAAGAAAATAAAATATCGAAAAAGGGCTAACAATTTCATAAATAAGGAGAAGAAAATTTATACAGAGTCAAGCAGAAGCCATAACTCTTTTGCTCTTTTATTAGGTTTTAATGAAGAGGCCATAATATGTTATAAGCACAAAAACTTTGGACACAACCTGATACTATAGAAGCATGTTTGAGTTAGTTAAGAAGGACCAAATTTTTAAGTCTCCATTCATCAAGAAGAAAGTTCAGATAGGTTCATGGTAAAAGAAACAACCTAAAAAATCTATGTTGGTGCATATAGTTTTGCATGCAAGAAATGAAGAAAAGACATGGTTCATTGATAGTGGATGTTCAAGACACATTACAGGAGACAAGATCAAGCTCATAACCTTGAAGAAGATCAATGGTGGTAAAGTGAAATTTGGAGATAATACTACTGCTGTAATTGCTAGAAAAGGTGCACTAAGTTTAGATAATAGTAAAACTAAAACTAAAAATGTTTTGTATATAGAAGGTCTTAAGCATAATATTTTAAGTGTAAGTCAAATATGTGTTCAGGGGAACACACTAAAGTTTTATATATAAGGTTGTGAAATTAGAAAAAAAATTTAGATGTGTTGGTTATAGATGATCAGAGAATAGGCAATAATTTGTATATGTTATCATACATCAAAGGTCAAAGATGTTGTTTGAGTCAGATTGAATAAATTTGGATATGACACAAGAGAATGAGGCATATAAATTTTAAAAATATTATCAACATCATCAAGAAGCAATCAGTCAAAAATCTTCAAAGATTACAAAGCCATCTGACACGCTTTGTGAACCTTGTTAGCATGGGAAGCAGGCTAGAAGGTGGTTCAAAACAAAAGAGTACTCGACCACTCAGATCCTAGATCTTGTTCACACTAATCTATGTGGACCTATGAGAAATCAAAGCACTCAAGGTGAGAAATATTTCATGTTGCTTATTGATGATTTTTTACATATGACTTGGGTAATGTTTTTAAAGAAAAAATTAGAAGATTTTAGACATTTCAAAGCATTCAAAGCATTAGTTGAGAATGAAACTAGTTTGAAGATTAAGTATCTAAGATTAGATCAAGGAGGAAAATTCATGTCAGATCAATTTATTGAGTTTTGTGAAGACCATGGAATAAAGAGACATTATTCAGTATCTAGAACTCTATAGTAAAATGAAGTAGTTGAATGGAAAAATAGAACAATTCAAGAGATGTTGAGGATAATACTAAATGAATCCAAGACAACAGATAAAATTGGAGAGAGGTAGTTGCTATAGTAGTGTATATTAAGAATAGAGAATTATTGAGATTCAATAGTGATAAGACTCCTAATGAGCTATGGAAAGACAAACCAGCAATAGTTGATTATTTTAGAATTTTTGGTAGTAGATGCTTCATAAAGAGAACTGATGAAATTTTTTGTAAGTTTGAAATAAAGCAGATGAAGGTATATTTCTTGGTTATTCTTGAAAAAGTAAAGACTATAAATGTTATAATAAAAGAACTAAAAAAATTGTTGAAAGTGCAAGTGTCATGATAGAAGAAGATGGAACACAAAGAATCAATGATCTAATAGACATTCCTAAAATCATTGAAGAGGAAGATTTTGAAAAATCAGATGAAGATGAGAAGAAGGAGAAAAAGGACACCAAAACTCCATCCAAATATGTTTAGAGAAATCATAATGAAAGTAACATCACTGGGGACATAAATGAAGAAATTCACACTAGAAGAATGATGCTAAGTGAATCTGAGCAAGTTAATTTCTTTTTGTTATCCAAAATTTAGCCTAGAACTTTTTTAGAAGCTTGACATGATAAGCATTAGGTTAAGGCTATGGATGAAGAATTAAACTAGATAGAAAAGAATGATACTTGGGAATTAGTGCCTAGACCAAAAGATCATAATGTGATAGGAACAAAATGGGTTTATAGAAGTAAGTTGAATGAAAATGGAGAAGTGACTAGAAATAAAGCAAGATTAGTATGTAAAAGATATGCTTAGATTGAGGGAATAGATTTTGAAGAAACTTTATACCAGTGGCAAAGGTTAAAGGCTATTAGAATATTTATTATATATGTAGTATTTAAAAATTTTAAAGTATTTCAGATGGATGTCAAATCTACCTTTCTAAATGAGAATCTAGAAGAAGAGGTCTACACTGAGAAGCCTAAGGGATTTATTCTCTCAAATATTAGTAGCCATGTATGCAGATCAAAGAAAACATTGTATGGATTGAAACAAGCTCCCAGATCTTGGTATGTAAGACTTGATATGTACTTACAGGATCAAAGTTTCAAGAGAAGATTTACTGATAGTAATCTCTATATCAAAATAGAAGGTGAGAATCAATTGATTATTATGGTATATGTTGATGGCATCATTTTTGGAGAAAATATTGAAAAGATGATAAAAGAATTTTTTGATAATATGGAAAAATAATTTGAGATGTCTATGCTTGGAGAATTATCATTTTTCTTAGGATTGCAAATATTTCAGTCAGATATTTTTTTTCATATCTTAAAGTAAATATGCCAAAGAAATGTTGAATAAATTTGGTTTTGAGGATTGTGCGCCAGTTGGCACATTGATGTGTATAGGAAATAAGGTGAGAAAGGATGAATATTCACCTGTTATAGATCAATCTTTATATAGATCTATGATTGGTAGTCTTTTATATTTGACAACATCAAGGCTAGACATCATGCATGTATTGGGTATGGTTGCAAGATATTAGTCATCTCTAAAAGATAGTCATGTTTAGTTGGTGAAGAGAATATTAAGATATATCAAGGGGACATTGGATAATGGATTATGGTATCCCACAGGTAGATATTTCACTTTAGTTGCTTATACAAATTTAGATTGGGTAGGATGTTTGGATGATAAAAAGAGTACAAGTGGAGGAGCTTTTTTTCTTGGTGATAGCTTAGTATCATGGCTAAGCAAAAATCAAAATTTAGTATCACTTTCTATATCTAAATTATAATATATTATAATGGTTTTATGTTGTACTTAAGTGCTTTGGATGAAGCAAATGTTGGAAGATATCAAGGTAAAATATAATGAACCTATTTCTAGTTTTTATGACAACACAAGTGCTATTAATATTTTAAAAAAATCCAGTAATACATTCAAGAACAAAATATATTCCCATTAGATATCACTTCTTGAGAGAGTAGGTTGCATATCAACAGGTAAAGATGGAATATATTAGTAGTACAGAGCAAATTGTAGATATTTTTACAAAGGCACTACCAAAAGACACATTTGAGTATCTATGGGACAAGTTGGGAGTAATTTCTTTTACTTCCTAACATTAAGGTTCAACATCAGTTGAGGGAGAGCTAAGTGTTAGCTCTAGGTAGGCCCTTTGCCATTAATGTCAAAGGGAGAGAATAATAGGTATAGGTACAAGTACAAAAATAAGTATAGAGAAGAGGTACAGGTTGCTACAATAAGAGGGAGTTAATGTATATTTTTTATATGGTAGTATGTGCAAGTTTTAGGATATGGTAGTTTCAGTTTGAGGTTTCCATCAATGACAAAGGGGGAGATTGTTGGAAATATTTTCATTGATGTCAAAGGTTTAACATTATTAGTGATAAAGGCCCCATTGAATTTAATGGTCTTTTTAATATTCATATCTTAGTTAATCTGTGTTAATATTTATTTAATATTAATGAATATATTTTTGGTTGCATATAAGTCAAAAGAGGGCCCATGGAGAAGTCAAAGAGTCACAGAGTAAAAGATGAAAGAGGAATGGGACACATTTTCTCATGAAAAGTCATCTTGAGGAATTCTAATAGTCACCATGTGAAGACAAAAGAGGTATGGTGTATTTTTCCATGAAGAGACACTTTGACGAATATAAAAAGTCACCAAGATAAAGAAAAAAGAGGAAAGGATGTTTTTGCTTATGAAAGGTCACCATATGACTTTTAAAATGCAAGGATACAAAGGGTCATGCAATTTTGGTGCCTTTTTATATGAGGATTGAAGGGTCACAAAGGGTGAATGCCAAAGGTCATTTGGAAAGCTATAAATAAAGGCTCAAGAAGCCATTTGTAATAGGTAAGAAAGTACATTATTTGTATTTGTTTTCAAAGAGATAAAAATAATATATATTGTAGAGTTCTATCATTTGTTGAGTAAGCAACATTGAGAGATAGTT
The DNA here is from genome assembly GCA_037957365.1 of Torreya grandis. Taxonomy (NCBI): domain Eukaryota; kingdom Viridiplantae; phylum Streptophyta; class Pinopsida; order Cupressales; family Taxaceae; genus Torreya; species Torreya grandis. The sequence continues at coordinate 1,094,782 of JARHVA010000865.1, forward strand.
GTGTTTTATACACAAGAGGGGTTGGTGCTCCTGTGGGTTGGTGTTCACGAATAATTGTCGTGTTGGTGCTTAGCAAAGGTGTTGGTGCTCCTACAAGTTGGTGCTTATGAACTTTATATTTTGAGTTGGTGCTCATTCATATACTTGAGATTGTTCTCCATGGTTTTTTCCACTTTGAATTTCCATGTAAAAATCTAATCTCTCTCTCTCTCTTGTGTGGTGCAAATTATTGTTTCAGTTTTATTGCATATCTTGAATGTGTGATTAAGTGGTTAAAGAAAAGAATTCAGATTAAGTAAAAATATATATAATATACTGATTCACCCCTTCAGTATATTTCATGCTTAATATCATTAGTTCTTAATCTCTTAATAGAAAAATCAGATGTATTTTCAACATTAACTTTAAATTCCTTGAATTTAGATAATACATCATATTTTTTTAATAAAAAAAGACCAAATCATTCTAGTATAATCATCAATAAAAGTAATAAAATATAGAGAACCATTAAGAGATACAATTTCAATAGGTCTTAAACATCATTATTAATCAATTCTAAAGGATGAAAGGAATTCACATCATGATTCTTTTGAAAGAGGTTAGTATGTTACCACATAGACAACCCTCATAAGTTTAATGATGAGAGGGGATAGAAGGAAGTCCAACAACAAGATTATTTATAGACATATCATGTAAACTTATAAAATTAGCATGTCCTAATCTTTCATGCCATATTTTAGATTCATTTTTACTATGTGATGGAAGAAAACATGTAGAAGAAGGATAAAATATATATAAACCATTCTTTTGAATACTTTCAACAATCAAGGAACTAGATTGATTTATAATGGACCAAATATCTTTAAGAAATGTTATAATAAAATTATCATTTGTAAGTTGATAACAAGATAGCAAATTATTTTTAAGCTTAAGTACATAGAAAACATTATTTATAGTAACATTTGAAAACATTGCTTTTCTATGTTTAGTTGCTTCTAAAAAAATTATCTCTTAAGTAAATTATTTTAGAGATATCTCTAGAATCACACAAAATATTAGATAAGCATGTCATATGGTGTGATGCACCACTATCTAAAATCTGCTTATTTACATTTGAAGCAAATGAAATATAATACAAAGTAATAACATTTGAATCTTAATTGTTATTCTGATTAGGGTTTTGATTCTTCTAATTATTTTAATTAAAATTTTTCCTTATATTATTTTTAGAAGATTGATTGTTAATTCTATCCTTATTTTTATAAAATATTTCTCTTTTATGATCAAATTTACCATACAAATTGCAATTTCTATTAAACTTAAGTTTATGATTCTTATTACTAAAGTTTTTATTCCCGTAATTACCTTTAGCAAAATTAGGGTTAGATTTCTAGTTTTTAGTGTTATCAAAATATTATTTAAGGTGAAAAATGCCTGAGTGGTATTCTATTTAGAATTAAAACTGATCATAGTTTACTCTTCTTGAATCAAGAGAGCAAACAAGGTGGTAAAGTCAGGGATATCTTGCTTAGATTGATACTTAAAATTTAAAATTGAAATTAAATTTATAAATTTTTCATAAATATTTAACTAAATGATAAACCAAAGTAGTTGATCTTGAATCAAATTACAATTACATCCATATAATTGAGCTTTAATATTTTTAATTTTTGTAAGAAAATTTACAACTTTCTCATCACCTTTCATGGGTGTAGTTAACAATTTAAAGATTAACTTAATAATCTTCGAGAGATGAGTTTCCTTGTGCATGGATTCAAAAAGCTTCCAAGCATCGATATGAAACACCTGATTAACTATGTGGAGAAGGAATTAATCCTTAACACTCTACAAGATAATGGACATAACTTCCTATAATTTTTTTTGAAATATATTCATAAACTCAGGGGTCACATATCATTCAAAAAGAAATTTTTTAGTTTCAACAAGAATATTACACAACTTTTGGGCCATAAATTCAGCTTTAACATGAAATTTCTAGATATTATAGTTATTTTTATGTATTTGAGATTTATCTAAGAAAAAATGAGGCAAAGCCATAACTTCCCTTTAAACAAGACAATAAACAAATAATTAAAATGAAAAACTTTAGTGTAAACATTAACTTAATTTGATACTAAAATAAATTTAAAAGTGTAAACAATGTTCAATTTAATTCTAGACAAATAAAAAAAAATTAAAATGTTATGACAAAATAGGGTGTTATAAGTGTCGTAAAAATACACTAATGTAAAAATATTTTAAGAAAATAACCTTTTTAATGAGATTTTATACTAAGTTTGTAAAATAAATTAAATAAAAAGTGTAACTACTCTTTAATTACACAATTTAGATGTCAAATAATGTAAAAAATTGATTTTGAATTACACAAAACTAGGTGTCAAAAGAGTCACACTCAGAACAACCAAAAAAAGTTGTAAATACTATAATAAGGTGTTTAAAAACATAAAATGGACTACATATATATATGTATAGGAGGTGACAAAACCTAGAGATTGACTATGCTTGTCAAAACATTCAATATGTCAAAAGTCAAACAAAGGTTGACAAGTCAACCATGGTTTTAAATGCCTAAAAATAATTTACACACAAACCAAAAAATGGAGTTAAAATTAAATTAAATTTAAAATTTTATTTTAAAAAGTCAAAAAATATTGAATTTAGGGGGTTTTAAACTTGGAACCTCCTTAGTTGTAAGTTTTAGCAAAAATAAACTTACCAACTCATCTAGGAGCTCATTTAAGATTTTATATGCACTAATTTATATTTAAATTTTTTTAATCTATTTTTTTTAAAAGAAAATATATAAATAAATATATTACATGAAGGTAAATAAAATAAGTGAAAAAATAAAGATATTTTTAACTTCTTAGTAATTCTTTCTTTTTCCAAGGTGGGACTTAGGGTTTGTAAAAAAGAATTTAATAAATAGTTTAATTTTGAAATACTTTTCCAAAACCATATGAATTTAAAAACACACTTGTAGATATAAAACATAATTTTTTTAGGTGAACAAATTCTCATATAAAATTGAATAGGTATTTAGCGACCTCCAAAATTTGTCAATCTTCTTGATTTTTCTTATTGAAGATGAAGGAAACATAAAAAATGAATTTTGGTTGAGAATTGAATTTTTTCAAGCTCCCAACGTGCATAATGGTGTCCCAATAGCTGAAATAAATTTTTTAAATGCTTGTATACTCCTTCTCAGGGGATGAAAATTTGAAATGGGTCTTAAAACTCCAAAACTAAGTAGTTGGTAGCTTTAAAACTAAATTTTTGATGAAGGAACTAGATTTTTGAAAATTTCCATTGCCACAAGGCCTATATCAACAAAAATTATGTTTTATGACAACAGAATCTTAAAAAAAAATTAATTTAACTTGATTTGAGAGGATCTAAATTGATTTTTAATCATCTATACACCCCCTTGCTTTGATTCCATGAAAGAATTCATGTATAGATATATGAATCAATACACACAAATACAAGATCTAGGAGAAAGATTGATTGCAAAGCATAATAAAATTATAGATCAATTTACACATAACACAAGCATTTAAAGTGAGAAAACTTCCAAGAGGTAAAAAGTTTATCTATCTTAATGATTACTTCCATAACTTCACTATTGATTTAGAAGTAAGTAATCAAGAAGATTCCTACATCATTATCGATACTACTAAGTCAAAAGTAGTCATCAATTAACTTTCCAAAATCAATGTTGAATTACACAAAGGCACTTGGATTCTTTATTTTGACGGTGCCAAATATTTCTAAAGAGATAGGGTAGATTTTATAGTCACTAGTCCTCATGGTCAAATTATCCTTTTGGTAGTTTAGCTTACCTTTGATGTCACTAATAACAGGGCAAAATATTAAGCATTAATGATAGGCATGAAAATGTTAATTGACTTAGACATTGCATATCTGCATGCTTTGGGTGACTCCCAACTCATCTATTGATAGGTTAATGGTGACTATCAATGTAAATGTGGAAACATTATTGCTTATCATCAAATAACCACAAATCTTGCCAATGAATTCACTTATTTTACTATACAACCCATTCTAAGAGATCAAAGCTCTATCACTGATTCATTTACTTCTTCATCATCCTTATTTCATCTGCACCAAGTTCTCATTGATTCTAAATTTTTCATTCAAATAAGAAATTCCTCATCTTCCATCTAACCACAAGATTCACTTATCTATCATATTGAGGCTATCACCATTTGACAGAGCCCATGGTACAAAGACATTATCAAATTCCTTAAACATCCAACTTATCCTTCAGATACAAATTCCTATGAAAAGACTCAAATTATTAAACAAGATTTCAAATATCTCTTTTGGTATAATTCCCTTTATTATAACAACACCAAAGCTACCTTTTTTTATTTGTAATGAAATAAGAGGTTCCTCCTCTCCTTAAACAAACACATGGGGGCATTTGTAGTGGTCAATGTAGTAGACATGTTATAACATGAAAATGCCTACATATGGGATACTTTTTACCTACTCTTGAAAAGGATGCTATTGAATTCACTAAAAAATGTAGTCCTTGTTAACTTCATGATGATCTAATCCATTCACCACTAGCTAAATTCTAAATAATGAAATCTCCTTGGCCATTTTACATGTGGAGATTAGATCTCATAGTCAAACTACCTATATCATAGGATGGGCATGTTTTTATTATCATGGTTACTTAATATTTTACCAAATGGGTATAATCCATGCCTCTCATCAATGTCACGAGACTAATATTTACAAGTTCATCCTCAATCAAACATTTGTCATTTTAGAGTTCCCCATACTATCATTTATGATAATGGTGGAAATTTAAAAAATAAGGATGTGAAAAAACTATATGTTAAATTCAAAATATCCCAAAATTTTTCCACACCATATCATCCACAATGTAATGGAAAACCTAAGGCCACTAACAAAATTCTTAATAAAATCATCTACACGACAATCTGTGAAACTTGCACAGATTGACATCTTCATTTCTATCCCACATTTTAGGCATATCACACCAGTATATGTACTACCACTAGAGAAACACCATTCTTTTTAGTCTATGGTTTTGAGTCTATCCTCCCATTATAAGTAGAGCTTCCCTCTTTACGTATATTTTTCCAATATATTATACCTAATGAAGAATTATGTGAAGTTCACCTTTATGCTCTCAATTTTCTTAATGAGCACTGTTTAACCACTCTACAACATAATTGCTAATACAAGTCTCGTATCACCAAGCAACATAACAAAAAAGTTAAATTTTGCACTTTCAATTTTGGTGATTTAGTATTTAAATTAGATTATACCTATGATAAAGAAGGCAAATTTGCCCAAAAATAATGGGTCTCTTCTTTAGTGAAATACATTCTTGGTCTTAGCACCTATTGCCTCCAAACTAATGAAGGTTATGTTTTCAAAGAGCCCACCAATGTGAAATTATTAAAAAAGTACTTTGCTTAGATCTTTCCTTTCTTGTCATGTCTTCTATATGTTATTCTATTAACACTTTTTGTAGGATTTCTTCATAGGTCTCATCCTCTGTAGTAGTTTCTCTTTCCACAAACCTTAGTTCTCTCTATTGTGCCTTTACTTTCCCTTTCTCATGGGTTTAATTATAAAACCATGGATAGTACCCAATCTTCCTCATGAATTCCTTCACTTTTATCAAAATTTTTATTCTGAAATACATTTACACCCTCTTAGGTTTTTATTTTGTGATTTGTAGTATAAGACTAGGCCTTCCTCATAAATACCATATTTATCACTTTTTTTTCACATAATTTATTCATTCATTTAATTTTCTCTTTTATAAGTTACAATGTAAGACTTTAGATAGGATCAAGCCCTCCTCATAAAATCACCAATTTTTATTCAACTACGTGTTCCTCTTCTAGAATGTTAAGAACCAGTTACAAGTTTGTGATTCCATATTTTTAGCTTGGGTTTTTATTTATTTTATCGATAGAACTTGAAAAAAAAATTATGTTATCATGTTTCCATACATTTACATACATTATTATGGTAAGGAATCATAATTACCTATCATTGTATCCAATTTTCATTTTTGTCACATTTTTTGCAGTTTGAAGTAATTCAAATTGTTTCATCTTTCATTTCCCTTGATTTCCTTTCCTTCCATTCCACTTTGGATAAACCAAGGTCAAAGTCAAGATAACACTTTTATTTTACTCAATAAACAAGAATTTTAGACACCATCTCTCTAAGTTATTTTTCTTATAAACCAAGTCTAAAGTTTTCAAATGATAGTCATTTTTAGCACCCATGATTGGTTCTTTGAATCTGTATGGAAGAGGAATAACAAACCCCATCAAAAGTTAAAATCTATATCATTTAAAATAAAAGGAAATGATAAAAAAGAAACATACAAATTTAAAATTCAAAAGCACATCAAAAGACATGATTAATAGCACATCTCATATCCACAATAAAAGCTCAAACTCCATAGTTAGCCTCATGATAGAGCCAAGGTCCATTGGGGTTTGGTAGGCTATTAGATTGGGATTAAAAAATTTAAAATATCTATGGTGCTACCTATTTTATCATGTAAGTACCCAATATTCATAGTAGACTGATGGATCTGTATGGGGTCTTAAAGAATGGGGGACATAATATGGGAATGTAGGTCCATTTTATTTTTCATGCATATAGCCTTCATGGGATAATATTCATCCTTTATTTGGTGACCCAATATTTATGTGGTTAAGAAAAATTCTTCGAAGTCCTTAATGTCAAAAGTCTTCTTGTTTTGAAAAACCTAATTTAAATGTCTTGACTTCAATAGAGAGTTTCTTTACCTTGATTTTTCCTTCATTTTACCCTCCACCCATTTTATTTGCCCCTTAATAGGTAAATTTGATTCTAAATCTTATTTTCCACTTCTATATTCCCTCTTCTTCTCATATTAAAGCATGTTAGCACTACTTTGTTTTGGTTTTATCTATCTTTAGAAAAAAAATATGCTTGAGTGACTATGGATTACTTTATTTACACCACTGATTTACATTGCTAGAATTGACTTGGTTTATTAGAAAATTTTCATTATCATTCCTTTTTTTTGGACAACTACATTCATTTCTATATTTTTATTATATTTTTTAAGACAACCTCATCTATTTCTATTTTTATGTATTTTTTCTATTATTGAGTGGGGTTGATTTATTCCTTCTCACTCACTAATGTTGTTTTCCCTTTACATGTCTCCTTTTTCCATTAATGATTGAGTAAGGATTGTTACTGCTCACTCATCAATGCTGTTTTGCCTTTTACTTTCCCATATTTATTTAAGGATTGTTACTACTTTTAAATTTATGTTTGATTACCATTTTTGACATGTATCCTTAGTTTGATTTGGTTTATTTGTCTTTCTTACTTAAGGTTTACTTATTTGAGTTTTTTAGTCATTTAGTTGTCATGGGTCTTCGATTACCCGATTTACTCTAAATTTTTGACTTGGTTATTTGGTTCTAACTTAAAATTTATCACCCAATATTACCAAATTTACAAATATGTCATGCCTACACTGTGTCAATTATCTTATATTACCTATATTTATTTGATTTTTCTCTTTAGTTTTGTATCCTTGGGTTTGTCCAAAGCAGTCTCTGCACCCTCCATGAAAAAACTAAAAACACAACAAATAACCCTCTAGAAATAAAGGTAAGTCAAGGTATGAATACATTACTTTTTTTTAGTTATTTCAGTTTATCCATTTAATTTCAGTTATTTTATGCTTTAAAAATATAAAATATATTTAGTTTCATCATTGCTTTTTTCTCGAACCACCATCCCCTGAGTGACACATGATGAACTTCAAGTGGGGCATATGTACACACATAATATTTTATAACTTTATCAATAAATAATGCTTTTTATTTTATAGGAAACTATCGAGTCTTAGTCTCTCTGAGTGTATGCCTTAAAGGGTATACTAAGAAAGGGGTGGGCAAACCATTAGTGCTCTATAAGATTATTGTTCCCTATACCACCACTTACTACTGATCTAACCTTCTCCCATGTATGTTCCTAAGCCTTTCCTCCTCTCTTGCACACTCATCCAAGCATTTGACCACCTTCATTAGTTCCTAACCAAACTTATAACCCTTTTTGACATTTTACATTACACTGTCAGCTTGGACCGACCCTGTATTGAAATTATTAAAAGTACATTTATGGTTCTAGGTTGGCTATGGCCAACCTAGATTGGGACCTAACTTATTTTTATAGAATAATGATACATAGTTGATTAGGCTGACCCTATTAGGTAAAATTTTGGAAAGGTTTAAGGTTACATTCATCTATATATAACATTCATTTTGCCATTTCTTAGAGAGATAAGAGTTAATTATTCATTTATGCCTTTTACAGTCTACTATTTGACCATTCTACTCGAGGATTTATTATTTAGGGTTTATAATTGGAAAAGAATATTATCTTGTGAAAAAGTCTTGGATGCTTTGTACTTTCTTAACGATCCTTAAAAACCACAACAACCTCTTACAAATCACCTTTGTCCAAGGGAGAGATTATGTTTTGATGGGTTTATCTTCAAGATAAGTATCTCTAACTTTACTCTATTTTAGTAGATAAAAGTTGTATAAGTAATGCCTTTTGAATATATTTCTCTCTTTATGCATTAGAGTTTTACCTATACATAGCTTAATTAGGATTCTCATATGCATGTTTACCTTTTATGTTTATTACCCCCACTTTGTACCACAAAATTTAGTGCACACTAGATTAGAATTTGATTTGAATTTACTTAGTGAATATGAAAAAATAGGACCTAGCTAGGGTTATTACATAGTGTTGCTTGAATAGAGGCCTTAGAAATCTCTCTAGTGATATTATTATGGTAAGAGAACCTTTGGTTAGATCTAGTGGATCCATCTTGGTCATGACCCTAAATATCTAATGTATCAACAATTGGAACTGTACATAAGATTTATCTTCTTTGAGCTAGGATTGATTAATAGATTTAATGTATTTATCTTTGCATATCATACTCACTTCTCATTGAATTTTTCCATGCTCTGAATTTTTGATATTATTTGAAAGAAGTGGGGTCAGAGTTAGATTAACATTAACTTATTCTTCAATATAGTCTTCTAACATAAGTTTATCTATTTTATCCTAATTTTAGTTAATAAACTTGTCTCTAAAAAGAATGAAAATAATATATTTCTAAGCTAAGAGTCTGAAGCATTGACAATAAGAACATGATAAGCTTATAAATAAATAAAATTTAAAGATAAAGTAAATCAAATGATATTTAGAACAAAATGTTTAATACAATAGAGAGCCCTTGCTTAAGTAGGCAAAGTAAAACTAGAATCAAGTCTAACTAAGTAATGTGGGATAATTCCATACATAAGACAAAACTAGGAAAAGATAAATAACCTAGCTAAAACCTAGCAAACATGAGACATACATACTATAACACTCCCATCAAGTGAAGCTAGGGGATAACAATAGCCAAAAAATATATAGTGGCATATCTACAATATGAGTCATGATAATAAGCCTTGATGAAGTACTCATGTACAATTTATATCCATGGAGTGGAGAAAGAGAGAAAAATTGTAGGAAATAAAACTCCCCCTAGAAGATGTAAATAGGGAAGGAAAGAATTCATATAAAATACCCCTAAAGATAAATGTCATTGATATTGAAGCTATCGATAATCCAAGTCAAAATGACAAGATGACTAGTGTCAATGTTGGCATCATTGGCTAGAAGACTATAGAATCTTCATTTGCATTAAACAACATTTATTCTTTTTGATAAAAAAAAACATGAATGGTGTATAGGAAGTCTTTCAATTCCATGATGGAAGATGAAGGTAGAATTAGTACAAATATCTTTGAGTCATGTCCAAAGCTAAAGTGTGGTATAGGTATATCAAGATAATGCATAAGAAATGGATGTAATGCCATGCAAATGAAGTGATCAAAAGAAATACATGGAACATTCATTGAAATAATGTCCATGGAAAGTGGATCGTAATGATCAATAAATGTACTCTCACTATAAATATTAGATTCATCTAAAGTGATAATATGTGGTAGCTCAACATCCTGCATAGGAATAAAGGTAGGTTCTATAAATATACATCCCAAGTTTGGTAGAAACTCATCCCATAGAGGTGGACTGACAAAAAGAAGAGCAGTGTCCATCAGGAAAGTGTCATAATAAGAAATTGTAGTAGGAGGATAAATTACATCATCATAAGAGAAAACCTCATTGATAGGAGGAGAAGAAGATGGAGAAGCATCATCCATGTCACTGTTAAAATATAAATCCTCACTAATAGGAGGAGAAAGAAATGGAATAGAAAGAAGTGGAGTAAAAGAGGGTGAAAAAGACCTAGAAGACTCAGTTTCCTTCTAAAATAAGGCTATAATAGCATCCTAAACTCCCTTTGGTGATGTGGCATATATAATATGAATGTGTAAGCTATATGAAACATTGAGGCAAATCAAGCAAATAGCCTCATCTTGTATAGATGCAATCTAAACAATATTTTCCTCATCAATGAAGTTATGAATATTACCAAGTATCATTCTCCAAATGCCTTTCAACTGAAGGTGTATCTTCATTTGTATTTTATAAATGTTGTAGTTTTAGGGGTTGAAGGGATTTATTGTATAAATATAAAGAATTTAGGAAGAATAAAAAATGATCCTCCCCTCAAAATAATAACTCTCAATTCAAAGAACGACAAGGAATAAATCAACCCCTAAAAATGTGTAATCCCCCCCTTGCAAAATTTAGAATTTTATAATTGAGTGTGTTTTATAATATAAATAACCCCAATGGATGGAGAATAAAAACATACACTTTTGAAAAGACTAGTACTTGATTTTGAGTCACTTTTGAAAAGACTAGTACTTGATTTTGAAAAGACTAGTACCTCTCATTGCAACTAGAATTGAACCAAAAAGAATTAAAAATATTCAAACAATCCTTACATACACCCCTATGTGAACTTTAATGGAAAAATAATTCTATTTAAGGGCCAAAAAATAAAAACTACATATTTTCCACTTTATAAAAATAAAAAAATAGGTGTTAGTAAAACTTTCATAAATTTTATATCGCTCAATGAAATTAATAATTTCAAATTTTTATAGAAATCTAAAATCAAGTTACACAAAACCAAGAAACATTTTGTCGTGATTCATCATAAGTCAAGAGAAATTAAAAAAAAACCAACTATTTTTACATGGTAGAATAGGGGTGCCAAAAATAATAGATTAAAACAACCATAACTTTCTTAATACTCACCAAAATTTAAAACCATAAGATGTTATGAAAATTTGTGAGAGAGGATATCATAACCTATAAATAGTTTACTAAAATTCCTTATGAGTAAAGAGTAGTTAATAAAAACATATCATATTTTGGTTAAAAAATGTAGTTTTGCCAAAAAATGAATTTCTCAAAAATGACTGTGTAGCTTATTCAATCTGAATATCAACTTACCAATGGATATATGTAACCCTTCAAATATATAATACCATAAAAATAATGAGAACAACATCTTTCCAATCCATGAGTCTGAAGCATTGACAATAAGAGCATCATGATAAGCTTGCAAACAAAAGAAATGCAAAGACAAGACAAATCAAATGATATTCAAAGAATCATGTTTAATACAATGAAGATCCCTTATTAAGTAGGTAAGGAAAAAATAGAATCAAGCCTAAATAAGCAATGTGGGATAACTCTCACAACATTGCTTATTTGCAATTTCAACGTGGGAGATCTGAATACCACTTGTCAGGCACCTAGAATAAGCAATGTGGGAGATCTGATACCACTTGTCAGGCACCTAGAATAATAGACATGCTCTGATACCACTTGTTGAAAAATTAGGACCAACCCGGAAGCACACAGTTGATTACCAAACCAAGCAACTTAATATGCGAAAATAACCAGATTCAACAAGTAACTAGAATTTAGAATAACACAGCATATGAGAGACAATACACAACTTGTATTAATACTCATACAAAAAAGAATACAATAAAGAAGATGCCACTTCTTCTCCACCACCTTACAGAGGTTTCCCACACCTCAAGTGAACAGTAATTCTCTCCTCAAAGCTCTCCCTACTAGGTCTCAACACCCAACTCATACACTGAGTTGGTGTTCACCTTTCACCTGTGCTCCACGCACTCCACAAGTGCTCCACGCACTCCACAAGTACACACCTGTACTCCAAGTAGATCTCTCCTGATATTGCTCCCTGTTGTGTTGCTGTCCTATCTATCTCCAAACTATAGATCAAGCTGGTTCTGCACACCTGTGAACCTTGACCTTGCAAACACATACACCTGCATATCAATGATCTTACTTACCATGTAGATCTCCTATAGAAGCCATGCACACCTGATGACTAAGATCATACACTCCTAAAGAACCCTGTTGATTCTCCAATCCAGCACCCACCTTGGTGCTGTGGCACTAGGAGGAACACACCATTGCTCTACCTCACACACCGAAGGAGCTTATAATTATGCTCTCTTACTCCCTAGCTACACTTTTACAATACAACCATGAGTCTATTATATAGATCTCATCCAAACAATAATTAGACACCTGGTACAATAATTAGATCCGCAACTCTTAGTCTATAATTAGCACTAAGCATGCAAACACTTGGTTTGTTAGCTAACTACCCGTAATAAGCTCGCAATTGAACCACACAGGTGACCGATGTTGATCCCTATCCGCTTGGGGGTCGCCGATGCCGGCCGATCTCTAACCGATGCCGGTTGCTTAACTGCTCCATCCTGCCGACGTCGGTTGGCCTGACCGACACCGGTGTTCGTGGCACTCAGCAACCCTTCTGCACCCTCCTCCATGTCTGCATTAGTGAAGCTTTTAGCTCCACATTTAACATAATTTAAATTATTCTTTGAATAATTACCATTTTTATTTTAATAAGAATTTCTTTCTCTAGTGGATTTTTTTTATTTTGATGGCTTTTTCTCTTTCAACCATTTTCTCAACTAATTGATCAAATGTGAGAGACTTCGATAAATTGATTGGTTACAATGACTCCAAATAGATTGAGTATTTAGGAATATGAGTCTTTATGAATGAAATAATAGAGAGATAAATTTTATGCCAACAACATCGACATCATGCTTGATTGTATGAATTTGAAAATCTGAACTCATGATATCCTCATTTTCAACTCTCGATTGAATATTTTCAATTGTAGTTGTATGAACTCTAATTTTGAATGGGGATCATATAGTTAATTAAATTTTTGAAAAGATTCCTAAGGAGTACTACACCCTTGAATATGATGAAAAACATTTACATTGATTGAATCCCTCATCATGGTCAATGTTTTAGAGTTATTTTGCATCCATGATGGAATCTCATTTGAATCATTTAATTTTTTGGGTTGATAATTATAAACACCTAAATTTCATTTAGTCTTGAAATGCATAATGAGTTTTCTTAAATAATTCATCACATCTCCCTCTAAATTCTAATAATTGAATAATTTAAATTAGTCAATTATGCATACTTTAAATCTTTATTTTAAATATAAAATATGGATTTTACACCTCATCCAATATCTTCTACATTTGTATCCCTCATCCCAACCAAACCCACAACTTTCTCAACCTCCTATGAGTCATCCCCTGAGTTTTCAAGAAGTTTGACTTATTCCTGCTGACTCAAATAACCAATCCCATGCTTATTTTGAAATGGTCTTCATCCTCATAGGTGAGGAATCATTATCCATTATTTGATTATTTGGATCATTTAATAAATCTAAATAATCTTCCACCATTGGATCTTCCTCAAAAAATATATAAATAAGCTTGAAAACCTTCATTTTTTAGGAATCCTAACTTATGCTAACAAAGTTCTATTCAATCCAAAAGTGAATCCAAGTGAATAAAAGAATACAAAAACTCCTTTTTCACCAAATTTTTTTCCATTATATTTTGCATTAGAAGAGTGAGCAACATATTTTCAAAGAACAAATCAAGTTTACATCGCAATGAAGAAAGCTTGCACATTTGAAGTATAAGTCTGTATTTTCTATTTTCTTTTTTTGTTGATCTATCTTAGGTTATATTTAGATTAGTAATATTCCATTATTAATTTATTTCTTAGAACTTATAAATTTAGTTCACACATTTCTAGCATGCTCAGTGGGTCCTTCCCTCATATTTTTCATCCTTTGTTTGATCAAATGTGAGAGACTTCGATAAATTGATTGATTACAATGACTCCAAATAGATTGAGTATTTAGGAATATGAGTCTTTATGAATGAAATAATAGAGAGATAAATTTTATGCTGACAACATCGACATCATGCTTGATTGTATGAATTTGAAAATCTGAACTCATGATATCCTCATTTTCAACTCTCGATTGAATATTTTCAATTGTAGTTGTATGAACTCTAATTTTGAATGGGGATCATATAGTTAATTAAATTTTTGAAAAGATTCCTAAGGAGTACTACACCCTTGAATATGATGAAAAACATTTACATTGATTGAATCCCTCATCATGGTCAATGTTTTAGAGTTATTTTGCATCCATGATGGAATCTCATTTGAATCATTTAATTTTTTGGGTTGATAATTATAAACACCTAAATTTCATTTAGTCTTGAAATGCATAATGAGTTTTCTTAAATAATTCATCACATCTCCCTCTAAATTCTAATAATTGAATAATTTAAATTAGTCAATTATGCATACTTTAAATCTTTATTTTAAATATAAAATATGGATTTTACACCTCATCCAATATCTTCTACATTTGTATCCCTCATCCCAACCAAACCCACAACTTTCTCAACCTCCTATGAGTCATCCCCTGAGTTTTCAAGAAGTTTGACTTATTCCTGCTGACTCAAATAACCAATCCCATGCTTATTTTGAAATGGTCTTCATCCTCATAGGTGAGGAATCATTATCCATTATTTGATTATTTGGATCATTTAATAAATCTAAATAATCTTCCACCATTGGATCTTCCTCAAAAAATATATAAATAAGCTTGAAAACCTTCATTTTTTAGGAATCCTAACTTATGCTAACAAAGTTCTATTCAATCCAAAAGTGAATCCAAGTGAATAAAAGAATACAAAAACTCCTTTTTCACCAAATTTTTTTCCATTATATTTTGCATTAGAAGAGTGAGCAACATATTTTCAAAGAACAAATCAAGTTTACATCGCAATGAAGAAAGCTTGCACATTTGAAGTATAAGTCTGTATTTTCTATTTTCTTTTTTTGTTGATCTATCTTAGGTTATATTTAGATTAGTAATATTCCATTATTAATTTATTTCTTAGAACTTATAAATTTAGTTCACACATTTCTAGCATGCTCAGTGGGTCCTTCCCTCATATTTTTCATCCTTTGTTTGATCAAATGTGAGAGACTTCGATAAATTGATTGATTACAATGACTCCAAATAGATTGAGTATTTAGGAATATGAGTCTTTATGAATGAAATAATAGAGAGATAAATTTTATGCTGACAACATCGACATCATGCTTGATTGTATGAATTTGAAAATCTGAACTCATGATATCCTCATTTTCAACTCTCGATTGAATATTTTCAATTGTAGTTGTATGAACTCTAATTTTGAATGGGGATCATATAGTTAATTAAATTTTTGAAAAGATTCCTAAGGAGTACTACACCCTTGAATATGATGAAAAACATTTACATTGATTGAATCCCTCATCATGGTCAATGTTTTAGAGTTATTTTGCATCCATGATGGAATCTCATTTGAATCATTTAATTTTTTGGGTTGATAATTATAAACACCTAAATTTCATTTAGTCTTGAAATGCATAATGAGTTTTCTTAAATAATTCATCACATCTCCCTCTAAATTCTAATAATTGAATAATTTAAATTAGTCAATTATGCATACTTTAAATCTTTATTTTAAATATAAAATATGGATTTTACACCTCATCCAATATCTTCTACATTTGTATCCCTCATCCCAACCAAACCCACAACTTTCTCAACCTCCTATGAGTCATCCCCTGAGTTTTCAAGAAGTTTGACTTATTCCTGCTGACTCAAATAACCAATCCCATGCTTATTTTGAAATGGTCTTCATCCTCATAGGTGAGGAATCATTATCCATTATTTGATTATTTGGATCATTTAATAAATCTAAATAATCTTCCACCATTGGATCTTCCTCAAAAAATATATAAATAAGCTTGAAAACCTTCATTTTTTAGGAATCCTAACTTATGCTAACAAAGTTCTATTCAATCCAAAAGTGAATCCAAGTGAATAAAAGAATACAAAAACTCCTTTTTCACCAAATTTTTTTCCATTATATTTTGCATTAGAAGAGTGAGCAACATATTTTCAAAGAACAAATCAAGTTTACATCGCAATGAAGAAAGCTTGCACATTTGAAGTATAAGTCTGTATTTTCTATTTTCTTTTTTTGTTGATCTATCTTAGGTTATATTTAGATTAGTAATATTCCATTATTAATTTATTTCTTAGAACTTATAAATTTAGTTCACACATTTCTAGCATGCTCAGTGGGTCCTTCCCTCATATTTTTCATCCTTTGTTTGATCAAATGTGAGAGACTTCGATAAATTGATTGATTACAATGACTCCAAATAGATTGAGTATTTAGGAATATGAGTCTTTATGAATGAAATAATAGAGAGATAAATTTTATGCTGACAACATCGACATCATGCTTGATTGTATGAATTTGAAAATCTGAACTCATGATATCCTCATTTTCAACTCTCGATTGAATATTTTCAATTGTAGTTGTATGAACTCTAATTTTGAATGGGGATCATATAGTTAATTAAATTTTTGAAAAGATTCCTAAGGAGTACTACACCCTTGAATATGATGAAAAACATTTACATTGATTGAATCCCTCATCATGGTCAATGTTTTAGAGTTATTTTGCATCCATGATGGAATCTCATTTGAATCATTTAATTTTTTGGGTTGATAATTATAAACACCTAAATTTCATTTAGTCTTGAAATGCATAATGAGTTTTCTTAAATAATTCATCACATCTCCCTCTAAATTCTAATAATTGAATAATTTAAATTAGTCAATTATGCATACTTTAAATCTTTATTTTAAATATAAAATATGGATTTTACACCTCATCCAATATCTTCTACATTTGTATCCCTCATCCCAACCAAACCCACAACTTTCTCAACCTCCTATGAGTCATCCCCTGAGTTTTCAAGAAGTTTGACTTATTCCTGCTGACTCAAATAACCAATCCCATGCTTATTTTGAAATGGTCTTCATCCTCATAGGTGAGGAATCATTATCCATTATTTGATTATTTGGATCATTTAATAAATCTAAATAATCTTCCACCATTGGATCTTCCTCAAAAAATATATAAATAAGCTTGAAAACCTTCATTTTTTAGGAATCCTAACTTATGCTAACAAAGTTCTATTCAATCCAAAAGTGAATCCAAGTGAATAAAAGAATACAAAAACTCCTTTTTCACCAAATTTTTTTCCATTATATTTTGCATTAGAAGAGTGAGCAACATATTTTCAAAGAACAAATCAAGTTTACATCGCAATGAAGAAAGCTTGCACATTTGAAGTATAAGTCTGTATTTTCTATTTTCTTTTTTTGTTGATCTATCTTAGGTTATATTTAGATTAGTAATATTCCATTATTAATTTATTTCTTAGAACTTATAAATTTAGTTCACACATTTCTAGCATGCTCAGTGGGTCCTTCCCTCATATTTTTCATCCTTTGTTTGATCAAATGTGAGAGACTTCGATAAATTGATTGATTACAATGACTCCAAATAGATTGAGTATTTAGGAATATGAGTCTTTATGAATGAAATAATAGAGAGATAAATTTTATGCTGACAACATCGACATCATGCTTGATTGTATGAATTTGAAAATCTGAACTCATGATATCCTCATTTTCAACTCTCGATTGAATATTTTCAATTGTAGTTGTATGAACTCTAATTTTGAATGGGGATCATATAGTTAATTAAATTTTTGAAAAGATTCCTAAGGAGTACTACACCCTTGAATATGATGAAAAACATTTACATTGATTGAATCCCTCATCATGGTCAATGTTTTAGAGTTATTTTGCATCCATGATGGAATCTCATTTGAATCATTTAATTTTTTGGGTTGATAATTATAAACACCTAAATTTCATTTAGTCTTGAAATGCATAATGAGTTTTCTTAAATAATTCATCACATCTCCCTCTAAATTCTAATAATTGAATAATTTAAATTAGTCAATTATGCATACTTTAAATCTTTATTTTAAATATAAAATATGGATTTTACACCTCATCCAATATCTTCTACATTTGTATCCCTCATCCCAACCAAACCCACAACTTTCTCAACCTCCTATGAGTCATCCCCTGAGTTTTCAAGAAGTTTGACTTATTCCTGCTGACTCAAATAACCAATCCCATGCTTATTTTGAAATGGTCTTCATCCTCATAGGTGAGGAATCATTATCCATTATTTGATTATTTGGATCATTTAATAAATCTAAATAATCTTCCACCATTGGATCTTCCTCAAAAAATATATAAATAAGCTTGAAAACCTTCATTTTTTAGGAATCCTAACTTATGCTAACAAAGTTCTATTCAATCCAAAAGTGAATCCAAGTGAATAAAAGAATATAAAAACTCCTTTTTCACCAAATTTTTTTCCATTATATTTTGCATTAGAAGAGTGAGCAACATATTTTCAAAGAACAAATCAAGTTTACATCGCAATGAAGAAAGCTTGCACATTTGAAGTATAAGTCTGTATTTTCTATTTTCTTTTTTTGTTGATCTATCTTAGGTTATATTTAGATTAGTAATATTCCATTATTAATTTATTTCTTAGAACTTATAAATTTAGTTCACACATTTCTAGCATGCTCAGTGGGTCCTTCCCTCATATTTTTCATCCTTTGTTTGATCAAATGTGAGAGACTTCGATAAATTGATTGATTACAATGACTCCAAATAGATTGAGTATTTAGGAATATGAGTCTTTATGAATGAAATAATAGAGAGATAAATTTTATGCTGACAACATCGACATCATGCTTGATTGTATGAATTTGAAAATCTGAACTCATGATATCCTCATTTTCAACTCTCGATTGAATATTTTCAATTGTAGTTGTATGAACTCTAATTTTGAATGGGGATCATATAGTTAATTAAATTTTTGAAAAGATTCCTAAGGAGTACTACACCCTTGAATATGATGAAAAACATTTACATTGATTGAATCCCTCATCATGGTCAATGTTTTAGAGTTATTTTGCATCCATGATGGAATCTCATTTGAATCATTTAATTTTTTGGGTTGATAATTATAAACACCTAAATTTCATTTAGTCTTGAAATGCATAATGAGTTTTCTTAAATAATTCATCACATCTCCCTCTAAATTCTAATAATTGAATAATTTAAATTAGTCAATTATGCATACTTTAAATCTTTATTTTAAATATAAAATATGGATTTTACACCTCATCCAATATCTTCTACATTTGTATCCCTCATCCCAACCAAACCCACAACTTTCTCAACCTCCTATGAGTCATCCCCTGAGTTTTCAAGAAGTTTGACTTATTCCTGCTGACTCAAATAACCAATCCCATGCTTATTTTGAAATGGTCTTCATCCTCATAGGTGAGGAATCATTATCCATTATTTGATTATTTGGATCATTTAATAAATCTAAATAATCTTCCACCATTGGATCTTCCTCAAAAAATATATAAATAAGCTTGAAAACCTTCATTTTTTAGGAATCCTAACTTATGCTAACAAAGTTCTATTCAATCCAAAAGTGAATCCAAGTGAATAAAAGAATACAAAAACTCCTTTTTCACCAAATTTTTTTCCATTATATTTTGCATTAGAAGAGTGAGCAACATATTTTCAAAGAACAAATCAAGTTTACATCGCAATGAAGAAAGCTTGCACATTTGAAGTATAAGTCTGTATTTTCTATTTTCTTTTTTTGTTGATCTATCTTAGGTTATATTTAGATTAGTAATATTCCATTATTAATTTATTTCTTAGAACTTATAAATTTAGTTCACACATTTCTAGCATGCTCAGTGGGTCCTTCCCTCATATTTTTCATCCTTTGTTTGATCAAATGTGAGAGACTTCGATAAATTGATTGATTACAATGACTCCAAATAGATTGAGTATTTAGGAATATGAGTCTTTATGAATGAAATAATAGAGAGATAAATTTTATGCTGACAACATCGACATCATGCTTGATTGTATGAATTTGAAAATCTGAACTCATGATATCCTCATTTTCAACTCTCGATTGAATATTTTCAATTGTAGTTGTATGAACTCTAATTTTGAATGGGGATCATATAGTTAATTAAATTTTTGAAAAGATTCCTAAGGAGTACTACACCCTTGAATATGATGAAAAACATTTACATTGATTGAATCCCTCATCATGGTCAATGTTTTAGAGTTATTTTGCATCCATGATGGAATCTCATTTGAATCATTTAATTTTTTGGGTTGATAATTATAAACACCTAAATTTCATTTAGTCTTGAAATGCATAATGAGTTTTCTTAAATAATTCATCACATCTCCCTCTAAATTCTAATAATTGAATAATTTAAATTAGTCAATTATGCATACTTTAAATCTTTATTTTAAATATAAAATATGGATTTTACACCTCATCCAATATCTTCTACATTTGTATCCCTCATCCCAACCAAACCCACAACTTTCTCAACCTCCTATGAGTCATCCCCTGAGTTTTCAAGAAGTTTGACTTATTCCTGCTGACTCAAATAACCAATCCCATGCTTATTTTGAAATGGTCTTCATCCTCATAGGTGAGGAATCATTATCCATTATTTGATTATTTGGATCATTTAATAAATCTAAATAATCTTCCACCATTGGATCTTCCTCAAAAAATATATAAATAAGCTTGAAAACCTTCATTTTTTAGGAATCCTAACTTATGCTAACAAAGTTCTATTCAATCCAAAAGTGAATCCAAGTGAATAAAAGAATACAAAAACTCCTTTTTCACCAAATTTTTTTCCATTATATTTTGCATTAGAAGAGTGAGCAACATATTTTCAAAGAACAAATCAAGTTTACATCGCAATGAAGAAAGCTTGCACATTTGAAGTATAAGTCTGTATTTTCTATTTTCTTTTTTTGTTGATCTATCTTAGGTTATATTTAGATTAGTAATATTCCATTATTAATTTATTTCTTAGAACTTATAAATTTAGTTCACACATTTCTAGCATGCTCAGTGGGTCCTTCCCTCATATTTTTCATCCTTTGTTTGATCAAATGTGAGAGACTTCGATAAATTGATTGATTACAATGACTCCAAATAGATTGAGTATTTAGGAATATGAGTCTTTATGAATGAAATAATAGAGAGATAAATTTTATGCTGACAACATCGACATCATGCTTGATTGTATGAATTTGAAAATCTGAACTCATGATATCCTCATTTTCAACTCTCGATTGAATATTTTCAATTGTAGTTGTATGAACTCTAATTTTGAATGGGGATCATATAGTTAATTAAATTTTTGAAAAGATTCCTAAGGAGTACTACACCCTTGAATATGATGAAAAACATTTACATTGATTGAATCCCTCATCATGGTCAATGTTTTAGAGTTATTTTGCATCCATGATGGAATCTCATTTGAATCATTTAATTTTTTGGGTTGATAATTATAAACACCTAAATTTCATTTAGTCTTGAAATGCATAATGAGTTTTCTTAAATAATTCATCACATCTCCCTCTAAATTCTAATAATTGAATAATTTAAATTAGTCAATTATGCATACTTTAAATCTTTATTTTAAATATAAAATATGGATTTTACACCTCATCCAATATCTTCTACATTTGTATCCCTCATCCCAACCAAACCCACAACTTTCTCAACCTCCTATGAGTCATCCCCTGAGTTTTCAAGAAGTTTGACTTATTCCTGCTGACTCAAATAACCAATCCCATGCTTATTTTGAAATGGTCTTCATCCTCATAGGTGAGGAATCATTATCCATTATTTGATTATTTGGATCATTTAATAAATCTAAATAATCTTCCACCATTGGATCTTCCTCAAAAAATATATAAATAAGCTTGAAAACCTTCATTTTTTAGGAATCCTAACTTATGCTAACAAAGTTCTATTCAATCCAAAAGTGAATCCAAGTGAATAAAAGAATACAAAAACTCCTTTTTCACCAAATTTTTTTCCATTATATTTTGCATTAGAAGAGTGAGCAACATATTTTCAAAGAACAAATCAAGTTTACATCGCAATGAAGAAAGCTTGCACATTTGAAGTATAAGTTTGTATTTTCTATTTTCTTTTTTTGTTGATCTATCTTAGGTTATATTTAGATTAGTAATATTCCATTATTAATTTATTTCTTAGAACTTATAAATTTAGTTCACACATTTCTAGCATGCTCAGTGGGTCCTTCCCTCATATTTTTCATCCTTTGTTTGATCAAATGTGAGAGACTTCGATAAATTGATTGATTACAATGACTCCAAATAGATTGAGTATTTAGGAATATGAGTCTTTATGAATGAAATAATAGAGAGATAAATTTTATGCTGACAACATCGACATCATGCTTGATTGTATGAATTTGAAAATCTGAACTCATGATATCCTCATTTTCAACTCTCGATTGAATATTTTCAATTGTAGTTGTATGAACTCTAATTTTGAATGGGGATCATATAGTTAATTAAATTTTTGAAAAGATTCCTAAGGAGTACTACACCCTTGAATATGATGAAAAACATTTACATTGATTGAATCCCTCATCATGGTCAATGTTTTAGAGTTATTTTGCATCCATGATGGAATCTCATTTGAATCATTTATTTTTTTGGGTTGATAATTATAAACACCTAAATTTCATTTAGTCTTGAAATGCATAATGAGTTTTCTTAAATAATTCATCACATCTCCCTCTAAATTCTAATAATTGAATAATTTAAATTAGTCAATTATGCATACTTTAAATCTTTATTTTAAATATAAAATATGGATTTTACACCTCATCCAATATCTTCTACATTTGTATCCCTCATCCCAACCAAACCCACAACTTTCTCAACCTCCTATGAGTCATCCCCTGAGTTTTCAAGAAGTTTGACTTATTCCTGCTGACTCAAATAACCAATCCCATGCTTATTTTGAAATGGTCTTCATCCTCATAGGTGAGGAATCATTATCCATTATTTGATTATTTGGATCATTTAATAAATCTAAATAATCTTCCACCATTGGATCTTCCTCAAAAAATATATAAATAAGCTTGAAAACCTTCATTTTTTAGGAATCCTAACTTATGCTAACAAAGTTCTATTCAATCCAAAAGTGAATCCAAGTGAATAAAAGAATACAAAAACTCCTTTTTCACCAAATTTTTTTCCATTATATTTTGCATTAGAAGAGTGAGCAACATATTTTCAAAGAACAAATCAAGTTTACATCGCAATGAAGAAAGCTTGCACATTTGAAGTATAAGTCTGTATTTTCTATTTTCTTTTTTTGTTGATCTATCTTAGGTTATATTTAGATTAGTAATATTCCATTATTAATTTATTTCTTAGAACTTATAAATTTAGTTCACACATTTCTAGCATGCTCAGTGGGTCCTTCCCTCATATTTTTCATCCTTTGTTTGATCAAATGTGAGAGACTTCGATAAATTGATTGATTACAATGACTCCAAATAGATTGAGTATTTAGGAATATGAGTCTTTATGAATGAAATAATAGAGAGATAAATTTTATGCTGACAACATCGACATCATGCTTGATTGTATGAATTTGAAAATCTGAACTCATGATATCCTCATTTTCAACTCTCGATTGAATATTTTCAATTGTAGTTGTATGAACTCTAATTTTGAATGGGGATCATATAGTTAATTAAATTTTTGAAAAGATTCCTAAGGAGTACTACACCCTTGAATATGATGAAAAACATTTACATTGATTGAATCCCTCATCATGGTCAATGTTTTAGAGTTATTTTGCATCCATGATGGAATCTCATTTGAATCATTTAATTTTTTGGGTTGATAATTATAAACACCTAAATTTCATTTAGTCTTGAAATGCATAATGAGTTTTCTTAAATAATTCATCACATCTCCCTCTAAATTCTAATAATTGAATAATTTAAATTAGTCAATTATGCATACTTTAAATCTTTATTTTAAATATAAAATATGGATTTTACACCTCATCCAATATCTTCTACATTTGTATCCCTCATCCCAACCAAACCCACAACTTTCTCAACCTCCTATGAGTCATCCCCTGAGTTTTCAAGAAGTTTGACTTATTCCTGCTGACTCAAATAACCAATCCCATGCTTATTTTGAAATGGTCTTCATCCTCATAGGTGAGGAATCATTATCCATTATTTGATTATTTGGATCATTTAATAAATCTAAATAATCTTCCACCATTGGATCTTCCTCAAAAAATATATAAATAAGCTTGAAAACCTTCATTTTTTAGGAATCCTAACTTATGCTAACAAAGTTCTATTCAATCCAAAAGTGAATCCAAGTGAATAAAAGAATACAAAAACTCCTTTTTCACCAAATTTTTTTCCATTATATTTTGCATTAGAAGAGTGAGCAACATATTTTCAAAGAACAAATCAAGTTTACATCGCAATGAAGAAAGCTTGCACATTTGAAGTATAAGTCTGTATTTTCTATTTTCTTTTTTTGTTGATCTATCTTAGGTTATATTTAGATTAGTAATATTCCATTATTAATTTATTTCTTAGAACTTATAAATTTAGTTCACACATTTCTAGCATGCTCAGTGGGTCCTTCCCTCATATTTTTCATCCTTTGTTCATCATATTTGCATTTAGAAATCATTTTTCATTTAATTTTTGTTATTTTTATTTACATATACATTTAATCTACTCTTTTTGAGTGTTAGTATAAACTATAGGTTGTTATCAGGAATTTTTATTCGATAGTGTATGCCCACTACGTAATAGTGAATTTGGAAACATCAATAGAAAAATTATACCTTATAATAGTGAAATCATTTTTGACCCATTTCTAGCCTATTTTTCCTTATTTTATTTACATCATTGTATTTATTTTCACCTTATGCTTATGTCTCTATTTTCAAATTTTTATGGCTCTTTGCTATAGGGAAAATGCAAAATCAGTACACTTTTCTGGGAAATCAATGTATTTAAGAGTGAAATTATCATTATTAACAACAAAATCATAAAACTAAGTAGTGAAATCATTTTTTTAGACCCTCTATTTTATTCTCTATGTTTATAGGTTCAAGAAGTAAAATTGTCATCCTTAGCAATGAAATTATCTTTTCTAGTAGTGAAATCATTGTTTCTAGTACAAAAATTATTGTTGTAGGTCATGAATTTGTCTTTATGGATAGATAAATCATCATATAGGGCAGAAAAATCATTTTGTAAGCATGCAATTATTTATTTTGTGCTTTTTATATTCTATCTTTTTCTTGTGTTTATTTTATCATAATTTTTCTTTCTTATCTTTTTGTGTAATTAAGAATTTGTCACAAAGAGGTAGTTTTTATTTTATTTTGTAGGATTTACTTGTTTTATTGTAATTTTCCTTAATCCAAGCCTAAGTAAATATTTTAAGCATTTGTTTGTAGAACATTTGTAAAATATAATTAATATAAAGGATAAATAAAAATCAATTGAATTTATTTTGCTAATACTTTCAATCTTGTTTTCAAAATTTTTAGTAAATATATCATATGTCATTTAGTATTTTATTTGTAATTATGGAAATTGTGTATGCTCTTCCCTTGGCATCACATTGGTGATGATACTTGAGAATTAGAAATATTTTCATAATTTTTTACGTTACTCAAGTAGTGCCCACATATGCTCTTTCCTTGGCATCACATTGGTGACAATACTCAAAAATCAGAAATGAATACTTACTTTTTATTTTTTTTAGGGGCTCTATTGACCATGGGTTTCACCACCATGTAGTAGGCTGAACCCCATTTACTGGTAGAGTATATAAATTGATATCCAACTATTTCAATTGCCTAAACAGTTATGTGTTTTAAGTATATTGTGATGTGAGGTGATTTCATGCTCTAATCCTCAAGGTTTTAACAACTACCTAAAAATATGATATCATTGATTGTCAAAACACTAAAACCCCTATGACTATGTTGGGCACTTTAGAAAAAAGCCCAATAGTGTGCATCTACTTTATCTATTTCTTCCATAGTTTCCCCCTAGATAATCTTATTTAAAACTTAAGCTTAGGATAACCTCTTTTATAATTTAACTTTGGTGCAGCAGTTATTAGTTAGAACTAAGAAGCTACCTTTCATACACCCTCAAAACCAAACTTAGTGGGCCATGAGAAAGATAGGATCCTCCATCATTAGATCATTAAAATATTAGGTTGCAGTTGAGAGAATAGATAAGTCAATGACATTGTAAGGTCCAATAGTTGTTCACAATCCTCATCCTAGTTTTTTACCTTTTATGTGTAATTTATTGACTATTTAAAATAGATTTTTTTTTGTTGTTTTCTTGTGTTTGACATGTGTCTTTATTTGTAAAATTTTTTAGTTAACAATAAAACTTTTAGTCACTTTGGTATTTTAGTTTTTTGTTGTCTTTACTTAGTAACATCATCCATTATAATAATCATGGTTATGTGGAACAATAACTTGATCATTTCAATCATAATTACAAATTTAAATAGTCCATGTTATAACCCAAGGTTCCATTCAACCATGATTCAAGCACATATTTGAATCAATATCAAATCAATCATCCAAAAAATCAAAATATGAGTTTTAATCTTCATTCAAACTCACTCATTTACCAATCAAATCCAAATATGAATAATTATTCTAGTTTCCCAACCATCTAGTTCAACCCAAACCACAATCAATCAATTTCATACTTGAATACTTATTCATGTTTACCCATAGAACAACATCAAAATTTTGCTTCAAGGACAATGTCAAATCAATTTTTAGGCTATGATAGTAAAAATTCTATGAATTATTTTCCAAATCCTATGCCATCAATATATCAAATCCCAACAATCGTAAATCAAAATACATTCATAGATCCATATGGTTCCAACCCCAACATCAATATAAATCAAACTTTTTTTCACCTTCATCATCACTTTTAGATATTTATATGAACCAAAACACAAACTCAAATCAATACCAAACACAATCTAATTCCAACCTTAACTTAAATAATCCAAACACAAATTCTAATTCAAAATTTAAGCAAATCCAAAATAACCCAATATAGAATTCAAACCAAACTAATTCCAACCTAGGTTTTAATTAGTTTAACTCAAACTCCAACATGCTTCTATAATAAAACTATTCAAACTTGTTTAACCAAATAGGTTTTGGTCAAAACACTAATCCTAGATCCATGAAGTTCAATGCAAATACACCAAATAATTCAAGCTTCAACCCAAATCCAAATCAAACATGATTATATGTCCAAACACTAAACCCTTTGAATAAAATGTTCCCTAACCTAATTGGTACAAAGAAGATGAATATTGTGAATAACATCAGATTAAGGGACATTCAAAAAATTAGTGTATGCACTTAAAACACTATGTTTAAGACCTCATTGATAGAGGTGACATAGCATTTGAAAACCCATCCTACAAACAATCTAATAATCAGATATTCTAGATATACCAAGACACATTCCCTAGTTATGAGCAAAGAAAGTGCAAGTAGAAACAAGAACTAGAATCAAGTAATGTTAACCAAGCTAGTCATACATTTGAATCTATAATCAATAACATTGATATGGTGCATAGACATGTTAATCTTATTACTTTTCCAAAATATGAATGTGCCATCACCACAAGATGTGAAAAACTTACTCTCCTGAGTGCCTCATCTTCTAGTGTTGAATGTAAGTACAACATTATTGACCATCTTGAGAAAACACCAGCCAATATCTCAATTTTATACCTTCCCAAGACATCCCTTGTGTATAAAGATATTTTTTATAAAGTTCTCAAAGAGTCCAATGCCCTAAAAAACATTAATCCTACAAGTTTCCAAGTGTTAATAGGTTATTTGGTAACCAATAATCAAGTAATGTTTGATCATTCAGATGTTTCTCCTTTAGGTTCAGATCATAACCTCCCATTGTATATAGAGGTTACTATTTCTAGGCACAAAGTAAAAAGGGGTTTTTATAGATAATGGTTTGGCCCTTAATATATGTACACTAAGACTCATAAAGCATCCAAGATATCCAATAACAACATTAGAAACAAATATAATTACCATAAAGGCATACTATAATATGAGCGTTAGTCTATCGACACCATCCATCTTCCTTTGATGGTAGGGTCTGTCATTAAAGAAACTCTTGTTCATGTTCTTGATCTAGATTTACCATATAATATACTCCTTGGATCTCCATGGATTCATTCTATGAATGTCATTCCATACACTCTTCACCAATGTTTGAAATTCTCCCATGCAGGAATGGAAGTAACTATACAAGGTGGTCCTCATCCCTTCTAATATTGCAAGCTATTAGAAGGTAAATATCAAAAATCAAATTGTCTACTAGTCATAGATGCAAATTTTACCCCTATTGAGGATTATCCTTTAATGTAAAACTAGGTCCACCCTAAAATCTTATTTCAAATACCTCCCCTTCTTGGTTGGAGTAATACACCAACTCCCTCCATATCTATTGAAAAACAATTAACTAATGAAACATTAAACCAACCATCCAAAGAAGATTCAAGTCAACCATATATTAAGAAAGCTTCCAATAATCCTTATATTGAGAAAATTTCCAATCCATCACCCACTAACAAAGTATTCTCATCCATTTTTCCCCATTTTAAAATCATTGATCGAGGCCTGAATGAGTACATCATCCAAGATTTTTACATAAGTACAATACACACCAATCCCAATGACTATGGTAGATCACACCATCTAAAGGATAAAATAATGGTTAAGAAGCTCAGTTAGATAAAATTTCTTGAGGGAGGTATGCTTTTTGATGAAGATGTTGAAGATTTAAATTCTTCCTAACTTTATTCTGATAAACTAGTTAATTATATTTCCACTAATGAATATCCTATTGAAAAATCCATCATGTGCAAAATAATGAAATATAAAGACCAAGGTCTTATAATCCATGAACAAGGTTTTATTGAACCTATAACATTAAAATAAAATGAGGAAAATCATGGTTTAGGATTTAACCCACTTAATGTGCATCTTACACTCTCCCAAAGTGACTCTTCTAGTGAATCAGAAGATGATTCTTCAAACAACAAGATAGGTTCCATAATTAGTCATTTTGAAGATCTTGACCTTACTAATATCTTTCATGAAAATGTTATCCTTACACTTGACCTTGTATATACATCTCTCATACAATGAGACCAATTATTCACACCTTAACTTGATCATTTTCATAATGATGAAGCTATATTTGAACTCTTGAGAGCAAGAGATCAAATCCCACTAGGTGACCACAAGAAAGTATTTCTAATACAACTAGTAGATTTAGAATACTTTGGGGAATATAAATTACATTACTCTATCTTTTTTGCCTCCACATCCAAATAATCAAAATTTGAGGACTATGGAAATAGAAGGCAAAATTCAAGCAATCAGAAGATTCATATCTCAACTTGCAGACATTTTTCACCCATTCAACTTTTTTCTAAAAAGGGATACTCATTTTACATGGAATGAAAATTGTGAAAAAACATTTAACAATCTCAAACAATATCTTTCAAATCCACTAGTGTTAATTCCACCTGTTGCAGGTATACCTTTATTATTATACATTTTAGCTACTCAATTTTGCACATGGGGCAGTATTAGCATAACATGATGATAATGGGAAAGAATGAGTAGTGTTCTACTTAATAAAACATTGTTATCTTATGAGCTCAATTACCCTCAAATAGAAAAAGCTTATCTTGTAGTATTTTTTGCTTCCCAAAAACTATAAAATTACATGATTAACAATAAAACCAGATTATTGCTTAGATTGACCCTCTTAAATATCTTTTATCTAGAACCACTCTAATAGGTAGGATGGATAAATGGGTTATACTTCTTAGTGAGTTTTATTTAGATTATGTTAAACAAAAAAAATCAAAGGATAAGTTCTAGTAGATGTATTGGTAGAAGCATCACTCAATATCAAAACAACTCTCATTTTATAATTCCTAGATGATGTAGTCATGTTTATAGATGAATCTCTAGTTTTACAACTTTTTTTTGATGGTTCCTTTACAAACCATGACTCAAGGGTAGGTATCTTGTTGGTAACACTTGATGGGGATTGCATTCCTAAATAATTTTGTATTGAATTCCCTTGTACATACAGCATAGAAGAATATGAAGGTCTCATAGCAAGCCTCAAGATGGAAATCCAATGGGGAGTCCAATATCTTCTTATTTTTGGCAATTTTAAGCTTGTCATCAATCAAGTTACTAATGAGTTATAAGCATGTGATGATAAACTAATCCCTTAAAAGAGGATGGTGGATATCTTGAAATTATCTTTTGAGTACATCCAATTCAATTAAATACTATGAATAAACAATCGAGTAATAAATAATATGGAAATAATTGGATCCCTACTAGATTTGAATACAAAACATAACAAATTTCTAGTTGAGTACTTAAGGATACTGGATTATGATACACTTGATTCAAAAATGGTTTGTGAGGTGGTTATTCCCACTTCTCCATGGTACTCTCATATTTATACATACCTTCATACTCATATCATCCCATCTAAATTATCATCTAACTAACACAAATAATTTATTCAATGAACATTTTAGACATAAAAAATCCACACACCATGATTCCAAATCTCATAATTATCTTGGACCACCTTAGGACCCGCTTGGGACCATTTAACCCTCTAACCCCTAATTGAACCTAAACCATAGTCAATTTAACTCAACTACCTTAACCTAACTTTTACCAACTTTTTACCCTTCACCCTCGACCCTCGATGGTCAGGTCAATTGCTAATGGTCACCTTCACTATCGATAGTCAGGGTTTACCTCTTTAACAACTAACATGCAAGTCACACCCCCTATTTTTCTAAAAATAACTCATCTAAATCTATGTACGAGCCATTTCATGAATGAATTATAGTTAGGAAGCCTAGTTCATGTGCTATTGTAACTCTCTTGCCTTGCCTATAAAAAAATAAGAGTAAAGAGGTGAAATGGATTTGCAATCATTATCAGAAGCTTGTTCATCTAGGAGTTTCTTTTTGTAGTTCAATCATAATCAAGAATCCAATAAGCCAGCTACCACATCATAGAGTCAATATGTTACCACCTCTCCACTAAATTCTCAAGTGCTATTACTCTATTAAAATCAAGCTAGAACCCACCAATAGGTCAACTACCTCAACCATCCACTTGATCAATTTTTGGTAATATAAGTACTTATTTCTTAGTATTCATTTACTTCATTCCCATTTCAAAATCAACCCAGGTCTTACCCATCTCCCAAAATCCATTTTTTAGATCTTATTAATTCACCTTTTTACCAACCTAGATCCATACATAGTAATAGTCAATGGTTGGCTCAATTGCTGATGGTCTGTCCAACCATCGATGGTCACCTTGACCCTTGATAGTTAGCCCAACCACCGATGGTCACTATGGAAGTAAAAATCAACAAGCTATTTTAACCTACCTACACCCAACTAAACTTGATTTTTTGTGTTCCTACCTTTTCATAGACCCCTTTATAATTTTATAAAGCATACCCCAACCATCTAACACTAGTATTACTTAGCTTATCACTATTTTAATCATTTCTAGTCTATTTTCTTAGTAAGCATTTTTGTGTTCAATTTCATTACCTTTTGATTATTGATGTAAGTACATTTCTTTTTTTTATAAACTTTATTATTTAAAACATGTGGATTGATATCCCCTAAGGAAGCTCTTGCTTCTAAGATCTAGCTATCACTAGGTAATCCACCCAACTATATTTCTAACAAACAAGTTTGATTTAGTGCTTTCTTATTTATAGGTCATCCTTCCAAGCCAAAGAGGAGCTATTCATAGTTCTCTAATCTAATGCACACACAATTAAATAGATTTTTCAACCATACCCATACTTAATTTCTTCTTTTCCCTCTTCTAATAATTAACACATTCATTTAAACATTTTGGCATGCTTGGTGGGACCCTTGTTTCTTTACTTGGGTTCTTGTCTACTTGCATTCTCTCTCTATTCTATGCTCATTAATGAAATCAATTTTTTTTATTGGGCTTAAAATCAAGTGCATACATTGACTACTTAAAATTTTAGTTCACATAGCTTAAACTTAAAATCAAAGTAATCTATCATAAATTCACTCTTTGTTTCACACACTCAACCAAACTACTTTCAATAATTAAACATCAAACAAACTTGAGACAAGGCTTGACTAGGATTTCATCACCTAGAGGTAAGACTTACCCTTCCCAATGATCATACTTGGAGGTCATTACCAAGGGGAGGACTAACTCAGCGCTCTAGTTGAGTATAAACTCTAAAAATCAATATATTTTGGCTAAGCACCTAACACCCTTATCACTGTAATGTGTGAAGTGAGGGGGTATGCCTCGATACCAAGCCACATATTGATTATAATATAAATTTATTTTGAACAAATAAACACAACCTAAAACCAACCTTACATTTCCTCTCTATTACACACTCTACAAGCCAACTTCAGTTACACAACTTCTTAAGTCAGAAGCCAAAAGTGAGATTAATTAAAACTTTAGGGCTTAACATATCTTTTAGAGTGTGATTTGATTTCTTTGATATTTTATTATCTTCTCTTTGTTTGAGTAGTGAGGCTATTTTTTATTTCTCTCTCCCTTATCTCATATGGTTATTACTCACCAGTAGTGAAGAGACCTTGTGGAGAAAAACCTATCACCAAGCTAACCTACCTCTTCTACCTCTTCATCCATGGACTATGTTTCTAAACCAAAAATTCCCCTCATCCCTTACGAAGTCCTACTTTCCCTTGGGAGGTTCTTTAAAGAGATGTGGATTTTACTACTTTCTTAGATAATAATCCTATAGCCTTACAACATTATCTTACAACCATATTTTACCATATCTTGGCTTCAACCCCACTCATAGATCTGCCTTACGACATGCCTCTCCACCTCATGGGGAATACCTCTATTACCATAGTTACTACTCAATCATTAACTACCCAAGCTTCCTCATCAACTAATAACCCCTTTGAGACTACCATAGAGAACCAACCAAACCAAACTACCACTACCCTTATACCTTATACTCCTAACAACCACTCCTCCACTATAGGAGTGCTTGCCTTTAACACTACCAACTTTCATTTAGCTACCTCTAATCCATCAACCACTATTCTAATTCAAATCCTTGTGGTGTCCATACCCTCTACCTTACCATTGATTAATACAAGGGTCACCACCCTTTCATTAGTCACTAACACAACTACTGATCCTATCTAACAAACACACCTTGGACCAACTTTTGGATACATACCTAATCTACAAGGGCATGTACCCACTACCCAATGACCTAAACTTGCCTATCCTTATGTATCTTCTACCCAACCATTGACATAAACCTACTAGTATGTGATAACATACCAACCTTCTACCCACTATCAATATGTCTCCCAACCACTACAATAGCATGCATATTATAACCTCTTAGGTGCACAAACCCAATCCACCCTAATGAAGATGCTTATGGACAATATGAAAACCTTGGAGTAATCCATTTTGTGTGCTCACAACATATTGTCATATGACCAAATCTATAATGAGTCCATCCATCCATTCATACCTATCAAGTCATATCCTCCCCAATGGGAACTTCCCAAGTTTTCTAAATTTTAAAGTAAGGAGGATCCCAAATAACACCTTAGGGCATTTAGGAATTCTTATTATCTCATCACCTATGATGATTCCCTTCTTCTCTATACCTTCCCTATATCTCTAGCTAGTCTGACATTGGATTAGTATAGTGCCATACCTAAGTACTCCCTTTTCTCTTTCACCCAACTGGATCAAGCCTTCTTGAACCACTTTCTGGTCAATATCTCCAAGAAAGTTTCTATCACTGACCTCTACTATATCCATTAGTTTGAGGATGAATCCATTGCTAATTTTTGGCTTGTTGGAGGAGCCTAATTAACTAACTTTCCTTTTCCTTACCTTAACCCAAAATTATAAAGCTCTTTACTTAGGCATGTGCCAAACATATCTCCTCTACACTACATGTCTAAATCTTATAAACCTTTAATGAATCTTTTACCATGGTGTGTAAGTTAGAGAATCAAGCCATGATGAAGGAAAGATGAAACACAAAAACAAGAATTCAACCTATAAAACCAATGAGGCTTCTTCCTTCAAGTCAAGCAACTAGTCTAATACCAACACCAAGAGTTAGGGAACCATGAATGTAGTTATCCTAAATTTTTTTCCTCCACCTTCCACCAAACAATCTAATTCTTCTAGTTCCTCAAAGAAAAACATGATGAGCTAAACCTAGAACAACCATAAATAATTCACTCCACTCAAAAAATCCTATGCATCGATCTTAGAGAGGTTATTAAAATCCAACATCATTCAACTTCCTCCTATAAAGCCTCATTAGTATTTTGATTCCTCTCATCTTAAACCTAGTTGGTTAAATGAGAATGATCTGTATGCCTTTCATTGGGTAGAAGGAAATAACATTAGTAGGTATAACACATTCAATAGCTTTATCTAATACCTCATTGATAAGGGGAAGCTTACACTGGAAAACCCCAATGCACCATTGAACCAAGCCCTTGATGTATTCAAGAAACCCTTCCCAAACCATGCTCCTACTAAGAATGAGAGCAAAAACATTGAATTCTCTCATGATACCCATACAGTTAACATGGTCCTTGATGCACTCATTACTGAACCACCTAGTATCCAATCTTTTGGTCCTCTACCTCTACCATCTATTTAGATAGTGGAATTACCTTCCATTCCTTAGGATAGTCAAATGGAGGAAGTACCATCTTATCCCCCTCCACTTATTGAGGTAGTGGATTCCTTAAACACTCTTTCAATTGATATATGAGAACAACCAACCATCACTACCTTACCTTCACCTTTAACTACCAAAAAAACCACTCCCCCTTTATAAATCATTCCCAAGGAAGAATCCCCCATGCCTACTCCTCCCATAGAGGAACCACCTATCTCAACCTTTCATCCTTTGATTAAGGAAGAGGATGAGGTTACCATCCCTATGTCTCCACCTAGGGGCTTATCTTTTAGGTCTACCATTTAGGGAATTAAACTAACCTACAAACCATTCTCTAGGCTAGTACAAAAATTGGAATTTATCTCCAACCCTGACATAGATCGAGCTACCTTTTGGTAGCAATTAGGTCTTCCTTACATTACCCGATTGGAACTTCCAACCCTTTCTTGGGTAGACCAACCTACCACTTCTATTGATCAACCTCTTACCATATCTACCCAAACAACCAAACCCTCTAACCCTCTAAATTAGTCAAGCAACCATACATATCATGCCTTTTCATAGTCATTTCATAGGAGACTTTTACTGGAGAATATGAGCCTTGTTCACATTATCCATGTCTTTTATTTACTTATATTGGTCTTGTTTCATGCTTAGATAACCTTTTTTCTTATTCCAAATCATCCTAAGATTTTCAAACAGTCATTCCACCTCAACCAGGTCAGATTTCCCAAGCTAATCCTATCCCTTAGGTCTTGATCATGTAGGATAAGAGTGGTATAAATGGACTATAGTGCTAGACCCTAGGGTGTCCCATTTTCAACACTCTTATCTAATTGCATCTTGAGCCCCAACAATCAATTTTCCTTGCTTAATGAGTCCTAATCCCTTCTTAGCTTCATCTTTAAGTTTTGTTTGTCTTTTTAATGTTAGCCAAATGTGAATAAAGTTTTGAAACTTAAAACAAAGAGTCTCCTATATAAATTACTTCGCAAGGCATTTTATATCTAGCACTTACTACTTTAGCACAATAAATAATTAAAATCAGTCAATAGTATAGCTTAACATTCTACATCACATATAGATTTATATGCTTGATCAAGGGCCTAGATGAGAGTTCATTATTTCATCTATCATGTGCATTGATTATGCATGTTCCCTAAGGGATAACTACATTTGATCTGAGATGCTAGTTTGAGGGTTAATGTAGGTAGCAATTAAAATAGCAAGGGTTTTAGATCATATGATCATACTTCCCCTAACCCAGTTTTCTCCCTTTTGCTTTTGATGTATTTTTTATTTAATATGTGTAGGTAAAACTAGGGTTTGAATATTGAAACAACTCTATAATGAGCTTCATCGACATTCAACATCCAAAATTTCATAGGCAAGCTCATGTAGAGACAGTGGATAAAACCTAGAAAATTCAAGTCTCTGTGAGTTGTTTGGATAATAACAGTAGAAAAGGACAAAAATGCTAGACCCTAGGGTGTCCTTATTTAGGTGGTCCTATAATTTCACAAAATTAAATCTAGATCTAGGTTCCTGACACCTTCCTAGTTCTGCATAGTAATTTTCAGGCTTTGAAATAGTCATCTCAGTCTATATTTCTAGATAAGTTACTTTTTTCCCTATGTAATTAATTTAATCAAATTAATATAAATCTATATTTTATTATATTTAATTACATTTTCTCCCTTAGTTTAGACTCTTTATTGTTTAGGAACTAAACACTATATCCCAAAAATAATAAAACATGTGGTGAACTTGATTTACTTCGAACAAAATCTAAAAATCCTAAATAGAATTAGGGTTTTTCCTTCATATTTTGTGAAAAACTTTAAATTTCAAAATTTAGATTTTTGTATAATTTTTTTTGAATTAATATTATTCAAATTTATTTTATAATTTAAATTATTGCAATAATTTTCAAAGAATTCTAAAACCCCAACCCAAAACCCTAGATATCTAAAATAGGTCCTTAAACCCAAAGCCTTCCTCCCTTACAATTTTTAGATAATTTTTTTGAAACTTTTGAAAATTGTTTGGAGTGTCAAAAATATTTTAAAAATATCTATGTTATTAGTTATAGTACTTTTACATATTCTCTTTGGTGAAAGAAATAAAATGGCCACTAAGGCAATTCTTCCCACTCATCCCATAGATCAATTTCTAATTTTTTCTCATAATTATGACAATGAATGGATAAATTTGCAAAATTTCCCTTTAGCTAAAAATGTGGAAAGTGATTTCATTTACAATGAAGATAATTATGATTATTGTAATGAGGAATATGATTATACATATGAAAGTGATAGTGAGGATAAAAGTAGATGCATCTTCTTCTCTCAAATCTATCTCTTTTCTTTCCTCTTCGAAAGAAAAAAATTTTGATAAATGGGAAAGGTAATTTCCACCTCATTATCCTATGCAAAATGCATAAAATGAAAAAAATATTAATGAATTTTCAAGTTAATCTTTTATTGGTGATAATTTTCTTCCATTTGAACTTAATCTCTCTCTCTTTTGTTACTTCTATGTTCAATTTACAACAATATAAATGGAATAGAAATAAAATTCCAATGCATAGTTCAAATGATCCATCTTATGCTCTTAACTCTACTTTTTCAAAATAATGTCTAAATGATGACTCTCTTTCTCTTACTTCTCATATTGAAAATGAAAATAATACATACACTCCATTCTAAGACAACATAG
Organism: Torreya grandis; assembly: GCA_037957365.1. Lineage (NCBI taxonomy): Eukaryota > Viridiplantae > Streptophyta > Pinopsida > Cupressales > Taxaceae > Torreya > Torreya grandis. Next base: position 1,132,750 of record JARHVA010000865.1, read on the forward strand.
ATGCACACATTGTTCCAATTTCACATGACAATTTATTGCATATTATAAAAACATTTAATTATTATCTTACCTCTCTCCCTAGTGATGATGGAAGTGATAATGAGTATGATAGAGAACATGCCAATGAATATGAACATGAGGATGAATATGCACAAAACTCTAATTATGATAATACATGGACTAATGATTATTATTATACACATAGTGAAGAAGAAAATGCATCTCATGCTTCTAACTCTTCTCTCACTCCTCTCAAACATAATGCATTACAAAATGTTAATTATATTTCTATGCATGATTCTATTTCAAATAATGCACATGTGAATAATAACATCACATCTTCTATTCAATTAGATTATGATTCACTTAAACATAAAGATACCAATGAATCTCCCAAGCCATTCCATACTACAGTAGCACCTATTTCTGAAATTTCACCCAAAGATAATGGTATCCCACATCCCTTTACTAAGGTCCAAGTTACCATTCCTCCAAAGGTTTAAGTGAGCACACCCCATCTTTATGAACCAATTGCTAAATGTAGCATTCCCATGGCTAAAATAAATGATCAAATTCAATGATTAAATGAGCCACTTTAATATGCTAATATACCATCCCAGGAGATTATTTCTTTGATGAATGTAGTTGGTGAATTAAAACACTAAGTACATCTCCTTACCTTGGAAAACAAGGCTTATAAATCTTGGATGGATGTCAATGACTTACATGGTAACCCTATTTAAAAGACATTTCTAAAAGATTCATTGCCTAAGCATTTCTAGATACCATCATTACCTCACTTTGATGGAACTAGAGATCCATTCATACACCTTCAAGCCTTTTAGAAGACTTTAGCATCTCATGTGAGTCCTTTGATTCTATTTAAGTTATTCCAGTAGACACTAGTAAGTAATGCATAAAATTGGTTCTTTCATCTACTCCATGTTGGTTCCTTTCACACATATGATGACCTAAAGGAGAAATTTATAAGATATATCATAGCAAACATGGACCCTCTTGTTACATATGAGAAACTTGCCACATTACATCAGAATACTTCAAAGCTAGTTAGTGATTATATATTATGATTCAAGATGCACATGTTAAGATTGATCTATAAAATAGAAGATTTAGAGATTCAACATATATTTATTAAAGGGCCTAGTCAACCACTCCTAGAACATATATTATATCAAATAGAGTCCTCTTTTAGGCACTTATATTATACATTTCTAGCCTTAAATAAGAAATTGGGATTGATTGAGTCATATTTTATTGATCATATTTTCAAAACATTACCTCCATCTACATCTCTTATCACTCAACATCCACCATGTCTAAAGTAAGATAGAAGACCATAGATAGAAAATAACCTAGTTAAGAACAAAGAGCAAATTTCCAAAACACCACCTATAATATGCACTATAGAGAATAAAAATAGGACACCACTATAGTTTGATTCAGAATAGCATAGCCCATATGTCATATTATCAAAACTACTAGAAAGGAGGTTAATCACATTACCTTATACTCGTCAATAAGATCCTCATCTCTTATATAGACAACCACATCAGCCCTTTTGTAACTATCATCGTATCCATGGATACAAAGATAATGATTGTTATGGACTCAAGGATTGTATTAATAGATTTGTTGATAATGAAATCATATCATTCATATAGGGGGCATCAAGATATCCTCCATCATATAACCATAGACCTCATTCATCCATGACTGAGTCATCCTAGGACATTCTTTCACTAGAATCATTGATCACTCATCATGAGAGTAATTTGGTTTCTAAGATAGAGCCTCATAGGAGATCTCTTATTCCACCTATTAAAAAGGTTTGGAAACTAGTACAATGAGAAGAACCTACACATACAAATGTAGTTTAAGGAGTACATAGTACAATATCATGTACATATCCAACATAGTCATAGGCACCATAACAGAGTACTACTCTAGAGAGATATTCACTACAACTAAATTTTTAGGGTCCTATCTCATGTAGTAACTCACTAAAGTTAATATTATAGGAAACCACATTTTAGAGCACTAATTTAGAGAGATATTCAATATGACCAAGTTTTTAGGGACCTATTTCATGTAGCAACCTACTATGATTAAGATTAGATGAGCCACCATAATAGGTTTTAGCTTCATTTTGATCTATTGCTCAGTCATATGCATCAAAAAAGAGGTCATATGGTATTATTTCATGCAAAAATCCACTATGATTATAGATAGATGATCCTTCTTCATAGTACATAGTTTCAGTTGCACATCCAGTAAGGTTACATTTGGCAGAGTCTCTATGCATAGCTATAGTTAGTGCATAATAGATAGTATTAGATATAGGGCATGTTACTTTATAGAATGAATAGTATGGGAATTTGTTTAGTTAGCCATCATGATTCAGATAGTGATACAACATACATTCATACTGGTATCAATTAATAGCTTCACTTCATAGGGCAATGATGAAGCCAAAGATCTAACTAGCCTTTGTATTCTTGAGCCACTCACAGGGAAGTCATATGCACAGAGTGATATATTACATCCCTTTATACTAAAAACTAACATTCCTAGTTCTAAATAACTATCCCTATGCAAACCAAATTATCTAAATTCTAACTTTACCAATATCCTATTTTTCCAATCTTAAACCAATTCACTTTATCAAAACAATTTACCAATTATAAAACCAATTTTTTTTGTTCACATATGATTACAAATCAAACCTAACATCACACTTAAACATATCATGAACAATCAAATCACATCCCAAAATCACATCTTATCAAACATATGAAACCTCTACATCAATGCCAAATCAATTATTTCTAATCAACCATTTGCAATAAATATAACAATATACTTCAAATCCCATAACATAATACACATGAATCAAAATCAAAACAAGTATCCATATACATATACATACATACATACATATATGTGTATACACACACACACACACATATATATACATATATATATATATACATATATATATATATATATACATATATATACATATATATATATATATATATATACATACATATATACATATATATACATATATATGTGTGTGTGTGTGTGTGTGTCTATATATATATATATATAAGTTTTCAATACATATAAAATGGTATCTAATACAATAAATCATGAATGGGCATCAAGCCCTCACTCTTAGTCTCATTCTCTCCCCCAGTACTAATCCCATAATCCAGCCTAGCACTTGATGGCCCTGCACCTTCTTGAACTACTTCATGCCTCTTGTGATGACTTTCTTAATCTAATAATTGACCATGATCCTCACACAAGTATGCATATCACCTCTGAAGATCCACATATTCATCCATAATCCTTATACTCATAGATCCAAAATTAGGTGGTGGCATCCTATTCTTATCCAACTTAGCCCTCAACTCATCTCTCTTTCCTAGCTACCTTAATATATGTAGTTATTGCTATAGAAGCCCTATTAAACAAATGAGCATGAACACTGGCCATAACTATCACTCACTCTATTAATCCCTCTTCTATTGCATCATTAGGTACATGTCGTGTGAGCTCTTAGAGTGTTGACTCAATGATGGTCTCTCAACACTCATCATCTCCACTTCTTGCCCTAACCTGTGCTTCATCCTAAGCACCTCCCACTCCACCTGCACACAAATTATGGCACTACATTAGCTATATAATTTAAAATCAAATTAAAAAACATAAATTCATATATAATTCAAATATAATCACTATTTACTTCCCATCATTTGTATCATCTCAAGATCCTCATAATCTAGAGTATCCCCTCCATCAATAGGGTAAAAAAGAGCCCACTGATGCCTATCAAATCATGTGGTATACACATCTATGCATCCAACATCATCCACATCAAGAATATCTATAGCCTCATCCTGTGCATCTAAAGGTAATGGTGCTAGATCAGCCTTAGTAGGCCTCACATGAGGTCCTGTCCTCACTAGTGTTTGTGCACTCCTCAGCCACACCCATGTTATTGGGGGCACATCTTATGGTACCCAAAACTATATCATAATACATTTATACTAAAACTACTCATATACTCTAGCCTAAAAATCATGAATCCAATAGTTAACTCTCATATATTGTAGCTGTACTCCATCCTCTACCCACCTAAGAAATCCTCTATAGGGCCTTCGTATGATATCAAAATCTGCCAATCTATCTAAATCTTGTTTATAATGATGCATCCTAGAATATTGGATATCAATTATACTCATCCACCCCTCCCAAAATAGATACAAAGGTGGCCACTTTACCCTAAGTAATCCAATTTGTCACACAACTACTATGTGCTCATAAGCCCAATAATGCAATAAGGTAGCTGCACTCACACCACCACTAAAGGACTCCTATGTAAACCTATATAGATCCTTGTATAGGTGGGTAAGCATAGTCCTACCCCAAAAGAATATAGTGCTATATACCTCCACACTACACATGATCCTATGCATCTTATATGCAATTGACACTTTACTCCCATCCATAATAACAAATAAGGCCAACAATATAGCCAACCACTTCTATAAGCACAAACACTAGACTGCATAATAACTGGTAATAATACATCACTATCACTCCCTCTCCAATGTATACCTGAGGGAAAACCAACAAAATATAATGATGCATGATCAATAACATCAACACCCATGTCATCCTACAACATCATACATTGTCCACTAATTGATAAATGTAAAATGTGATACACATCCTCTAGAGTCATAGTAATCTCCCCTATAAGAATGAAAAAGTGCATGTATCTACATTCCACCTATCACATAAGGAAATAATCAGATATCTATCCCACTACACTATGCCTAGGTCACACACATGACCCAACTCTACCCTATCCATGAAAGCTCTCTCATCAGTAGATAATGGTAACAACCTCAATGTCTACATCACTTAGCACCTATGAAACTCTCTCATCTATACCTCACCCTAAAAACACTAGAAACAACACATATATTAGTCAATAATGCCAAATCAAAAGCCAAAACAAAAAAAAAATAGAAAGTAATAAAATTGTATCTTAGAAAATCTTGCCTAAAAGACAACCCTAGGTATAGGTTAACAATAATGGATAGGAGTGCTAGAACCTGGATAAGAGTGCTAGAACCTAGACAAGAGCATTGTAGTGATAATACTAGTAAATTTTTCCTAAGCTAATTTAAAGAGCTCAAAACACCAAAAATAGGCTTCAAAATAGATAAAAGTCAAGCATTTCAGCTACTTACTTGGGTAACATCACCACCAACTTGAACCTGCACTGCCAACTACTCAAATCGAGTCAAGATAGGTGCTCATCTCCTCAATATTTCCTCACTCCAAGATCTCCAAATCTCAACCTAGTAAATGCACAAATGAATCGAGAGTAAATCCAATTTCCTATATCAACCATCATTTTATTAAAAACAAACTACTATTTCAACCATAATTTAAACCTTGTAACTCTATTTTTCAAACCATTTTTTTCAACAAAATTGTGACAATGATACCTTCAAAATCACATGATATTTACTCTATTAATACTTCATTTTCCTTATATGAAATGCACATCTCTATATTTTTCTTATACTTTGACACACACCTTGGTCCTCACCAATCAAAACTTGTTCCACTTCTAACAACTTAGACTAATCAATCAAACAACCTTTCAAGGTATTCATAACATGCCAACCTTGTTTCTATTATTACACCACAAGTCATCACTTTTGGCTTGACCTCCTCTATCAAAAATTTCATCCCTCTCCCTAAAAGGGGGCATCATTCTTACTATTCCCATTTTTACACCCACCCAACATGCCCATCCACTCTCATAAGTGGATACACCATGGTTCATACACATCTAGTAGTTAGATTACTAGATTTAGATCAGGTCAGTCAAGATATATAATGATTTAGATTACATGGGTTACTCAACATTACTTAGGATGTCTATAAGGATATACCTTTAGTTTACAAATACATAGACTATTTAGATACAGTAGTTTAAATCATATAGATCCACTGTGATTTATGTTTATAGATACACATATTATTTAAATATAGTGGTTCAAATTATATGTTCACAATGATTTTGATATAGATTCATACTTAGATACTAGATTTAGGGGCATGCACATACTACACATCTCACACATACAACTTCATACATCATGACCTAGTTACAAAATAAGATAATAGACTATAGGGATAGTGTAGAGCATAGTGTTTTGGTCTCTAATTTTTCACATGAGGCATGATAAGATATGTCATTCCACATGTGGTTATATAGATTACTAGATTATATAGACCTCACACTCACATATTAGATTTGGGGGCATGGCATAGATGTTCATGTTCTTCATCACTCAGGATTATACAGATGGAATGACAAGAAATGCCATTCTCTTCTCACACATTGACTAGAGTTTTAAATTACACCTAGTTATACCTAGGTTTTCACTAGGTTGGACCATATGGTTGTTTGCAATGGTTGGACCATTATATTACCTAGACCCAGATTACACAAGTTTATGTGGGATAGAGGATAGACATTGGTTTTGGGCCTATAAGCATTTCTCAGTTATAGTTTAGATATTCAGAGTAGGGGCATGACAAATTTTTCTCTTCACAACATACATCATTCTATACACACATTCCAAATTACATGAGTTTATGTGGGACAGAGGATAGATATTGATTTTGGGCCTCTGAGCATTCCTCATTTTAAGTAAGATTCAACATAAGGGGAAAGTATTACCCTCTTCCATTTTACATGGATTCCACTTTTAGCTTCAATACAAGGGGCATCCATTTTAGGGATTCTTTCTTTCTCTAGACACTTCATCTTTCCATCCACTTCCTTGGCTAGGAAGTGAGTTGGACCTTTTGTAGCATATTTATCTCCATGCAAGTAAGTTCAAGTACACATCTTCTTCTTCTTTCTTTTACTCTAGTACTTCATTTCATTACATCACTAGAATAAAAGGGGGACAAATGTATACACCCTAAATTGGTCAAGTAACCACACATATCGTGTCTTTTCATAGTCCTTTCATAGGAGACTCCAACTGGAGAATATGAGCCTTGTTTACATTAGCCATGTCTTTTGTTGTGTTTATCTTGGTCTTATTTCATGATTAGGTCACTTTTTTACTTATTCCCAATCATCAAAAGATTTTCAAACAATCATTCCACCTCAACCAGGTCAAATTTCCTAGGCCAATCTTATCCCCCGAGGTCTCGAGCGTATAAAACAAGAGCATCAGAATTAGACTATAGCATTGGACTCTAGGGTGTCCCATTTACAATGCTCCTATCCAGTTATATTTTGAGTCCTAAGACCTTCTTATCTTTAGCCTTAAGTTTTGTTTGTATTTCTAATTTTGGCCAAATGTGAATAAAGTTCCCAAATTCAAAACAAAGAGTCTCTTATATAAAGGATTCAAAAGGCATTTTATATCTAGCACTTACTACTTTACCATAGTAAATAATTAAAATCAGTCAATAGTATAGCTCAACATTTTGCATCACATCTAGATTTACATGATTGATCAAGGAAGGGCCTAGGTGAAAGTTAATTCTTGCATCTATCATGTGCATTGATTAAGCACATTACCTAAGGAAGAACTACATTTTATATAAGACCCTAGCTTGAGGGTTAATGTAGGAAGTGATCAGAATAACAAGGGTTCTAGATCGTGTGATCATACTTCCCCTAACCTAGTTTTTCCCCATTTTGATTCTGATGTATTTATTATTTCATGTGTGTAGGTAGACCCAAGGTTTGAATATTGAAATGGATCTACAACTAACTCCATAAATATTCAACATTCAAAATTTCATAGGCAAGCTCATATAGAGGCAATAGAAAAAACCTAGAAAATTTAGGTCTCTATGATTAGTTTGGACAATAGTGGTAGAAAAGGACAACAATGTTAAACCCTAGGGTGTCCTATTTTGGTGGTCCTATCCTTTTAAAAAATGAAATCTAGATACAAGTTTCTAACATATTCTCAATCCTGCACAGTAGTTTATAGGCTTTGAAACAATCATCTCAATCTATTTTTCAAGATAAGTTACTTATTTTCTCTATGCAATTAATTTAATCAAATTAATATAAATCTATATTTTACTATATTTAATTAAATTTTCACCCTTAATTTAGACCCATTATTATTTATAAACTAAATACTATATTCCCAAAAATAATAAAATACCAACCAACCAAACCCTCTAACCAACCAACTAAAACCTCCACTAAACTAACCAACCCTCAACCACCTAAACCAATGAAGATCCAAGTAGCCAAAACCTCTCCTATCATCCTAACCAAACCTACAAAAAACCTTGGTATCCTCCCTACAACAAACCTTAGTCACCCCTCAGTGAAGGTGGAGTTTGCCTCACCAGAACTAGAAACTAAATGTTGAACCAAATCAAATAAAGAGAAAAACCACACAAAGGGTGAAAAGCCCAAATTTTACCTCCTTCAACCTTGCCATCCATTTTAGGGCCTCATCCCTCTACCTTGAGAAAGAAGATTATTTTCTCTATGAAAATCCCACCACCTCTTTTGGTTACACCTTAATAGTTTCTCTCTAATCCACCTCTTTTCACCGTGCCAATAATACCTAAGATACCTACCTTGAGATCTTCCACCTCTATCTCATCAACCTCCTTGCCTAAACTGGGATCATCAATAAAGTGCACCACCTCATCCAAAACACCTACCACCAAACTTATCTCCCAACTACCTCCTACTTCAACCATCAAAGCAAAGACTACCACATCCATACCACCTTTAGCTTAGTCCTACTCAACTATTCTATATAGGTTATTTCAAACTTATTGCTTAGCCTACCACCCATTAGGACCTTTGATCCCTTAGGTTTAAAACCCATCTGGTACAATGACTACCAAGTGTGTGTTTATCATAGGACACTCAACCATGTTATAGAGAACTGTAAGGCTCTCTAAAATATTATCCATCAGTTTTATCATGAGGATGATATATTAACAAATGAATTTCCTATGGATCTCATACCAATCCAACCAACAACCATACATACCTAACACTTTCCTATTCTTCCCCTCTCACCTAAGAGTGAAGATGAGTCTAACCAATCTACTACTCTAACATCTCCTTCTATCCATACTATCAACATGGTCACAAGATCATAACATAAGGATAAAGGGAAAGATAAGGTGTCTATTACATATATGTATCCATCTTTAACATCCCAACTGACCCACACCCATCCATATCCATCTTCCACCAAACCCAAGGTGTCTATTTTAGGTGCCTCCTAATCTAACCCCTTAGAATCCATTAGGAGAGTTATCGATCACTACCAAGCACTAATAGAGGCTTTGTAATCCATTGAGGTCTAACCTGAGGACCCCCAACCTCTAGCAGCCTTTGTTGGTGCCCTACAAATTTCCAACCTTATTACCTTCAAGGATTCATAAATACCTTCCATCCACCCTAAGGACCCAAATCCCCCTCTCTTTATTACTAATTACATCAACCAAAACCACATCAAATGGGTCATGATTGATGGGAGAGCTAGAATTAACATGATATCCTCTCACACCTACAGCCAAATCAAATTTTTAGACAATGTCATGTCCAAATCTTTAACCATCCTCTATTTCTTCAATTATACCATGGTCACTACCTTAGGAACTATCATCTTTGATATCCATGTAGGCCCCCGCACACTCCTTAAACTTTTCTACATTATGTATTCTAATTTCCAATACATCTTGTTAGGATGACCTTGGATTCACTCCATGGGTTTCATTCCCTTTACCCTTCATCATTGCATTAAGTTTGAGCATGAAGGCTAGGTCATCACCATCTAAGCTGATCCAAGTCCTTTATCGACATGCAACATGACCTATCACCCCAATGATGTCATTATACCCCCATCCAAAAAACCCTCAATAGCTAAAACCTAACCATCAACCACCAAAGCAGATATCATATCCCCTTTTATTGATGAGGCATCGATGAGATCCTCTATCCCTTCAGACCAAATCTCCACCATGGACCCTTTGGAATCAATGTTCCATCACCTTTCATTAGGGGAATATCACCTTTTAGCCCTTAAAATTTTCCCTACTTCTCATATGTATGGACAACTTACTAACCAACTAAGATATGACCCTAATATCAGAACTATCATTCCTTTTAGACCTCCCCACTATCAAACCCATTTTATCTATAGGGGACTTGACAAATCCCTTGATGCTTCTACTACCTCTCTTTCACCTTGACCATTCACCACTAATTTCTCTTACCTAGATAAACCAAACTTTACCAAGACATACTGTTTCTACTCAAAATTCGCTTTTAGATCTAAGAGAAAGAAGAAACTAAAAAGTAATGGACGAGGCAAGGAATACCTAGATGTAGACTGCGCACTGTAACCCAGACGCTTGTGAGCACTCCTCTTTGGCTGTGGAGGAATGACACCTGCAATGAAAAGAAACTTGGACAAGAGGATGTTAGATAGATAGGCAGTGGGTTGCCAAGCGAAATCTTGTTCCCGGAAGTGTAAAAACTTCCTTAAGGGAGGTCAACCCACAGATAACAGACAGATAAAGACTAAGAAAATATAAGATGCCAGAATATAGAAGTGATAAACAGATTAGACATGAAAGAAAACACCAATGATTACCTGAAAGGAGTAGTCAGGCTGAAGACAGTCGCCGAGGTCGGAAATGTTGCCGGCGTCGGTTATGAGGTCTGCTGACGTCGGTTATCCTACCGACGTCAGTTGGGGAAGTGACCGGCGTCGGTCGGGGTAATGGCCTGTGGTTGGGTCTGGGATGTGTTCTGGACTGTGGACAGGGCCGGGATGCTAAGAGGGTCGAGACAGAGTTTGGGGACGGGTCTGAATGGACTGTGGAGTGATCTTGCCCTGTACAGGGTCTTTGTTGGCAAAAGGGGGATGAGGGAGTTGTCTGGGATTGGTATGAAGAGTGGGACAATGTGAGAGGAGGATGGACAGAGGACAGGTCCTGAGAAGGCTTTTCAGCCTCTCAGGGGGAAGGATGGAGGGAATAGGAATAACAGATAAACTTAAAGAACAAAATCAATTAACAGACTTGCTTACCTTTTTGCTTGCTGAATGAAGAGTTGAAGAAGTTGTTGTTGAAGCCACAGAGGATTCTGCAAGAAGAGAACTCTGATGAAGAACCTTTGCACCTGTTGCTGTTGTTGCACGAGGTCCAAACGGAGACAAGATGAATGCCAAAACACCAAGAGAGATCTGTTTGCGAGCTCAAGGGTCTAGGGGGCTGCAACGGATGCAGAAAAGGGTAATGAAGGATGCCGACACCGGCAGTTTCACTGACGTCGGCCGAAGGGTCGTCGACGTCAGCGGTCGCAGAATGGGGAAAGAGGCTAAAAATAGCCTCTGCCCATTCTTGCACGCCGCCGAGCGAGGGGGTGTGGGAAGAACGGTCACGAGGATGCCAAAATGGGCATGGGGGGAAGATAATGAAGAGATTTGGCCTAATAAATGCTAGGGGGAAGGTGGAGGGATTCAAGGGAGGATCCAAGGTGGCAAGGGTAGGGTGGAAAGGGGGCCAAGGTCAAGGGTTAGGATAGGGGTTTAAGGCCAAGGGGGAGGACCAAGGTGCAGACACGTTTGCGGTGTCTACATTTGCCCCTTTTTGTCTTGTTGGTTGTTCTAAACAAACTGCAAGACAAAAACAGGAGTTGGTTGCCCCAGAAAAGGGATGAGGTGTTCCCCCCTCAAAGCGATAGTCGAGAGAAGGGAATCGAAGATCGAGTGTCGATTTGATAGAGAAATGGATGAGAAAGAGAGTGAGTGAAAATGCTACAGTAGTCGTGATTGCACGTAGTCCACTTCACGAGAGGGTCGGGTCAAATTGTCGCATGTCGAGGGTCAAGGAGTGCCAAAATTGAAGTAACTGGGCCCCAGCATTTAGTCGTCTACTGATCGGGTCACTCAATTTAAGCTGAAGCTCCAAATGGTCATCATGTTCCAGGTATCCAGGGCTCAGGAAGTGCTCCCAGAAACACGAAAAAGCCACAAGTAGTAGGGATCAACTGGCTCGCGATCCTATACTTGCGAAGGGTCAAAAATAGTCTGCAGACAATTCTGCTAACCAACTGTGAGGTAGCACACATGCAAAAACAACCAAGGCAACACGTTGTCTTGGAATTGGTCGAAGGTCGAAGGAGATACGCATGATCTCCAATGGTCATTGGTCAAGATGATGGATGGACGAAAGGATGCGGCCGAGCTAACCCCAGAAGACCCCATGTCAACTGAGTGCTGCCTACATAGCCCCTGTCGTAAGGGCCTCAGGCCGATGTAGTTCTCCCTAAAAGGGAGGGAGGGTCAGAGGGATTGATTGGTCTTGGTCAAAGTCGATGATTGGTCTTGGACAAAGAAAATGATTGGTCTTGGTCAAAGAGAATGATTGGTCTTGGTCAAGGTCAAGTTCGCAGAAGAGAAGGTTTGTTCATCAAAGAGACGAACAAACGGGGGTGGTCGAGCTAACCTCAGAGGATGTGTTATCTGAGTGCTGCCTACATAGCCCTGGTCATAGGGCCTCAAACCAATGTAGTTCAGACAAATTGAGAAGATTGGTCGATGATGAGATTGGTCATGTGTTGAAATGACGAGGGTAAGATGAGGATAAAATGATGCTACAGATGGTGTATTCTGTAGAATTGGTCGAGAGTCTTTCATCCCTAGCAAGTTTCCATAGTCGCGATGGATATATGCTAAAAATGAATAGAAGTCTATTTATGCTTCAGCAAGTATTGGTTTATGCTTAACATAAATTGGGTATAGTCGGTAGTTTCCATGTGTACTGGTGTCCATAGAAACTATGTGAAATGGTCTAGGATGATGTCAGCTGAAAATGATGAAAATGGCTGGGTTTGAGATGAGTCGACAATTGATGCGGTTAAATGTGACTAAAGTGTAGAGAAAAGATGAAAGGCAAATCACTCTTTCATTAACAAGGACCAGAAAGGAGGCATAGATAGGGGTTACTAGAACAAAAGCCCCGTTCATGCATTACGTCGTTGACCAGTGTTGAGTTAGAACGGTAATCGAATCACTTTGACATTAAAGTGAGCTCGAAGTCCCTTGAGCAGGTGAGAGGAGGAGGATAGGGTAACCCAGTTTAAGAGTAGGAATAACCTTGCCCCTTTTATAGGAGACCCTGAGACAACTACAAGCCAAGTCCGTGACTCATTTTTTTTTTTTTTTGGTGCAGGCTGATCGATGTGGGAAGCCTACATAGAGATGTCTTTTGCTTGGTGGTCATGTTGCGAAGCTGATCAATGTGGGAAGCTTCTAAGAAAGGCGCTGTTTGTAGCGAGATTTAGTCATAGCCATCCTTCGAGGGAGTGGTCTATATTTTTGCTTAATAATGTTTGATAAGTTGGCCTAGCTGTCCTTCGAGGGATCAGTCTAGTAATACATCAATGATAGTACAGCTGTCCTTCGAGGGAGCAGTCTGTCTTTTTGAATTGATTTGATTTTGTGACCATGGATATGTTTTGACATCTTGATATATTTTTTGATTTAGAGTCATGGACAAGGCTGTAGAAGTTCAAGGACGCCCCTTTTATTAGGACAAAGCATCCATGCATCATAAAAGGGTTGTAGAGGACTTGTTAAAGGGAAATAGGGTTGAAAGGGATGAGGATTAAGAGGACGAGGATTGCTCAAGGGACGAGCTCAAGTTACGTGTCAAGTAGATGAGTACTCGACTAGCAGAAGAATGGTCGAAGACGCAAGACATAGAAAAGGGGTTTAAGGTCTAATAAGACCCTGGGCCATGTTAGTATGTTAAGGTCTGAGTCAATTGGGAGCAGACTTGCCCCATTTGGCTCTTTCCAGATTGGTCAGGTGTTGATTAATGGATGTGAAGTTGGTTGATATGGTTGTTGATTGGTTGAGAAAGGTTGAATGCTTGGTCGAGAGGTCAGGGTGATTGATATTTGGTTGAAGTTTGATTGAGACTGGTCGAATAATTGGTCGGGGGTTGGGTCGATGGATACTTGGTCGGGTCTTAAGATTAAATGAGTGATTGATATGTGATAGAGACTGGGTTGAAAAGTTGGTCGAGGTTTGAATAAAGGATGAATTCCCCCAGCGGGTAGGGAGAATGTTTGAAAGGTTGGTTAAGGTCGGTTGAGGTTTAGTGGTTAGATGGACAGTGTTAATGTCAAATAAGGGGGTCAAAGGCGGCAAAGGGACCATAGTTTGGCATGGAGATCCCAATTTAGGTGATGAGGTTGGAGAGGCATGAGTCGAGGTTGATGTTTTGTCGAAAAGGTGGTCAAGAGGACCCTTGATGAGAAGGGAATCCTTTTTCCGGTGCTGACGAATGACAGCTTTAAGAGCGTAACAACGCTCAGTGTCATGTCCTAGAGTGTGATGATAATGGTAGAATGTGGAGTTGTTAAACCAAGATGGTCTTAATCCGAGAGTTGATGAGTGGGGTGGTGTTGAGGGTTTGTTGATAACGTGGTCGAGAAGAAGGGTGTCATTCCCAAGACATTGGCGAATGGCGACCTTGAGGGCATGACAATGCTCCGTGTCGTGCCCAGGCGTGCGATGATATGCACAAATGCGAGTGTCATCGAACCATGGTGGTTTAGGTCTGAGAGATTGATATTGGCAAAGAGGCGGGAGGTCGATACAAGACGACTGCAACAAGTGCCGTAAGAGCAAGACATATGAACCTGCTAACGGGTCTGGATGCTTTATTGCAGTGAGGGTTGGTGACGTTGGTTTGGGAGGTGAAAGTGGCATAGGTCAAGAGTTCGGATGAGATGTATGTCTGATGGGATGAGGAAGTAATGGAGGCGATGTGCCTCTATGAAGGAAGGGAGTGGGAAGCACTCCTATTAAAGTGGACGGATGCGGGCCCAAGATTGAAGGTAATGACGAAGGTGGGGGAGGAGTTCTTCGGTGTGGTCTAGTAGCTTTCGTGTGTTTGGGTCGAGGCCCACCATTGTGCAAGGTGAGGTTAGATGTGGGTTTGGGTTTGGATGTGGACAAAGGTGAGTGAGATGTAATAATCTCAGGTAAAGGGCAAGAGGAAACTGCGACTGGGTCTTCCTCGATTGAAACGGGTGGAGAGACTGGTTCTTCTCTTGGTGGAGAAGAAATAAGAGAGTCTAGCTCCTCAAGTGGGCAGAGGGCATGGATGATCGTGCCTTCTACTTGTAGTTGAGGAGTAGGTAAGGTAGGGTCTTCGGATGAAGGTGGGCTTAATGGCGTTGATGTGGTCAAAGCGTCCCCCGATACAAGAGAGGTAGATGGAGTACTAGTAGGAGAAGGAGGTTCCTCATCCTTTAATGGAAGAGGTTGGTCAAGGACAAGAGGCAAGATAGTGCTAATCGTGTGAATGTCATGGTCTTGAGGGTCATTGGTCGAAGTCTGGACGTTGTTTTGAGTAGGCAGATGATTCGGAAATGGTTGTTTGAAGATGTCAATATGTTAGTTAGGTGGGGCGTTCGGGTTATCTAAAATAAGATCCCCCTTGTCGATCATGTCTTGGACGATGTTTTTGAAAGTTTGGAAGTTGTCAATGTCATGGCCTTGGACGCGATGAAAGGAACAGAAGTCAGCCTCCCTATACCATGTAGGGATGGTCTTTGAAGGGTCAAATTGAGGTGGTCGGATTGGAGGGAGATTGAGGACCCCCTGCTTGAGAAGTTTTTCCAAAATGGAAGCGTATGGTTCTCCAAGTGGAGTGTAAGAATGCTGAATGTACCATTGTTGGAATTGTTTGGTGATGCTGGAAGATGTCGAAGGTTGAGAGTAATTCGTTGTTGTTGAGGATGGTGATCTAATGACCACAGTGTTGGCCACTTCTTTAGACTTGGAGTTGGCAGAAGAAGAAGGTCTGGAAGAAGAATGGCCATTGGTAGATTTCGCGTTGGTATGACGCAACTTGACCTTATCTTCTTCAAGGGCACGGAGTTCAAGCTTTCGAGCCATGATGAAAGCTTCGTCAAAAGTGCGAAATGTCTGAATCCGCAAGGTAGAAGAGATGTGTCTGGCACATGCTCGAGAGAAGAGCTTGATGAGCTCGGGTTGAGGTAAAGAGAAGGAGAGCTGGTTAATCAGACCTCTCCAATGAGCGACAAAGTCGACAACAGATTCGTCGTCAAATTGTCTGATGGAGTAGAGGTCTGTGATAGAGACTTGTTTAGTAATGTTAATAGAGAAATGGTCGAGAAATAATTGGGTGAGTTGGATGAATGAAAAGATAGAGTGTCTGGTAAGAGAACTATACCAGTCAAGGGCAGGGCCAGAAAGTGACATAGGAAACGTGCATAATAATAACGCATCATCACGGGCAATAAGGTAACAGGCATGTCTAAATGCCCGTAGATGTTGCTGTGGGTCTTCCTTACTCTGAAAGTGAGTGAATTTAGGAAGCTCCCAATGGTTAGGATATGGTCGAATAGGGACGGAAGGATGGATGGGCTCATTGCAAATTTGCTCATATGACAAAGTATTGCTTGAACCAGAAATGGAGGCTTCGAGACTAGACATTTTATCCATCAGCATCTTAATGATGTCTGCTGACGGATTGGTAGGTTGAGCGCCCCTAGGTTGTAAGGCGCTTGGAGGTTAGAGGAGGCATGCGACATAGTCGGTTGTATAATGTATGGATGACTAGCCGCAGGGGCTGAAGTGGAGGCTAGAGGTGGTTGCGTTACGAAGGTTGAAGGTATAAGTTGACTGGGCACCGCCAAAGGTGGTTGAATGGCGGCACTGGTAGAAAGACGGGTTGGCACTCCTATATTTGTGGGCGCAAGAGTACGAGGGGTCGAGACAATCAAGTTCTGATATGATGTAGAACTTGGTTGAATTGCAGGTAGTTGAGGAGGTAATGGAACCCCGATGGAGGTTGGTCTAAAAATAGATGGGGAGGCCAAACTTTGCGTATTGGCCATGGTTGGGTTAATAGTTGAGGCGAAAGGCTGAGTCATAAAGGGTTGGGTGGCGAATGGTGTGGATGTCGTCACCACGTCACCCGAAAGGTCTCGCGTTGGGTTTCTCGCGAGATAGTTTTGGAGGGCTGCAGTATTGAGGTCCAAGAATCTCTCAAAATCTTGGTCCCCTTCAGGGATGATGGGAATTTGAGTCGGGGTCGGGGCCGGGGTCGGTCCTGTAGGAGTTCTTTCAGTCTCTGAGTGGAACTCCATGATAGGACTGGTTAGAGACAGGATAGACGGAAGCAGCTATTGGCTAAAGTGGTTAAGAAGAGAGTCCTGGTTCCAGAAACTGTGTTTTTGCAGTCTCAGAAAACCAAAATGGAGTTTTTTGACAGAGAAGGGATAGGTTTCAGGCTGCTGGTTTTTGAAAAAAAAGGACAATGACAGAGGCCGACGTCGGTTTAAAAACTGATGTCGATAATAAATGTGGCCGACGTCGGTCAGATAACCGATGCCGGTAACATATGAACCGACATCGGTAGAAGAACTGATGCCAGTGACAGGGGAAGGCCGACGTCGGTGGCAGAACCAATGTCGGTGACTGTGTCTTCCAGAGAACCAAAAGGTTTGAAGATTCTTGGAAAAACAAAGAAGAAAGCATCCTCACACACTCAAACAAACAGATGAGAAGAGGAAAATAGAGAGAGACACACAAGCCTAAGCGCTAAATCCTAGGAATTAACCTTAGAAATTGTGGCTTATGCCTTAGATGGATGTTTGGGGAGATTGGCTGCAAGAAGGGTCCTAGAAGAAGGCAGTCTAAAGATGGTTTTAGATGTTGTTTTAGGTGCTCAAAAATCTGTGTTAGGGTCTGGTACGTGGCCTAGTGCTAAGGAGCAAGCTCCCCTCACTTCACGATTCCAGTGGTTAGCTGGTCTCACTTAGCCAAGATATACCTCGCCTAGAGTTTATCCTCCGCCAGAGAACGGAGTGGGCTTCCCCCTTGGTGATGAAATCCAAGTAGGGTCACCGGGATGGGTAAGGTATCCGCTGGGGGATGAAATCCCAATCGGGCCTTGTCTCAGGTATGTTTTATGTTTGTTTTAGTGCATGTGGTTTGGTAGTGTAACATCAAGTGTCTACGATTCATTCAATATGTGTCTAAGTTACTAGATGTGGACTAATGCAAGCACAAGCAGAAATGAAAGTGCAATACGTTTTAATGCTCAAGTCGAAATGTGATGTTTGCTATGAAGACAAGCTTGAGAAAGGGTTGAGAGTGTGATGTTTAGACTAGTCTAGAAATGCAAGGAAGAAAGATTCATTTTAGTCCTGCTTATAGTGTCATTGAGAAGAAGAGAAAGAGGAGAAAAGGTAAGAACCTAATGCTCCTAAATGAATGAAGAGGAAAAGGAACCCAGGAGGAATCTAGGGTCCCACCGGGCGTGCCAAAATGTTTCTACTCAAAATTCGCTTTTAGATCTAAGAGAAAGAAGAAACTAAAAAGTAATGGACGAGGCAAGGAATACCTGGATGTAGACTGTGCACCGTAATCCAGACGCTTGTGAGCACTCCTCTTTGGCTGTGGAGGAATGACACCTGCAACGAAAAGAAACTTGGACAAGAGGATGTTAGATAGATAGGCAGTGGGTTGCCAAGCGAAAGCTTGTTCCCGGAAGTGTAAAAACTTCCTTAAGGGAGGTCAACCCACAGATAATAGACAGATAAAGACTAAGAAAATATAAGATGCCAGAATATAGAAGTGATAAACAGATTAGACATGAAAGAAAACACCAATGATTACCTTAAAGGAGTAGTCGGGCTGAAGACAGTTGCCGAGGTTGGAAATGTTGCCGGCGTCGGTTATGAGGTCTGCCGACGTCGGTTATCCTGCCGACGTCGGTTGGGGAAGTGACCGGCGTCGGTCGGGGTAATGGCCTGTGGTCGGGTCTGGGATGTGTTCTGGACTGTGGACAGGGTTGAGATGCTAAGAGGGTCGAGACAGAGTTTGGGGATGGGTCTGAATGGACTGTGGAGTGATCTTGCCCTGTACAGGGTCTTTGTTGGCAAAAGGGGGATGAGGGAGTTGTCTGGGATTGGTATGAAGAGTGGGACAATGTGAGAGGAGGATGGACAGAGGACAGGTCCTGAGAAGGCTTTTCAGCCTCTCAGGGGGAAGGATGGAGGGAATAGGAATAGCAGATAAACTTAAAGAACAGAATCAATTAACAGACTTGCTTACCTTTTTGCTTGCTGAATGAAGAGTTGAAGAAGCTGTTGTTGAAGCCACAGAGGATTCTGCAAGAAGAGAACTCTGATGAAGAACCTTTGCACCTGTTGCTATTGTTGCACGAGGTCCAAACGGAGACAAGACAAATTCCAAAACACCAAGAGAGATCTGTTTGTGAGCTCAAGGGTCCAGGGGGCTGCAACGGATGCAGAAAAGGGTAATGAAGGATGTCGACGCCGGCAGTTTTGCCAACGTCGGCCGAAGGGTCGCCGACGTCGGCGGTCGCAGAATGGGGACAGAGGCTAAAAATAGCCTCTGCCCATTCTTGCACACCGCCGAGCGAGGGGGTGTGGGAAGAATGGTCACGAGGATGCCAAAATGGGCGTGGGGGGAAGGTAATGAAGCGATTTGGCCTAATAAATGCTAGGGGGAAGGTGGAGGGATTCAAGGGAGGATCCAAGGTGGCAAGGGTAGGGTGGAAAGGGGGCCAAGGTCAAGGGTTAAGATAGGGGTTTAAGGTCAAGGGGGAGGACCAAGGTGCAGACACGTTTGCGGTGTCTACACATACCTCCATCAATGTGATTGGAAAGGCTTAAGTTTTGGGCAATAAAAACATGGCCCACATGAATTGGTTACCATCAAAACTAAGAAACCACATGAAAATCATAGACTTAGTTTCATCTTACCTATTAAGAAGAAAGCCAAACAACCCATCATTACCATTATTGAAGAAGATGCCCCTTCTTCACTGACCTCACCTCTACTTATGCATGAGGATGATGACATCATGCCACCTATTTTTTTGTCAACATGATCAGCCTTACACCCCTAACTTATCAAAAGTAGGGGCAACCATAACCATCCTTTTAACCCATCCCAAGATGATAGGAGAAGACTCTCATACCATTAACACTATTCAATGCAAAGATGATGATTCTATTCTCACCTACCTTGGTGCCCTAAATTATTCAATGCATAAATCCCTTCCTCCTAAGTCCTCAAATATGTTAAATGAATATACCATAGATATCAACTTGGGTACTCTAGATAACCCCCACATTGTCAAAATACCAATATGCCATGACCTATATCTTTCATGACCTCATCCATAGGATTATTGAGGATTATGTGGATGACCTTCTCAAAAAATATAAACTCCAAAAAGATCACTTGGTTGTTCTTAAGATCATATTTGAATACCTTATCCATTATCATGCCCACCTAAACCCTAAGAAATGCATTTTGGGGTCTTGTCAAGAAATCTCTTTGGCTTCATTATATCCCTTCATGGAATCAAAGTCGATCCTACCAAAATCAAAGCCATCCTAGACATTCTTACTCTAACCAACCTTAATCAACTCCATAGCTTACAAGGGAAGTTTCAATCCATTTGTCATTTTATCTCCTAGCTCGTAGACTAGTGCCAACCTTTCAACCAACTTTTGAAGAAGGGTGTCTCTTTTAAGTGGAATAACGACTATCCAAAGGCTTTTGATTCTATAAAAGAGTACCTTTTGTCTCCACATGTCTTTACCACTCCCAAGGATCACAAACCATTTCACCTCTATATCTCTACCACCAACCACTCCTTAGGGGTAATTCTTGCTCATCGGGATGAGAAACATATAGAGCAAGCCATCCACTACATTAGCTGCATGATTGTAGAATATGTGATTCAGTATACCCATATCAAGAAGATTTATTTAAATTTAGTATTCATGGATACCAAACTTTGCCACTATGTTCTTAACTGCAAAACCTATGTCATAACCAACACTAACCCACTCAAGTATATGCACTCCAAGCTATACAAAAAATAATGTATGGCCAAGTGGCTCATACTCCTAAAAAATTTTGACCTTGAGTTCCTTTAACAAAAGTCAATTAAGGGGTAAGTCATTGCTGAAAAAATAACTAAAGAACCTTTATTAGACAACCAACCTCCTCCTCTTGAGTTCCCTGTTGAGTCCATTATGGATCTCTCTCAAGTAGATTTCACCTATCAAGTCACCATGTTCTTTTATAGATCAAATGTCAACATGGTGGGGGAGATGGTATCATCCTTATCCCCTTTGATAGTGAACCTCTGCCTTTATCCTTCAAACTTGATTTTGAGTGTACCAACAACATGTCTAAGTACAAAGCCCTAGTGATAGGCCTTCAGACTGCCTTAGCCCTAAGAGTCAAAACAATCAATATATTTGGTGACTCCCAACTTGTGGTCAATAAAATCAATGACTCTTACCAGTGTAATAATGATGTCTTACAATAGTACAAATAACTAGTCGATGAAATCTTAGCATCATTAGAACTCTACCACATCTAGTCAACCCAATGATCTACTAATAAGTTTATTGACACCATGGCTTCCCTTACCTCTCAGATACCATCCACACCCTTAGATTCTAAGATGTCTATCATTATCCATAGACTTTCCCAACCTTCCTATGTCAAACTAGATTCTACCACCATTTTTAATGTCAAGGAGACCCAACCTGACCTTTGGTATCAACAGAACTTTGACTATCTCAACCTTGGCATAGTTTCTTTTTGTCTCTCTAGGAATGCTTGAAGAGAGTTTATCCAAAATACCTCACTCTATACCATTATGGGAAGAATTATATATAAGCATGGATTTGATGGCCTCATATTTCATTGCCTATGTAGTCATGAAGTTTCTCATTCTATCAAGGAAATGCACAATGACATCTATTAGGGACACTTTAGTAGCCTCATTATAGCTAAGTGCATCCTTTATTTTGGCTATTACTAGCTTACCCTTGATTAGGAATGTTGTGATTATGTCAAAAAATGTGTCAAATGTCAACAACATGATAATTTGAATCATGCACCCAACTATTGTCTTTGAGTTTCCACCAATTTTTGGCCATTTTCACAATGGGGTTGGGTCTAGACCTCATTGGTGAAATTAACCTACATTCCTTGTAGTGACACCACTCTATCATCACTATGACCAAGTATTTTTACAAGTGGGTAGAAGCTATCCTCTTAGTCTCAACCAAAGAAAAAAAATATTATTGACTTTATTATCCATCATATCATCTACCGCTTTAGTCTTCCTCATAAGATTATCACCAATAATGGTAAATCCTTTAAGAACAAGTCCAGGGTCTATGTGATCATTTGGAATTAAGTTAAGTTTTTCCTTGCCATATCACCCCTAAGAAAATGGATAGGCATAAGCCTCTAATAAAACTCTTAATAACATGATAACTAAAATGGTCAATACATGTAGTTAGGATTGGCATTTTCACATCCCCTTCACCTTATGGGCATATCGTACTAGAATTAGAACCCCTATGGGTACTACCCCATTTTATCTTATGTTTGGAATAAAGGTCATATTTCCTCTTGAAGTCTAAATCCCATCTCTCTTCATATCTTTACAAGATCTCATTTTTGAGAGTGATTACCATCAACATCATTTAGTTCAACTAGATCTACTTGATGAACATCATTTAACAACACTTACCCACCTCTATGTTTATTAAGTGTGCATCAAGTGTGCTTATAAAAAATACCTTAAAGTGTAAGAATTCAATATTAGAGACCTCATCCTAAAATAAAATCAACATGTCACCAACATGGAGAAAAATAAGCAGAGCAAGTTTGATTTCAATTGACTTGGACCCTTTATCATAACCCACAAGTATAGGTCAAGAGCATGCCAATTATCTTCTCTCGAAGGCCACCCAAAAATTGAACCCCTCAATATTTTGCATATTCATCCATTATTTTGTTAAGAGGTATCAAGTTTACCTTTTGTTTAACTTAAGCTCATCCCTTGCTATCTACCCACATTCTATCTCCCTATTTTAAGGGTGATTTATTAAAGATGAATCATGTGATTATCCATCATAGTCATAGCCTAATCTTGAATAATGGGTACTATGGATCTACCTATGGCATGGTTCTCATGGTACTTTCCACCCCTTTTATGATGGATCCCCATGATCATTGTCACCTAGACCTATTTTACACCTGATCAACCTTCTTATGCTTTTAGTTTTGCCTTCATAAAGGTGAGCCAATAAGCCAACCTAAGCAAGTCTATGCCAAAAAAAAGTCAAAGCAATAAATAAGAAAAACCCACACTAATAACAATCACGGGTCATTATTGAGAATTATCAAATTGCTCCCTTCAAGGATAATTATATAAACATATCTAAAATTACATGAATGTAAGGTGGACTGCTCCCTTGAAGGATAACTATCACAAAGCCTTGAAAAAAGCACATAAACTTAGACCACTCCCTCTAAAGATGGCTAAGTAAGCATTTTTCAAAAGCATAGTAATTTCTTAGAAGGTTCTTACATTGATCAACTTCCCATTTACAACAATCAACAAAGGACCCATCATCAAAATCATTGCAAAAACAAACTAATCTTGAAAGCCACAATTAGCTCTCAAGAAAAATAAGATGGAAGATGCAATAGACTTTCTTAAGAAAGTCTATGTCAAACAAAGTCAAATTAATAAATAAGAAAAATCCACACTGATAGCAATCATGGGTCATTCATAAGCATTCATAGATTGCTCCCTCAAATGATAACTACATAAGCATATCTAAAATTGTATAAATTTTAGGTAAACTGCTCCCTTGAAGGACAACTATCACAAAGCCTTTAAAAAAGCACATAAAGTTAGACCACTCCCTCAAATAATTTCTAAGTAAGAATTTTTTAAAATCATAGTAATTTCTTAGAAGCTTCCCACATTGATCAACTTCCCATATAAAATAATCAACAAAGGACCCATCATCAAAATCATAACAAAAACAAACTAATCTTGAAAGCTGTAATCAACTCTCAAAAAAGAAAAATAAGGTGGAAGCCAAAATCATCTTTCACAAGTAGAATTCTGGTATCAATTAGTCTACATAGTTTTGGCATAGGCTTGTTTACCCTGGTTCTTGGGATACTTATAGAGGCATGCTAGTCTCATAACAAGGTTCTATTTTCACCCATATCCCCTTTACACTATATGCATGGGAATCTTGAGATTACTTAACATTATATGGTCAAGACACCTTTTAAACAACTAACAAATGCTAATGAAAATCATTTGAAGGGCTTATGTTCCTTAATCTAATCCAAATTTGGTTCTATTTTATAGTCCTCATCAACAAAGAAGCATCGTGCCCTCTTCTTACCCTATCATAAATAGTTGATATTTCCATTATGATATTGCTCTCTTGGTTATGTTATTTATTCCTCCATATAGTGTTGTTAATTAAAACACCTCATGTGTTTTCTCATAAACATTAACCCTAAGCATACCCATAAACCAAAAACTTATCATGCCTAGCTAAGCATATATTAGTGTCTACACAACCATACCAAACATGATCCATAAACAATAAAACTAAACAACCATTTTCCACCACATATCTAAATATAATTAAATCCAAATAATCATTTAAAATTAACATGTCTTAAGCAATTAGGAAACATAACCATAAACCAAAAACATCTCATGCCTGGATATGCATATATCAATGTCTACACAACCATATCATAAACATAATCCATAAGTAATGTAATCATCACAACATAAGTAATAAACAATAAATGCAATTCATACACCATAAACATGAGCATAAACAAATATTATATATATAAATTCATGATTCAAATATTCATAATAATGTGTACAAAGTAGATAAACATGACTCTCTCTCAAAAATATACATCTCACCACATCGACTCATAGACCATAATCAAAATGATATACAAAATATCACAATCTAGCTATATCTATGCCCCAAGGACATTACTACCTTCTAGAGCACCATTGTATCCTGGTGCTTGCCCACTTGTTATACCTACCAATCCCCTATCTATCCTTGTTTGCATAGATATAGATGTTTCCCACTACCCTAGTGTTGCTATACTGACACCACTTGCCAAGCTAGCCCTATACTCACCCCATCAGGGCTCATCTAGAAATTATGTTAGAATAATAGCCTTGTAATACTGTAACTCCTATACCATATCTAGGTATCATGTCATGGGGTTAAAACCTAATGGCCCTACCTATGCCACTACTGCTCCCTCTCCTCTCTACCTTAGAAATTCCCTCTCTTGGGTCACCAAGCCTAAAGAGGTCATGGCCTGATCCCTCTTACCTATGACGGTAGCAAGATGGCCCTGTAAGGTAACAACTTGACCCTATAGTGTAACAATATAACCTAAAAATGTGGTCACCTACCCTTATAATACTAGTACCTATCCTTATGTAGTGGCTAAATCCATTCCTTCCTATCCATCATGGCTAGATGGATCAATGGTCATCAGCCTCACACCTCCATCATTCCCAGTAATATCTATAACTATATATATGAGATGGTACCATGACATGCACCTATTTATAAACTTGGCCTTATCTATTAGTGCCCTAGCTAGTAGCTCCTCATACTATAACAAACTAGGCATAGGATGTGGCTGTGATAATAAGATCTCTGAATCCTCTCTCCTATACCTAGGGAATGGGCCTAGGATACCTTGTACAAGGATAAAATATCAGTGTACCCTATCAAATAGGATCAACTACACCTCCCCATCTCACTTGCTAAGTATATACCTATATTTCTATAGCAAGAGTGTCTACCTCTTATAACCTCTAAGTGATATCTCCAATCACCAACATACCCAGTGCCCCCCTAAACCACTCCGCATCATGAGCACCACCTCCTAAAATTGATACAAAAAAATCACCCCTCCATAACATGAAGCCAATGAGGAAGTCAATCTATGTAAAACCTACCCATGACAATCCTACTAGCCTCAACACCCTAATCTGCTGTAGTTTTAATAATACATAACTAGGTCAACACTAATACCATAAATTCTATGGGACCTAAACCCCCATAGTTCCTTGTATATCTATACAAGTAAAGTAGGCCCCCAATCAAATATCATCCACCCCAACAATAGATCAACTAGAGCCTACAGTAGTAAACAAGGAAATCTCTCATTCCTCGAGTCATGAAGCCCAAATCATGTCACAACAATCATGAGCATGGTCATGAGTCTCCTCTCTATTGGAGCCCTCTAATAGAAATCATTGTAATTAAATCCTCTAGTATGCCATTTGACCTAATCACTCTCATCTCCATATAAAATCTTGATGTGATTGTCTCTCTTCTCTCACTCTATATGATAAATTATATCACTATGGAGTGGAATTTGAGTGATCGTATGCACATCTTTAGGTAAGATAGTCATCTCGTTGATTGATTAAAAAAAAGGTATTCATAGTGGGATCCTATATCTGAATAACCAATATGAATATGGATGCATCTCGAGGCACATGCTAGTAGTGCCTCATTATTCTTATCCCCACCTCCTGCATATGGGCCTAATCAACTAGGGTCATCCCCTATTATATCTCTATGAAGATACATGACATGAATTTTTGTATTTTTATCTTCTCCCTAGATTACACTAAGTTAGAAACACAACGTAGTCCCCTACACCAATATCATCTACCTTAAACCTTCATGGGACTGACCTATTTCCTTATCCAACCTACCTATTTACCCACTACCTATTAGGTTCACCCTCTAAACCTACCCCACCAACCTTTACCTAACACACACACCATATCCTTTGCCTTATCTTTTTAAACCATCTATCAAAATCAAAACAAACTTCTCTACCCTAGTCGATCGCTAATGATCATAGTGACCATCAACATTTAGACACCCATGTTTTTTAGGGTGTCAACCATCAATGGTCAGACCTAAGTACTAATGATCACTGTGGGTGTTCCATAGCTAGAATGCCCAAACCCTATCACACCTCAAAAATACCCAACATACATGCAAAAAAACCAATTTTTTAAAAATAAATCCTTACCTAACCTAATTTGCCTACCCACCCCTAGCAATTCTTGATTATTTCTACAATTTCACCTAAAACTTACCTAAACCCTATCTACGGTTTTCACAAGTAGCTAACCGAAACTGCTAACCCCTTAACTATTTGTAAAATAGATCCTAGATATCAATTTTAACAACACCCCTACCTAATTTTGTGATTACCACCATGGAGTCACCTATAGGCTTACCTATCCTCATTTGTGCTTATTTGCTTCCTACAGCTTGATGGCTCCACTAGGTCAACTCTCCACCTTAATGATGCAAGCACCTTCACCTTAGAAAACTATCAACACTCATGTTCACAACAAAATGAAAAAAACTATAAGACAAAGTTAATTGAGAGAATATAGAAAATGAGTGAAAAGTGATTCACTTTTCACTTTTCACCATTAGATTTTTAAGGGTTGCACCCTGACTATTGATGATCAGGATGATCATCTATAGTCTCCCTTGGGCACCCTAACCATCGATGGTGAAGATGCCCAAATAATTGAATTACCTTAAGTAACTCCCCTTTTTATCAAAACTAATCCAATTTTACCCACCCATGGAGATTACCCTTCTCTCACCAAACCTCATCCCTCGTCATTGGTCCATTTTAGCCCAACTAGTGTGTATTTTATGACACTTTTTGCTTGGTCCTTTGACTATAGTGATAACATTTCCATGTTGATCCTTTTTGAACTTGTACCACCTCTCACTTACCTGACCCACTTATGTCTTTTTATGAGCACTTCCTACCTTGGATACCCATGACACTTAACCCATTTGTGTTTTCCATGGGAGCACTTCCTACCTTGCATACCCAAAAAAAAATTGACCTTATCTAGGAGATAAATAGGTGTACCCAACCACCATGCCTAAATTATGGTCATGTAGTATACTAGTCACTTATCCCTTAGCATCAAATTTTATTGTTCTCAACCATGGAAACCTTTGATCTCAGTTATAACACATTTTATCATAATTCATGCACCAATTTGTGATTTAGTGCCCAATCTCTTAACCACATTCATAATGTTCACCTTATCATCACCCTTGTCAAACTTTCACCTAATTCTAATTTACCTTATCACCTCTTAGTTTGTGGGGTAACACCTCCTCCTATACTCAAGGCAGTCACCATACCTTTGACTAGTAATCAAGTTTTGTTTTGCAGCTAGTTGATTCTAAACTGCACAACAAAAAGGGCAAAATGTAGACACCAAAAATCTACACAGTGTGATTCTGAATGTCATAATTCTCTTGGACCACCTTAGGACCCCCTTGGGACCATTTACCTCTATAACCCCTAATTGAACCTAGCCTTCAATAAATTTAATTCAATTAGCTTAACATAAAATTTACCCACTTTTTACCCTTCACCCTCAATTATCAATGATTACGTTGACTGTCGATGGTCACCTTGACCATCAACGATTAGGGTCTACCTCCTTAACAACTAACATACAATTCACCCACCTTGATTTTCTAAAAATAAATCATCCAAATCCATGTGTGATCTATTACATGTATGAGTTATTATTAGGGAGCCTAGTTCACATGTTGTTATAACTCTCTTGCCTTGCCTATAAAAAGAGAGGAGTAAAGAGGAAAAATGGATATACAATAATTATCAAGAACTTGTGCAACTAAGATTTTTTTTTATAGGTCAATCATCATCAATAATCTAATAAGCCAACTACCACATCAAAGAGTTAATCTATTGCCACCTCTCCACCAAGTTCTTAGGTACCATTACTCTGTCAGAATTGAGTTAGATCCCACCAATAGGTCAACTACCTTAACCATACATTTGATTAACTTTTAGTGAGATACGTACTTATTTATCAGTATTCATTTATTTTATTCCCATTTTGCAATCAACCTAGGTCTTACCCATCTCTTATAATCCATATTTTAGATCTTGTCAATTATCCTTTTTACCAACCTAGATCCATACACAATAACCATTACTAGTTGTCTCAACTATTGGTAGTCTATCCAACTATTGATGATCACCTTGACCACTGATGGTCACCTTAACCACCGATGGTTAGCTCAACTACTGATGATCACTATGGTAGTAAAAAATAGCAAGCTAATTTCACCTACCTACACCCAACCAAACTTGATTTTTGTGTTCTTTCCTATTCACAAACCCCTTTTTTATTTTCTAAAGCATACCCTAACCATCTAGCCCTAGTATTAACTAGTTTATCACTAATTTAATCATTTATAGTCTATTTTATTAGCAAAAATTCTTACGTTCAATTTCAATACCTTTTGATTATTGATGCAAGTACCTTCCTTTCTATTTTATAAACCTGATTGTTTAAAATGTGTGGATTGATGACCCCTAAGGAAGCTCTCACTTCTAGGATCTAGTTATCGTTAGGCAATCCACCCAACTATCTATCTAACAAACAAGTTTGCTTTAGTGATTTCTTATCTATAGGTCATCCTTCCAAGCCAAAGAGGAGCTCTTCATATTCTTTTGATATAACACATGCATAATCAAATAGGTTTTTCAACCATACCCATACTTAGTTTCCTCTTTTAACTCATCTAATAATTAACAAAAGTTCATTGAAACAAACATCTCACTATACCATCCTTAAAAACACCCTATATCATTGAGGCTATAATGGAACCCTATTACACTGTTTAAATTTTGAAGAATTTACTTTGATAATTAGAGAAGTTCATGAGGGAATTTGTGGAGCACATTCAAGTGGTATGGTCCTTGTGAAAAATATTCTCTAAACTAGATATTACTAGCTTAAAATGGAATCTAATTCATGTACCTATGTCAAAAAGTGTATACCCTATCAAAAAAATGGAGATATTATCCATAGTCCCTCAAAATATTTGAAACCGATTACAATACCTTGGATATTTTCTATATGGGTGTTAGACCTCATTGTAAAAATAAATCCTAGTTCTTTTGATGAACATAATCATATTATAATAACAATTGAGTATTTTACCAAGTGGGTCAAGGCAATGCCACTTACCTATGTCATTGGAAATAAAAATTCCAACTTTATCCTCAACAACATTATATGTCACTTTAGTATTCCTTCCACTCTCATTTTTAACAATGGTAAATCCTTCAAACATAGAGATGTTAAGACTCTTTGCCAAACCTATCACATCAAACATAGATGGTCCACTCCTTATTACCCACATGGAAATGACCAAGTTGAGGCAACAAACAAAAATATTTTTTGCATCCTTAAGAGAGTTGTTAATGAAGTTGGTCATGACTGACATACTCAATTATATCCCATCCTTTGGGCATACTGTCCTAGTATCTACACACCTATGGGGGAAACCCATTATTCCCTTGTTTATGGTAGTGAATATATTCTTACCATAGATGTCAAGATTCCATCTTTGTGAATATAATTACAACAAATCATATATGAAGAATCATATTGAACTTCACACCTCAGTGAACTTGATCTATTAGATGAGAAATGACTCAATTCTTTAAATCATTTGCAATTTTACCATAATCACCTTTGTTGTAGCTATAATAAGTGGATTAAATCCAGGTAATTTATAATTATAGAGCTTTTTATCAAGGAGAACCAATGAAACACTAATGTTGAGAGAGACAAGAAGTGAAAATTTGAACCTAATTGGTTAGGTCCATATGTTGTTATTGCCAAGTATGGATCATGAGCCTACAAACTAGCCATAGAAGATGGAGAGGAGATTGATGAACTTATGAACATCATGCACCTCAAAATATTAAATACCTAAACTTATTCTCTATTTTTTTATTGGAATATTAAAATTCAAAAATAAAAAATACAAAATTTTGAAAATACAAAAAAAATGTGTGTACATAGATCATCCAAATGTGAAAACCAATTTACTAGCACTTTGGATAAGTACCATGGTGAAAACCAGGCTTCTATCACCATAATTAAACTATTTTCTATACTTACCCTAGTTACTTATGGGGCACCACCTTTTAATAATGCATTGTATATTCCCAAGCTCATCATTTTTTAAGTTGTCACCCATTTATCATATATCATGCTAAGTTCAAGGTTGTTATTCCTATATGTGAACATGCATTTTTGCTCATGATATCAAAAAAAATTATTTTATATTATTTATTTCAAAAATCCCAAAAAAATAATAAAAAATCAAAAAAAATATAAAAATATTACAAAAAATATCAATCTCAACACATCTACCATTCTAAACTATCTTCCACATCATTCACTCATTTATGGGTGGGTTACTCATGCATTTTTTCATCAAACATTTAAAATGATTCATCAATCATTCACTTTCTCATTGCTTCTTGTATTTGGAGAACTACATATGGCCTGATATCCCCACATAGACTTTGTCTAATGTGGATTATATAGGCAACTCTTAGAGACATGAGGTCTCTAGGGTCAGCTCAACCATCGTCTTCCCCATCATTCATTTTCCCAAACATGGATTAGCTTATCCATATGATTCTCCCTCAATTATTTGGTACCTAGCCTTGATCTTGGCTACAATTATTTAATCTTTACTTATATTGATTTTGTTTACAACTTTTTTAGTTACATATTTTGTTTGTTTTGATTATTGGATTGTATTTTTTAATCTCTAACCATTCAATTGGTTATTTTTATCCATTTTTGTATCCTTAGCCATTAAGTTGGTTATTTCACTTCATTTTATCTTTAACCATTTACATGTTTATTTCCTTTAATTTTTCCATTGTGCTCATTTTTATTCTTAGACTTACTCTTTGTTTGTTTATTTGTGTATCATTCTTGCCTAAATATTGGTGTAATTGTCATTATGTGTGTAATCACAATCATTTAGATTACTTTTGTTTTCACATCTTGTTGTTAAATTATTGTTTTATGTATGTTTAAAAATATTATTTTGTGAAATGCATAATAATATGGTTATGATTTTTCCTATATCATGACATACTTTGCTTTTACACAATTTGTTTTTTTTTTTTCATATGCTTAAAACATAAAAATTCATCATTATCATTCAATATCATTGGTGGTAATATGTTTTGTGCTAAATTAAACATCAAGTTTCTCAAAGTTCAATATTATTATAAATCCAATGCAAGGAATAAAAACAAAAGTGATACAACTATGTCACATCCTAATCCATTCATAAAACCAATCATACATCACATAAATCCATTCATCCATAATCCATATGCTGAAAGAATTAAAACATGCCAAATCAAAATTCAAGAAATATAATTAGCACTACAATATATCCATACATCTGGCCATCATATATAAATTCCATATAAATTAATAAACAATCCATCAAAGTATAATCCACATAGTAAAATATCTCATAATCATCATGAATATATATATATATATATATTTGTATGTATATATCTATCTTGATGAGCTAATCTATCATATATTCCCTATGTATATGTTTCATCTTATCCCTCTAATAGACTATCTAGTCTCAAAAATTACTCCTCATGTCATGGTGTGCCTCATGGAGGACCCATCACACATTGTACCTATCCCACTGACATCTCTGACTCAATAGGCTGAACTGATCTAGATGATGTTGAGTGTCTCACAGAATACTCCCTAAACTATGGTGCCCTATAAGAACATGGTACAACCTCTTAATAAAAGCTCTTATAATATGTGGCCTTCTCCATGGCCCTCATCACTCTATCCAGAGTATAAATCTATCCCTATCTATCTAGTAACACTCTCACCTCTACTATCTCAGTCCTCATTGTATCTCTCTCTTGTATGTAGTGTTGTGTCAACATTGTATAGTTTAGAGTTTGGGTCTCTACATCATGTGTAACTAGTGCTATCTCCATGCTATCCCCATATATCCCATCTATAATCATTTGTAATCTATCAACCTAATCCTCTAATCAGCTAACACAACCATCTGGTCCCCTTTACCATCCACTATACCCTATAATCTATAAACTTCCTAGTGTAATACTTCAATATTTCTATAACAAGCTCTAATATTTTAGAATTTGTTAATAAGTTCATGTTCCTCTTTAGATCTCAGAGTGTATGAAGAACCAACCACCTCCCCTCTATCTACCTGGGTGTCTTGTGCCACTCTCATGATCACGTCCTCCCCCTCTATATCCTTCTCACTATCTACCTTTATCAACGGAGTCTCCCCTCCAACCCTATGCTTTGTATCTAGATCCATCCCTATATAAACATCAATATCAATCCATGCTTCATGAAAAATCTCTACATCCTCCTTATCTGTAATCCCCACATCATACAACTAGCTAATCTCAACTACATGTCATCTTATTCTTGATCATCTTCATCCACTATATCCTATAATATCCCTCTTGATTTGAGCTCCTAAACCTGTGCCTCATGGATGTCTACTCAAGCTAGCCACTAATCTCTACCTCCACATTCATGGTGGTGTGTATGGAATAGTCAATCTAATTAGTCTCTATCGATCCCACCAATTTTCATACCAATCAATAATTTTAACATCAATGACATCTCTCCAATCACTGTACCTAATAGTTTATAACTATGACCAATTATGGTCATCAACAGTTGGATCAATGGCCATGCCCCTTTATGCTCTCTCCCATACCAATCATGTAAATACATGTGGCCCACTTGGGATATATTGTCTCACCCCAAACTATCTCATCACCCTATCTGGGTGATATCTATCTATGTTTTAATCATATGTCTCGATAATGTAACAAGGGCTCATCATATAATCCATGTTTAGTTTATGATGTGGCCAATATAATATAATATCCCTATTAGGTCTCTAGGTGATCTGATCATCATGTATCTCATTAATAGCCCTCTTATAAAACTCCAAATCATCTAAGTGTGGTTTGTTTGTCCTAATAATCATGTGCCACCCATATGCTAATAGCTCATCATCAGATGATTTATCTTATTTCTAAATGGCCTCTCGATAAGAATGTTATCCCAGTACCACACTTGTAGTAATGTCAATAGGTGAATCTCTTTATGATGTGAAAAAATTTCATGATGTAAATCCCAGTACAAATGTGCTAACATACATAAACCCCATGAAAATATCTCACCCATCTCCATCATGTCTCCAATCACATCTAGAATACCAATAGGACATAGCCTCCCACTCTTTTTAGGTAGTATAATTCCACTAAAAACCATGAGAACAATAGTCATAGAATCCATCTCTAATCTGGTAAAATAATCTACATCAACTTCACCTCTAACAATAGGAATCAATCCATCATCAAAAAATCCTAAATAATGTGATCTACTATGTACCCTACCGCTAATATACATGTCTCCCTCATATCAAAATACCGAAAATCGAATACGCACCCTAAAATATGATAGTAATATGCCTTGTCAACAAGTGAAATGTAATAGTCTCACTATGCCATCTGTCATCAATTGATGTAAGTTCTTTATCTACTTGAATATCTAACATCTATTCAATGTATGATAAGTTGCTCACCTCTAACATGCCAAAATTTTACTCTTAAATCTTGCCATCTACTCCATTGCTCTAAGTCTCCACTCTCAAGTCACAAGAACTGGTAATACCTCCTATAAATCACATACATTAGTATCTAATTAATTTTACTCAACATTAAAATTCAAATTATCACTTCATTATAAATCACTCAAAAAAATAACAAAAATAAAACAAACATTTTTCAATCCATTCACTCATATATCATTTTCATATTATTTATCATTCTTCTTTCCTTCTCTACAACACATTTTTTGCTTATACATTTAGCATTTTCTCTCTTTCATTATGAAAATTCGCTATCAATCCCTTCAATTTTATATTTGATTGACTCTTATGATTTCACTTTTCCATCCAATGATTTTGCTTCCCTATTGAATGATTTCACCATAGCTAAACTAAAAAATCACATTTATTCACCTCACTCAATTTTTCTTCTCTATTTAATGAAATTACTACTCTATTTTATGAATTTACAGTTACCTATAGTGAATTTGCTATTTTTGATTCCAAATTTACCATTTTGGAAACTACAAATTCATTTTCTCTCACTTTCCACTCTAATTAATGACCATAAATGCAAATAAAATAAAATAAAAAGTAACTTACTAGAGGCCTACTCCTCTTAGGTCTTTGGAACCTCCTCACTTGCTCTGCTCAGTGCTTATGGTACAAAACATAGTCCATATTTCCTCCAAGGTCTCAGAGCAAATATCTCAACTCAATTTTCTTAGTAAATAACTTTGAAAATCAAATTTGCATAAATGAATTTCTATAACCCATTTTTTATAATTATATTTTTATCCCCTACAAAATATTTTTCCCTCCCCATCCCTCCATCATACTCATTCTTCATTTATTTTTCAAATTTTTGGATAGATTAAATCAATTTACTCTAAATTTTTCTCCAAATCTTGCAATAATATATCTACATAAAATACTCATTAGCATTTTCAATTCAATATCTCTTTTTCTATTTTTATAAATTTAGCTTATTATCATTAGGATATATTTTTCTCACAATCACTCAATTAACCCCTACATCATTTTTAAAATATTAAATATGCAATCTATGAATGGTAAAACTATTGTTTTTCAAATCCATACTCTAGTTTTAATTAACTAGGGGTAACCTTTTTACACAACCAACATCTTTCAAGTTTGACATCGATTCTCTAATAAGTTTATTTATCATTCATCCACATCAAATTCCTCTTTTCATCAAATTTTAAGCATTTGTTTGTTTTCTCACACAAACCCTCGAGGGGGAATCATCACACTCATTTTCATTCATTTAAATTTCTCCTTTTTAATCATCAACACTCTACTTCTATTATTATTCAAAATAGTATTAATTCACAACACTCTTTCAAAGAGGGGCAAATGTAGACACCTAAATTTCATTTAGTGTCTAAATTCACCTAAAATCTATTTAAAAAATGTTCTTAAAATAATTCATCACATCTCCCTCTAAATTTAAATAATTGAATAAGTCAAATTAGTAAATTATGCACACTTTAAATCCTTATTTTAAATATTTATTATGTATTTTACACATCATCCAACATCTTCCACCTTTTTCTCCCTCATCCTAACCAAACCCATGACTTTCTCAACCTCCTATGAGTCATTCCTTGATTTGTCAAGAAGTTTGACTTATTCCTGCTGGATCAACTAACCAATCCCATGCTTCTCTCAACCATTTGAAATGGTCTTCATCCTCATAGGTGAGGACTCATTATCCACTATTGATTATTTAGATCATTATATAAATCCAAATAATCCTCCACCATTGGATATTCCTCCAAAAATTTATAAATAAGCTTGAAAACCTTCATTTTTAGGAATCTTAACTTGTGCTAATGAAGCTATATTCAATCCATAAGTGAATCCAAGAAAATAAAAGCAAATCAAATCACACAAAAACTCCTTTTGCACAAAAATTATTTCCATTCTCCTTTGTATTTGAAGAGTGAGCACCACATTTTCAAAGAGAAAATCAGGTTTACATCGCGATTGAGAAAGCTTGCACATTTGAAGTATAAGTCTATGTTTTCTATTTTCTTTATTTTTTCTCTATATTATGTTGAATTTATCCTAGATTAGGATTTCATTATTAGTTTATTTCTTACAATTTATAAATTTAGTTCACAAAATCATCACCATCACCAATGTTTAGCCATAATTCATTGAATATTAGTGTGGTATCCATTTATTTATACCATTCTAACTAGAGTTATTTCTTAGTAAGGGTTATGCCAATAATATTTTTATAGAATGAATTTTTTCTATATCAAGAGATGAAATCATTCCTTGTCACTCCAAAAAGGTTCCCTTTTCTATATAACTCCTAATTGATATACCGAATCTATCTATATACTCACCCTTACTATATACCCATTAGTAAATAGAGTAAGCTCATCCTTTGTATGTAGCTGACAGTACAAGAAAGAGATATTAAATCATATTAGAGTAGAATACTACATTTTACCCAGGTAGTATGTGAAAACTATTTAATCTATCTATGATAACCACTTAACGAGAAGTCTTTTCACATGGGTATGATAACCTTATATACTCATATTTCTCTTTCTCATTATTGAGCTTTACATCTAGTGAGAGTATCAAATGGGTAATAGATGGAATGGGAGAATGAGTTTTTACTTATTTCTCCTTGATGGTTTATAATGATGAATGCACAAATTTTATTGTTACAACTATGTTAGGCTATAGGTGTAATAGTTAGATCATGATGACTTTACTCATAAATGTGAACCAAAGGTATTATTGATACTGAATGTTGTGTTTTTTTTTTTTTTCATAATTTGATTTGTTTCTAAATTTTGATAAAATTTAGAAAAATGAAATTGATTTGGTTTTTAATTTGACTTGTTTTTATTTGATAAATGAAATAATGAAATGAAATAATAATATTCCCTTTTTGGTTATTTTGATAAATAAAAAACATAAAATAATTTAAAAAATGAGTTATCTTGGCTTCTGAAGGTTTACTCCTTGCTTGCATGTCATTTGGAATGTAAAAATACCATGATAGTAGCTCAAAGACAGTGAAAACATCAATTAATGCTCTATTATTGGCTGAAATGCCTTTC
Organism: Torreya grandis; assembly: GCA_037957365.1. Lineage (NCBI taxonomy): Eukaryota > Viridiplantae > Streptophyta > Pinopsida > Cupressales > Taxaceae > Torreya > Torreya grandis. The sequence goes on from JARHVA010000865.1 coordinate 1,170,472, forward strand.
ATAATAGTTAACATGCCTTTATCTTAGCTCAATCAATAAAGAATTTACTTGTATAACACTAAACATGGATTAAGGTAGGTCTAAATAATATAAATATGTAAAGTAGCTACATAATATGCTCTAAAAAGGGATAAAATATGGTTAGAAAACCACATAGGCATAAGGATAATGCCACACAACTCTTAAAATAATAATCAAAGCCAACCCACCCTTTAATTGGCTAATTTTGGATGATTTCCAACCAAGGTGTAGTCCAAATATTCATGTAGTAGGTAGAAGGTAGAAATAATCCTTTATACAACTCCTACACAGCCCCTCAAAAGGAAAGAACAATAGAATATACCCCTCAATCAGAAGATAGATTCAAAGAAGTAGTCAACATGCCTTTCTTTAGGTCTTCTACACCTCTAATAGCTGGTATTTCATTCACAAATAATCAATGTAAATTGATAACAATAAACTTATAATTTTTGAATGTTTTTATTCTATTAACAAAGAGGAAGAATGGAGAATGACCAATAAAAATACTATGCTCTAATACAATTTTGAGGCAAGGATGGATGATGGGATTTGGTGTAAACCAAAGAATTGAAAATTTTAGCAATTGAAAGAATGAAATATTACATAGTTAAATAGAAAAACTTGTGACTATTTATTCCATATTCAAGATGACTTTTCATTTACCTACAGAGACTCTCTAGCTTACCACTTAGAGATAATACTCTCATAAAATTAGTCCTAAGATTTAAACTATTATATTACAATTATATCACAAAAAGATGCATACAATCTATCAAGTAAAATTTACATAAGGCAAGAGCCATAAAAAATGTAATCAACGATTAGCCCATATGAAATGAAATAAAAAAATGAAGCATAGATTAATTAAAGTTATTATACACCATAACTCCATGTCAAAGTCACAACATTGAAAAGTAACATATCCATGAAATGGAACACTATAAATAATATAAGCAAGAGTAAGACATATGTAGGTAATTAATGTATCTCAACATGATAAGTGGAAAGGTTCATACAAAGCTATAACCTATTAAGGGAGGTGCCCCCATAATTGACATGTCACATGAGTAACCTACATGTCCTTCATCTATATGTCCATGTGTCATGTATAACCTATATGTCATGCATCTCAATCATATATACCATGAAATGCATGTGCATATGAAAAAAGATATGTAATCTACCAGACATGTGATTAATCGAGTAATTATAAAATATGTCATGCTTAGTTTAGATACTAAAATCTAGTATTAGACACTTGGAAATGATAATTTTGACCTAAATTTAACCTACATGACTTATGCATACATATATGACTCTAATTTATCATTCCCTCATATCCACATTCTTAATATGGTTTTAATCCTTCTATGTTACTATCAATCACCTATAATAATTTACCTAGATTGTACCAAACTTGTAAAATATCATGTGCAAATATCTTTAGATCATTAAATTAGTATGCATGTCTTTATGATAATAAAGTTAGAATCAAAACATATCATTTGATGGTATGGCTTAAGTTTAAAATTTTCATCTTTCACCAAACAATGATCATATTTAAAAATCAAATCATTCTTATGGGTCAAGCCATCTACCTAATATATCAGTAGCATGGTAAATGACCCATACATTCTTATATAAATATAAAATAATTATAGTCTTACTAATCATCAAACACTTGTTTGGATTACATATATACACTACTACATATTCAAAGGGATTGAAATATTCTACCCAATTTGAAAATTAGTCACAAATATTAGGTATTATATGTCTAAAGCACATAAAATCCATTATAAAGTTGTCTTTTTACAAATTATAAAAGCTAGATCACATGTTGCATACATTCAAGGAGCAATAATTATATGAATATAGCTAATTAGGAGAAATACATGCAATTTGACTTTCATATTTGGAGTATTGGATATATAGGAAGATCTTAACCATTTAACATGGATTGGATGGGGTCATCTCAACCAAACTTTCATCCCATTTTGTGGGCCTAATTATATCATTATAATTAGACCTAGGGTTTCAACTGAAGGAGATCAATTTCTAGGTATTATACACATAGTCAGACTTTGAGATCAAAGATATAGACATAATATAAGTAGTCACACTAACCTATACCTAAATAAAAATTCAATATTCATTTAGATAGAACTGTCAAACTCAAAACATAGAGACTGATGGTAGAAACTTGAACTTGGCGATACCATCCAAGTGCACTTAGAGATATAGATCCTGATTTGAATTACCTATAGTCTAGTTTAAATCCTACCCTATCTCTTACCTATAGTCTCAATCACGTATAGATAAATTAAACATTAATTATCTTATCCATTTTTTATACTTCCCATGTTTATTAAGATTAAGTGCCATTTTTAGATCAATTGCAATTATTTATAATCAAATTTGTACTTAGTTTTCACACATTATAACTTAAATCATTATATTATTTTTTATCCTATTTAGGGTTATAATTAATCCATAATAGGGTAAAACATATTGGTAGACCAATATATTACTTGAATATTTCTAGACCAAAGGTTTCTCTTAGGTTTTCATCCTTCTATATAGGGTTTTTATATTTCTACCTTAGGGTTTCATTTTCAAACATGATTTCTAATTTTTTTTAATATTAAAAATTACACATGGATATAATGGATGAACACGTTTATGTTTTTTTAATCCAAGTTATGGTTGTAATAATTAATTTTTTTTTCTTTGCTATGTAAAATTTGTAACTATGTAATCAAATGGATCAATTCTTTGTATAGTAATATGGCCAAAATTATTAATGAACATTATTTACCCACTACTACAGTTCTTACATAGTCTACCTCTATATCAAGTTGTTATAGGAACCACTATTGGTTGTAAAATATTATCTATCCCATCATTATTATATTTCTATTTTTTGTTTTTGTAATTTTACACAATTATGTGTTCCATACCCAGTGATTGTATTATAGTCACATTATGATTTTCCTTTCTGATGTGATAAATGGCCTATAACTCTATGTCTAGTAATAGATAGGGATGCCAATTTTTGTCATCATTTATAATATGATGTTGGGTTCATTTTAAATACTTGTTACTTATAATGTTATGAAAGCCTTTGCATTCATAAAATCCATATTATTTACTAAATTTTGGTCTAAACCTTTGGTACACTATTCAATGTAATGGTGTTGTTGTTCCTAAGTCATGTTTGATTTTATAAATATTTTTATTGATGGTACACTTTGAATATTTGGATATTGTTGTGATTTAAAATTTCAATAATGAATCCCAACATTTTGATTGTCTTATAATATTATCTTTCATTTATCAGCTTTAGAATATTTTTTAGTATGGACTTTTGAGTTATCAATACTCTTTGTATATGAATTATCCACATACTCTCCTAGACGGTAGGTGTAAACATATCATGAGATATGTATTTATTTATATCCATAGGTGTCTATATTCCCTTGTATTTCATTATCATCATTTTTACCATCATCATTATCTATTAATATATGATATAGATCTTCTGAATTAAACCAAAAGGGAAGATTTGGCATTGTCTTTATATGTTGTTCAACATTAGTGTCTAATTTCATTATTATCTCCTCATTTCCTTATATATTTATAAATGTCTCCTTTTCATTTACTTTACTCAATTATCCAACCACATATATATGTAGTTTATCTATTAGGATAATATGTGATGGAGGAACTATGGAGTAATGAATAGAATCATATTATGGACTACCTTTAATATTATGTTGTATCATTTTTAAATATTTGAATGAATTATTATCTACATGACATGTTTACAAATATCCACTATGCATGAATTTAACACATATGTGTAATGTATATTGTAGTGCTTCTATAACATGTATCCATGGTCAACCCAAAAGTAAGTTACAATGTTGATGATTAGAGTAGACTTGAAACATGGTATTCAATATATAAGGCTATATTATCACATCCAATGATATTTTATAAGAACTTGATGATGGATAATATCAAATCCCCTTATTTTTATATTTGACTCTTGAATAGTATCCGTATTAACATCTTATGTTTGTAAAAATGTTATGTTACATATATTCAATCTTGATCCATTATCTATCAATATACATTTTACTCCCACATTTTTAATATTTTATTGAATTAACAAGGGATTTGTTTTCCTATTATATGTATAGTAGGAAAATATTCCTTTTTAAAGGAAATCATTTCTTTGCCATTATTTAATGTATTCATAATGCAGGAAAAATATGTAAGCTTTGTATCATTTGAAAAAAATGTATCACAAAAAAATCATACATGATATCCTTATAGAGGGATAGCCACATTAGTAGATATAGTATATAAATATTAAATTTATTATTTTATAGTTGATCCATGATATCATACCCTTTTATTTGATGGTGGAGGAGGATGAAGAAGAACATGTTTACTACCTCCATTTTTTACACATAGTGGGGGACTCATCCTCTTCATGTACTGACAACATGGATTACAATATCCACTAAAATCATGGTGTGAATAATGAGGGTGGGATGGTAGCTATTGTGACCTTGAGGTCTGGTGGAGGAAGAAAAAAAGGACTCATGCATGCCTTTTGATGCCTACTAGTAACAATAATTAAATCATATTATATATTTAGGAAAAATAAATTAGGTAAGACTAAATATTCTTCATGATAATTTCTAGCCTTAGAATCATTACACAAATATTTGACCCATGAGATTATATAGTTGTTAAATATATTGCATATTTAAAAAAAAAAACATGCACTTATTAAAATCATAGCTTGAGTTGGAAAATAAAAATTATGTATATCTATTATAGCCAAGAAAGGTTAATGTGTATAAGGGGAAATTACAAATTAGGTTATAAAATTAGTCCTAAATACATAAATTTGAAAAATCTAAGGACTACACATAAAACCTTAAGGGTAATCCTAAAGTTTGACATACTTAATATAATGAAAGGATTTATTAATGTGTTTTACATTATTTTGGATTAAGTACCTTAAAAAGTATAAAATTAGTGACTATTTGGGTTGTATATCAACAACACATAAATTTGAATGCTATAAAAAAGTGTGATTGAAATATTATAATTTACCACTTATGAAAATTACTTATAAAAATAGGGTAATTAAATTTTTACTTATTTATTCCTATCTGAGACTATGTGCAAGTACCAAAGACTAAAGATGGATTTGGATTCTCTTAGCTCCAAAAATTAAGTATTTAGATATCTATGGATGAGTCCATCAATATCTAGATTCCTAATCTAGGTGCAGGTGTCTCTCTTCTACTATATTTGTTCTTATAGCCTTCACCTCAATATTTTAACACAACTACATACACTTGTTTGTAAACCATATTACTATTTGACATTAGTTGTTCATTATACATAAGTCTAGAAAAAATTTCTCCTTCATTATGAAACCCTAGTTCCACTTTTGATACTAGGTTAACCTATAAAAAGGGGGAAGAGTGATGGGTTGAGCTAACCCAAAAAACTCCCTAATTAATGGATAAATGTTGCCTATGTATCTAATAGTCTGAGCATGGAAACAAAATCACATGTAGTTCTTTCCTTTAAGTGTATGTATGTAATCATTATCCACTAGTATGGTAAAAACCTATAATATATATTTTGACACTTAAAAAAGGGTAAATTTGACTTGGCATAGATGTGTCAATATTGGCTATGTACTACTCCATATGACTGATTTTTTATTTGGAAGATTTAGGATAGTCCCTCTCAATGTCCAAGTGATAGAACTATCTTGATTAGAACTTTTTTGATAGATGTTATATGAGGGATTTAATTAGACATATTATGTATTTATATGGGACTCTTTGGGTGACTTATTAGATCACTGACATGTATAATGTATGGTCCAACCCACAAATATGATTTGAGTTTAGAAAATGATCATTTCTTAGTGCGTGGATGAGTTTGGCAAAGGTGGATGGTTTCATTTTTTTTGGGTATGGCTAAAAGTGTCTCAAAATATAGGGATACTAATATGATTATTATAAGATATTAAGAGTATGATAATAAGTAGGTTGGGTAAGAATTAGGGGATTCATGTAGTTGACATATATAAAATTGGGCCCATAGAAGGTAAGTGGATAGAAAATAAGGGTGTTCAAGAGCCACATGTTTACACACAAGTCATGTAAGGTAATTATAGGTCAAGACTAACATTTACAAGTGTCTAATATTATATAATAATGTCTACACATTCAATAAATTTTATATTATCTACATGGAGTATTGGTGGGGAACTATGTTATGTAAGAACTTGGATCTATAATGATCGGTAAAAAATAATCCTTTTACATACAACTTTGTTTTTGGGTTCACCTATACATATAAACCTATTTAAGAGTTACATGTTTATATATGAACCTATTTTAGGTTTCCAATTTCACATACAAACTTGTTTTTGGGTTACCATTTTATATACGAACCTATTTTGAGGTTTTAATTTTACATAAGAATCTATTTTGGGGTTCCACTTTTACATATGAAAATGTTTTGAGTTTAAAGAGTTACTATGGTATTCAAAGTAGTGTGCTTGAGTTATTGCATCACTCAAATTTTATCACTACTCCAATCTTATTTGGTGAATTTACACTCCTCAGCTCATATTTTAAGTAGTTACATCTCTGTGGGGCATGATCACCACATGATACTCTCCAAAAAAATTCAACATGTGGTAGTTTGGTTTTTATACCATCATATTTATTTTTTATTTGGATTTTAAAATTCAAGTTATTTAATAATCTCTATTATTTTAGTTTCTTCTCATGAGAAGACATTGATTTATATATGTTTTCTTACATGTTGCATATGGAATAAATGGCACATTATGGGCATACTTATCAACACCAAGAACAATTATCATAGGTAATAAAACTAGTATTTTATCCATTTTATTTAATATTTTTAATACTATATTAAAATGGGGGAGCTTATAGACACCTAAATTTAGGAACATAAAATTTGACATAGTTGGATATTGGGCATACATTTGATTCTTGAGCACACCTTTCCTGTATTTTTATACCCATTTATAATATTGGCCAAGTTTATTCAATATATATACCTATTAAGGATTTTCCTAATTTAATCATGAATTCATAATGCTAGGTAGACATTATCCATATCCCAAATCACTCATTTACACTTATAGGATACTACTAGTAATAATAGACAATGCTAGTTATTGTAGGGATCTACATCTATCAGTAGTTTCTAGGCATAGTCAAAAACTATTTTTGAAATTGGGAAGTCTCCATTAGGTTAGCGTAGACACATTTTATGGGTTGGTCATAAAAATAATAAATAGTCATCTATACATACAAATCATTCTTAGGGTCACACTCACTTGATACAACTTGGTGATTACTTGAAAATAACTTGAAAACTTAAATAATAAATTATCACTCTCTTCAAATGTTATAAAAAAAGGCATACAAATATAAAACCCTTGTTGATGCTTCAAACTATACCATAGGTTCTCTTAGTGTTTAATAACACTTTTCATTTTAGGATTCTAAGAATCCATGGCATGAGTTGCATTTTGTGACTATTCAATGATTGTCTATGGTGAAATAGAAGCAAAGTATGAAAACTATCCACAATATTTATTAGATTTAGTGGTTGGGAGCCACCAAGGTCTACCGAATTTGAATACTTAATAATTTTCAAGACTCATAAGTTAAAATAAATGATTATTAACAATGATCTTTAAACTAGAGTGAATCTTGATGAAAAAATAAGAAAAAGGAAGGGTAAGGAAGAAAGATACATGATTGGAGGTTTTCATATCAAATATTATAACAAGATTCAAATTAAGTTGAGTACACATTAAACTAATTTATGTTATAAAATAACATAAGCTCAAATTACATCATAAATTAGGCAAGATTTAAAGGAATAGTATGAATCATAAGTAAGAACCAAGTTTACTTTAAAAGTTTGCTATTATGATCTGAATAACATAAGTACATCCAAATACATAGCAAATAAAATGAAGTATACTTGAAATATTTACAATTAATCTAGCATTCAACACAAGTTAACTACCATATGATAAATAATGTGACTCAAAACAAGAAGAATCATTCAAATTCAACACAAATTTCAATAATTGAGAGATAACATAGACATTTAACAAAACTATCCAAAAAATATTTTTATAATTCCTTAGTTGTATTAAATGCTTCTAGTATCAATTGTTCAAAAATTCTCTCTTAGAAAAGGTAACCATCTACCTATTTATAAGAAACATATGTGGTTAACCAGTTAAATTTAAAAATATCAACATGTGAATAAGGACAACTATCCTTAATATAAATATACAATGTGGAAGGTCACATGTCAACATGACAAGAAAGAGTATATGCTAATATACTAGCATATACTTTACAAAAAGAAAATTCTATTAAGAATTTCATTGGTGGGTCTTTCAATTAGCCCTATTTAAGGAACTCTTTCACCTTAGTGTATTTCTCATTGATCAACTCAAAATCCACTCCAAGCTTCATTAGATAATCCTCTTCTTTATCTGCTAACTTGTCAAATTCACTATCTGCCCAAGATACAAGTTCTTTGATACATTGTGCTTCTACAATTTGCTTCCTTGAAACAATAATGGTATCAAGGGTCTTCTAGTTATCCTTAGTTGAATGACCTTTGATATTTTTGATGTTTTGGATGTGAGTTCCAACCCTCTACTTGAATTCTTCATCATCAATTAGGCCTATAGTAGTGGTTTAAGAAGGGTTATCTAATAGATTCCCTAGAAGTTTCTCAATATAGTTTACCAAGTTTGTGTCTCTCTTGATAAAGTCCTTAACATCATTTATCTAGGTGATCAAATCATCTTGTTTATCCATCAAAACTACCATGAAGACATCTAGATGGCTAAGTTTGATAATTTTGAAGTCTAACACCTCCTTTATCTTATGTACCTTGATGAGCTCCTCCATCTAAGCATGAAAATTTTGCCACTAGGTGAGTAAGGCTTGTGCCATCTTAGCTTGATGATCCAAAGCACTCAATCAAGACTTGATACTTTTCAAATTCTTGAATGCATCCATCAAGGATACATTCAATGCTTGTAATATGACCTCAAGAATTAAAAAGAGGACCTAAGCTTCCAAATCTTTCTTTTATTTCTGCAAATTGAGAATCTTCTTATTCATTCCTTAAACTCTAGCCAAGGTCATTATTGACTGGGCTATTACAATACTAACTACATCCTCTTGAAAAATATGATGCTCCCCTACTACCTCCACTACTACCTACCCTAGAATAGGAGTTAAATCTAAAAATGGTTCCACATTTTGAAAGGTAAACTCCTTAGTACCAAAAATAATTTTCTTGGTCTCTACTCTCTCAAGAGTTGATGTATTTGGATTAAATTGGACATGAGGGTCAAGTTATTTCACTTATGGTTATTCAAGAATCTATACATTTGAACTCCCAGAGGCTCTTGGGGTACCAACCCATTGGATTTCCTTTTTGTGAAGAATTTAGATGCTTCTCTCTGGTTGCTTGTTCAACATATCCTAAATCCAAGGTTTAGCATTATCCTGAACACCTATGTCCACTCGAGTAAAAGCCAATGAAGGAGAAAGAGATGGGATTTTATATAACTTCCCATAGATAAACCAATCAAGAATGGCTAGTCCATAAATATGATTCTCATCACTGAAGAGGTTATTTCACTAGTAGGGTGAGTGAAAGTCAATCTAGGCATCTTTATTAGAGACAAAATAACTAAGACTAATTCTACCTATCTCTTTCCACTATCTAATAGAACCAATTCCTTGCCTACTTCCTTAGATTGGTCTTGTTCATTATCCAAACCATAAGTAGCTATGATGTTAGCAAGGGCACTCTCCACTATTTTTCTAGTTTCCAAAACAATCATGCTAATAACTTTTACTAGGGAAGAAGGCCTTGGTGGGGATGCCTAAATTTGGGTACCTTCACCAAGTCTATGTTCAATTCTAGACTCTCCAATTATAGCTTCACCTTTTCCCTCTACATCCTAAAGTTACCCAATCTAGGATGACTTTGTCAATTCTCCTTGTTGAGACTCACATGATTCTCCCTCAACATGTGGTTCTTGGTGTGTAGTCCTAGATGGTCAGAGCAATAAATGATACTATAAAAGATGTAACTACCATATATCTATTGAAGGATTATTATCCCTGACTAGCCTATGTTCTAAATTTATGTTGTAGTTTTTAACCCTAAACAAAACTTCTTCAAAGTTCCTTGCCTTTGTGTAAATGCCATCTCCCACACCTGGTTGATGTTTTTATTTAGTCTTTGGGACCTTTTTATCTAAAATATGGTTAGGCACTCTATCATTGGGGTCCCACATCTTACGATCATCCAGTTGGAAATCAAAAGAGTTCCTATGTACAACCATGATCTCTATCTATTTCTAATCCTTGATTACAATTCTACCAATGTCTAATGGAAAGGAATGAAATTGATATTTATTATTCTTCTTTTAGTACCAATCCATTCCTTGGATGATTTGATAAGTAATTTCTTACTCTAGAATCTTACTAGGAACATATATAGGCAATTTATATGGTTGGACCATGATTCTCTCTATCCTTATTATAGTGCAATCTAGATAAAACCACACATCCCCCATGGTCTCTACTTGTCTTTTAATTAGAGGATGAAGCTTGAGCATAGGGACACTAATGGTTGCCTCAAAAATGACTGGGAAGATACCATCACATATGAGCTACATGTGATTCCTATATTTAAAAATATGTAATTTTGAGTAATGATGGGAAATGGTAGATCTACCATTAGGGGACCAATTTCAAATGCTAGGGAAATTAATAGAGGATAGGAGTGCATCCAAGAGGTAAGACATCATAAATAATTTCTTGGAAGTCTTTCTCTTGGTTACTATAAATTGTTTAGTCAAGAAGAAACTTATTAAGTCTCCAATAGGAGGGGTTAAGTTCTACTCCAACATGTAATGGACATAGGATACCCAAACCTTACTTAAATAAGTAGTAGAAGAGGCACCAAATGCTCTGTTTAATAAAGTCATAGCTACCCTAACACCTTCCCTAAATTGGGTAATATGAATCTCACCATTTTAGGTCTTGAAAACATGGGAACCTTGGATTAACCAAGGTGAGAGGACTGTATCCAGGTTTTGGGAATTTGTACATTCTCTCAAGGAAGGGAGATTGACATGAGGCAAAAAGAGCTTATGTTAAGTCTCAAAGGCCATGGTAGATATGCATGCAACTTTGTTGATACTTTCTTCATGAATAATCCATTCTCTATCTATTTTATATTCAATGAAAATAGGAATAAGAAGATCAATGCAATGCATTACCTTTGGTTTAGTAGCTGCATGATGAAGGCTTGCCATTTGAATTGATACTAAATCCTTATATCTTTGGAATAATGAAACATTGCTATTTTTCCCTAGGAAATTGGTTGCAAATCCTCTATATAGAAAAATAATTTAGACCAATTTTTGATTCCATACACATTCAAGGCTATTAAATCCAATTCTGTGTCTCTAAAGACCCTTCCTTCACTATCTAAAGTTAGATAAAGTTCTACTTTAATCTTCATCTATTGTCTGCCCACTACCATTAATAACACTATATTGTAGTTGAAAAGCTATCAAAGTTCTTACTAAATCACTTGCTCTAGATTCAGTTCACAATTATCTTAAGTGTCACCTAATCAATTGAACTAACTTTGGCCTTCTTTATAGAGGGTTTAGGGTTTTTGGATTTAATGGCCAAAACATCTAACTTTGATCTCATACATGCCTTAGTTATGATGGAACCTTACTATCATGTCTTATTTATTTTCAATCATGATATATCTTTCATTTTTATCCTCCATGCTTACGTGGAGCTTATGTGACATGATTCCATGCCTTTCACAAAAAATTTCATAAATGCCATTTGAAGAGTGACCATTGGTTTTCAAAAGTCCCCTTTATGTTACTTTGAAAAGCTAAATCTAGGTCCTAGCATTTCATTGGTTCTTGATCTTTGAGCTTACTGATTGTGCCATATGTCAAGCTCATGAGGCCTTTGAAAAGTCATCAACTTCAACACATTATTGGATCAAACCTGGAAAATAAGTGATCACCATTAGATCCTATAAGATACTTACCTTTTAATCAGTTACATGATCATATAAATCTTAGGTTTAAAAATGTTATTTAGAATTTTATGTTTAAAAAAACACAAAATGACTTAGGCTAAGATCTTTACAGACTAATCTCATCTTCATAAAAAGCTAGGAATTTCTTAGAAGGTTTTTATAAATACCCCCTTTGATTAGGATTTTACAATTGTCTAAGTTAAATTTTATGGATTTGGTCATGTCAAATATATCCTTGCAGACATTAAATGATGAGAGTGAACCTATCAAATTAAGACAATGGAGTTCCCAAGGTTTAGAGGATTGTCTAGGTTCAATTTGATGGGTTCAATCACATCAAATATGTCCTTGCAAATCCCAAATGATGGGAGTGAACCTATCAAATATAATATAATATAATTTTCTAGTCTAATGAATGAGTGCCACATGTAAAGCTTTTGGGAGATTATAAGGATTTTAGGATTATTTAGTTTAAATTTGATGGGTTAGGTCCCATCAAATACATCCTCATAGATGTCAAATGATGGGGGTGAACTTGTCAAATTTAAGATAATGGAATCTTTATATCTCATGTTAATTTTGATTGGTTTAGTCTCATCAAATACGTCTTCATATATGTTAAATGATGGGAGTGAACCTATCAAATTTAAGACAATAAATGTTTTTAGTCTAACGAATGAGTGTCATGCGTAAATCCTTTGGGAGATCTTGAAGCTTCTAGGTTGATGCACACCATTATATTAGAACTTTCAAGGCAATTTAAACCATCAAATCAAGTCTCGAGTTGTTAACAACTATTGATACCTTTTAGGTGTCAGATTTAATTCTCACTATTAGATCAAATCCTTTGAGCAAATGATCACCATTACATATTCACTAGGCCCAAATCATTAACTATATATCCTTTTTAAAAGACTTTGGGCTTGTCGCATCGTTGGATCAATCCTAGTGAACAAATGATTACTATTAGATCTGTAAAAGAACATAAGCTTTAAATTAATACATGATCATGTATACATTTTAGCCTAAGGTTTTATATTAATATTTGGTGATGTTTTAAAGAAAAAACATAGTTGAAGCTTAATATAAAGTTAGACTTAGGAATATTTAATCAAAAGGAAATAAAATTTCCCACTAGTATTTTCTATGAATAGTCAAATTCAAAGCCCTTTTAGGGTTTGTTCCTTAGGAATCCTAGCTTCTTCCATGGAATCTAAACTAATCACCTTGAAGACAATTATTAGCAATTTTGAACCATGAAATGTAAACATGATCAAATACATCAAAGTAGATATTCCCATTTTAAAATTGATTTGCCTTTAAAATTCAAGATAAGACAACTCTTCACATTCAATCTAGAATATAGACTTTCTAGAAACAAATATAGGGGTCCTCCTTTCAAAAAAGAAAGATAGGATCATAAAAAGATTAAATAAAGAGTCATCTATAAATAAAAATCATTCCTAGGGTCACACTCACTTGATACAACTTGGTCATTACTTTAAAATAACTTAAAAACTTAAATAATAAATTATCACTCTCTTGAGATGTTATAAAAAAAGGCATACAAATATAAAACCCCATTAAAGGTGTATTCTTAGAGACAAGTCAAAAATACATGAAATTCAAAGTTGCATGGTGCCAAGTGTCAAAGATTAAAAAATAATGCATTACATTTTTTATTATTCATAATGTTGCACACAAACATGTGGGTTAAATATGTGTGGTTTGATCTCTTTAGATAGTATTGGAACATAGGAAATGGTAAATGATTTAAAAAGGAGTGGTTGGGGTTATCTAACCCAAAATAATGGCCCATTTTTAAGGGTGATCTTGTGGTTGAAATAAAATTTAGAATTTAGATGGACACACATAACCAAAGGCATGGACACAACATGAACCATTTTCAAACATAGGCACAATGATCTCAAGATTTATAGACCCACACAATACATAGGGACATTTTCAATAACATTCAAATAATGTTAGCTAATGTAGATGTCAGACTCTTCTGATAATGTCCATAAAGGTATTTAGCCTTTGTTTCAGGTATAAGTAAATAAAAATTTAGTTAAAGATCATTTTTTAAGTGTTGAGACACTTTTTGTGAGTGATAAATAAATAAAATCAGCTAAATACATTACTCCTCTCTTTCTTGGTCAATTCTAAATAAAAACAATGCAATATCTAGATATCAATTTTAATTAAAAATAGTATAATATTTATATATTTTACATAATATTATTAACTCTAATTTTCCTATATTTGAGATCAATTTCCCTCTATGTCTACCCAATTACTGTCAACCAATTCCATTCATATGAATAATCCATTTAGGATCAACTTAGTGGAATGAAATTACGTAGATAGATCAATCCAATTTAAAACAATGGAAGCATATGTAATTATCAAGGACAAAGAAACAAAACTAGATTGTAATAATTAAGAGCAAAATAGAGCACATCCACACAAAATGTTGAGAATAGAGCATAATAATGGAAATATAAGATTAATCCAATTTGAGGGGGAAACATACACAACCATGTAATAAGAACATAAGTCATAGTATGATGATCAAGTACTATCCATTAACCCATATATATACCCTTACTTAGGCTATGGTTACTCTATAGGTTGACCCTACTAACAATCTAAAAACATAGATAATTATGAAATGATTAGGTAAAAGGTTATGCTAGCCATAAATTGGCCACATATATCCCTGTGCATGTTATTGAATAAGGGTGTTACATGTTGCTCCCATTCAAAATAATGTTTTCCTCAATTTTGAATAACTATGGATAGTTTTTTAGGAATGCTTCATCCTCCCATATTGCATCCGTACTCATCATATTCTTCCACTTGATTGAACACTAATTTCCATTGTTCATAACATTCTAGTGCATGTTTAAAGTATCTCCTTAGGTTTCATAATGACTCTACCCTTCTCATCCAGCTATGGTAACTCAATTTGGGTGCATAATATTTTTACAATTACCTTATTGAAGTAAGAGACATGAAATAATCAATGTATGCATATAAATTAAGGTAACTCCAACTTTTATGAGACACTACAAATTTTCTATAAGATATAATATGGGTCATTATATTTAGGAGAAACTTGTTTTTTTAAAAATTATTTTAATGATATTTTCTTTTGTGGTTTTAAGTGCACAATCTCCCACTTCATAATGAATTTTACTATGGTGTTGATCCACTTATTCATTCAATTATATGCTAATGCTAGGTTCTATCTTATAGACTAGATAATACCCCCTATTGGTGTTGAATGTGTTTTTTAATAGACTGAACCTTTATATATAACCTCAATGATAAGTTGATGGATGGGGACTAGTATCCAAATAGTGCCACAAATGGAGACATTTTGGATGAGGTATGGAATGCATTTTTATACAACCATTCTACTAGTGGAAACCATTGAACCCATATCTCTTATTTATCTAATGCAAATAAATGGAGATAACATTCTATGAATTCGTTAATCACCTCTATTTTCCTATTAAATTAAGAATGAAATTATGAGATATGAGCCAACTGAGTACCCAAAAATGAAATTAAATTAGTCCAAAATTACATGTTAAGATAGGATCATGATCACTTATTATGACCATGGCATACCATTTAGCTTTTGAATTATATCCAAAAAAATATATGTTATTATACTTACTATAAATGGTTGTGATAAGGTCCAAAAAATAGGTATATTTGGTGATTATATCCATAATTAACATTATTAAATTTAACCATACAAATTTGGCAACCCTGTTATGAAATTCAAGGACTCCTCCGACCATTGCATAAGAATAGATAAATGTTGCATAAAAATTATTGTCTTGATTTTATCATGCTTATGTTGATGAAATTCCATGCATTTTGCCATAAATGTTTTGATATCCCCCTTGAGTCTTTCCCAAAATAAATATGTATTGCTTCTATTATAAGTTTTCAAGAATCTTCAATTTCCCCCTACTTAAGATACATAGAGTTCCATAAGGATATTATGCTTAATGTTATAATTATTATATAGGTACAACACATATTTATTCCATAGGATATTAATTTTCATACAATGTTTTTTGAGATACTAGAATATTACTATAGATTCTAAAATAAATTTTTTGTATTAGTGTATTTTCCTATTTGTATCTTCCCTTATCCACCCAATCTACCTGCTATATGGACATTTCACATACCAATGCCTCCATGGACTCATCGCTCCTAGATAACACATGCTACTACATTATCCTTTATTTTATTATATATGACTTTAAATTCATATCCAAACATTTTGGTCACCCATTTGTCTTTAAATGAAAACCTTTCCTCCAAGAAGTATTTAAGACTATCATGATTTGTCTTCACCTTAAATTATCTATCCATGAGATAAGGTTTAGCATTATTTAATTACCTAAAGAATAGACATCATCTCCGTCACATAGATAGGCCTTAAAAAATTATTAACTTTGAGGTGATAAATATCAAATGAAATGGGTCATATTTATTACATAAGTATTTCCCCCTTTCCATACCCAAACACATCACATTCAACATTTAATGTATTTGAAAAATATAGGGTAGGAAAAATCAGAGTGGTACACATCACCTTTTTTAAATTCTTGAATGCCTTGGTGGTAGCTTCATTAAATTGGATGTGTTTGTTCAAAATAATTATGATTGAAATTACTATGCTATCATAATTTTCAACCCTAAGAAGCCCCAAAGTTTCTTGAGGGTTTTTAAAACTTTCTATTATACAATGGACTTGATATTTTGAGGTCTAATTTTATCCTTTCATAAAAATAATGTCACCCAATTACTCCACCTCTTTTACTCCAAAATCACATTGGAAAGGTTTATGTAAAGCTAATGTTGTTTTAGATTTATCATTACTTAGTTCAAAGGAAAGTTTGCTTCCCATATCTTAATGTATATTAGGATGTCCTAAAAAAAGACCAAAATAAATTTCCACACAAAATGTCAAAAGATAATATTCATTAAACTTTGAAATTTTGTAATGTACCTAGATATATGATATTATGATGTATATTGGTGGGTGGAGATGCAAACATGTGGAACACATCCTCTTAGTGAATATGTTGTATGGAATCATATTGGTAACTTGTGGCATTTATCATTTTTGTAAATGAGTCTACCTACATTGGGATCATTTATATACCCATGTGGTAAATTTTGGTATTTATTATAGGGGGCAATGAGTTGACCTACATAGGGATTAGTGTTATATCCATCTGTTATTATAAGAGGGTCTACATAAGGAAGGTCATAATTTTGTGTAATTAAATCAATAATAAATATTATAATTGGATTGTATGGTCTAATAAGAAGGCTTACCCCTTGAAAATCCCGATGATATTAGATTTATTCCTTCCCCACAATGGATATTATATGGTGTTTCCCTACCTTAAGTTTATTTTTGAATATATTTCATATTATGACATTTGGCCTACACATATCTTGTGTTTCATAATCTATATTTTTATACATATTTTTTGGTGTTTTTATGATATTATATGTGAGGTTCATAACATCCAGTATCAAAGCATTGATTTGGGAAAAGTGGGATAATTTTTTTTATAGAATTATTTTAGAAGAATGAAAATAACTTGAAAAATTTAGTTCTCCTCACACTTATTTGATTCAATATTTATTTTGTGCCTAGAAATAGGACTTTGAGATAGTTTTAAAAAGTGGCCATACTAAAGATTCTTAACAATACCAAAAAAGATATGGTGATATAAATTTGACCCTATGAACCTAATTTTTGATGGTTTTTTATGCATGTACCTCTAGAGAAATCATATATTTTTGTTTCAGGTGAGCAGATCAAGGATCATTTTATATAATTATGATACAAAGTTAAAAAATTAAACCCTGAAGGAATTATCCTAAGAACATTCATCAATGACAAATGAAAGTAAATCAAATAAAGAAAACACAAAGCAATGTTTAACTCTTAAGGTGCAAACCAAAAATGAGACAAAAATTTTAAAGTGGGAAATCAAATGTATTAGAGAAAAACTCACATGATCTTATAGGAAGGCTTGTCACCAAAATCTCCACAAGTACAAGATAGAATCAAGAGCACAATGAGAAGAATAAAGAGAGCTAGCAGTTTATAGTTAATAAATTAGGAGAAGAAAGGATATTTTATAAATAAAGAGGAAAATAATGGGAATTACAAAGAATTCCATGATTACCTTACAACCTTTCTTTGTGTGTGTTATGTGTGGCCTAGTCCCTTAGAAAGTGTAGGAAGGTGTGTGATAAGTGGGGGAAGGAATTACTCATGTAAGTAATTCCCAAATACTAAAGAGAACAAAGAGGTGAGTGAAACATCATAGAATCCAAATTTATGTGAATTTATAATTCACATCAATAAAAATTCCACACACAAAAAGGGAAGTTAGGATAAAAATAAATTATCCTAAATAAAGGGTAATTCTAACACTCTCCCTTAAACTTTTGTTAGAGGTTTAAAAATGAACAAGAAGGGAGGAAACATTATTAACTCACCCCCTTGATGATAAATTCCTTTAATCCTAACATATTACAAAAGAATACAAAATTTTTTGTAAATAATGCCTTAGTAAAGATATCAACCATTTTTTGTTCAGTAAGATGGAAAAAGAGAATAATTTAATTGTCTTCAAGAATTTCATGCTAAAAGTGATATTGAATCTCAATGTGTTTGGACCTTGCTTCTAAAACTAAATTTTTTAATAGGATAATGGAACTTTTATTATCACAAAAAATTGGAGTAGCCTAAGGTGAAGTGAAGCCCAAATATGTAAGAAGTTTGTGAAGCTAAATAGCTTCCTTTGCAACATGATTACAAGCTTTATACTCAGCTTCAATGGAATATAAAGATACAGTAGTCTGCTTTTTAATATTCCATGAAATTTTGTTAGAACCCAAAGAAAAATAGTAACCACTTGTGGATCAAAGATCATTAACATCACCAGCCCAATCATAATCTAAATAACCTACCAAAGATAAATTTATAATCAAGGTATACTCAATGCCAAAATTTAGATTAAATTTAATATAATGAATAATTATTTTAATAGATTTAAAATAAGTAACTTAAGGATTAGACATACAAAGAGAAACTAATCCAATAGAAAAATCAATATTAGGATGAGTATTAGTAAGATAATTCAAACTACCAACTAATTTTCTATAGAGAGTTAGATCAACATGTTTAGTTTCCATGTCATTAAGTAATTTGACACCAAATTCACAAGGGGTAGCAAAAAATTTGCAAACTAACATATTAAACCTAGATAACTAGTCATATGCATATTTAGATTGAGAAATAGAAATGTTATCTTTTTATTGCCAAATTGAATGTCTAAAAATTTATTTCAAAGGTACTCTTAAAAGTATCTTTAGTGTAAGAAACCATTGAACTATTACTAATATTGATGATTAAGAAATAAACATACAAAATAGTGATAATTAATCCATTTGGAGTGTTTTTGACAAAAATATTAGGATCATTAGAACTATGAGTAAAGCCTTGAGCTATAAAAAATTGATAGATTTTAGAGTACCATTCTCTAGGAGATTATTTCAAATCATAAATATCTTTGTTTAAATTACAAACAATATTTTCATTACCTTTATTAATAAAACTAGGGGGTTTAGACATGTAAATTTATTCATTTAAAAAATCATTCTTAACATCCATTTGATAAATAGGCCAATGCATGTGAAGAACTAAAGCTAAAATAATTTGAATCATGGGCATTTTAGCTATGAATACAAAAGCTTCATTATAGTTGATTCCTACGATTTGAGAAAAAACTCTAGTAAATAGTTTAGATTTATATTTTTCAACTTGATTTTTAGAATTTAACTTAGTTTTAAACAACCATTTACAACTCACCAAATCATGTTCATTAAGGAGAGGGATTAAGTCCCAAGTGTTATTGGAAATCAAAGAGTTGTAATCATCATGCATGGATTTTTCCCAATGAGGATGACTTTGGGCTTGTTTTAGAGTTTGAGGATCATTATTGTTCATAAGTTTAGACATAAAAACATAATTATAAAATTTGTGCCTATTTTTATGAGTATCATTAATATCTACATCAATGCTATAAGAATCTATAGTAGTCTTGGCCCACTTAGGCATAGATTTTGGTGGAGCAAGAATAGAAGAAGGATAATGAACTTTAGGAATAACAACATCATTATGATCATTACTTAATTCAAAAGGAAAAGAATAAAAAACTATATCAAGAGAATCTAACTTGAAAGCACAATCAATTACACCATTTTCAGTAATGTTAACATCCCTTTTAATCTTGATTTTTTTAATTTGAGTATCATACACCCTATAATATTTAGATGATTTATCATAATAAAAAAATATAAATGTCTACATTAGAATATAACTTATTACATTTTTCTATAGGAATATGAATAAATGTATCACAACCAAAAACCTATAAATGTTTAAGATTAGGTTTTCTACCACTCCAAGCTTATTAAGGGGTAATATTTAAAACAAATTTAGTGGGACTCCTACTGATGAGATAGAAAACAAAATACATAGCTTCAGTCCAAAAAATTTAATGCATATTTTAGCATATAACATAAACCTTGCTATTTTAGTGACAGTCCTATGTTTACATTTAGTAACATCATTTTGCTCAGGCGTGTAGAAAATAGTTTTATCATGTTTAATACCATGTTTCTTAAAATATGCAAGAAAATAATTATTAACATATTCAGTACCATTACTAGTTTGTAATATGCATAAATAACAATGAGGCTAATTTGAAAAATTGACATAAAACTCAATAAAAGTGTCTAAAACTTTATCTTTAGTTTTAAGAAGTAAATCCAAACTCACCTAGTGCAATCATCATCAAAATTTAAAGTATACTTTGCACCACTGATAGGAGTTTACATAGGGCCTAAGAGATCACTATGAACTAAATGAAGTTTTCATTAGCATGCGAGAAATGATTCTTAAGAAAAGATTCTCTATGAATTTTACTAGCCAGACTATCTATTGTCACCAAATATTGCACCCTAGAGTTGGTTGTTCAAGCCTACTCTAATATTTGGGAAAAATTGGAATACCTCTAGGCATGTGGGTTGCATATAGTAGAGGTAGACCTCTAGGTTTAAGGATTAGATCCCTGGATTGATCTTTAAATACTTATCACCTACACTAACTACTTATTTGGATGAAAAGGGATAGAAGTGACATGAAAATAACATACTATAAGGAAGTGATACACCAAAAATATCTCAACTATACTACCATACAAGTGTAATAGGAAACATGACTCATAACACTACTCTCAAAATTTTGAATTTCTCTAAATTAGTATTGTAAACATGGAGGTGATATGCATGAAACTACTCAAGGTGAATGAACTAGAGGTCATTTATAGACACTAAGTCTATTACTTACACTTGAAGATATACCAATGTACTTGAAAACACTTCATGTGACCTATTATAGTGAAAAATTCTTGCATCAAACATGGAAGAGTTAAGAGAAATCAAGGATAGATACTAATCACGTGATATTTCACTATACACCACTTCACACACATAGAAAAAATAGCTTTTGAACTCAAAAATAGATTGAAAATTTTATTTAAAAGGAAAAATATAATATTAAACCTATAGGGCTTCACCCTACCAAGTGTGGATTCCCTTAAAAAATCCAAAATGGGTTTCATTTATAGAATGTGTGAGAAGAGAGAGAAGAAGTGGATCTCAAAGGTCACAAGAATAAGTGTCAAGTTATGAGGACTAGTTACATTTTATAAGAATGAAGTAGATAATAGAGATATAGAAGGTATTTTTGGATAAGTGTCTATTTGAATCATAAAACTCTCTAAAACTGGTGTAGAAGTCTTCAACTGCCTTCTTGAAACTACCTTCATGATGAGTCATTTCTTGACTGCTCAAAACTAGACTAGGGAGAGTTTACACATGTGCACTATCTTAGGGGGTTAGAAACATGCCATGATAGCCATAAACTTCATCCATAACTAATATACTTCTTCTAGACACTTGTACTCACCATCTCAGTCATTCATTAGCTTTCTTATACTCATTCTTCACATTTATCACCTAAGTGACCTTTAATTTCTCAACCAAATCCATAGAAGAGGTGTTAGGACACATTCATAGATTCCTTTTACATTTTAATTCATCAGTTAGGCCTTAAAAAGGCACAAAAAACAACCTTTCATATTCTCACTTGGCAGTCACTATGTCTTTTCTCTAACTGTCTAAGACTACCTATGGTGAATGATGTAGTAGATATATTTGTATGATTATCTAAGGTTAAAATTTTATATGAGGGGATGGAAAAAGTCCCATTAGATTTCCTATAATGATTTTCATTCCTTAGTTCTCTTATACACCTTTAAACACACACAAAAACCTACAATAAACCCTATTTTTAGCTTGTCCATACAAGTAGGGTATATATAAAATGGGTGTCATGGAGCCTAAGAGAGACCTCCAAAACTCCAAAAAAAAATTCTATCCAACTGATGCCTTTTTAATGCATTCCCACTCATTTATTTCTAACTTAATTTGCATAAGGGTTTTAGAAGGGTTTCTAATGGTTTAGATTGTTAACAATTGTTCATACAATCCAGACATTAAAACTTCAAACCAATTCCACTAAGTTTTATCTCAATACCTTCCTCTTTGGGACACCATGTAGTGTGTTCATCTAGGTATGGGTATTTAAATTTGGTTTATCAAGATTCTTTATGCATTCTAGACACCTTTGTCATGGTTTTAGACCAAATTACCCCCTATGAGTGTATTTATTATAAAATTATGGTTGTTAATCCTCTTATAATTCCTTATGAAGGTCATAAATGGGATTTTAGGGTTCATATAGACTTATAAGTGGATTTAGACCCATGTGGGACTTAGGCCTAGTTCTAGGTCTAATAGGCCTAGTTGGGTATGCCTTTGTGTTTAACCCTTTTGAGGGTTTCTAATGATTTTAAATTATTTCATATCCTTTTTCATCCTCAAATAAACATTCCACATTTTTCATAATCATCCCAAGACTCTTCATGTTATCCTCTTACCATTTACACACCAAGTTTGTAGTCATGTCTTGATTGGGAGTGCCCTCTATTTGAGATAGAACAGAGGGTACCTCCCCTATTTTCAATGACAAAATTAGACCATGTAGGGTTATAAAATGTATTGATTACCTTTTTTACCAAATTACAAGGATAGATCACACTTATAGAGTCACCAAAACTTCAAGAACCTTAAAAATTACATCTTAAACCTAGTGATTATAAGGATATTTATTTCTTTCATGGCATGGATAATCATTCCTAAATGCATTTTCATAATATTTAATAATATGTAGGAACCTTGAATTATACTCTTTCTCAACCTATCAAAAATGCTATACCTCCCCCAAAAGTATTATCTGAATATATTCCCAAATTTGTAGAGGTATAATGTTTGTGGCACCAACATGGTATAAATCACATTGATCACTGTCGTATCCTTTAGTTGCATCTCATGAATCACCTTATTTCTATTCATTTACCTACTATCCCTCCTCCCATATATAACCCTCACAAGAAGGCTCCATCTTCTTCCCCCATGGTTCCCCCACTTATGTGCAGTGTCTAAAATTGCATGTAGGTGAGGTTTGAGACTTGCCTTTACTCTACCCTATTTCCTTACTCTGAGAATCACATGAGATGGATATGTCAACACTATGAAGGAAGTATCAATATTATTCATCCATCATATACCTCTTCTAACCTCTAAATTTCTCTCCTCACTAGCCTAGGCCAGTCTTCAGACTATGTTTATTAGGTCACCTGTAGGTGACAGTCAAGGAGAGTTTCAAGGGGTATCTATAGATGTTCATTAGAAGTAATTAATTACTTCATATTTATAATTTTTATATCATTGTATTTCTTCCACCTAAGTGGTTATCTATGTATACCAAGATTTTAATACCTTGTCTCCAACCATTAGTACTATATATGCCTACAATTAGGCTATAGGTGACATCTTTAGAGAAATAAGAACACATGTAGGTGATGACATATGTAAAAACATTATATCTCAAATCCCTTAATTTATCCTTGGATTACTAGTGTCATTCTCATTCAAATGGAGTCACTTTATTTTGAATCGTGTAACTAATGTGTCATGTTACATTATAAGACCATTTAGGCTTCCACAGTACTGTAGATTATTAAGTGTCTTTAGTGAAAGTTTTCTTGAAATGGAATCTTATTCACACTACCTTATCATGACAAAAAAACCACCTTTCTCATGTAAAAACATTGATCTAGGCTTGAAATACAAGTGTGAGGCCATTTATTCTTGTGCATACTTCAAACTCCTCATTATAAGATAGTATTGAATATGGACAAAACCTTGATTCAGATAAATTAAGGTAAGTAGTCCTCCAATGCAAATTTATTAACTATGCATATGCACTCAAGTTTTTCTATCATATTATGAAATAAAATTTATCATAATGGACTTATTAATGCTCTTAGACCTCAATGAAGGTCTCAAGTGAGTTTCAAGCATCTTCATTTTAGCATTGCTCTACCTTCTTGGACTACACTCAGACCCCTATTAGAAACTTGTAGGTGTCACTATGTGATATAGGACTATGTGCATAGTTTAAAGGATTATTATCACTAATATATAACCTTTTTAATGTCTCAAACTCTTTGATTATACATTGAGAGTGTCCCCAACACCTTGAAACATTCTTTATCTACCAACATGACTAGTTAATGATTTTATTCACCTAACTATAGATGACTATTTGCAAAAAAACTTGGCTGTGTTTATGTATTGGTATCTTCACTCCATGTAGACAAATATTGATACCAAAAATCCAAAGGAAAATTTATCACCATGTAATTTTATATTTGAAACAATCATGAATCCTTTTCTATGATACCACTATAGGAGAGAGAAACTTTTGTAACTAATGAAACAACTATCTGCAAACCTAAGTGTGTCTTCAACTAGCAAGATGAGATGTTCTACTCATTACTCCATATTTAAACGTGAAAAAAAACTTGAATACAACATGATATTGAATATCATGCTCTTACAAAACACACACAATGCTTAGAATCATCAAACCCACAAGCAAATGAGAAAACTTGTAGGTGATATGAATCTGCAGTCAATTTTCAAGCAGTAGCATTCTTAGAGTTTTTACATGAAGTATATTCCACCAAAATGAAAAATATTTCCATGGAATGAGAGATAATTATGATTAATTTAAACCCTCAAATGCATTCTTCTCAATTCTACCCCTCTAATCTGTATAATTAGAAAACTTGATGACCTATTTAACCTTACATGAGAGAGAGATGGAGAAGGTAAACTAGTTTTTCTCAATTTAGAGAGTATAAAAGCAAACTAAACATGGATATGAGTTATAAGAAGTTTAAGGGACACTGATTAAACTTCCCACATGTGCCAAACAACTATACATTATGTATAACCTTCAGAAACTCCTTTCTTTGCAAGGGATATTCTTGTTTTAAATGTTTAAACCTACCAAAGTTATTTATAGAACTACAAACTAACACTTTATAACATCATACACATTTAATAACACCTTGACACACTTGTCCTCCTATGTAAATTGTACCACTTCAATAAATGACCCAAAAGTGGCATAAGATGACTTAAAATGACACTAAGGGTAAATAACAAACATAAACAAGGCTAAAAACACATTAAGTGACCTTATTAAGACCATGCTACATAATTTTAAACCCTAAAAGACCCCTATAACAAGTTTGACTAGATAAGGGGTTGACCTGATTTAATTTATGGTCAAATTAGTCAACATTTTAGTGATTTCTTAGGGGTGGTAAGCTAGCTATGCTAAAGACTAATAGATTTCTCCTATCTATTGGGCTATGGAGTCACCTATACACTTTACCTAACACTAAATTAACTTTGAAATAACACCAAACACACACCAAACAATAAAAAATAGACACATAAGATAAGAAACTAAAGCATACAAGATAAGACAAGAAAGTAAACAACTAACTCAAATGAACTAACTTATGGATAGATTAACATGGATGTAACTCTTCCTCCTAGATCAAAAGGGAAGCTTGAACCATTATTTGCCTCATAAAGTGAAGGAATACATGAAACAAGTTGAATTTAAACGTTAACATTTGTATCTTCATCTCCTTCATGATGTTTTCCAACATCCTTAGCATGATCCTCAATGCAATCAAGGCAACTACAAACATATCAACTATGAAGGTGAATTCCTCCTATGTTTCAACAACCTCAATCTTCTCATGGTACTCCTCAATTGTAAATTCCAATGATACTTCAAAAAAATGTACCTCCTTTGCTTCCATGATACTTTGAGAGACATCAAATTGTTCACTAATTTCAAGTTCCTCAAGCTCATTTAGGAGCTTTGTATATTCCATCCAATCTGAGTCATTGTCCTCCATGGAGACCTCTTTCTCTATCTTCTTATGCCCTTGACCATCAACTTTGAAAAGTTCCTCAATTTTTTATAAAAGCCTCATTTACTACTACCAATCATCCATTCACTCTTTCTCTTTGATAACCTCCACCTCTTCAACATTATCTTTTTTACCCTTGAATATTTGATCAACTTCAAAGCTTATTGTAACTTCAATAAGTTGAGATGGCATGAGATCTTATTTTGAGAGAACACCACCAAGAGGTGAGATAACTTCAATATTGTCTTCTAACTGACCATCAAGGTGTGTAGTATTTTGAAGGATTTCAAACTCATCACATATGTCATTGAACTTTTACCATATATTATCTTGTATCATGGAGTGGATAACATCTTCTTCTTCAATGGTATTTTGATATTCAAGTTCTTGATCATGCCCATGAACATCAATCAAATCAACATATGTAGAGTCCTTCTCAAGCACTTCTTATTTCATATCTTGACTACACTCCTTATAGATAGATGAAACATGACTCTCAACATCTTTATCTTCACTCAAGAAGATAGAATTACACTTGCCTGCACCAAGGGGAGTCCGTATGGTGTTATATTCATCATAGATGTTCATGTCATCTTCTTGGTTAGTTCTAAGCTAAGCTTGGTCTTCCTTGCTTGCCTCACATAATATAGGTTCTACTTCAATAAGGGATGAGGTGGGAGGGTGATGGATAGGCTCATGAGTTAGAAAGGGAGTAGGAAGTGAAATAGAGGGATCATGAATGGGCTTAGGCATTAAAACTTCTTGAATGAACTCATGGTGAGATAACAAGGTGGATTGGTTAAAAGGAAAGACACCTTCTTCAAGAAGAGTTTTGTTGATGCCTCTGAATGTATCATAGGTGTCCTTCATGTTCAAAGAACACTTTCTCATTGTAGAATTCTAAGAATTTAGAGCATGAGTAGCAAGTTTTGGGAACCTACATTACTTATGGTGAAATAGAGGTAGAGTAATGTTTAACTTGTTCCAAAAAATTTATATTAATTGGTGTTTGGGAGCCACCATGGACCAAATATTTGCAAATTGTAAGTATCTATGCTAATACTAGTGAGTTATGATCAAATATTTAACTACATATTGATTTAAATGGATATTTATAATGAAGTCTAAACTAAATTGGTCTGGTTAAAAAAGAAGCAAAAGAGAAGGGTAAGGTAGAAAGAGAATATGTGATTACTGATCTTAGCCTCAAACATTATGAAAAATTTCCAATTTCAATTGAGCATACATTTAACTAGCATATAGTAAAAAATAACATAAGCTCAAATGTCACTACACACCAGACAAACTTTGAAGCATGATATAACAAATTACAAGAATTGAATTTACTTTAAATATTTGCTACCACACTCAAACAACATTAGCACATCTGAATACAAAACAAATGAAATGAATCAAATTCAAGATCCTTCAACTAATCTAACATAAGCATAAATTAGTAACCCTATAATAAAACATGCAATTTATAATTCATAAAAAACAATTCAAATTTGAGACTTAACACTAGCAATTGAGAGAAAAGGATGTAACAATTGACACAAACAAACTTGGACAATCCTTTCAGAATTCCTTGATTGTATTAACTTTTCAAAGTATAGAAATTTTTCTCCAAAAAATCTCCATCTTTACAAGATGGTAGTACTACCTTTTATAGAAAGATAGGGCAATATACTAGTTAGTTCAAGATACAAATGTATAAAAGATAAGGACAACTATCCTTTTTCAGAAAGTTATAGAATATACTTGATTTTCCAAACTAGACTAACCTAGAGGCAAATATGCTAAGAAAATATCATATGCCTTTAAAAAAGAATATTACTATTTCAAATATTACAATGTTTTTACAAAAAAGGAATATTAATTAATTGGTGGGCCCATTGTTGAAGGGTTCCCCTATTGCTCTTGCAAAAGCTCCATAGCTCTTTGATGTTGTTCCTTGACAAGATCCAAATCCATAGCTAGATTTAGGAGATAGACATATTATTGATCAACTAAGTCCTAAAATTCCCTATCATCCCTTGCCAAACCTTCCTTAATACTCTATTCTTCTACAATCTTTTCTTCAGTAGTGAAGATCATGCTCAAAATTCTATTAATGTCACTGTCTGATTGACCTTGGCTTTTGCTTTTCACTTCTTGCATCACCAAAGTGATTTTATGCTTATATTATTCATCATCAATAATTCCTAGGGATATATACTTCATAGGATTAGCCAACATGGTTCTAAGTAGTTGTTTAATCCATGCAATCATGTCTTCATCATCCCTTAGGAGTCTATCCAAGCCCATTGACCAAGCACTTAAACTTTGGATCTTATCCACCACTATCTATAATATAACATTTAAGTGGGCTAGGCTAATGGTTTTTAATTTATGAATCCTATTCCTAACTAATATATTGATGAGATCCCTTATTTTATCCTCTACATCTTTCCACTCTATCATCAATCCTTTGCCCACTTCAATCTATTGGCTCAATGCATCCTATCTTAGCATCATTGATTTTAAGGTATCAAACATATCAAAAAAGGATGATTCAAACATCTTAATTATGGCCTCAGGTACTTATAAGATATCCTAGGTCTCTAAATTCTCCTTTTCCTTCTATAAGTTATGAATCCTTTGTTTCATCCCCCTGATGCCATCTCAAACTTGAGATGAATGAGCCTCAGCTAGGCTTTCAACATCCTCTTCATGGATGGGGAATTCACCAGGATACTATCCCTCAACTAGAGTTAAGTATACAAATGGCTTAACCCTTTCAAATGTTAACTCCTTAGTCCCCACCATGGATTTTATTATTGTTACCCTCTCTAATCCATCTATCTCTAGATTTCATTATACATTCATAATTGGTTCAATATATCTTAGAGGTTTAGGAGCCTCCATTTGGGTACTACTTGATTCTCCTAGAGCATACATCTGCTTGCTACTTGATCTTATAGTGGTCACTATCCTTCTTTCTTCTTCCTCTTTCATCAAATCATTTATCCAAGGATTGATGTCATCATGCACATCAATGTTAATAGTTTGGGTCAAGGCCCATGAGTGAGACAAAGTGGTAATATTTTCCATTTTTCCATAGATGAACCAATCAAGGATATTAGTGCATGAATAGGGTATTCCACACTAAGTAAGTTGATTTTAATTATTATATGAGTGAAAGTCAACTTTACCCTCTTTGATCTAATTGGGACTGAGGTTAATTCTACTTTTCTTTTCTATGGGGGTGTTACTAGAACTAAATCCAAAACAACCTCTTTTCTTCTATCTTTCTCAAGTTCTTCAGCTTGCTCCTAGGGTGCTTTGGCTTGCTTCTCCTCTTCATGAGTGACATATGCTTCAGCAAGGACCTTGAAGGCATCCTTCACTATTTCATTTAGCTCTAAGGAAATCATGTCCAAGTATTCCATTAGAGACTCTGGTCTTTAAGGCAAGGCTAAGGATGAGGGTCCCTCACTAGATCTCTCTTCTAACTTATCTTTTCTAGGACCTTGTGTAATTTTTACTTGGGTTTGCATCTCTATTTATGGTTTCTCTTGAGTTTGCCTAGAAGGTTTAGGCAGAAAATGATATTAAAGAGGTTTCATTTGGCATATATCCCCTAGTGAATTCTCATTAATAGTCAATCTATGCTCAAGTCTAATATTGTGCTTCTTGAGCCTAGCTAGTACTTTTAAAAATTGTTAGCCCTAATGTGGAAAGGATCATATGGATTAAGTTGATGCACATAAACTAGCTTGGGTAGTTATTTTCTCTTCAAATGATTATGTTTCACTTTATTTCTCCCATTTTTTAGTTTTGATAGTAGATAAAAAAATTATTATTAGGGTGTGTAAAAGAATACCTAGGAGAATGCATGCATGAATCCAGACAAATGTGGGAGCTCCTCTTTGTCTAGGAAGGAATAATCTAGAAGTAGCATAGACATTTTAAAAGAGGTTTCTTAGATGGTTGGTTGAGTGGACTACCTAATGTACGCTAGATCCAAGAAGCACAAGGCTTACTAAGAGGTTTTCAATCCATTTTTAATAACAATAAAGTATAATAATATCAAGTACTTGCATGTAATGGTAATAAAATAAATGTTTGCTAGAAACAAAATGATAACTTGATTATAAAATAAAAATGATCAAATTTGATGCTGAGAGGGTTAGGGCCTGGTCCACAAAATTAGAAAGGGTTCTATGATTAGAGAGAAATAAAGAAAGTGAGGTTTTATTAGAGGTACAAGGATGAAATTTCTTTCTAGAAAATTATACCATAGGGAACCATCAATGGTTAGGGTAAACCATTAGTATTTAGTAACCATCAATGGTTAAGGTGAACCATCGATAGTTAGGGAAACCATCAGTGGTTGCCTATGTAAAATTTAGAAGTGAATAAAATATAAAGTACACATCTAATTTTGGTTAAGCAAAGGTTGGGTATGAGGATAGAAGATGGTAAGTTAGGTATAGAAGGACTAGGTAAGCTATTGATACTAAAATTAGATAACTCACAAAAAATAAACATATAATACCTGTAACCAAGAAAAATAAGTCTAAAGTGATATGGCTAGAGTAATAGTGCTTTGGCCTTTTGGTATTATTTTGGGTCTTAAATGATGATGCTTACTCACTAATATTGACATTGGATACCTGTAAGAAAGCCTAAATACCTAATTGTTGATAACAAAAGATCCATGATCCATTGCTCTTCTCCTTCTTTTATAGGTAGAATTTTCTACATAGGGTGAGAGAGAGAGTTACTAAATTGATCAAGAGTAAAGCTACCTATGTTTATAGATTTAAAAGGTTCACTTTAAAGGCAAGCTACCATTTTTGAAGTTGCTAAACTCACACAAAGAGATGACATGCTTTAAAGTGTTAAAGATGAAAAGGGATACCTAATCATTGATACCTAGGGGTAACCGTTGGTGGTTAGGTCTAACCATCGATGATTCATTGGTTAGGAACAAAAAGGGTTAAAAAAGGGTGAATAAAAAAATGGGTTTAGGAACATTAAGATTATTAACAAACCTAGTTATTATTTTGAGGGTAGGGTGAAACTAAAAAACCATCATGTGTTGTTTTTAGGTGTCCAAATTTACCCCTTTTTATTATGTAGCATAGACAAACTCTAATATAAAAATAGGGGGTTGGTCGAGGTCTAGGTCTAGTTACCTTGAGTCACAAGAGGAGTTATTTCCCCCTCAAACTAGGAAATAATTGAGGTGAAGGTGAAATCAAGTCATGGTTTGATAGGTAAAACAAGGTGGTTGAGACATTCACAGAGGCATGAATGCATTACCAAAAATGATGAAGTGTGATATCAAGAGCACACAATGACTAAATTTACCAATGTTAAAAAATAAGGTAGGGGTCTAGACAAACAAGAGAGGGTAACTAGTCATTAGCGTTTGGGTATAGTTGATCAGGTTAGACCTTTCAAGTGATCTAATCAAAGTTGGGGAGGTTACAAGTATTCAGGGTAGGAAGTGCTCCAAAAAAATAACCCAAGTGGTTGGGTCATGCACGAGGTGGTGAAAATTTTTAATGGTAAACTTGGTTAAATTGGTCAAAATGGTCAAAGGAAAATGCACAAATAGTACAAGATAGGCAAAAGAATATAGTCAAAATAACCAATTTAGCAAAAAGAAGGGGGTAAGGTAAAATGGGTAGGGTTGGGTTGGAGAGGTGGCTAAGCTGACTTTGATTGCACTAGGTGAGTGGATGCTACCTACATAGTTCCTGAGACACAGACATCCAAAAAATAACTTTAGGTCATATGTAGTTCTAGATAGAAGGTAAGGGAAAAAAGTAAAGGGTAAGAAGGTTGGTTTGGAAAGGAAGAGGAAAAGAAGGGAAAAAGGAAGGAAACCTAACCATCAATGGTTCCTTAACCATCAATGGTTAGGGTAAAATACTAAAAACCTATGTGGTTAAAAGGTAAAAACAAAAAGTAATGATGATCATTTGACTTTGAGTAATTGACTGAGAGTGTGGTTTGGTGATTTTAACAGTTGAGTTTGAGCAAGCAAAGTGATTAGTAACTTGACATGGTTGAGTAGGGGTGGGGAGGCTTTGACCACAAAAGTGAATTTGGATTGAGGTAGGTTATGTCTTCAAATTGACTAAAATAGCGACAATTTCAAGGATAGGAAAATAATAGAAAAGAGTAGATAAGAGAAAATGAAGGGGAAAATAGGATAGGTAGGTTGTGATGCCCTAGGGGTTTAATTAGACAAAATGAGGAAAAAAACTAAAGGGGTAGTGGGAATGGGTAGGAAAATTGGGCAAATAAGGTGGAAGGAAATAGGAAATTAGGGTAGATTAGATGTTTTATAGGATATTCAGTAGTGGGTTTGGAAAAAAGGTGGTAGGGTTTCACCACTAGTGATTACACTCAGTAATCATTGGTAGTTAGACCCTAACTATCAATGATAAATGAGGGGGTCTTTTCAATGGTTAGCCAACAGAGGGCTAACCTCTAGAATAATAAAGGAAGGAATGGGTGAATGTGATTGGCTTAATTGATTGGTTGGGTTCAAATGATTAGTTAGAAAAGGAAAAGAATAGATCAAGATCAGAGGCTATATGGTAGGAAATATAGGATTAAAGGGATTAGTGTAGAAAGGTTAAAAGTATTGGATTGGTGTGTAGGCATGCAAGCATATCCACATGAGGGGCCAGGTCCCTAAGATATTTATATATTACAGAGATAGGTTGACAAATTATAAGTGGAGGCAAATGGAGGTAGTTGGCTAGGGGCCATGCATCATTACCAACACTTGCCATAAGACACAACTATGATTATGGCCCTCTTCAAGAGATGGGACTTAGCAAAAAACACCTTCCTATTCTCGATAGGTGAGATGTTCATTTTATCAGAGGATGTCTAAAGGATCATGTGACTACTAATTTGGGGGAGTTAATTTACCATACAAATATCAAGGAATGAGAGGATTTTATGGAGTTTTTATTTAGTGATGATCATTAGGAGGCCAGATCTCACATTGGGGGTTTGTCTTATGGGTTATTATATTAAAGGGCCCCAGATGATAGGTTTTAATGACTATGATGAATATAGGGATATCTTACTTTATTATTATGGATTTGAATAATAGTCGATTCCCTTCTTTGTTATTAGGAGTGTTGACATAGATGTTACTCGAAGGCATGTTTCTTGGAGGGCCCCTATACTATTTCTATAGGGAAATATAGGCATTTAGAGAAAGGAGATGCTACAACATTAGTGTTAGGTTCATGATCCACTACTGGGTATATGAGCACATACATGAGCTGAGACTGATTAGGTTGTCATGGGATGGATCCACACCTATAGATTACAGAGTTGATTTCATGTGATGGTGTAAAGACCTTGTAATTTTAGGGATAGGAGGTGGTGCTAGAGATGTGGAGTGGTTATGGGGTTAGTTAGATAGCCTAGTTATGACTTACATCATATGGAGGCCATATTTAGATTGGTCATGTTTCTAATTGTTTTTGCTTTTCCACATTCAAAAGAAGTAAGAAATTGAGATAATGGTCAGGGGTTTATACGTACCCAGATGAAGTTTGCGCACCGTTATCTAGATGTTGTAGGGACTTCTCTTTGGCTGTGGAGGATGACACCTATAGAGAGAAAGACTTAAACAAAGAGATTGTTAAATGGAGATAAGGTGGATTGCCAAGCAAAAGCTCGATCCTAGAAGTGTAAAGACTTCCTTGTGGGATGACAGTCCACTAGTTGATAAAAATAATGTTGGATAAAGAGAAATAATGAAAGACTTAAAGAAATAGAAATAGATAATGCATACCTGATTCCTTGAAATCTGTCTTCCACAGTCACCGATGCCAGTTAGTCTGCCATCATCGATTGATAAATGTACCGATGTCGATTAGTCTACAGTCATCAGTTGGTAAATGTGCTGACATCGGTTATGTCACCGACGTTGATAGGGGTAGTGGACTTTTGGACGAGTTTTAGGTTGAGTCTGTGGTCGATAGAATGGTTTGAGAGGTAAAAGGGTCTGTGCAAGGTTATAGGGAGACTGATAAGGTCCGCAGAGGGTCAGAGAGAGAGGATAAGTTATCAAAAAGGAGTAAGAGTATGAAGAAGGCTTCTCAGCCTTTTTAGGAAGAAGTCAGGTCAAGTCTGGTTGATAGCTGAGTCTGGTTGATAATACTTAGAAGTAATGAAAAGAAGCTAATTACTTATACATTCTAAATACATTCTAAATTACTGAAGGGCACAAGAATACTTACCTCCTACTTGGTGCAGAGCCATAGGTGTTTGAGACACTTGTCCCTATTGTGTCTGTAGCCAGAAGAGCGTTGGTTGAAGTCTGATGATTGATTTTAGAGAGTTCATGTTGATGTCTAGGTCTGAGAGCTGAGAGAGGAAGAGAGGTCAAATTTTGGGTCTGTGATTCAGCATCTAGTGCTATGATTTTAGCATCCCAATGTTATTTAACATCCCAGGGGAAGAGAATCTACCTTTGGGTTGTTTTAAGCGACCAACGTCAGTGATCCTGCCAGCGTCGACCGATTGGTAATCAATGTCAGCAGATAGAAGATGGGAAAAAGGCTAAAATTAGCCTTCTACATGTTCTTCCAACTGCCAGGGTTAATTGTCATTGATAAACAGTCGAAGGAAGATTAAATGAGTGTGAGAGGCTAGTGGAAGGGTTGAAATGGGCCATAAATTGGTCATAGGGTGATGGGAGGCATCCAAGGGGAGGTATCCAAGGTAGGGTATGGTGTTAAGGAGGTGATATTAATTTAAAATAAGTTATTATTTTAAATTAATAAGTGTGTGGGTTAGGAACGTGTTAGAAGTGGACCAAGGGGGAGTCGACCAAGGAGTAAACACAATTTTGGTGTCTACATTTGCCCCTTTTTGTCTTGTTGGTTGTTCCTAACGAACTGCAAGACAAAAATAGGAGTAGGTTGCCCCAGGTATGGGATGAGGTCTTTTTTTGTCCTATTGGTTGTTCTAATGAAATGTAAGACAAAAATGAATGTAGGCTACCCCGATTATGGGATGAGCTATTCCCCCTCAAAGCTGGAGTCGAGGGAAGGGAACCTAAAATCAGGTGCTGATTTGATAGAGAGTGGATGGATATGGTGAAGTTTGAGTGTGAATGCTGCAATAGTTGAGATTGTGTGCATACCACTTCACGAGATGGTCAGGTCAAATTGTCACAAGTCAAGGGTTGAGGAGTGCAAAAATTGAAATAACTGGGCCCCAACATTTAGTCGTAGCTGATTGGGTTATTCGATCCAAGCTGTAGCTCCAATGGTCATTATGTTCCAAGTATCTCGGGCTTAGGAAGTGCTCTTGGAAAACATGAAAATGTCACAAGTAGTGGGGATCAACTTACTCATGATCCAATACTTGTGAGGGTCAAAATATGGGTTGTAGACAATTTTGCTAACCATTTGTGAGGTAGCATAAATGCAATCAAAACAAGTAAGGCATAGTTGTCTCAAAAATGGTCATGGTTTATTGGTCAAGATAGATGGTCCATTAGATGGACGGATAAAGGAATGGCCGAGCTAACCTCAGAATACCCCATGTAAACTGAGTGCTGCCTACATAGCCCCTATCGTTAGGGCCTCAGGCCGATGTAGTTCTCCCCAAAAGGGAGGAAGAGGGTCAGTTATGGATGGGGTCAGATGAGGTTAAGTCATGGTTAAGAGTGAAAGGGTTTGTCCATCAAGTAGAGGAACAAATGGATGTGGTTGTGCTAACCCCAGAAGACATCATGTCATCTGAGTGTTGCCTACATAGCCCTTGTTAGAAGGGCCTTATACCAATGTAGTTCAGGCTAAGAGGCAAGATGGTTGATGATTGGTTTGGACTAGGTTAAGTCAGGGTTAAAGGGTAATATGGTTTGTCCATTAGATAGAGGAACAAATGAATGTGGCTGAGCTAACCCCAGAAGACATCATGTTAGCTGAGTGCTGCCTACATAGCCCTTGTTTGAAGGGCCTCAGACCAATATAGTTCAGACTAGGAGGCAAAATGGTTGATGATTGGTTTGGACTAGGTTAAGTCATGGTCAAAGGATAAGATGGTTTGTCCATCAAGTAGATGAATAAATGGATGTGGCCGAGCTAACCCCAGAAGATGTCATGTCATCTAAGTGCTACCTACACAGCCCTTGTTGGAAGGGCCTCAGACCAATGTAGTTCAAAATAAGAGGCGAAATAGTTGATGATTGGTTTACTCATGTTAAGTCATGGTAAAAGGGTAATATGGTTTGTCCATCAAGTAGATGAATAAATGGATGTGGTTGAGCTAGCCCTAGAAAATGTCATGGCATCTGAATGCTACCTACATAGCCCCTGGTTGGAAGGGCCTCAGACCAATGTAGTTCAGACTAGGATTTAAAGTTGGTTGATAGTTGGTTTGGACTAGGTTAAGTCATGGTCAAAGGTAATATGCTTTGTCCATTAGATAGATGAACAAATGGATGTGGCCGAGCTAACCCTAGAAGATGTCATGTCATCTAAGTGCTGCCTACATAGCCCTTGTTGGAAGGGCCTCAGACCAATGTAGTTCAGGCTAGGAGGCAAAGTGGTTGATAATTGGTTTGGTCATGATTAAGTCATGGTCCAAGGTAATATGGTTTATCCATCAGATAGACAAACAAACAGATGTGGCTGAGCTAACCCCAGAAGATGTAATGTCATCTGAGTGATGCCTACATAGCCCCTGTTTGAAGGGCCTCAAGCCAATGTAGTTCAGGCTAGGAGTCAAAGTGGTTGATAGTTGGTTTGGACTAGGTTAAGTCATGGTTAAAGGTAGAATGGTTTGTCCATCAAGTAGAGGAACAAACGGATGTGGCCAAGCTAACCCCAAAAGATATCATGTCATCTGAATAATGCCTAAATAGCCCTTGTTTGAAGGGCCTCAGACCAATGTAGTTCAGGCGAAGAGGCAAAGTTGGTAGGTTGGGTTGGTCAGGTTATAAATGATGAGGGTATGATGATGTTACAGCCTTTTCCATATTGTGTGATGGTGTATTCTGTAACATTGGTTAAGTGGTCTTTCATCCCTAGCAAGTGTCCATATCGGTGATGGATGTATGCTAAAAATGAAATGAGTATGTTTATGCTTCAACAAGTAATGGTTTATGCTTGGCATAAATTGTGTGGTCGATAGTTTCCATGTGTATTGGTTTCCATAGAAACTAGTGTGAATAGGCTATGATAATGTTAGTGGTCTAAAAATGTTTGGTTTGATTTGGTCTGGTTGGCAAATGATTTGGTTGAATTGTTTGTGACCAAAATTTATAAGAAGTGAAAGGCGCATTGCTCTTTCATTAACGAAGACCATAATGATAGCATAGATAAGGGTTTCGCAAACAAAAGCCTCATTCATGCATTACATCATTGACCACTGGTTGTGTTAGAGAGGTAATCGAATCACTTTGACATTAAAATGAGGTCGAAATCCCTTAAGTAGGTGATGTGATATGTTAGGATAGGGTAACCCCATTTAGTAGGGATGACTTTGCCCCTTTTTATAGGAGACCCTGAGAACAACTATAAGTCAAGTCCATGACCTTTTTTTTTTTGGGTAGACTGATCGATGCAGGAAGTCTACATGGGGATGTCACTTTGTTTTGTGGTCATTTGTGAAGCTGATTGATGTGGGAAGCTTTTAAGAGAGTGATGTCTGTAGCAATGATTTTAGGCATAGCCATCCTTTGAGGGAGTGGTCTATATTCTTGCTTTATATATATGGTTAAATGACTTTGAATAGCTGTCCTTTAAAGGATTAGTCTATTTAATTATATTAATGATGATGCAGTTGTCCTTCAAGGGAGTAGTCTACATTTATAGTTTATGACCTTTTGATATTTTGACATCTCAATTTATTTTTGAAGAATTTTTAGTCATGGATAAGACTATAGAAGCTCGAGGGCTCCCTTTTATTTAGACAAAGCATTCATACTTTATAAAAGGGTTACATGGGGGTTGCTTTAGGGAAACAGGTTTGAAAGAAATAAGGATTAAGATGACAGGGATTGCTCAAGGGACGAGCTCAAGTTAAATATCAAGTGAATGAGTACTCGATTAACAGTCGAATGGTCATAGATGTAAGGCATTAAGAGGCTCAGGTTCTGGTCGGCCTTCAAGAGAAGATAGACGATAAGTCCCTGATCCATACTTGTGCGTTATGATGTAAGGTCCAAGCCAATTAGGAGCAAACTTGCCTCGTTTGCTTATTTCCAAATTGGTCACATGTTAAAGATGATTAAGAAGTTGGTTGATGTTTGGTCGATGCTTGGTTGGTTGATGTTTGGTTGATGCTTGGTCGAGGCTTGGTTGAGGCTTGGTTAGGGCTTGGTCGAGGCTTGGTTGATGCTTGGTTGAGGTCACGATAGTCAGGATAAAGTCAAATTCCCCCAGTCTCTTATGTGATAGGGAGAATGTCTAACAGACTTAGTTGAGAGGGTAAGATCTTGATCTTCCATGTTGGAGGTTGGAATCTCAGAATGACTAAAAGTGATGGAGGTAATGGTAGGTAATGATGTGACCAAAGCAGCCAGTGGTTGGGGGTCTTCAGGTTGGACCTTCACTGCCTATAAGGCTTTGATCAAATTTAGACAATGCTACAGAGAGTTTTGTATGAGGTCATACAAAGATGTCTTCACAGAGGTTTGGTGATGTTGTTTCACCTTGGAGTCATGAATTGGTTTTGAAAAAGTTGGTCGAGATGTGCCCAAGATTGAAATCTTGGGTTTTGGTGGTTGAGGAAACTTGACGAATGGATATGTTTGGGGGAAAGAAACCTTCTCTTTCCCTTTATCCCTCATGGTTTGTGACCTAGTGGCCACATTGATGGTGTTGATTTCAAACAAAGGGGTTGGAGGTGATCGAGGGACCACAGTTTGATGATGGGTTCCTGATTTAGGTGAAGATGTTTGAGAGGTCTGGGATGGTGTCGATGGTTTGGTTAAAGGGTGGTCATGAGGATCCTTGGTGAGAAGGGTGTCCTTTTTGAAGTGTTGATGAATGACAGCCTTAAGAGCACAACAACGCTCAGTGTCATGTCCAGGTGTGCGATGATATGCAAAAAATTTAGTGTCATCAAATCAAGATGGCCTTGATCTGAGAGTTGATGAGTGTGATGGTGAAAAGGTCTAGGAGAAATGAGATGGTGTTGGAGATTTGTTGACAGTATCCTCAACAAGAGGGGTGTTTTTCTCCATGAATTGGCAGATGGCAACCTTAAGGGCACAACAATTTTTAGTGTCATGCCCAAGTGTGTGATGATATTGGCAAGTTTTGGTGTCATCGAACCAAGACGGTTTTGGTCTGAGAGGTTGAAATGGTTTAATAGGTGAAAGAGTGATGTTAGAGGATTGTAACAATTAGCGTAACAACAAGGTGTAAGAACTTGCTAATGGGTCTGCACGTTTTGTTGCAGTAAAAGTTGGCAACTTTTGTTTAAAAGCTGTTGAGGGAGTGTTTCACACCATCTTTTTATTTGGCAGTGTGGTCACACGTGTAGATGACACTTTTGTGGTAGGAGGTGTTGGATGTTTTGAAGGAGGTATGTTTTTGTTAGATGTTGGTCATAATAGAAGTGATTTATTTTTATTGGGTGTCGAAGTAGGAAGCACTCTTATTAAGGTGGATGGGTGTGGGCCCAAAATGGAGGGCAATAATGATGGTGGGAGAAAAGTTCTCTGACATGATTTAGTGGCCTTCTATAGTTTGGTTTGAGGACCACTATTATGAGGGCCAAGGTTTAAGTCTACCCTCACTAGATCTTCCTTGATCGAAGTAGGTGAGGTGGTGAGTTCCTCTCTCGATGGAGAAGGGATTGGAGAGTTTGACTCTATAAGAGGATAGAGCATAGGGATGGTGATGGCTTTGGCATGTGGTCAAGTAGTGGGGAAGGTATGATCCCTCATTTATGATAGGAAGGATGAGGACGAGGCTACCGGTGCTGGTATAGTCAAGGCATCCTCCAATAGAAGAGAGGTTGATGGAGAACTAATAAGAGAAGATGACTCTTCTACCTATGGTGGACAAATAGGTGGGCTAACCTCTTTAGACTGTGAGAGAGGTTGGTTAGACATAAGAGGTGAGACCGTGTTGACTGTGCATATATTATGCTCTTGGGAGTCATCGGTCATGGTCTGCACATTGTTTTGGCTAGGGGGATGGTTAGGGAAAGGTTATCTAAAGATGTCTATGTTTTGATTGGGTGGCGCATTTAGGTTATTCAAAACAAGATCACCTTTATCTATCATGTCTTGGACAATGTTTTTAAAGGTTTTACAATTGTTTATGTCATGGCCTTTGACACAGTGATAATGACAAAAGTCATTTTCCTTGTACCAGGTAGGGATAGCTTTTGAGGGGTTGAATTGAGGTCATCAAATTTGAGGGAGATTGAAGACCCCCTATTTGACAAGTTTATCCAAAATGGAAGCATATGATTCTCCTAGTGGAGTATATTGATGCTGTATATATCATTGTTGGAATTATTTCGTGATGCTTTGAGATGTGGAAGGTTTGGATTGGTTGGTTGTTGTCAAAGATGATGGTCTAATGACTATAGCATTTGCTGATGCCTTAGATTTGGAATTATAAGAAGAAGATTTAGAGGAAGGGTCATTGGACTTGGTGTTGGGGTTTTTACTCTATAATTTGACTTTGTTTTCCTTGATGGCACGTAGTTCAAGCTTCCTAGCCATCGTAAAAGCTTCATCAGAGGTGCGAAATGTTTAGACCCATAAAGTAGAGGAAATATGTTTGGCACATGCCTGTGAAAAGAGCTCAATGAGCTCGGGTTGAGGTAAAGATAAGGAGAGTTGGTTGATTAAGTCTCTCCAATGAGCAATGAAATTGGTTATTGATTCATTGTCAAACTGTCTGATAGAGTATAGGTCCATGATGGAGACCTTCTTAGTGATGTTGATAGAAAAGTGGTCAAGGAAAAGTTGAGCCAGTTGAGTGAATGTGAAAAGAGAGTGACTGGTAATAGAGCTATACCAATCGAGGGCAGCACCAGAAAGCAACATGGGGAATGTGCGTAGCAATAATGCATCATCATGTGCTATGAGATAACAAGCATGTTTGAATGCTCGTAGATGTTACTGTGGGTCTTCCTTACTCTGGAAGCGAGTAAAATTAGAAAGTTCCCATTGACTGGGATATGGTCGGATTGGTACTGAAGGATGAATGGGTTCATTACAAATTTGGTCATACGAGAGAACATTGCTTGAACCAAAAATGGATGTCTCAAGATTAGACATCTTGTCCATCAACATTTTGATTAGATCAGTTGACGGATTTGTAGGTGAGGCACCCCCTAGGTTGTAAGGCGCTTAGAAGGTATTAGGAGGGGCATGTGACGTAGTTGGTTGCACTTGTATAGGCGCAACATATTGGTAACTAGCCATAGGGACTGATGTTGAGGTCAAGGGGGCTTGTGTCATGGAGTTAGAGGGCACAAATTGAATAAGGGCTGCCAAAGGTGGTTGAGGGGTGACAACACTAGCCAAAGGGTAGGTAGTCACTCTTGTATTTATGGGTGCAAGAGTAGGCTGGATGGAGACAACTAGGTTCTAAAAATGTGATGAACTTGGTTGAATTGAAGAGTCTTAAATTTGGCTCTTAGCGAGATAGTGTTGGAGAGCCTTGACGTTATGGTCAAGAAATCTCTCAAAATTTTGATCCCCTTCAGCAACAATAGGAGATTGATTAGGGGTTGACTGGATAGGAGAATATTCAGTGTCTAAAGTACACTCCATTAGGGGACTTGTTATGGATGGTGAAGGTGAAGTGCTTGTTGCCTTGCATGGTCAACAAGAGTTTTGGTTTGACTAGGTGTCAAAACCATTCAAGGCAAAAAGGGTCAGGTTTTAGAAACTATGTT
Source organism: Torreya grandis (assembly GCA_037957365.1). Classification (NCBI taxonomy): domain Eukaryota; kingdom Viridiplantae; phylum Streptophyta; class Pinopsida; order Cupressales; family Taxaceae; genus Torreya; species Torreya grandis. The sequence goes on from JARHVA010000865.1 coordinate 1,213,161, forward strand.
TTTTCAGTTTTAGAAACTCAGAATGAGTGTTTGATAGCAAAAGATTTGGGTTTTTAGCTTGCTATTTTGAGAAGAAATTTTTTGACAGCGATCAATGTCAATGTAAAAATTGATGCCGGTGAATAAAATTGCCGATGTCGGTCAGATAACCGATGTCGGTGAAGAAATTTGCCGACATCGGTGGAAAAATTGATGTCGGTGACTGTGTTATTCTAGAAACTCAAAAAATTTGAAAGTTTCTGGAAAAAAGAAGAAAGTGTCATTACTAGCTCAAAAAACCAGATAGAGACAAAAAAATAAATGAAGACAAGCAACCCATAGATGTTAATTCCTAAGAATAAGTTTTAGAGTCTTGTTGGCTTATGCCTTAGAAGAGTGTGTTTGGGAAGTTGGCTTTTATAACGGGTCCTAGAAGAAGCAGTCTAAGGTTGGTTTCAGGTTAGTTTTGATGCTCAAAGTCTGTATTAGGTTCCATACATGGCTTGGTGCTAAGGAGCAAGCTCCCCTCACTTCACGAGCCCAAAGATAAGCTAGGTCACTTAGCCAGTATATACTTCCCCTAGAGTTTATACTCTGCCAGAGAATAGAGTGGGCTCTCCCCTTGGTAGTGAAGTCCAAGTGGGATTACCAGGAAGGGTAAGGCATCCGCTAGGTGATGAAATCCTAGTCGGGCCTTGTCTTAGGTGTGTTTAGATGTTTGATTTGTGAAAGTGGTCTAATCGTGTAACATAAGTGCACTATGATTTATTCATAATGCATTTTTAATTACTAGATGTGAGAGCTAAGTATGCATTCAGGCAGAAATGAGATGCAATAGATTTTAAGCCCAAATCAAAATGTTTGTTCGGATGTAGACAAGTGGAGAAAAGGTTGAAGAGTATGAACATCACTACTCTAAGATGCAGAAAAGAAAGAAAAAGAAGGATTCTTTTTAACTTTGCTGATGGTGTCTTTTTGGAGAAGATAGAAGAAAAAGATGCAAAAAGAGACCTAATGCACCTATATGAAAAGTTTGCTTGTAGAAGAAAAAGTATGAACCCAAGGAGAATTCATAGGGTCCCACCAGGCATGCCAAAATGTTTCTAACTATTTTCACTTTTCCACATTCAAAAGAAGTAAGAAAATAAGATAATGGTTAGGGTTTTGTACGTACTCAGATGAAGTTTACGCACTGTTATCCAGAAAATGTAGGGACTCCTCTTTGGCTGTGGAGGATGACACCTATAGAGAGAAAGACTTAAATAAAGAGATTATTAGATGGAGATAAGGTGGACTGCCAAGCAAAAGCTCAGTCCTAGAAGTGCAAAGACTTCCTTGTGGGATGATAGTCCACTAGTTGATAAACATAATGTTAGATAAAGAGAAATAATGAAAGACTTAAAGAAATAGAAATAGATAATGCATACTTGATTCCTTGCAATCTGTCTTCCACAGTCACCGACACCGGTTAGTCTATCATCGTTAGTTGATAAATGTGCCAATGTTGGTTAGTCTACCATCATTGGTTGGTAAATGTGCTGATGTCGGTTATGTCACTGATGTTGGTAGGGGCAGTGGAATTTTGGACGAGTTTCAAGTTGAGTCTGTGGTCGATAGAATGGTCAGAGAGGTAAAAGGGTCTGTGTAGGGTTGCAGGGAGACTGATAAGGTCTACAGAGGGTCAGAGGGAGAGGATAAGTTGTCAAAAAGGAGTAAGAGTATAAAGAAGGCTTCTCAACCTTTCTAGGAAGAAGTCAGGTCGAGTTTGGTTGATAGCTGAGTCTGGTTGATAATACTTAGAAGTAATGAAAAGAAGCTAATTGCTTATACATTCTAAATACATTCTAAATTATTGAAGGGCAAAATAATACTTACCTCCTGCTTGGGCAGAGCTAGAGGTGTTTGAGACACTTGTCCCTATTGTGTTTCTAGCCAAAAGAGAATTGGTTGAAGTCTGATGATTGATTTTAGAGAGTTCTTGTTGATGTCCAGGTCTGAGAGCTGAGAGAGGAAGAGAGGTCAAATTTTGGGTCTATGATTCAGCATCCAATGCTATGATTTTAGCATCCCAACATGATTTAGCATCCCAGGGGAAGAGAATCCACCTTTGAGTTATTTTAAGCGATTGACATCGGTGATCCCGCTGGCGTCGACTGACTTGTAACTGACGTTGGTGGCTAGAAGATGAGAAAAAGGCTAAAATTAGCCTTCTACACATTCTTCCAATTGCTAGGGTTAATTGTCATTGATAAACAGTCGAAGGTAGATTAAATGAGTGTGAGAGGCTAGTGGAAGGGTTGAAATGGGTCATAAATTGGTCATAGGGTGATGGGAGGCATCTAAGGGGAGGTATCCAAGGCGGGGTGTGGTGTCAAAGAGGTGATATTAATTTAAAATAAGTTATTATTTTAAATTAATAAGTGTGTGGGTTAGGAATGTGTTAGAAGTGGACCAAGGGGGAGTCAACCAAGGAGTAGACATGATTTTGGTGTCTATAGGTTGATATGGATAGGATACATGTATCATACCCTATCACTGCAAAGATGGTGATGGGTTTATAGCATGAGAGATGGGGAGACTGAAAGGATCCTAGTTGATCAAGTTAGGAGATAGTTTTATCTTCTATAAGATATACCTCCAAATGTACCTCATTATAAGAGGGAAGATGTAGAGTAGGACTTGCCAAAGGCATAACCAAAGGAGGGGTTGCTATATCTTGAGGATCTACTGACTAGAGATCCTATTGATGATGTTAGAGCCACTAAGAGATACATAGGTTGGTATCAAACTAGGTATGTGGCTACCACATTTGTATGGGGAGATTATGGATAGGTTTTTATGGATGTTGATCTAATATAGGCACATGGTGGAGGTGACTAGATAGTAGTAGCCCTAGTAGTGGCCCAGGCTCAAGAAGCTACATTACAAGCCAAGATTTTTATTTTATAGGGATAGGTTTCCACCCTGATAGGTGAGAGAGACCAGGTGAGGGCCAGCCTTGCATTAGTCACTAAGGAGAGGGATGCTCTACAATAGAGGTTAGTGGTTATTGGAGAGGAGTAGGAATAATGGACTTAGTTTTGAGGACATAGTACATAACTACTATTGAGGAACTTAGATATTATGAGGCTATTGTACTCGCCTAGTTACTTGATACTATGAGGTATGGTGAATACAAGAGCAACTTGGTAAGTGGTCTAGTAGTGGCTACACCAGATCAATGGGTAGCATATGTATTATATGTAGAGAGATTAAGGGGTCTACCCCTAGATGGTGTAGGTATAGGTACTATAGGTGTAGGTGGTATGGGTGTAAGCAGATGATGAGATTATACATTTTTTGATATGTATATATGTATTTTGATATTGACCTATGTGTTGAAGATGTGAGATGTACCTATGAAAAGATAGATTATATGCATTATGATGTGTTATGACTTTGATGATTATGATTATGGCATGTTCTCATGTGTATGATATGTTAGTGTATACATGATTTTATTATGATGTTATGGTGTTATGGTTGATTTGATTGTAATGTTATATGCTTCTAGATGGCTTTATGGTCATGACATTTATTAGGATGATTGTTATGTTTATCATGGCTATGGTGAGCATGAGATGGATTATGACATGTTAGTTTTTCATTATGTTGATTATAATGATAGTGATGATGATTATTAGGATGATATGATCACATGGAGAATGTGGTTGATTATGGTCATGATGTTTACACTATTTATGAGATTGATTTTGACATGTATTTGTATTTTATTATGATGATAGTGATATTAATGATTATGAGGATGATATTTATGTGATGTTTTTATAATGATTACAATGATGTGAATAATGTTATAATAATGTTAATGATAAGTATGTGATGGTCTATGATGCTAATGATCCTTTATGGTTGCATTTATTATGAGGAAATGATATTGATGACAATGATGGTGTTTATTAATGATCTTGATGACAATGATGATGTTTATTGTTATGATTATGGTTATGGTGATTATGTTAATGATTATTATGTGGATTTTTAATGTTGTTAGGATGATTATGATTATTTAGATTAAATTTTGGTATGATGATATTGAGAAAGTTTGATGTGTTTTATGATTTTTGACTTAAAATGATGGGTAGGATATGGTCATGGTTTTTATGATTTGATTTGTTTGTGATAGGTAGAAACACAAAAAATCATGACCAAGTCAAAAAGAAGGCTGAAAGGGTGAAAATGTCATAAAAAATTAATAAGGATTAGGTACGTCACTCTAATTAGGAAAAACTGGATTAAAAAAACCCATAGGTGGATTGACTTAGTGAACACAAACTAATCAAATACTTCACAAGATCATGTTTAGATTGGTATATATGTTGTCTTGATCATTGTGTATCAATTAAGCTCATAATCCCTTGATTTTAGAGAGGAATGAAATAAATAGGGGTGAAAGGTAACTGGTTTAAGGGTTAACCTCATGCGAGTGAGCTTGCCCCTTCTATAGGTGACCAGAGGGTTATAAGAGACAATTCCATGCCATAGAATAATGTGTAGACTGATCAATGTAGGAAGTCTATGAATGCCATATATAAGAGCTAATTGCGGCATGTTGATATTAAGAATGGCATTTTAAAGACCAATTATGGCTTAATTATTTTGATTTTTGGACAAAAGTTTACTCATTAATTTTGATATTTGAGTAGGTAATTGACGCTGATTAATGCAAGAAGCTTTAATTTTTGTTTTTGCTTAGCCATACTTCAAGGGAGTGGTCTAAAATTTTGAATTTATAGCTATCCTTCAAGGGATCAATCAATTTATAAGAAATTTGGGAATATAAGAGCAACCATCCTTTGAGGGAGTAGTCTACATTTGTTATGAGGATAATGATTTGGAATATAATTTTGTTTAACATGGACAAGTCTATGAGGCCCAAGGATCTACCTTTATAGAGGTAAGACTATTGCATAAGAGATAAATGACAAATGGGAGGAAGAGTTTGAGAAATAATTGACAATGGGATTTCATCTATTAAAAGATGAAAAGTATTTATGAGAACCATGTTATAGGTAGAGCCATGGCACCCATACTTAGGATCAGGGGTAGATGTTTATGATGGTTAAATCACATGGTTATGTTTTGAAATCAATCATTCCTAATAATGAAAGAGGGATAAAAAGGAGGGTATAATGTCATAAACCTAGGGATGAACTTAAGTTAGACACAAAAGTGAGTGTGATCTTGTTTAACAATAGAAAGGACATAGATGCGAAGCATTGATAGGCTCAATCTCTAGTTTTCCCTTGAGAGAGGATAAATTATAAGCACCAAATCCATATTTATGGGTTATAATATAAGGTCATAACCAATTAAAAGTAAATCTATCCTTCTTGGTCTTTTCTATGTTGATGACATGTTAGTTTTCTTTAAGGACAAGGTCACCAATGTTTAATTCTCACTAAATCAAATTCTTGTTTTAGGCACATTTGATTCATTCCTAATATACATGAAGATGATTGAGTACATCCCAAATATGTTTATAAAGGAGTTATATCCATGTGAAGCATTCTTGGTGATAATCACACTCAAAAAAAATATCACACAAGGACATATGGAGAGATGGAATTTAAACTTTGAGAGGTAGAATTGCCTCAATTCCATAAACAAGGGAGAAAGGTATAGCCTTCATGGTAGTTTAGATAGTAGTGAAATAGTCCCATAAAGAGAATTGGATGTGGAGGTGCCAATCTTGACCAGAATCACTAACCACCTTAATTAGCATTTTGATGAGGGTTTTGTTAAAAGCTTCTACCTATCCATTAGATTATGGATGATAAGGCAAAGAGAAGCTTAAATTGATGACAAAAGAATCACAAAGTGCTTCAAATTTTTTATTGTTGAAAGACTTTCCATTATCAATGATAATTTTATGAGGGACATGGAAGTGGCAAATGATATGGTGATTAATAAACTCAATGATATTCTCAGCCTTGGTTGATATAAGTGGCATAGCTTCCAACCACTTGGTGAAATATTCTATAGCCACGATGATAGATTGATGCCATTGTTAAGAATGGGGGTTGATTTCCCCAATAAGATCAAGGCCATATTACGAGAAGGGCCAAAAGTCTTGAGATACTTGGAGACTATTAGAAGGTGCATGATGAAGGTTGGCATGTTGGTGACATTTGACACATTTCTTGACATAGTCAAAATAGTCATGGTTAAGTGTGGGCCAATAATAACTGAGGTGAAGAATATACTTGGTGATAACCATACCACTAAAATGTCCCCCAAAAATTCCATCATGGGATTATTTAATGACATGAGAGGCTTCATGGTTATGAAGGAAACCAAGAAGGCCATCAAAGCCTTGCTTATAAAAGATGCCTCCTAGTATGATATAATGAGAGGTTCCTTAGATGAAATCTCTTCAGGCATTCCTCAAAAGATTGAGAGGAAGAACACTATGGTTAAGATAATCGACCATTTGGGTATACCAAGGGTCAGAAGGAGATATCTCCACTCTAAAATTAGTAGGAAGATTAAAACTAAGATAAGATGGGTTGACAAAATGGTAGATGGTGACAAATAGTTTAGAATCAATGGGTTGAGATGGTATTTGAGAAGAAAAAGAGGCCATGGTTTCAACAAATTTTTTGGTTGATCATGGGATAGATTGGATGGCATAATGATCAAACGAGGCCAATAGTGTGTCCACAAGTTGTATTTTAGGAGAACGTCATTTTTAAATTTATAAGCTCATGTGACTTGCTTTATGACAAGTTGATAATCCCCAAAGATGCTAATTATTTTGATCTACAAAGCCATGATAATTTAAAGACCTATGACTAAGGCTTCATATTTGACCATGTTATTGGTGCAATCAAAGTCAAGATTAAAATAAAGGGGAAGAGGTTATCCATTAAATGGAATGAGAATCATGATGCCCCCCACCATTTTGGCATTTAGAGCCATCAAAAAACATGGTGATTTAGTAGCTAGGCTCTTTTGAAGAAATATTTGTTATAGATTCATCTAAGAAGGTAAGTGAAAAGGATTACTTTTCAAGTAGAGGGGATTATACTAATTGGTCAGCAATGACTTGTCCTTTGATGTACTTTTGTGGGAGAAATTCAAGATCAAACTCAACCAAAAGCATGATTCACTTAGCCATATGTTGGTTTTAACATGGATTAGAGTGCATGTACTTGAGAGGGTTAGTGTTAGTGATGACAAAGGTTTTGTGATTAAGGATATAATGTTGAAGCTTGGAGGTGACAAAGACTAAATCAAGGAAAAGTTTCTTAGGATGGGTATACCAGTTTTCATATTTGATCAAGGTATAAGTAATGTAATAAATGGCATACTCTTTATTTTGGTCATCACGATGAGTGAGCATGGCTCCAAAAGAATAATCAGTCGTGAAAATGTATAGATAAAAGGGTTCATCTTATTTATGGGGAATGAAAATAGGTGGAAAAAGAAAATATTCCTTGATTACATCAAAATATTGTTGACATTATTCAATCCATTTTAAGGAGACATCTTTGTTTAAGAGGTGGTGAAAAGGTTTAAAACAATCAAAAAGCTAAGAGATAAGGCATCAGATTGATTGAAGTTTTCTTTGTAGGCTATGAAGTTACTTCAAGTTAATGGGAGGAGGCATCTCCAAAATGGCTCTGACTTTGGTAGGGTCTACTTCTATTCTATGAAGGGAAATGATAAAGCCCAATAGTTTTCCTAATAAGACCCCAAAGATGCACTTCTTGGGATTAAGCCTAACATGATAGCAAATTAAGCATTAAAAGATGATTGTAAGAATAGCAAGTTGATATTTGTGATGCTTATATTTTCCCAAGAGATCATCAACATAATCCTTGACAATATTATGGATTAGATCATGGAAGATATAGGTCATGACCTATTGATAAGTGTCTCCAGTGTTCTTTAGTCCAAAGGGCATGACTCAGTAGCAAAAATTTCCCCATGGAGTGATGAAAGAGGTTTTATGTTGATCTAGAGAAGTAATCAGGATTTTATTGTATCCTAAGAAAACATCCATGAGGGATAGTATTTCATGGCTGGCTATGAGATCAACAAGTTGGTCGATGTTAGGTAGGGAAATGTCATCTTTTGGGTAAGTTAGGTTAAGGTCATAAAAGTTAGTACAAGGGAAAAGGGCCCCTATTAACTTGGTGATGGGAATGACATTAGAGACCCATTATGGATAGTCAATGGGCTAGATGAAATTAAAAGATAAGAGGCATTGAAGTTCTTCTCTAATAAGAAGAGTTATGTGAGGATGCATATGATGAAGTTTTTTCAAAACTGGCTTAACTTCAGGATGGTGATGATGTTATGGAGAGCCATGGAAGGGTTGATTCTAGGTATGTCTTGGTAAAACCAAGCAAATGTTATGCTATGGTCATGAAGGAAAGAAGGATAAACTTGATGCTCTTTAGGAGTCAGATATTGGCCTATCTTAATGATATGAGGATCCTCTTATGTACCCAAGTAAATGTTGATAGTATATTCGTTGAGCATGGTTTGGGTTTTAGAAGGGAGATGTTTATGGATAGAAGAATCCCTTACACCAAGGTAGGTGAGGATGGAATCATCATCTTCATGTTGGATGGTGTGAATAGATGGCGAGTCATGGTTGATCATCTTAGGGTGGATAAGAGGAAAGGTTTTAGTTTGGCCACCTTGTTGATAGGTCAATGGGCCTAAATGAATGGTGTTGATATATATATATATATATATATATATATATATATGGGATGATGTCAGAGTTCTTATGTTGGGTAGATCAGCTGGGTGAGGATGGATTTTCTTTGATAGGGGTGGAAATTAGTTTTGGTGATGTGGGTTATTCTGGTGGTTTGAACCTAATCATAAAAAACTCTTGAGGTTTTTGAGTTTTGATGATGGGTAATTTATGAAGTCCCTATTTGTAGAGGCCTATACCAAACCCTTTCTAAGCACATCAATGAAGATAGGTTTTTTTAAAGGTTGAATTTATTAGATAAGAAAAATTAGATGTGAAATTTTGAATGTATGGAGTGGTGGTGGGAGTGAAGAGTAGTCGGTCAAGTCCCCCATAGACAAAATTGGTTTGATTGTTGGGGAGCCCAAAGGGGATGATGGCTTTGATATTGGGGTTAGAAGATGGGTTATTTTAGATATTCCCATATTCATTCAGAGTGGGAAGAGCATCCAAAGCCAAAATTCAATATTCTCTAAGGGACAGATGATAAAAAGTGGATTGCACTGGGTCCTCAACCAAAATTTGAGAAGAGGGAATGGTTGAGCTTGTTGATGCCTCATCATCATTAAAGGTATAGGTATGGAAGTTTTGGGTTGGTGCAGGTGTTTAATTTGAAGTGGATGGCAAGGGAGCTGAAGAAGGAATGAGAACATTAATGGTCTAATACATCATATTGCAAGAGGCAAAAGGACTTGGATTAGCTTTGATTGTAATGATTTTATCCTCATGCTCAAATTTAACACATTGGTGCAGGGTAGAAGGGATGCAATGCATAGCTTGGATCCAAAGACATCCAAGTAATATGATATAGTGGAACTTGCCTTCAATGACATAGAGTAGCTCAAGAATGGTGTGAGGTCCCAAATGGATATGAAGAACAATGATCCCTAAAGTGGTGGCCATGGTATCATTAAAAGAGAGAAGGACCACTAAAATTTTAGAAATAATGTTTTTAGGCAATTTAAACTGATCATATGTATGGGATGAAATGATATTGATGCTCACTCCCCCATAAACCATTACTTATTTAATGTGAGTTTGATTAATGTATGCAGTGATGAATATGGGAGGATCTAGATCTTTCTCTTGGAGGGGTGGAATCTCTAAATCTTGAAAGGTGACAAGGGAATAATAGTGAAGAACTCCAACAAAGGAGGCAAGAGGTTGTGGGTCATCTAGTTGGACCTCTATGGAATGTAAAGCTTCCATTAATGCTTGATGATGTTGGGTTAAGGTATTGATTAGATCATAGACGATCATTTTGGTTAGCATTTGGTGGAATTATTTAAACATGAAACATTGGATAAATGGAGTGGGGTTGGAAGGTGGAGCTCCAAAAATGGAGACCTTAGGTTTGGATGGTTGCAAGGGTGAGGGTGAAAAAACTATGATATGGTTGGTAGGTTGAAATGTTGAAGGGTAAGTCCAAGGGATGGAGGCTTTGGCTTTCTCCTTATCCTTTTGTTAGGCCTAAGAATGGGTCACCATATGAATGGTATGAATGAGGGGTTTGGGCATTTGCTTCGGTTCCTCCCCTTCATTCCTAGGTGAGGGGAAAGGAGTTGGTTGGATAGGTGTGTTAGGTAGTGGAGAAGGCACTAGAGGTTCTTATAATAGATCATCTACATCTAAAATATTGTGTACAAGTGCTTGGAGAGCCCTACAATTCTCTATATCATGGCCTGAATTCCTATGGTAAAGACAAATCAAGTTATCATTAAACCAAGTTGGCTTAGGATGAGATGGGTCAAATGGGTTGATTGGGGGTAAGTTGATAGAAGAGGTTTGTAATTACCTTTGAAAAATATTTGTATAATATTCTAGCAAAGGTGAGGTAGATTCTAGAATTGGTCTCTTCATGGAAGTAGTGCTTAGAGGAGTTATTTTGGTTGATGGCATGGTTGGGTTTACTTAGATATGATTAGCTTATGGGTTAAAGATTTGGATGCAAATATTTTTGATGATGAATGTTTGGTTACTGGTGGGAGAGTAGATAGGTACAAGTTGGTTAAGAATGATGGACTAGAGGGTTTGGTGATTAAAGATGGAGAAGATTCAGATGGTTTAATAGTGGAATGATTTGGTGCCAATATAGAAGGTAGACATGAAGGAGGCGATATGGGATGTTTTTGAGTAAAGTTTTAGGTAAGCCTTCATTATTGATGGAATTTATTATATTTGAATTTGGTGAGATTGAAGGAGTTAAGTTTAATCTTAAATGAAGGTGAGAGGGACTAGGCGTGGGAAGAATCCCCAAGTTCTTGATTGGTTTGGTGGAAGAAACATGGGGCAAATTGGTAATTTTAGGTAGAGGTGTCTGAGATGGCTTAGTTATGAATTTAGAAGTGATAACTGGTGAAAGGATGATAATGGGTGTGAGGGTGGACTTATGTGGAGTTAAGGGCTCAAATTTTGTTAGATAAGGAATGCCTAGTAGATGCCAAAATTTATCTCGATCAAAGTTAGGCTAGGATGTAAATTCCAAACCTTGAACTAACCTTGAAAAGGGATAATAAATAGGTATATTTCCTTGATCATTAGTCTCAAAGCATAAGCCCTTAGGTGGAGAAGAAGGAAGAGTTGTGATGGAAGTTATGATTTTGGTTTTGATATTAGTAGGTGGTTCCAAAAGTGATGATTGGGTGGGCAAGGTAATAGCTTTTTATGGAATGGTTTCCAAAGGAGCCATAGAAGAGGTTGGTAGGGTGATATCAAAGGAGGGAAGGGATAAGGTTTTTGTTTTATCCTGAATGTTCAAAGAAGTAGGTGATTCTTCTATGTGGATTTGGAAAGTGGAGGAAGTGGTTGAATCGATAGTGGTCTCTTTGGGTATTTTTATCAAAGAAGGAGAAGATGAGGCTATGGTTTCAATGCTTGGAGAAACAGGGGAAATTGGTTCTTCCATATGGGTATTGGAAGGAGTGGATGGCAAGTTGGTTTCCTTTGTTTGGGTGGTAGGGGTAGTTGTTTCCTCAATAATGGGCACATTATTGATAACATTTATTGTATGTACTTTCTATGAGTTAGATGATTCGAGCTTACTATCATGATATTATGTGGAAGGAGGGTGATTTGGAAAAGGCTTACAAAAAATGTAGAGAGATTGGTTAGGGGGAGTATTGGGGTTATCAAATACCAGCTTTCCACTATCAATGAGATTTGGACAAGACTTTTAAAGGTATTACATCTATTAATATCATGTCCAATGGTTTAATGAAAACCATATTGGTTGTTTTCATTATACCACCTAGGTAGAGGGTGAGAAGAATCAAATTTTTGAGGTGGTTTGATTGGTGGAAGTTGGATAAGGTTAGCCTTGAGCAGTTTAACCAAAATAGATGCATATGATTCCCTAATGGGTGTATATTGTTTTGGAATTACTTAGTTTTGGGTTTGATTTTGTTGATAAGGAGGTTTGGGAGAGTTTTTTTATTGGATTGGTTAATAGTTGGAGGTGGATAATTTTTCAAAACCACTAAATTTGTGGATGCCTTTGGCTTGGTATTAGGCTAATTGGTGGTTTTGGTTGAGGGAGAATCATTAGGTTTAAAATTAGAATTTCTATTTTGTAATATCATTTTCCCTTCATCAATGGCATGGTTTTTAAGTTTACATGCCATGGTGAATGCTTCATCAAATGTTTAGAAAGTTTGGACTTGGAGAGTGGGTGCAATATACTTAGCACAACCACTAGAGAACACTTCAATTAGTTCAAGTTGAGGGAAGGTAAAAGAAATTTGGTTGATGAGACCTCTCAATCTAGCCAAAAAATCAACAATGGATTCATACTCAAATTATTTGATGGAATAAAGGTCAGTGATGGAAACCTTTTTGGTTATGTTAATAGAGAAATGTTCCAAAAAAGATTTGGGCTAGTTGGGAAAAGGAGAAGATGGAATGAGTAGGGAGATTTCAATACCAACTAAGGCAGGTCTTGATAAAGACATTAGAAATTTTTTGAGGAGAAGAGCATCATCATATATGATTAGGTAACATGAGTGACATAATGCTTTGAGATGTTTTTGTGGGTCCTTGCCTTGAAATTTGGAAAATTTGGGCAATTCCTATTGAGGAGGATAAGAGTGAATGGGAAAAAATGGGTGGATTGGTTTGTTACAAATTTGATCATAGGATAAGAGCTTATTGGACCCACAAATTGATGACACCAAGTTAGTCATTTTTTCCATTATCATCTTAATCAAGTCTGGTTAAGGTTGGGAAGATGCATAATTGGGAGGTGGATTGTGTTGGGGCTGAGAAGCTAGTATGTAAGGGTAGCTAGTGGAAGGCATTAAAGATGCCAAATATTGATAGGGGGATACAAAAGGTTGAGATGGTGCCATATATGAACTGATTGGCACAAATGGTTAGGTGGATGGTGGTATGTACCCATATTGGTATGTTGTCATAGGTACTTATTGGGGAATGGATGTAGGTTGGCTAAAAGGTAAGGTTGAGGTGACAGGTAGAGGTTGGGAGGTGACTCTAGTGCTAATAGGTGGAAGTGTTTGGGGTATAGAAAGCACTAGGTTCTAAAATGGGGTAGTGATTATGGGATTAGTTACCACTAAAGGAAGGGTGGAAGTAGGGGTAGAAGATAATCTTAGGGTGGGTGGAGTATAGGTGATCAAAGGTAAACTAGAACTTATATGGGGTGTAGTAGGAGGTGTGTGGCTAGAGGATATAACATTGGATTGGGGTTGGGTAGTGTTAGTGAATGGGGTGTTAGAAGGTTGGGTTGAGGTAGTACCTACCATAAGATGGGGTGGCATTTAATAAGAAGGATCCATGGAAAGAACCAAAGAAAAAGAGGTACGGTGGGGCATGGTATTAAGGAAGTGTTGAAGAACTATCTAATTATTATCAAGGTAGAAAAGTCTACATCCACTTCAGATATAAAAAGGATTCTAGAAGGAGGGGGAGAAAAATAAGGAGAACCTTCAACATCAGAAGTGTATTCCATGGAGGAAGAAGAATATGGTGGTGGTTGGTTGGTTTGATTTCTAAGTTGTTGTCTTGAACGCTGCGAGCACAAACTTCCAGCTTGGTCCAGGCTACTGTAGATCTGGCGGCTGGTGGGGCTAAAACTTTACCAGTGAATGGGGATAGGATCCTAGTCGTGGAAGGGGGTTCTTCTCCAATCACAGATTCAAAAAATGGTTCCCCTGTTTTTGGGTCTGTCCCTGGGTCTAAGGGAAGAACTTATGTAGATGTGGCTGCATTTGAAGCTGAAATTCATGATGTGAAATGCCATGCTTCTGCTGGGAGACTAAGCGAATCACCTGTAAGTGCTTTAAAACCTATCAGGGTTAATCTTGATCTTGATACTGTTAAAGAAATCTTTGATCAGGCAGAGTACTTTTCAAAGTCTGTGGCTATTTGTAGATTTTGTGGCTTCTGGCCATCTCTTGCCGATTTACATGGCTGGGTATCCCAGACATGGCTACCACTAATTGATGGAAATGTTGAAATTTATCCTTGTGGTAAAGGTTTTTTTATAGCTTTATTTCACATTGCTGAGGATAGGAAGACTATTCTTTCCAACAAAAAATTCTTCTGGCAGGGTAAATACCCTCTCTTCGCCAAACGGTGGCATATGGATTTCAATCTTGTTACGAAAACTTTCAACAAGATCCCTGTCTAGGTTCAGCTCCCTAATTTACCATTGTACCTATGGCATGAATCGGTGTTTAAAACCATCAGAAATGCTATAGGGGAATTTTTATTCGTGGACGAAGAAACCAAGAGGTATTTCAGATCGACCTGTGCTCGCCTTATGGTTGAGGTGGATGTTTCTAAGGGCCTTCCTGAGGCAATTTGTCTGGATTCCCCTAGGGGATCTTGGACACAAATGTTAGATTTTGAAGGGCTACCCTTTCGATGTAGAAAGTGTCACCTGACGAGGCATGTTGCTGCCCGGTGCACTACAAGGAAATCCAGACCCAGAAGATCTCCTTTTTGGTGGGCTGAAGCTGATCATGATCACTATATTACAGAACAACCTGAGGAAGCTTCGACTGATTCTGAGAATGAAAATGAAAAGAGTATCTTATCTGCTTTGATGGATCAGGAGTCTCAGCTGGAGACTGTTCCTGTTGAAGGTTCGGTGGAGATTGGATTATGTAATCTTCTTGAACCAATTTCTGAGGAGGTGGTGGTTCCTCCACCTATTTTGAAGGATTCTCCTAGGAGTCAGTTGTTAGCTAGTTCTCCTATGGTTTTGGCTGAGGTTTTGTCACCCCCTGGGCTTCATGATTCTTGGCCTTCTAAGGAATGGGTTGTTGAGGCAGCTAAGGTAGAAGATGGTTGGACTACTGTTAAGAGGAAATAATCTAAGCCTCTAGTCCCTCCTCTAGATATGGAACTTCGGTCTTGTAAAAAAAATAATAACTAATAGTTATTGTTTGTCTAGCTTTTGTCTGCTGTTTTTAGATTACTGGTTAATCTGGTGTAGCTTTTGTAGGTTCCAGGTTATTTCGTTTCCTAGGTGTGCTTAAGGTTTTTATCTTATCTGATGTAAAGGGTTTCGGGGCCCCTTCAAAACCTATTTTTACCTTAATCTAAAACAAACATATGAGAAATGGGGAGATATTATAATCAAACTCACACCTCAAATAAAGAGTAACTAAAAATAAATCAAAGCAACCAATGAATTCACTACAAGTATGTTAATCCTAGGATTGCTTTTAAATCAGTTTTGGCTTTTGCCTTAAAGTTTGAATGAAGATTTGGCTTGTAAATAGGTAACAGAAAAGCCATATAAGGATGGTTTTAGGTTGAATTTAGGTGCTTGAAAGTATTTTCACTAGATCAGGTATGTGGTCTAGTACTAGGGGCTTGCTCCCCACACTTCACGAACCCAAACTCGAGCTGAGCTGCTTAGCTACTATATACAATTTGTCTAGAGTTTATACTCTATCAAAGAATGGAGTGGGTTATCCCCTTGGTGATTAAATATAGGTGGAATCATTCGGTTGGGTAAGGTGATCTAAAGGGTGATGAAATCCCAATGGGCCTTGTCTCAAATAAGTTTTGATGTGGTAATTATGAAGTGGTTTGGTTGTGTAACATAAGTATCCTATGATTAATTCAAGATGCTCTTAATTAAATTAGGTGGGATAAATCAAGTAGGAAATTAATGAATACACAAAATTTTAACCAAAAATAAAAATTTTGATTTATTTTCAATGCAAATAGATGGCTAAATGCAATATGAAGATGCAATCCTAATCCTAGGATGGATGCAACTAAAATGTGTATTTTTTTTGTTTTTCTTTTTTACATTTTGAATAAAGAAAGAATGAAAAATATATAAATGAATTTCACTAATACAAACTAAATGTCTTAAAACATCTATGAACCCAAGAAACTCAGGTGTCCCATCGGGTGTGCCAAAATGTTTCAATTTATCTCTCCCATTTCTTAGTTTTGAAAGTAGATAAAAGAAATTTTGTGATTAGGGTGTGTAGATGAATACCTGGTAGAATGCACACATGAATCTAGATGAATGTGGGAGCTCCTCTTTGGCCAGGAAGGAATAACCTACAAGTAACATAGACAATTGAAAAGGGGTTTGTTAAATGGTTGGTTGAGTAGACTACCTAGCATACGCTAGATCTGAGAAGCATATGGCTTATTGGGAGGCTGTCAATCCACTTTTCATAACAATAAAGTATGATAATAAATAGTATTTTCATGCAATGGTAATAAAATAAATGTTTTCTAGAAAAAAAATGATAACTTGTTTATAAAAGAAAACTGATCAAATTTGATGCTGAGAGGGTCAGGGTCTGGTCTAGAAAATCAGAAAGGGTTCTATGATCTGAGGAAAACATAGAAAGTGAGGTTTGACTAGAGCCAAAATGATGAAATTACTTTCTAAAAAATTATACCATAGGGAACTATCAGTATTTAAGGAAACCATCAACAGTTAGGGTAAACTGTCAGTGATTAGGTAACCGTCAGTGGTTAAGGTGAATCCTCAGTAGTTAGGTAATATTGGTGGTTGCTTGTGTAAAATATAAAAGTGAATAAAACATAAAGAATAGATTATATTTTGGTCAAATAGAGGTTGGGTATGAGTATGGAAGATGGGAAGTGAGTTATAGGAGGAACAGGTAAGGTATTGATACTGAAATTAGATAAATCACATAAAATAAACATAGAATACCTATCACCAAGTGGAATAAGTCTAAAGTGATATGGTGAGAGTAATGGTGCTTTGGCCTTTTGGTATGATTTTGGAAATGTTTTGGGTCTCAAGCGATGATGATTTCTCACTGATACTGATGTTGGATACCTATAAGAAAGCTTGAATACTTGATTGTTGATAACAGAAGATCCATGATCCATTGCTCTTCTCCTTCTTTTATAGGTAGAATTTGCAAAATGGGGTGAGAGAGAGAGAGTTAATAAATTGATCAAGGGTAAAGCTACCAATTTTCACAGCTTTAAAATCTTCATTTCAAAGGCAAGCTTCCATTTTTAAAGTTTCTAAACTCAGACAAAGAGATGGCATGCTTTAAAAAATTTAATTTGAAAAGGATTTCCTAACCATAGATTGTTAGGGGTAACCATCGGTGGTTCATGGGTTAGGAATAAAAAAGGTTAAAAAGGGTGAATAAAAATTTGGGTTTGGGAATATTAAATTTATTAATGAACCTAGTTATTATTTTGAGGGTAGGGTGACACTAAAAACCATCATGTGTGATGTTTAGATGTCCGTAGCTTACCTACCCTATCATAAGGATCAAAATGCCTCAGGTCATCTAACTGAAAGTGAAAAGAATATTTATGCCTAGTAATGGTGTTCACATGCTTCTAATCTTGTAAAATTATTCTATTAATTATTAAAGGGAAGGAATGAAGGAGGGCTTTCCTTTTATCCTTGCATACTCCATCAGCACCATGAAGAAGTTGACATGCAATTTCTACTCTACTAGCTTGTTTGCAACATAGACAAGCAACTTGTAAGGTTAAGTTAAAATCCATTTAATTATAATTATAGTACAATATATATACAACCAAATGTCTCCCATTATTTCTACATACTTCTTAATTATAAGGCTTACCTTGGGCATTTGGATCCCTGTGATGGCTTCTACCAAATCAGGACAGACACAATCACATATGAACCGCATGTGGTGTCTATTTTTGAATATATGTAGCTTCAAATAGTGGTGGAAGATTTGTGAATCTACCCTTATGTAACCAATTTTTTATTTGAGAGATCTAGGTGGAGGATAAAAAGGCATCCAATAGATAGGACATCATAAAGAATTAGTTACTAGTCTTCTTCTTGATGATTGTAAATTATCTCCCTAGGTAGATGTTGATCATATGAGTGAGCCCTTTTTCTACCATAAAGTAGACATAGGATACCTAACTCTTACTGACAAATGTGGTTGAAGGGGATATATCTATTTTGTTTAATAATGTCATAATTACCCTAATTCCTTCTCTAAATTGAGCAATTGAGATGCTACTAGAAAGGTCACGGATCACATGGTTCCCTTGGATCAACCATGGCCTAAGGATGGTGTCAAGATAATTCTTACCAGTCTATTCACTTATGGTGGGTGGGTCCAAATGGGTTTTTTGAAGTTTTTAATACCTCACAATGTCCAATGGTGAAATATATGAAACTCTCCTAGAGTTACCCTCATGAAAAATCTAGTCATTTTCAATTTTATAATCTACAAAAATGGGAGTAAGGATATCAATGCAATGGAGTTCCTCTAGTTTAGCAATAACATGATGAAGACCAGCCATTTGAACTACAACCAAGTCATATTACCTCCTGCTAATTTTGGTAATCCTTTGTTCTTCTTTTGTGATATCCTGCATCTCCTCAATGGTCCAAAAGAGCTCAAACCAATTCTTATTGCCAGTGTTCAAGGTTGTAATGTCCATATTGGTAACCTTGAAAACCCTTCCTTCACTATATATAGATAGATATAATTATATCTCATCCCTCAATTGTTGCCTATGAGTTACCATGGCTTCCACACTTTCAAATTACTCTCAATCTGATTCCAAATCATCTTTGGGTTAGTTTATTTTTGTGATCAAATCACTATTGAATTTATTTTAGATTTTCTATAATCAATCTAAGTTCACTTAGGGATTTTTATGTAACTATTAGGGCTTTGAAGATTTAATGGTGGTAGCTTATTCAGACCTAGGCTTATACATGCCTTAGATTTGATTTTAACCTTCACTTTTATACCTTTGCATTTCAAGCACATGGGATATTTTATTCTATTGTTTTTTGCTTGTGTGGTGCTTATTTGGCATCTATCTAGCACTTTTCATGATATTTTTCATAAATGCCTTGGAAGCACTAGCCATTGGCATTTAAAAATGCCTTTTGCTTCATGCCATTAGATCAAGATCCTCATATCAATGTAGGCCCTTTATTGTGATATGAGCCCTCATTAGTCATTAGTTCCTTTTGGTACCAATCCCCATGGTTCTACCACTTGACACCTCTATAATATTTCTAAGATATGGCACCTTTGTCAATCAGATATTGAATGTGCATCCACAACATGTCAAGCCCATGGGCTCTTGGAGCTTTGTTGAAAAATCATTAGTGATTTTGCACCATTAGATCATCCATCGTGATGAATTACAGACTATTTGATCCTACAAGGTACATGAGATTTACTTAGAATTGTTATTTAAGTGGGGACTTAGGTTTAAACACCTTAGGATAAGGTTCATTTTGTGTTTATTAAACATGAAATAAACTTTAAGCTAAAGTGATTATGCCTAACTTTTTTAGGATTTAAACAAAAAGGGGACCAAGCTAGATATTTTAATCCAAGGTTTACATTGTATCTAATAAACACAATGCATACTTTGGGCTAAAATAATTAAGTTAAGCTCTTATAACATGCCCAAAGGGGTGAAAGTGATATAAGGACCAAAATGCTAGATTTTGACATAGGGATTTATTGTATTAATAAACACGATAAATTCTTTAGTTAAAAGCATTTGGGTTAAGTTTTTTGTCACAAAGACCCTTTTAAAATAAGACTTAGTATAAGTCTCTAGCCTCTGGTTCATGGAATTCAAACAAATGCGATGGGGACCTTAAGGTATAAACTTAGACTAAGTTTATTTCTACATATATTTAGACTATAAAATCATTTCATTATATGCATTTCAAAGATATAGAGTGTTTGAACATCCTCTAAGGAATCCCATTAGTCTGTAATGCAATTCCCAAGTTTTTTAACAACATTTTAGAGTATATCCTAGTCTTAGGCAAAATAAATCATTAGCTTAATTTTGATTATCTCACAGATGTCAAATACATCCTTGTGGATGTCAAATGATGGTTGCATGAATGTAAAATTTAGGTTTATGAAGTTCTTAGTTTTGATGGGATTAAATTTGATCGTCACATGGATGTCAAATACATATTTGAGAACATTAAATGATGGTCATGTAAATGTCAAATTTAAGCTTGTCAAATACCTACATTTGAATGTGGGAGCACTATGTGGCAACTCTATATATTTTCCTGAGATCTCAAATTTAATTCACTCCATCCAATTAAAAGTTTTGCTAAAGCGAGAGTCATCCAATAATGATACAATACCTTGTACATGATTGTTTCTTTTTAATATTTAGGACCCTTTGCTTTTAAGTCTCAAATGTGGGAGTGTTTCATGGAAACTTTATAGGACTTCTTAGGACTTTGACTTTTTAATGATGCCTTCACTCTGTCTAATCCTTAGTCTCGATGAAGTGTGAGTCATAGATCATGATTCAAATTCTTAAACATGATTGGTTTGAAGGACTAAGAGTTTAGTTTATTAAGATTTTCCTCACTCAATTGGATCAAAAGGCGTCATGAGGCATGGATCATTAGATCCTACAATATTATTTAAGTTAGAAGTTAGGATCAAAGAAAATTAGGATAAGGAATTTAGACTAAGGTCTCATTTGTGTTGATAAACATGAATGTGGCCTTAGTATTAAAGCTTTAGGCTAAGTAGGTAACAAAGGGACCATGATAAAAACTAAAAAGGACCCTACCAACATAGCATTAAACCATGTTATATATATAAGAAACATAGGGGGAAATAAAAGGGACCAAGGAATAATTTTTAGGCTAAGGTTTGGTTGTGTTAAAAAACATGACCAAGCCTTAACATAAAAATTGGGGCTTAAGTCCAAAACAAGTTTAAAATATTCCCACTAATTTTCTCCCACCAAATTTAAATTTGAACTGGGGGTTTATGCCAAGGTTTTAGAACATGAGTCTACTAATAAGGACTCCATGAAACCTGTAACTATAAGACATGAAGACAAATTATTAGCAACATTAGGCAAGCTTAAAGTAAACCATAAATTTATTAATATCTAGGTATTTGACAAGCTTAAATTTGATCTTCAAATTCTAATAATGTTCAAAATAGTCCATGATTTTAGGGTTAAGCTTTAAGATATCTCAAGGGTCCCAATTTTTTTTAAAAATGGGGGTATGTTAACCTCAACAAGTTTCACTTTACTCATAGCCTTATTGAGGTTAATCATTAGTTGCAATCTCACTTTTAAGCTCTTAGTTCTCCCACATTCTTAGTCTATCTATTGAGAATTGGACATAACTTCTTACCAAGTACAACTTCTCATTGATATTATATCAGTTTTCCTTTTCAACCTCATTCCACACATCCATCAAATTTTAAACTAAAACTCTCAACCACTCTATGAGATGGTTAGGGAACACATCAAACTTTTCATCCCATGTTCTCATCTCTTCTTCATTATCTAGCAAACTTGGCATGAGTGCCAATAAGGATTTGGTATGAAATGGGATTGAAGTAGGAGGAAGAGGGTAATAGTGGGGATTGTGAAGAGCTTCAACTTGTTCAACTAGGAATTCATATTTTTTTTTTAAATATTTTGATCTCCAATCCATGGGATCATTAAATTCCTCATGACAAGACTGACAAAAATAATCTTGAGGCTAATATGCATCATGATAAGGCTGGTAGGAGTCATATTGGAGTTGGTAGGAAGGCACTTATTGATAATATTCTTTTTAGACTTCCTCATAGGTTTCTTCATAGGACTGATCAAGAACATGACATTCATATGTAAAAGGAATAAGATGGTCATAAGGCTACCATGGCTCATAAGACTGATAACAATTTTGATAGGGATGTTGAGGGGTATAACATGGGTCATAACAAGGTTAATAGGGAGATACATAGTGGGTATTATCAACATAACTAGACATATCAATTTCATTAATTACATGAAGCATAAGAATTGATCACAATCTTCAATAATATATGCATAGAATACTTACAACCATATGGCTTCATTCAGAGTTGCCATTGGTACTTGCTTGAATGCTTCCAAAAGTTGATAAGATGAAAGACACACTAATAATCTTTCAACTCTTTTGGACTTTTGTCCCATCGGGCATGCCAAAACTATTGTCACCAAATATTTCACCCTAGAGTTGGTTTTTTAATCCTACTCTAAGATTTTGGTAACATTAAAATACCTCTAGACCTATGGGTTGCCTATAGTAGAGGTAGACCTCTAGGTTTAAAGGCTACCTCTTTAGATTGATCCTTGAATTCTTATCACCAACACTATCTGCTTGCTTGGATGAAAAGGGATAGAAATGACATGAAAATAATCTAATATAAGTATGTGATACACTATAAATATCTCCACTAGACTACCATACAAATGCACTATGAAACATGACTGAAAACACTAGTCACAAAATATTGAATTTCTCTAACATTAGTATTTAAAACATAAATGTGATATGCATGGAACTACTCAAAGTGAATGAACCAAATGTCATTTATAGACACTAAGGCTATTCCTTATACTTGAAGATAGACCAATGCACTTGAAAACACTTCATGTAAACTATTAGAGTGAAAACTACTTGTATCAAACATGAAAGAGTTGAGAGAAATCAAAGATAGTTACTAATCACTTAAAATTCACTATACACCACTTCAAAAACTTAGAAAAGATAGCTTGTGAACTCAAAAATTGATTAAAAAATTTATTTCAAAGGTAAAATATAGTATCAAACCAATAGGGCTTTACCATACTAGGTGTAGATTACCTTATAAAATCCAAAATGGCTTGCATTTATAGAATGTGTGAGAGAAGAGAGAAGAAGTGGAGCTAAAAGGTCACAAGAACAAGTGTCAAGTGATGAGGATCAGTTACATTATAGAAGAATGAAATAGATAAGAGAGGTCTAGAATGTCTTCTTGGATAAGTGTCCATCTAAAGCATAAAACTCTCATTGCCTTCTTGAAACTACCTTCATGATGAGGCATCTCTTGACTACTCAAAACTAGAATAGGGAGAGTTGACACATGTGCACTATATTATAGGGGTAAAATACAATCCATGATAGTTATCATATGCATCTCTAACTGATATCCTTATTCTAGACACTTGTAGTCACCATCTGTAATCATTCATTAGCTTTCTTGGCCTCATTCTTCACATTTGTCACCCAAGTGACCTTCATTTTCTAAACCAAATACATGAAAGAGGTGATAGGACACCTGTATAGAGTCATTTTTCCTTCCACTTCATGAGTTAGGCCTTAAAAAGGTATAAAAACAATTTTTCATCCTCTCATTTGGTAGTCACTATGCCTTTTCACTAATTATCCAAGATTGCCTATGGTGAATGATGTAGTAGAGATATGTGTATGCTTATCTATGGTGATAAATGGATATTATGGATGAAGAAAGTCCCCATAGACCTCTTACAATTATTTACATTCCTTGTTTCTCTTATACACCTGTAAAACATACAAAAACCTAAGAAAACCCTATTATTAGCTTGTTTGTACAAGTGGGATATAAAACCAAATAGGTATCATGGACCCTGAGAGAGTCCTCCACAAATATAAAATAATTTTATGAACATTTGACCCCTTTTAAATGCATTCCCACTCATTTATTTCTAGTCAGGTTTGTATAAGGGTTGTAAGAGGGTTTTTAGTGGTTTGGATTATTAAAAATTGTTCATAAAAACCATACACTAAAACTTCAAACCAATTCTGCTAAGTTTGAGATTGGGACCTTCCTAAAATATCCCCAACTCCTTGGGTTACCATGCAATGTGTTTGTAAAGGTATGAGTTTTTGAAGTTGGCCTATAAAGTTTCTTTATGCATTCTAGATGCCTGTATCATGGTTTTAGACCAAATTACCCACATTGAGTGCATTTTTTACAATTTTGTGGTTGTGACTCCTCTTAAACTTCCCTATTAAGGTCATCAATTGGATTTTAGGTTTCATATGGCTTTATAAGTGGGTTTAGAACCATATAAGACTTATGCCTAGTTGGGTATGACTGTGTGTTTAACCCTTATGATGGTTTCCAATGCTTGTAAGGCATTTCATATCCTTGTTAATCCTAAAATCAACATTCCACATATTACCTCAACATCCCAAGATTCCTCATGTTATCCTCCTACCATTTACTCACCAAGCCTATAGTCATGTCCTTACTAGGAGTGCCTTTTATCTGAGATAGAATAGAGGGTACCTCCCCTATTTACAAGGATAAACTAAGACCATGGAGGGTTATAAAAGGCATTTATGACATTATATACCAAATTAAAATGTAGTATCACACCTATAGAGTCATAAAAAAATCAATAACCTCAAAAACAACTTCTCAAACCTAGTGACTATGTAGGGTCTAAAACTGCCTATAGGTGAGGTCTAAGACTTGTCTTTACTATGCCCTATTTCATTACTTTGATCATCACATGAGAGGGATATTTCAACACTATGAAGTCAATCTCAATCTTATTTATCCATCATATACACCCTCTAACCTCCAAACTTCTCTCTTCACTAGCCTAGGCTAGTTTGTAGACTATGTTGATTAGGTCACCTATAGGTGAGAGTCAAGAAAAGTTTCAAGGGGTCTCTGTACATGTTAATTAGGCCTTGATTAATTCATTAATTCATATTTATCCTTATGATATCATTGTGTCAATTCCATCAAAGTGGATATCTATGCTTTCCAAGCTTCCAACACCTTGTCTCTAACCATCAATACTTTGTATGCCTACAGTTAGGTTGTAGGTGACATCTTAGGAGAAATAAGAGCATTGGTAGGTGATGACCTATGCCAAAACATTGTATCTCAAATTCCTTAATTTCTCCTTGGGTTACTAGTTTCATTATCACTCAAATGGAGTTACTTTGTCTTGAATCCTGCAACCAATGTGTCATATTACATTATAAGACCATTTAGGCTTCCACAGTACTATATATTATTGAGTCTATTCACTAAATTTTTTCTTGAAATGGAATCCTATTCACACTATCCTATCATGACCAAACAACTACATTTCTCATGTCAAAACATTTCTCTAGGATTGGAATATAAGTGTGAGGCCATTTAAGCTTACACAAACTTTAAACTCCTCATCATAAGATAGTACTAAATATGGACAATACCCTGATTCAAATAAATTAAGGTAAGTTATCCTCAAATGCAAATTTCTTAACTGTGCATATGGAATAAAGTTTTTTCTACCATATAATGACTTCACCATTATCACAATGGACTTATTAATGCTCTTAGACCTCAATTAATGTCTAAAGTGAGTTTAAAGCATCTTCATTTCAACATTACTCTACCTTTTTAAACTACACTGAGACCCCTGTTGGAAACCTATCATCACTAATATATAATGTTTAGATTAGCTCAAACACATTACTTACAATTTGAGAGTGTACCTAATACCTTAAAACATTCTTATTTTATTAGCATGATCGGTCAATGCTTCTATTTACTTGACTATAGATGTTTTGTTTATAAAGAAACCTGACTATGTTTATGTATTGGTCTCATCATTCCATGTAGAAAAATATCAAGACCAAACCTCCAAAGTTAAAATGATCATCATGCAATGTGATAATGGAAATAATCATATCCTTTGATCTGATACCACTATATGAGAGAGAAACTTTTGCAACTGATGAAATAACTATCTACAAACCTTAGTATGTTGTCAACTAGAAAGATAAGATGTTTGCTCATTCCTCCACATTCACACATTAAAAATAACTTTAATACAACATGATAATTAATATCATGCTCTGTCAAAACACAAACAATGATTAAAATCATCAAACCATACAACCAAATGAGAAAACTTGTAGGTGATAAGAATGTGCAGTTAGTTTTGAGGTAGTAACATTCTTAGAGTTTGTTTATGAAGTATAGTCCAATAAAATAAAAACTCTTTCCATGGATTGAGAGATCATTAGGATTGTTTTAATATCTCAAATGAATTACTTTCAATTTTACCCCTCTAATTTGTACCAGTAGAAAACTTGATGACATATTTGACCTTTCATAAGAGAGCAATGGAGATGGTAAATTGGTTTTTATCAATTTGGAGAATCTCGAAGCAAATTGAATATGGATATGAGTTTTAGGAAGCTGAAGGGACACTGATGAAACTTCGCACATGTGCCAAACTATTGTATAGTTTGTACAACCTTTAAAAACTCCTTTCTTTGTAAGAGATCTTGTTTTCAATATTTAAACCTACCAAATTCAGTTATAGAACTGACAACTAACACTTTATGACATCATACATGTTGAATAACACATTGACACACTTGTCCTCCTTTATAAACTATACCACTTCAATAAATGACCAAAACGTGGCATAAGATGACATAAAATGACACTAAGGGTGAATAACAAACATGACTAAGGCTAAAAACACATTAAGTGACCTTATTAAGACCATGGTACACAATTTTACACCCTATAAGACCCCTATAACAAGCTTGACTATATAGGAGTTGACTTAATTTGACTTGTTGTCAAATTAGTCAACATAACCACTATAAAAAAATTATTGGAGGAATTTTAGATAAATATTGCACCATATTAAGTTTGTTCATAAGTATTATTCATTGGTAATTAATATGACCTAATATTTCATACCACAAGTTAACATCAATTGAAGTAATTAAATCATGAGTAGAGGAGGGAGAAGAGAATCTAGTAAGCTTAAACAAGTTATCATTGTCCAAAATATTAGTAGTAACTAATTGAAAATCTTGCTTAGTATATTTAACTTAACAAGTGTATTTAGAAAATTCTACTTTATAGTCATGTTTGCATAATTAAGGAACAAAAATTAAATTTAATTTTAAATCAAGAACAAGCAAGACATCATGAAATTCACCATTAGGCATTTTAATAGTTCTTATGGCTTTAACATTGCAAGAAGTATGATTTTTAAGACTTAAGTGATTTTTAGAAAGATCTGATTCTAAATAAATAAAAAACTTAACATTGGATGTCATATGCTGAGTAACACTAGAATCAACAATCCATTGAATAGGAGAAGCACATAAAGCACAAATAAAATAATCTCTAGTATTAGACTTTTATTTGTTTTGAGTCTTAGTGTTACTAATGCTATCATTGTCTTTGACTTTAAGATTTCCATCTTTAATATCACATTTCTTCTCAAAGTAGTGATCTTCATCATGAGTATTTTTGTCATAATAATTATGCAACTTTTCTTAAGTTTTGAGTTTGAAATTTTTTATCTTTTTTATCATGTATATTATTGGACTTAGTATGATCTTTTTCATTCTTGTGTTGATGTTTAGAAACAAAAACATGTTTTATTAATCTTAAGACTATCAAATTGAATCAACTTTTTTTTTCTTGACATAATAAAATATAAAATAAATCAAACATCAATTAAGTAGAAAAAGCTAGTTGCCAATGAATATTAGTAATAAAATGTTAAAAAGGTCAAGGTAAATATTTTTTCATGATAATATAAGTTAAATTCAAGTTTTAAAGTTTAACGCCTAAACCAGTTAACCACAAATGTAAAGAATAAACTTTAGTTAAGAAATAATTTATAGTTTTTAAGTAAATATACTTTAAATCAAACAGTTGATCATGAATTTGAATTTTATGAGATTCATTCACAACATCATAAATATATTTAATTTTAGACAAAGTAATAGATGTAAGAGGACAACCATCAATTTGCACATGAAATTTGGGGGTCATAGCCATGCCAATCAATCCTAAGGCCTCATCATTTTTTACTTGTCATTTCTCTTAAACTTCATCAGTGGTATTATTTTCATTGGGTTTTGGGTTTGTGCCATCTACCACCTACACCAAGTGTTTAAAAATGAATATATATTGCATATATAATTTCAATAAATGAGAATTGGTGGATGTGAGCTTAAATTTTGGAAACAACTGAGTCATTATGTCATGAAAGTTCATCCAATATTTGAAAGTTAATATGCATGAAAGAACAACCTAAATGAAGGAGATGCAGAGGAGAGACAAGAAATATAAAAATGAGACTTAGACGAATTATAAAAGAAATATCAAGAAAGAAATGGGAGCACAAAAAATGATAAATAAATACACAAAAAATGCAACTATAATATGGCTAAAAAATACATAAATTTATGGAAATTAAACACCAAAATTAAAAAGGGGAAGAATATTACAATAATTTTGGAACTTTAATTAAATCCAAAAATTAATGATTTTATAAATGTAAATCCACACCAAAATTCTAAATAAAGTTTATATTTAAAATTTATAGAAAACTTACAAGAGTTGGAGGGGGAAGGGGACGCCACCTTATATATCTATCCTAGACCCCTCATCGAGAGATTTTTTTTAAAAAAAACTTATTTAAAAAACTTAATTAGTTTAAAAACAAACAAAAAAGAAATTTTTTAATTTAAACGTGTATGAAAGAAACTTATAAAATTAAATTCATGAAACTTTTATGAGAGAAAAAAAAATTATGGAAAATAAAACAACATGGATGATAATAAAAAAATCAACTTATAAAGACTTTTTTTAAAACATGTAATTTTGATTGTGAAACATAAAAAAAACTACGATTTTTCTTTTGTTGTTTTCATTTTGATAAAAACTTAAATAAGAAAAATGTGTAAAGCTTATTAAATAAAAATTTTAAAAGTGAAAAAAAATTTATTGTTTTTGAATGTTTAGTCTATGAATAACCATCCACCCCCCCAACACACATATATGTAGTGAAAACAAAATGAATATGAGAATTTCTTTATTTGAAAATAAATATAGATAAAAATGTTGTAGGAATAAGAGAACCTTTAATACCAAAATAAATATTAACATGTAGATATTGTAGGGAAAGTGTTATATGAAATAAAACATAATGGATGCAATAGACTAAATGCATAAAGAAAGACGAGAGATGAAAGGAATCTCTTATAAGTTAGGAAATGACTCAACTCTAGAAAAAAGTAACACTTTACAAATAAAGGAATAGAAAATGAATAGAGTGGAAAGCGTAAAAATATTAGGAGTTAAAGACTCCAAGATTTGAGAATAGAAAAAAATGACTCAAATGACAAAGGAGGTTAGATCATGAAGGAAAGAGTGCAAGCTGCAAACCTAGTAAAGAACATAGAGAAAAGGAAGGCTACAATCTAGGTGAGGGGTAGGGTAAAGATCAAAAGTAAATATTAAAAATACCTTATCAGAAAAAAAATAGAATGAATGAATGTTAACCTGTACATTTTTTAAAAAAACAAAATTTTATATAAATATATATCCCTTGAAAGAACAAAGAATAAGATGTTCATAATTAAAACAATAAAAATCTATGTTAAATATATATACAAAAACTAAGCTGGGTATTCTATTTTTTTCTTGTATTAACTTAAAAAATAAAATAGAAACCCTTACTTGGAGGATGTCTCAAAATTAGATAAAGAGTTAAAAAAATTACTTGGGAGCAACCTACAACAATCAGTTAAAGATTAAAAAATGCAAGTAAAAAAAGAGAGGGAAATAGATTTAAATGGAGAGAAAGGGTGTAGCCTTTGTAAAAAAATATAAAATATCTTCCAAAAACTATACACTTCTAAAAAATGTTAATAAGATGAATTTAAATCTAATACCATAAAGGAATTATCCCAAAAACATTCATTTGTCATTGATGAATGTTCTTGAGATAATTCCTTCAAAACCCAAGTTTTTAAATAATTTAATCAGTTTGTTAGAGATCATTGGGTGAAAATGAGTAAGATATTTGAGGGCATGGATGGTAATTTATGTAAATCAAAGGATGTAATAAATTATGTTTATTTTTTTATTTTTTATTCATTTCTATATAGTAGTAGAATATAGAAAGGAAGTAGATGCATAAATCAATTTAGAGGATAATTGTATATAATTTTATGAAAAAAATTCACTTCATTTAGATATATAAAAATGAATATGGAAAGGAAATATATCCTAGATTTATTTGGAGGATAACTATATAGAATGGTATGAGGATTTATTTCACTTGGAAGAGAGTAATTTATTTAGTATTATCTTCAAAGAGTCTTATATACATGAGGCAAAAAAAATGTTAACTTGGATGTATTGCTCTAATTCCATAAGGGGCTTAGAAATTTCTTATTTATCCTCAAAAATGTTTTTGAAGACTTCTTGATTCCAAATTTTGAGATAAATTTTCACTATTTTGACTCTAGAAGCTAAAACAAACATATCCTATCCCTCAATATTCATCCCTCACCATTCATTCATTATTTACCATAACTCTAGGTGATTCAACCACATATTTTCAAATATGAATGGCACTCTTTTTGTATTTGGGAATTATTCCTCCAAGAATACTAATGTATTATGATTTGATCTAAGTTTATGGAGAATAGAGAGTATACATCACCTTTTTAGGTCCCAATCCAAGTTTAAAATAAATTTGTCCAGTCTAATTTGAATATTATCCTCCTTTATTCTTATTTCAGGGCAAGTGTAATAGGCTCTACATAGAACCACATCCAAAAAAAATTTATTAGCAATGAAGTCATTGAAATTAGCCATATTGTCACTATATTCTAGATTACCCCCTTTTTTTACATAGGATATAGGGGTGTGTTAAAGTCCCCTACAACCATCCCATCCCAAATGGAAGAGAGAGATCTAAATAAGGAGATATCTCTCCATTAAAGACTCCTAGTTTTGGAATTTGGGGTATAGATATTGGACAAATCCATTTATTATTAGAGGCTAGGTAAGTAACACCAATGGCCACATGACCTTGCTTATTCTAGATTAGTATTCGTTCAAAATTGTATTGGACTCAGAATATGGAAAGTCCTTTGAATGCTCTAGAGTCCCCTAAGCCAACATAACCATATTTTTTCCAAATTGAGTTTTTTAAAAAACTCCAAGGATTCTAGAGTAATCTTGGTTTCTTTAAGTAGAAGAAAACTAGATTTTTGAGTTAATATAAGGTTCTTAACTAGTCTCTATTTTTTGGGGTTATTAATTAACCTTACATTCCATGAAATAATCTTCATGATAAAAAGGGAGGAAGAAACCTACCTTGACCCAATAATCTCCTAGGAAAAAGACCTGATGTAAACACAATGACTAAGAAGGGGGCAGGGGGGTGGGGTGAATAAGTCTCACATTCCTTGAACCATCAAAGCAATCCAAAGATATAACAATCCATAAAGAGTCATTCACATAAGCGTAACACAAGAAAACACACATATGAGTGGGAAAAACTCAAGGGGAATAAAACCCACTAATTTTTACAAATTTATTACAATCCTATAAGTCAAAATATCATAATTTAGTGAAGCATCAACTCCACATGGAGCACCAATCCCAACTAGCTAAGCATCAACCCAGATAGGCTTTAGTAAGCACTAATTTGTAAGGAGGCACCAACCCCCTAGTTGACTCAACACCAAATCAACCACATAAAACCTTTGATCACCTTTAAAAAATATTCTTTTTTATACAACACATAATTATAACCTTTGTTATTTCTTCTCTCTCTTCTATCCCTCTCAAACTAGCTTCTAGGTTTCTTCGCTCATCTAGGTCTCTTCAAGATAGATTAGGGCATATGAACTTGATATTCATCTATAGTATCCTTATTATATAGTCATTATAGTTTATTTTCACCATTATTATGGTATTTAATACTTATTTTATCTCTTCAAAGTTCTATATACTTCACTTTCACTCACTCGCAGTCTAACTAGACAATTAAGCCTATTAGGCCTTGTTCTTATGTCAGGCTCTTACTCATACACCTCTTGGTAAGACATACACACTTTCCAAATTATATTTTACACACAATAGGACTTATTACATTCCAAAAACATTAATAAATTATTAAATTATGTCATCCATAGTTCAAATGGACTAAATCCTTCTTTAGGCCTTAAGGAGACCTAATCCAATTAGGCCTTCATTAGTACACGTTACTCTTAGATATTACTAGAACATTTTTAAAACTCATACATGATAACAAAAATTCATATGACCCTTAAATATTCCCAAAATAATCTCATATTATGCCCACAACACCTTTTATATCCAATCACCATTTGAAGCATGCCATTAGTATTGTTTACATTAGGCCTTCACACACACAAAAAGGTCTATCTTGAACAATTGAAGATAACACAATGTTTGGCCACAAAAACATGAAAATAAAACATATAAATAGAACCTATAAGGCTTAATTTTTTTTTTTAAATAATTATACTTCATTACATAGGGCAAAAGGACTCAAAAACACTACTGCAACTTGCACACTTAGAACTACCATTTTCCCTCAAAGACCAGTCATGGTGATAATGAACTTCAACACCTATATGATCAATTACAAATACTTATAATAAAAATGTGGATTATTTTAGAAGACCATTATACCAATATTATATATAAATATAATATTTTGAAATGGAAATATTGGTCCTGTAGGCTAATCTCATAACCTTGTATCTTATTGTCTCATCTAAACTAGACAGGTCAACTTATGAGAAACTTTTTCACCATAACCACTAACCTAAAAAAATTATACCAAAAATTAACATGTATTAAAATTAATTAAAAAAATATCCATTCACTTTATTTCATCCTTATTCCATGATAACACATTCCTAAACCTCTTTTCACTGCTACCTGGGTTTCTAACTGTGTCCACCAGTAGGCATGTTAGTGTCTATCTATCTTGGATGACTAGTTTAGCATACTAGAGGGTTAGAAAATATCCAAAAAAAATTATGGACATAAAATAAAAGTCTCAACCTTCTCCATATAATTATTTTTATACTTTGACTTAATCAATTCTAACTATTATAGTAATTCTTTGAGAAACTAGCACTTTATTGTCAGATCTACACACACGCCTAACAACTCAATCACACCTAGAGGATATTATGAGAGTTTAATACATGATCCAATATTTTTTATATTCATTTGAGACCATTATAAGATTTTTTTAACAATATATTTCATATTAGGTCATTATTAGGGTTTTAGAGAGGGTTAACATTATTTTTGGTGTTAATGATTGTTCATAAAAGACTACCCCTCATTTCCAAAAATAATGCCTAAATATATTATCTATTACCCTTAACCATCTCTCCTTAACAAAATATATTACCATTTATAGGTTACATGAGCTAATGAGCATAAGAAATACCTTCTTAAGTAGATAACCCTTCTTGTCTTGCACTTGAGAGACCTTAGAACACA
Organism: Torreya grandis; assembly: GCA_037957365.1. NCBI lineage: Eukaryota > Viridiplantae > Streptophyta > Pinopsida > Cupressales > Taxaceae > Torreya > Torreya grandis. The sequence goes on from JARHVA010000865.1 coordinate 1,246,515, forward strand.
TTTCCATGCCTTACCCTTCCAACTTTAACCTAAAACTTCATGAGAAAACTTAAAACAACATATATTACCTATGAAAATGATTATGTGATCTCATACACCTTTAAATATGATCATGACCCCTCATTAGGACACACACTCTCTCTCTCTTTGCTTACTTAGACTTTGACCTAAAAATCATATTAGGCTTTGAAACTGACCTTATGCCTCTTTCCATGTGCTCTCCACCACTCTAAAATATTAAATAAACCTAATACATGATTTAAAACTATCATATGTCCTTCATGTGTTTTTAATATAGATCATGATGCCTCATTAGGCTAGATAAGGTCTAAGTGTGGTATAAGTGTAGACTTGATTTGAAGGTCCTACCATTGTAGATTCACCTTGAGATTATAATGAGGGATTCAAAACCTCATATACATTACCAAAAAATCACATATAGTCAATCATGCCTATGTTCATTCATATCACCAAACCATCATGTTCCTTCATGCACAATACTAGGCATCCTATGCACATACTTTCTCAAGTCACTTACTAGGCTCAAGTACTTGACTACTTTGACAACAAGGCCCTTCCATGATGAAATTAACCTCACTCATGAAGTCATAAAAACATATACCAATCATGTATTATAATCTCAAAATCACTAAAATTTTAATCAATATCCTCTCTCATAGCTACATTCTTCAATAAACTCATGAAGACCTTTATCAATAACCTTTGACATTAATTCTAAACCTCAACAACATGAACAATGCTAAAAAATTTCCCCCTTTGTCATTGATGTAAAAATACATTGCAAACTAATCATTCTTATCTCCTCATTATACTCTTTCTCCCCCTTTGACATAAATGACAAAGTGATGTTTTCAACTCCTTGGATCGTACTCCTTAAAACATAATACTTAACACATAGAACTATGAGTTTATGAGACATAATACAAACATGTTCCCCCTATCTCCATGCATACCTTATTGTAAAAACTCACCTATTATTAGAGATAATGAGCATGATTATATCCCCCTAAGTACTTAGCTTCTTTAATGATTACTATGGATAGGAATTACACCTAATTCCTATCTTAGGTGTTCAAATGTTACCTATTGTCACCAAATCCTGCACCTTAAAAGAGGGTGTTCAATCCTCTTCCATATTTGGGCAACATGGGAACACTTATAGGTATGTGGGTGTACCTATAATGGAAGTGAGCCCTCTATATTTAAGGTCTATCTCCTTGAATGTATCTTTAAATGCTTGCACCTACTTAACTAGTTGCTTATCGGGAAAAGAGTTACAAGTTGTAGGGAATGAACCTAATCTAAGGGGGTGATGCACCAAGATGTCTTCCATATGACCATCATAATTTCTTACACTAATAAACAAGGCACACAAACCAACATCTAAGTCCTATGGATTCTAACATGAGTATTTCAATATAGAGGTGAGATGCAGGAGAGCTATCTAAGATAAGGGAACCATAGGCTAGTTTCAGATATTAAGTCTCATTATACACTTAAAATATAGGATTATTCACTTGATAAAACTTCATATGACCTATTAGAACATGAACTAAAAATCAAATTATACACTTGACAAGGATAAGGGAAGAAAAGATAAAGGATTATCACTTCACATTTCCATACATCACTTTGCACACTTAGATAATTATTCAAGAACTCAAAATCAAATTTACATTAATGTTCAAATGCAAAATACGACATCATTCTAGTAGGGATCCACCATACATGGAATGAAATTGAATACAAAGGCCAAAATGGAAGATACTTATTGGAAGATCTCATTGATAGATTGTTATGTTTTTTCTTGGTTGATTCACACCATTAGATCTTTTCCAACTTGTAGATCTTTAAATGGCTTAAACTTAAGGACATTTTAACTTGTTTGACTTAAACATGAACCATTAGATCTCAAGTGGACCATTAGATATTAATCAAATTTAAACCTTTTAAGGACATTTTAAACCCAAATGGTTACTTTATGGAGTTCAAACATGATGTTGGCACAAACATTTTACATAATTTGGCTAACTTTAAAAGCTTGGATCTAGAAGTGAAACAGTCATCGAGGCACCAAATTTTCAAGAGATGTTCTTGATGCTAAAAGGATTGCGCCCACTTGATCTGCTAGTTCCAGGAGCTTTCTATGTATGTTTACAAAATGTTCAAGTAATCTAACCTACATGTTTTACACGGCATCCACATGCTTTTTACTAATCATTCGAATATAAATGGATACTTTACAAGGCTTGAATTTGACACTTTCATGAATGTCTTGCTCTGAATGACCAACATGAAACTCTATAACTTGAGATAGAAAGCTTGTGCAGACATGAAACTTATAGGTCATGTTCCTACCATGAATAAATTGATGGCACATTATCCTTTTATACCATAAGGATTTTTGAGGTACATTTATGAAATACATAAATGAGCTAGTTCATTCATTCCTATATGACTTACAAGATGGCCTATCCCCTTAGACTCAACAAGCTAAAATTTGAAGGCTTAGATCTCAAGATAAAGGACCCATCGAGATATGAAACTTGTAGAGAATGATCTTGGCACTAAGGATATTGAGTGTGCATGGTCTGATGGTCATGTGAGGACTTCTTGAGCTCATCTATAAAATTTAAAAACACACTATCCAGTTTGGTTCTTCATGACATCTTGATGATGGCCTGGTCCCTTTACTTTCCTAAGTCATTTTGATCCAATATTTCAAGGCCCTGATGAGTTTCTAAGATTGTGCCAATCTAGTCCATGTCTTTTAAGCTTATGAACACTATGATATCCTACTTGGATCAATTTTAAAGGCTTGGACAAACAAATTCTCAAAAACCATTCAATTCCATTGGAGTTTTACATTAGGCATTTTACTATAGATATTTTATCTCGAACACTTTCTTTGAAAGAATTATGTATATGGACCTTTTAACAAGGATATTTTTCCTCAAATATTTTATTTGACTGAAATGCATCTTTGGAAATATAACCTTAGACATTTTTTCTAAAATAAATAAGTCCTTAAGGAAATTATCTTAGACAATTTTCTTAAAATATTTGTGTACTTAGTCCTTTTCCACAAACAAAACATCCAAAAGAATTTGGTCTTCAAGAAAATTGTCATGAAACACTTTCCTCAAAAGAAATCCATGCCTTAGCCAAATTTTATAAACAATTTCCCCAAAATAATTCATGCCCTTGTACCTTTTGTTGGAACTTTTGTTGTGGACATTTTGTTCAAGGGAAATATGACTTTAACATTTAGCCCGAACACTTTCCTTGAATAGTTAGTGTTCAGATTTTTTTCAAAGACATTTCATTCAAGCATTTTTCAAAGACACAAAACCTGAATACCCAAGAATAATTCTAGCACTCAGGCAAAAGTTAAAAAATTTGCTAAGTGTAAACTAGGATTTTTGGACTTGTTCTTACAACATACTCTATGACATTATAAAAATCCCCTATACAAAATTTTGACCATCAGGTTTTAACCCATTTTGGCCTATAGGAGAATTGGTCAACATTCTTGGAAATTTCCCAAGGGTGGTATGTTTGCTATGCCATGACCAATTGCCTAATATTGTCCATTGGGATATGGATACATATGTACAACAAGTTTGGCATACAAATTACCTTAAACAACACACAAAACATAAGAAAAAAAACAAGAAGAAACACACAAGACAAGAAACTAAGCAAAAACACACCTATGCTTCAAAATCACTTATTAGAACACAACACAACAAGAAAGGAAACTAACTGACTCAACCTCTAACTAACTTGAGATGAAAACTTCCTCCAAGATCAAAGGAGAATTTTGAAACCTCTCTTGATTTATGATACAAAGGGTTGAATGAGATATGTAGTCTTTTAATCCTTGACATTTATGCCTCCATCTTCTTCATGGTGTTTTCCAACTTCATTGGCATGGTTTTTAATGAGAATCAAGAATATCAAAACAGGCTAGCTATGGAAATGAACTCCTCTTGCATCTGAACATCCTCAACCTTCTCATATGGTTCCTCAACAATGACCTCCAATGGTGGTTAAACAAGTCTTTCATTTCTAGTTTCCATAGGGTCCTCAATAAGATTGGGTCTCTCTTCATTTTCAATTTCTTCAAGCTCATCATTGAGCTTTTCATAGTCTTCCCAATCCTGGTCATTATCCTCTATGGAAGACTCTTTCTTCACCTTGTCATGTACTTGGCTCTTAATGTGCAATTTTGAAGATATGATAATCCTCCCAACCTTGCTTTCTTTTGTAACATAATGTACTTGATGTTTAGGAGCATCAAGCTTTCCTTCACCATGATCTAATATCTCTAAATGTGGTTTTACCTTGGATGGAGCCCTTGACTATCCTTTGGGTACAACAAGATATGCCTTGACCTCATTATCCATGTTTATAACTTCTTGGACACTAACATCATCAAATTATTTTATGATAATAGATTCTTTATCAATAGAATGATGTTCATATTTATGCTTGGTAGAATACTGGTCAACATGGTCATTAGCATCGTTAATAGCCTTAGCATTAGATATAGAATCTTTTGGATAAAAAAGAGACTTACCCAACTTGCCAAACTCTTTGCATATGACATTGAGATTTTTCCATAGTTCCTTTTCATTCACAACATGAGACCTTTATCCATGATTATTAAGACAATCATCAACATGATTTTTAGAGGCATTATCCAAATTAGATGTCGAATTCTTAGGAGGAGGAGTAATTGTAACCTTATAGAATTGATAAAACTCATGACATATGAAATCAAACTTTTGCCACAAGTCATTTTCATCCACCTCATGAGTGTCATATTTAAGATCCATTTCATCTGTCATTGTCTCATAAGAATCTCTTATAAAGATAACTTCTTGAGGACTAACTTGACCTTCTTCCTTGATAGTTCAGTCCACTCATGCTTGAGATGGTCATCTATAATTCCATGATTAGACATGGAGTCCTCTTCAAGCGCTTATATCTTCAAGTCTTGTCCACATTCTTCATGGATAGCTAAAAAATAGTTGAAAATATGTTTATCCTCATTCAAAAAGGTTAAATTTCCCTTGTGTTCACTAAGCAGAGTCCTTATGGTGTTTTCCTCCTAATAGTCACTCATGACATCTTCTTAGCCAGCCTTGGCTTGGATTTTATCCTCCTCACATGCTTCTCTGAAGATGGGTTCATGTGAAGGAGCTATAATATGAGATATGATAGGGAGATAATGAATTAGAGATGGAGTGTGAGGTGAAGGAGTTATGAGTTTATTCAGGAAAGATGAATGCACTATTGATCTCATAGGGAAGCATCTGCATAAGCATGAGTTTCATCTTGCCAATAGCTTTCTTGAAATTTTTCAATAGCAACATGTTCATTTTTAGCTATTTATCCTCCCACATACTTAACCTATCTATTGAGCATTGAAGGCACTTCTTTGTGAAGTCCATTTGTTCTTTGATTTCACATTGAGTTCATTCTATATCTTCAAACATCCATAACTTCTACATGTAACCTTAGGTATTACTTCTCAACCATTCCATGAGATGATTAAGGAACACATCATACTCATCATCCCATGTACTCATTTCATCTTCATTATCTAGTAACTATGGTATGGATGACAACAAGAACTTGATATAAGATGGAAAAAATGAAGGAAGAGGAGGGTAATGATGGGGATCAATACCAACTTCATTTTGTTACACTTTAATCTGCAAGAATCTATATCTTGCCTTGTAATACCTTTATGTACAATCCATGTAAATATCTAATTCCTCATGTCAAGACTCATAAGAGTACTCTTGAGGTTCATAAGCATCATAGTATGGTTGATATGGCTCATATTGGGACTGATAGGGAGGTATTTCTTGATAGGGATATTGGGGAGTATACTATGGTTCATAGCAAGGCTGATAAGGAGGTCCATGGTAGGGATATTCACCATAGCCATTCATGTCAACCTCATACACTGAAGGGAATGTAGGAAAAATAATCAAAACTTAAACTAAAGATACTTAGACTAATTACAACAAAAAATTATCATTTGGAGTGACCATTAGTGCTAGGTTTTCTACTTCCAAAAGCTGATTAGAGGAAGGACACACCAACAATATTTACACTCTCTTGGACCTTGGTCACATTGGGGATGCTAAAACTATTGTCAACAAATCTTGCATCCTATAAGAGGGTGCTCAAGCCTCTTCCATATTTGTGAAACATTGGAACACTTCTAGATATGTGGGTGTACCTATAATGGAAGTGAGCCTATAGATTTAAGGCCTAGATCCCTGAATGTATCTTGAAATGCTTGCACCTACTTAACTAGTAGATTATGGGGAAAATATTTATAAGTTGCAGGGAATGAACCTAATTTAAGTGGGTTATGTACTGAGATGTATTCCATATGACCATCATATTTCCTTCAATAAGAAATAAGGCACACAAAATATCTTCTAAATCTTATGGATTCTAACATGAGTATTTCAATATGGAGGTGAGATGCATGAGATTTATCCAAGGTAAGTGAACCATAGTCTAGTTGCAAACATTAAGGCTCATTGTACACCTAAAATACAGGCTCATACACTTGAAAACATTTCATATGACCTATTAGAATAGGAACTCTTACACAAACATGAAAGTATAAGGGAAGAAAGGATAGAGGATTATCACTTTGAATCACCATACATCACTTTACACACTTAGAAAATTATTCAAGAATTCAAAATCAGAGTTGCATTAATGTTCAAAGGCAAAATATGACATCATTCTAGTAGAGATCCACCATACATGGAGTGGAATTCAATACACAGGCCAAAATGGTAACTACTTATAGAATTCAAGAGGGAAGTGGGAAAAGACAATTCCAAAGGGGAATAAAATGAGTTTAACCATAGTTACAATTGCTTTATGCAATTATGCTTATTCAAGCTTCATGATTGATTTAGGTCACTTTAATCTATTGCATAGTCACATTATTCCCTCTTTGATTCTCCCTTATGGTTGCAATGGTAAGATCAAGCTATTTTGAGCTAGGTTCTGACATCAATGTAGTTATAACAATCAAATCCATCTATTATAAATTTGTCTTATTGTTAACTGATTTTGACTAGTTTGTCATGACATGAAACAATGGATAGAAGGGTCCCTTTCACGAACCTATCTCTAGTGATGAATTCATTAAAGTATACATGTTAACCTTGATGGAATCCTTTTAAATTTTGGCTTTGGTCCAAACTAGACCATGCTCAAACTTGGCTCCATGCTATTATTTACCTTGCCTCATCAAAAATTGCTTGTCGACCTTCATCTATGTCATCTAGGCTCACCTTCATTTGATTGGCCATTGAAAACTAACATGGATCATTATTATTTTGACTTATCTTTCTGTATTTATCTTCCTAATGTGAATGAATGTAGTTCGTAGATCCTCTACTAGCTAGAACATGCTCATGCCACTTGGTGGCCTCTTGAGCTCCTTATCCCTTTGACTAATTTCACATGGTCAGATCAAGATGCATGATGTAATGTAGATCATAATTACCATTGATCCCACCTCCCTATAATTCAATATCATGGCATTATATTTCTATGTTATTGATCTACACTATCAAATCTTGTCTAATTTGTATCTCTTTAAAGGGATTAAACCTAGGGATCTTTTGACTTGTTTGACTCTAACGTGAACTGTTATATCTCATGTGTCAGTATGTGAGGTCACATAGACAATTAGATCTTGATCAATTTTAAACCTTTTAAGGATATTTTGAACCCAAATGGCTACTTTACAGAGCTTAAACTTGATGTTAACATGAATGTCTTATGTTATTTAGCTAAATTTGAAGGCTTGGATCTCGAAGTGAAAAATTCATGGAGGCACTAAATTTGTAGGGGATGTTTTTGATGTTAAGAGGATTATGACCACTTGATCCACTAGCTCTAGGAGTTTTCTAAATAAATTTATAAAATGTTCAAGTCAGCTGACCTATGTGTTTTCCATAAAATCAACATGCCTATCACTAATCATTTGAGTCTAAATGGATGTTTTATGAGGCTTAAATTTGACACTTATGCAAACCTCTTGCTCTGCGTGACCAACTTTGAAACTCCATAACCTGATCTAGAAAGCTCATGTAGACATGAAAATTGTAGAGCATGTTTTTGGCATGAAGAACTCTATGGCACTATATCCATTTTTATCATGAGGCTTGTTTAGGTGCATATATAAAATAAACAAATGAGATAGTTCATTCATTATCATGTGATGTGCAGGATGGCCTGGCCCCTAAACTTGGCAAACTAAACTTTGAAGGCTTGGTTCTTGAGATAAAGGACTCATCAAGATATGAAACTTGTAGAGAATGATCTTGGCACTGAGGACATTGATCATGGATGGTTTTATGATCATGCAAGGCTTTCCTCAAATTATCTATAAAATGTATGAACATGTTATCTAGTCTAGTTCTTCATGACATCCTGATGACGGTCTGGTCCCTTTACTTTCCCAAGTATTTTTGATCTAATATTTCAAATACCTAATGAGTTTACAAGATTTTGCTAATATGGTTCATGTCCTTGTGAGCTTATGAACACTATGAGATCCTATTTAGATCAATTTTGAAGGCTTGGATAAACAAATTCTTTGAAACCATTCCATTCCATTAGATTTTTGCATTGAGCATATTGTTGCAAAAATTTTATCTTAGACAATTACTCTAAAAGACTTATGGTTGTGAACCTTTTAACAAGGAACTTTTGCCTCAAACATTTTTTGGCTAAAATGCATCTTTAGAAAGATTACCTTGAACATTTTTTTGAAAGAAATATGTCCTTAAGGAAATTGTTTCAAAAAAATTTCCCAAAAGATTTGTGTACTTAGTCTTTTTCCATGGACAAAATATCTGAAAGAATTTGGTCTTTAGGAAAATTGTCATAGAACATTTTCCTTGAAATAAATCCATGCCTTAGCCAAATTTTGAAAATAATTTTCCAGAAAGAATTCATGCCCTTGTACCTTTTATCAAAACTTTTGTTGTGGACATTTTTTCTAAGGCAAATATGCCTTTAACATTTTACCCAAACACTTTCCCTGAACAATTAGTCTTTGGAATTTTTTCAAAGATATTTCCTTTGGGATTTTTGCAAAGACATAAAACCCAAATACCCAAGAACGATTCCAGCACTCAGGCAAAATTTGAAAAAAATATTTTGTAAATAAGGCCTTTCTAGACTTGTTCTTACAACATACTCTATGACATTATAAAATCCCCTATTCAAGATTATGACTATAGGGGTTTGACCCATTTTATCCTATGGGAAAATTAGTCAGCATTACCTTTGAAAGTGGTTTGGTCCAAATGTCTATAATTTGATCCTGTGTAGAAACATATTCAAGTCTGACATTTTGTTCACTTACCTATTCTCTTATAAAATGATATTTGATGGGAATATGGTTGGTCCTTGAGTGCATGAAAAGATTCTTTCAGATTATTATAGCACTTGTATTACCATAATAGATAGGTATAGGACCATCATACTCCACCTTGTAGTCTATTAGGATCTATCTCATCCATAGGACTTGAGTGCAACATGAGGCTATTGAAATGTACTCAGCCTCACATGTGGATAATGTTACTGATGGTTGTTTCTTTCTTATCTATGAAAATAAGCACTCACATAAGAAGAAAGCTCCTCTATTGGTACTTTTCCTATCATTTAGACTTCCTACCCAGTCTGCATCTATATAGGCTATCAAATTAAAATCCTTATTTCTTGGATACCACAAGCCATAATCCATAGTCCCCTTGAGATACCTAATTGTCGTTTTAACCAATTATAGATGGTTTTCCTTTGGATCTACTTGAAACCTTTCCATAAGACCTACTGCTTTCATTATGTCAGGTCTAGATATAGTGGTGTATAACAAACTTCTAATCATTGACCTATATGACATCTAATTGACCTTTGAAGACTCATCTTCCTTGGTAAACTATACCCTATAATAATGGGTGTACTAACTTCCTTTAAATCTTCCATCTCAAACTTATTCAACATCTCTCTTATGTACTTGGATTGTGAGATGAATATACCTTTTTTAGATTGAGTGATTTGTAACCCAAGAAACAATGATAGTTCTCTTATCATGGACATCTCAAACTCTTTATTCATTAAGTTTGTAAAGGGCTTGGTCATGTTCTCATTATTTCCACCAAACATGATGTCATCCACATAAACAACTACTATCAACTAATTGTCAGATTTTATGTTTATGTATAGATTACTATCTACAACTCCTCTTTTGAATCCTTAATCCAATAGATACATGTCCAACCTATCATACCAAGCTATGTCCAACCTATCATACCAAGCTCTAGGAGATTGCTTTAGACCATAAATAGCATTTTTCAATTTGAAAACATAGTCCTTGTCATCTGATAGTGATAATCCCTCAAGTTTCTCAATGTATACTTCCTCTTCCAAATTCCCATTCAAAAAGGAAAATTTGGCATCCATCTGGTATATCTTGAATCCTTTTAATCTTGAATATGCTAGAAATAATATGATGGCCTTCAATATTACTACTGGTATAAAGGTATCCTCAAATTCTACCCATTAAACGTGTGCATATCCCTTGCATACCAATCTATCCTTCTTCCTAGTGACTTCTTTATCTTCATCCTACTTGTTTCTAAACACCCACTTCATGCCAATGATATTTTTATCTTTAGACCTAGGAACTAGTTCTCAAGTCTCAGTCTTCTCTATTGGGTTTAACTCCTCATTCATATAATCCATATAAAATTTGCCTTTACATGCTTCTATAAGATTATTATGTTCAATATTAGATAATAGAGAAACATTCTCTTGATTTATATTACTTACCAGTCTTTTCCTTGTTTGCATACCTGCATTCTTATTTCCAATGATTTGAGATTTAGGGTGATTTCTTTGAATCTACCTTGAGGGGCCTTTTGAGTCCTATCTCTCCTCAAATTCATCTTCTTTCTCATTAAATCTATAGTTTAGTCTTCATTATTGAAGTCTATAATCTATAAATTATCCATTGACTATGAGTGTGATTTCCTTGTCTCATCAATCTTCACATTGGTGCTCTCCACTATATTTTTTAGCCTCTTGTTATAAAATCTATAGGTTAAGCTCATTGATGAATATCCTAAAAATATGCCTTCATCATATCTAGAATAAAACTTTCCTAGGTATTCATCATCTCTTTTGATGAAACATTTCCTCTTAAACACTCTAAAGTGTTTCATATTGGTAGGTCTACCCTTCCACAGTTCATAAGGAGTAGTGTTTCCATTAGTAATTATCTATCTTATATTCAAAATGTAGAATGTAGTGCTTACTTATACACAATATTTTTAACTTTTATCAAATATTGATGCTTTACATCTTGTAGGAACCCATCGAGACTCAATTTCTCTAAGTGCATGCCTTAGAAGGTGCATCAAGAAAGGGGTGGGAAGACCTTTGGTGCTTCATAGGATTATTCTCCCTTATTGACACATTATTACCAATACAACTAGCTCATAAAACCATGTCTTAATCTATTACTCCTCCCTTGCACATTTCTCCAATCTTTTTCCTCTTTTCATCCCTCTTTTCCTCATCTTAATCCCCTTTTGACAGTCGATTATACTAGGTTGATTAGGTTGAACCTGTATAGTTTTCAACCTTTGATTACTATATAGGGTTGATTGTATCAACCCTTTACTATTTCAAGAGACTTTTCATTTGAGATTTATGTTATCCCTTTCGTTAACCTAGCTTGGGACCTAGTGAATAATCGACCAAAAACATATAGGGTCAACTAGGTCAACCCCATATAATCAATATATTTGGAAGGATTTAGGGTGATATATACCTATAAATACAAGATAATTTCATCATTTTTTGAATATTTAATTAATATTTATTATTCTCTCATGTTTCTTTATAATTTTCTCTTCCACCATTCTACTTGAGGAGTCTTAACTTAGGGTTTCTACTTAGAAAATCTAGTCTTGTGGATAAGTCTTGGATGCTTTGGCCTTTTTTAGTGATCCACAATCCAAAAAAACCTCTTATGAATCCCCTTTGGCCAAGGGAGAGATTAAGTCTCAATGGGTTCACATTTAGGTAAGTATATTCTAACTTATTTCTCCTCTCTTTAGTAGATATAAGTAACATAAGTATTGGCTCAAATAATATTACTCTTCATATTCAATGTATATGTGTCTTACTCATACTTAGCGTTAATATTATCCTATACATGTTTTGAATGCTCTACTAACCCCTCATATTGTGCCACAAGCTTTGGTAAGCACTATATTAGATTTACTTTCTTATTTATTAGACATAAGTGAAATATAAAACCTAGGAGCCCCTTAGGGTTATTATGTGATTGTGTTAGTTTGGAGGCTTTGGAACCCTACTTAGCATAGTGTATTGTGATAAGTGATCCCCTAATTAGGTATAGTAGATCCCCATCTTGGTCATTATCCCACTTAACAAATCAATTTCCAATTGAAAGTGTAAGTATCCTCTATCTTCTCTAAGCTAGGATTGATTTATAGACATGATGCACTTTTGATTGCATACATTCTAGTGAACCTAACATTAATCTACCCCTTGCAAGTTTTGCTTCACTTATTTCATCATTTCATCATTTCATTTTTGTACTATCTATTTTACCCTACTTACTATACTAGGTTGACTCTACCAAATCTATATAGTTTCCAACCCCTATTTTCTATACTAGGTTAACTCTATCAACTGTGTACAATATTTAGACCCTATTTTCTCTACTAGGTTGACCCAATTGATCCTGTACTATTTTATTATTTCCCTATTTGTTGATCTAGTTATCTATTTCTCTTTTTTAGAATTTTGTTCATTTCTCTCAATCATCATGTTCCTATCTTATCTTATCTTTTCTTCCTCTTTTTAGCTTATAGGGCATCTTATGATCCCCATCCACATTTTAATCTAGCCTTCGGGGCATCTTATGATGCCCATCCACATATCAGACTCTAGGGAATCTTACAATGCCCATCCCTACATCCACTTACACTTTGGGGCTTCTTATGATGCCCACTCTTATTCTCCATTAAATGATACTAAACTAATTCAACTTCAAGAAACCTTCTAAGACAAAAGCTTGTCTCTCACATGCTCATCCTTGATATATATGTTCGTGTAGGATCCTTCCCTTTCTTTCATGCTTTCTATCTATATCTATCTAACACTTTTTGTAGGTTACTTACATGGGTCTCTCCCTCTATAGAAATTCTCTTTTTATTTATGAACATTTCATCTTCCCTTTTTGGTATTTTTGTTTCTTGATGTACCATAATCTTATTTATCTTTAGTATTTTTACATTCTTTTTTGGCACCCCTTGGGTTTCTCTTTTTTGAGTTTCTTTGTAATACCATGGATAGGACCTGACACTCCTCATAAAATACTATCTTTTGTATACCTAATTTTTGGCACCCTTGTGGGTTTATCTTTTATGAAGTTGTAGTATAATACCATCGATAGGACCCAACCCTCCTCATAAAATTAACATATTTTCATTCTTTTTCTATAATATATTTTGTAATGGTTACATGTTTTTGATATTTGTTCTCAACATTAGATTTTAAATATTTTGATAGATGGAATTTGTACAAACATCTATATTAGCATGTTTTCCTTTATTTCCCTCAATCTTATAATAAGGAATCACACTTTACTATCATTGTATCCCCTTTTACCTTTTGTCACATTTCTTATGATTTGAAGTAATTCAAAATTTTCCATGTGTCACTCCTCTTGATTTCCCCTTTCTTTCACTCCACATTGGATAAAATAAAGTCAAAGTCAAGATAGCGCTTTTATTTTACCTAGATTTATGAGATTATTAGACCCCATACTATTTGAAGTTTCTCTCTCTTAGCAACCAAGTCCTAAGTATTCAAATGAAAGTCATCTTTAGCACCCATGTTTGGTTTTCAAGATCTATATGGAGGAAGAATAGAAAAATCCAACAAGAAAGTTAAAAAAAAAATCATTTTGATATCTAAAAGGCAACATACAAATCTCAAAAGTAAAATCACACTAAAATATGTGATTACAAGCACATCTACTATTTATAATTGAATCTTAAACTCCACAGTTGGCCTCACATAGATCCAAGGTCCATTGGAGTGTGGTAGACTAGTATATTTGAATAGGGTAATTTTAAAAACTCTATGGTACTACCTACTTTCTCACACAAGTACCCAATCTTTGAAGTAGACTGATGGCTCTGTAAGGGGTCCTGAGGAATGGGGAACACATTGTGGGAAGGTATGCCCATTTTAATTTTCATGCATATAGCCTTCATGGGATGATATATATACTTCATTTGTTAATAAAATACTTTTGTGGATAAAAGAAGTTCTTCAGAGTCCTTAAGGTCTAAAGTCCTCTTGTTCTGAAAAACCTAATTTGAGAGTCTTGAATTTGATAAAGAGTTCCTCTACCTTCGTTTTTCCTTCATTTTCTTCTCCACCCATTTCATTTCCCCCTTTGATAGATAAATTGTGATTCCAAATATGTTCTCCCTTCTTCTTTAATTACTTCTTATTCATCTCTTAAAAACATGCTAGCACTCTTTGTTTTAGTTTTATCTATTCTTAAAGTGAAACAACATATTTGAGCAACTATAGATTACTTCTTTATTTTTCACCATGATTTTACATTTCTAGACTTGTATTACTTTCCTTTTACCATTTATAATTTTTTGTACTATCATACTATTATGGACACTAGAGTTCATACCTTTTTCCATTTTTGAGTGAGGTTGGCTTGTTACATTTCACTCACCAATGTTGTTTTCCCTTTTATGCTTCCTTTTTCCATTGTTGAGTGAGATATAGATTAATACTACTCACCCATCAATGTTGTTTAACCATTTTGTTTCTAATTTTACATTTGATCTTTGATTATAATCCTTTTTTACATGTATCCTTGGTTTGACTTGGTGAGTTTACCTTTCTTACTTAAGGTTTACTTGTTTGAGTTTTTCTTGGTCTTTAGTAGCCTTGGATTTTTTATTATCTAATTTATTATTTTTATTACTTGGTTATTTGGTATAACATATCACCTATCACCCTAGCTTGTCAATTTTCCAAATGCGTCCCATCTTCAGAGCACCATATATATTGGCTTTCTTGTGTTTGTTTGTTTTTCTCTTTAGTTTTATATTCTTGGGTTTGTCAAAAGTAGCTCTATGCCTTACATAATCAAAAATAACATAGAAGAAAACCATCTAGAAATAAATGTGAGTCAAGGTATGCATCACATTTACTTTTTAGTTATTTTCCCTTTTATTCATTTACTTTCAATTATTTTATGCTTTAAACTACTATAATTTTTTTAGCCTCAACATTATGTGTCATTTTGTTCTTTCTCAAAGCACCATCCCCTGTTGCACCTTAATGACACATGATGAGATTCAAATGGGGCATATTTATACACATATTATTTTTATCTTTTATAAAATATTGATGCTTTATATATTACAAGAACCCATAGAGACTTAATCTCTCTGAGTGTATGCCTTAAAGGGTACACTGGGAAAGCGGTGTGTAGACCTTTGGTGCTTTGAAAGATTATTGTACCTTATTTACATACTATTACCAATCCAACTAGTTCCTAAAACCATTACCTAAGATATTTATCCTCCCTTTCACACTCCTCTAATAGTTTTCCTCTTTTCATCCCTCTTTTCCTCACCTTAATCCCTTTTTGATAATCGGTTGCATTAGGTCGACTAGGTCGACCCTATAAAGTTTTCAACCTTTTATTGTTATAAAGGGTCAATTGGGTCAACCCTATATGACTTTGAGATATTTTTACTTGAGAATTATGTTATCCCTTTGGCTGACCTAACTCAGGACCTAGTGAATAATTGACCAAAAACATATAGAGTTGACTAGGTTAACCTCGTACAACTGACATATTCAAAAGGATTTAGGGTGAGATATACCTATAAATACAAGATAATTTAATCATTATTTTAATATGTAATCAAGAGTTATTATTCACTCATGTTCCTTTACAATTTGCTCTTCCACCATTCTGCTTGAGGAGTCTTCGCTTGGGATTTCTACTTGGAGAATCTAGTCTTGTGGATAAGTCTTGAATGCTTTAGCCTTTCTTAGTGATCCTTAAAAACCAAAAAAAAAAATTTGAAAATACCCTTTGGCCAAGGGAGAGATTGAGTCTTGATAGGTTCACATTCAGGTAAGTATATTATAACTTTGTTCTCCTCTCTTTATTAGATAGAAGTAGCATAAGTATTGGCTCGAATAATATTACCCTTCACATTCCATGTTTTAGGGTCTTACTCATAATTGGCTTAATTTAGTTTCTCCTATACATGTTTTTATTGATTTACTAACCCCTCTTATTATTCCACAAGCTTTGGTGAGTACTAGATTAAATTTACTTTCTCATTTATTACACATAAGTGAAATATAAAACCTAGGACCCCCTTAGGGTTATTGCACGATTGTGTTATTCTATAGGATTTGGAAACCTCATTAGCATAGTCTATTGTGATAAGTTATCCTCTAATTTGGTCTAGTGGATCCGCATCTTGGTCATGCTCCCACTTAACAAATGTATTCTCAATTAGAAATGTAGGTATGTTCTATCTTCTGGGAGCCAGGATTGATTTATAAACATAATACATTTCTAATTTCATATACTTATTGCCTCTCTTCAGTATCCATTAGATAATATAAACTCATTTAGTATAGTTATAATCATCTCTTGAACTATCCTATTCATTCTTTTCACTACCCCAGTCTGCTAAGATGTCCTAGATGCTAATAATTATCTCCTTATTCCATAAACCTCATAGAAGTCATCAAACTCATTGGACCAAATCTCTCATCCTCTATCATATCTTAGGCACTTGATATTACCATTATTCTCATTCTCAAAAATAGTGTTGAATTCCTTGAACTTGTTAAGAGCTAATGACTTTTCTTTCAAGAATACAACCTAAGTCACTCTTGTGTAGTTATCTATGAGTAATATGAAGTAGTAATCTCCTTAAATATTATGAATTTTTGTAGTCCCATAGATATCAGTGTATATTAAATTTATGGGTATTGTATTGGATTAATCCTTGGATTTGAATCTTATTCTAGTCTACTTACCATGTTGGCATGCCCTAAAAAGTATGTTTGTAGGTTTGGTGATCTTAGGCATGTTCTTCACAGCATTTTTAGTGCTTATCTTCATCATTTTATAAAACTTTAGGTGACCTAACCATCTTTTATATATCCAAATTTCATCTATGTTAATCATAATACATCTCTCCTTATTGATCTCATTCAAGACATATAAATTTTTATCAGTCCTCTTAGCATTGGCAATTAGCTATTAGTCTAGGTTTTAATTTTTCCCTATTTTTTAATTAAGAAAATTGTATTTCTTGGAGTTTTCCTACATTTGTGGGATAAGCTAGCTTATGTGGAGGTGTGTGGCATAGATGTGTCATAGGTGTCATAAGAATGTCATAAGTAACTCCCTTGATGGGAGTTACTTTTCTATTCTTAGCACCTTGTCACCACCTTTCATGGAGGAGTTACATTTTATTCTTGGGGTACCTTGTCCACCTTTTGTGGAGGAGTTATATACTCTCATATTTGTATTCCTCACTTTGGCCATCTCATGCTAATCAAATTTTGGTTTTCTCCATTTTGTCTTGTGCAATTTATCTTCTTGTGTTATTTTCAAATTGCTTTAGCATCTATGTGGTGTGCACTTGCTTCAACTCATGTGATCATGTCTCCATTGCACTCGCATTATCTAGATTTTGGCAACAACTCAGATATGATATTAGAGCTAACTCAGTAATCTTGTGTGTGATTATGCTTTTAGCTTATTTTGAAATCAAGAGAAGTGGAGTTCTCTTTATTTTTTTATTCTAGATTTGGTCTAAATTTTTTTTTTTTTTTTTAAAAACTGTCTATATCATTTCTAGTTAGTTTCCTTGGGATCCTTGGCATTTGGGTGTCTTGGCAGAATACCACTAGTAGACAAGTTGTTTACAAAAAAATCTGCAAGTTAATGCACTCAGGTGCCATTGTTGAGCAGAGAGCAAGGAGGTAGGTGCCAAACTTCTGTTATGTGCCATGCTTCTGCAGATCCTCAGCTGACCTTTTTTGGTTGCCACGCCTTCAACATAGTAGTTCTTCCTACAATGCCACTTCTACTGCCACTCCACCAGCCAAGCTATATGTATGGCCCAGGTCTGCAGGTTGGTTTTGTTTTTTGCTAAAAATTTAGAACTATGCCCTTTTTTGGATGCCACTTCTTGTTTTGCTTGGTGTCTTAGCAAAGTGCCCTTATTTTTTGGTGAAATATTTAGCCACAGTCTTCTGCCATGCCTAAGATAGATCGTATGGTCCAGCATAGGTTTGAAATTGTTTTATCTTTTTTGCTGTAAATTATGGACTGTAATTTCTTGAAAAAGGTGCCCTCTTTCATGATTGGCATCCCATGTGGGCCCTTTAAACAATTTGTCATTCTATCCATTATGTCCTTAACTACAATTTTTTAGTAAAAATTGACTTGTAAAAAACAAAAATCAGTCAATTTGACTGAGTATTAAGGTTTTTAGATAGTTTGGTAATTTTGGGGGTGGAAATATTAACTTGTATCTTCGACCTACTAAGACGAAGGGTGAGGCCTGGGTTGGCAGGAGGCCAATTCCCCCTGATAAATACCTCTTTTGTATTCCTCATTCTGTGTCAAATCTAACGAGTGGTTGGAAGGCCACTTTCTCTCCCATAACAGGCATTTTTTTAATGTTTTAGTGCTTTTTTTGTAAAAACACTAGTTTACGAAAAAAATATACCTTTAATATCTTGCAAACGGTAGCTCAGTTTTGGGTGCCATTTTTTGCAAAAGTGTTTTTAATTCAATTTTCCACAGTGTAGACTTGTGAATTGTTAAAAATTCACTAGTTTATAAAGTGCCTAAAATTTGGGTCTCTCTGGACGCATTTTCAGCTGAGTCTAACGTCTTGCACTGATTGCTCTAAGATGCATTTTTGGCTGAGTTCAACATCTTTTAAGAATTCACTTTCATATTATGGGGGAGGCTCAACATTTTGGGGGGGGGGGGTGTTATTGCTTTTCACAACTTGCACATCTTTGCTTTCATTCTACTTTCTGCATAAATTCACAACTTACAATCAACACAACTTTACCTAAATTCAGCTAAAAATAGATTATTTTCAACTTAAACCCCTAAAACCCTTCAACTATCATGAATGGAAGGTTAAAATGTCAATCATTCCTAGAAGCAAAGGGTTGTATGGGATCACCATGGGTACTGAAGTAGAACCCAACACTGATGCTGAAAAGGTCAAGTGGTACAACCGTAGTGATGAAGCCTATGGATTACTGTGTTTTTTTGTGTCTCTAGAACTTCTCCTCCATTTAGAATCCTCCAAACTCCAAATGACATATCGACACCTTAGAAAAGTTATTTGGAAAGCTTGATGAGATGAGAGGTCATGAGCTTGAAAACGAACTCATAAGTCTAAGTCCTAGAAACTTTGACACCCTACAGGACTTCTTCACTAAGTTTAAGGCCCTTAGATTTCAATTGAAATAATGTGGGATAGAGAAAAAAGATGATCAACTCATACTTTCTATTCTTGTAAAGTTAGGTCCAAGCTATTCAGTCTTTGTCTCCACTTTTCATGCCACAAAACGTGTCCTTGGCACTACATGGAAAATGCCTTCTTTGGATTCATTCATTGCCGACATAACTAGGGAGCAAGATAAGATAATTCAAATGAGCATAATGAATTCTACTCAACCCCAAGCTTTGATATCTAAAAATAGTAAGGATAAGACTTCAACAAAGGAGAAGAAAAAGAACAAGGACCAGGAGAAGAAGAAAGAAAACACCAATCTTGCCAAAAATAACATTGAGACTTCCTCTTCCAATGCTAAACCTAAGAAGGAGAAGGTTAAGTATGCCTATTTTAAAAATATAGGACATGATGAACACAAATGCATGAGGAAACAAATAGATCACCTAACTCATCTTCTAGAGAAGAACAACATAGGTGTTTCTGAGTCCATCAAGTAGAATTCATCTACCTAAGATTCTACTAAGGCAAAAGGCAAGGGTAAGGAGAAAGAAAAGAGTAAGGTCCTTATAGTTATAGCAGCTTCCACATCTTCATGGGTCATCGACTCGAGTGCTTCTCACCACATGGGCTCTTCACTAGTTGAGTTTTCATCTTTAGAGCCTTGTAGCATGACTTTAATTAGTTTGGGTGATGACATGTCAGTTTCCATTGCAGGGAGAGGGTCAGTTGAAATGGGAAGAGAAAGATTCAACAATGTTCTAAGTGTTCCTTCTCTTTCAACTAATCTCCTATCAGTGTACCAAATCACTCACATTGGTCAGGCTATGAGAGTTGAGTTTTCACCAGATTTAGTGGCTATCAGGGAGTTGCATAGTGATACTACAGTGGCAGTGGGTAGGGCAGATCACCAAGCAAGGTTATACACCTCACACTTTGCATCAAATTCTTCTCCAACATCATTTTTGACTCATTCAGATTGAGTTAGCAAATTGTGGCATGAGCGATTTGGCCACCTTAACTACCACTATCTTGAGCAACTTTGCAAAAATGACATGGTCATTGACTTGCCTCGTGTCTAATTCTCAAAAGGACTTTGTGAGGGGTGCTCCCTTGGGAAGCATCTCAAAGCAAAATTTGACAAAGGCAAAGCTTGGAGGGCTTCACAACCTTTGGAGTTAGTCCACAGTGATGTATCGAGACCCTTTCCCAAACCATCTTTCATAAGGGCCAAGTACATCCTCACTTTCATTGATGATTTCTCTAGGTACACTTGGATATATTTTCTAAAACAAAAGTCTGAAGTGTTTGAAATTTTTTTAGACTTCAAGGCTCTTGTTGAGAAACGGAGTGAGAAATCCATCAAGGTTCTTCAAACTGATAATGGAGGGGAGTATGTCAGCATCAGGTTTGAGCAATTTTGCACCACAGAGGGGATTGATTTGTAGTGCATAGTCACTTATAGTCCTTCACAAAATGGGGTTATAGAACACAAGAATAGGTTCTTGAAAGAGATGGGTAGCTGTATGATTCACTCCAAAACCTTAACACCACAGTACTGGGTTGAAGCCATCAATTATGCTTGCTATATTCAAAACAGGGTTCCTCACAAAGCTTTGAAAGGGATAACACCCTTTGAAGCTTGGCATAAAAAGGAACCTAATGTTGAGCACCTTAGAGTTTTTGGATCCCCATCCATGGCCCACATTCTGAAGAAGAAATGCAAAGCTATGGAATGTCAGTCCAAGCCTTGCATCTTTGTAGGATATCTTGATGGTATTAAGGGATATCACCTTCTAGATCCAGTCACTCATGAGTTGTTCATCGAGAGAAGTGTCCATTTTCAAGAGATTCCTAGAGACTCAACACTTGACACTTCTTTTCCCTCATCAGATCTACTTCTTCATGATGATTTCTCATCAAATTCAAATCAACCATAGTAGGTTCTTGAGCCAGAGACATCTTCTTCTTCTTTGAGTTCAAACAGTGAGGATAATGATGTAAAGTCATCCACCTCTAGTCAGTCAAAGGATGAGGAGTTAGCACCTGACTCACCCACTTCTGGGGCACTTTAGGCCACAAAGACACTTGAGAGTGTTGGCACTTGGGTAGGAGATCTCGCAGATGACAGACGTACTAGGGGGGATTTTTAGAGAGATCCACATGCCTTATTTGCTTTAGTTTCAGATCCATAGACTTTTCGAGAGGCATCAGGGATACCTGAGTGGGATAATGTTATGGAGGAATAATAGTTTTCCTTAATCAAAAACCACACTTGGGATTTGACTTCACTTCCTAAGGAAAGAAAGATGGTTCGATGTAGGTGGATATATCAGACCAAGTTTGCAATAGATGGGTCAGTTGATAAGTACAAGACACGATTGGTCTCTAAAGGTTTCTCACAGGTAGCAGACATTGACTACTCAGAGACCTTTGCACCCATTACAAAGATGACTTCTATCTGACTCACCTTGGCTATTGCCGCAACACATGGTTAGGATGTGCATCAAATGGATGTGAAGAGTGCCTTTCTTCACAGAGACCTTGAGGAGGAGATCTACATGGAGCAGCTGTTAGGGTTTGTTCAAGATTCTTCTTTAGTATGCAAACTTAGGAAATCTATCTATGGCCTCAAACAGGCCCCTCAAGCTTGGTATGCCAAGATGGATTCCTTCCTTCTCATAATGGGTTTCACTAGGTGCCATTTTGATCCCAATGTCTACTTTTTGCAGCAAGATGATTCACTCTTGATTTTGGTTCTATATGTTGATGACCTTTTGATCACCGAGACTTCTTCATTGGCTATTGTAGTGGTAAAGGTATCTCTTTAGTATAGATTTGACATGACAGACTTGGGTTTTTTGTACTACTTCCTTGGCATCAAGATCTCATAGTTAGATTTAGGGATTTTTCTTACACAACCAAAGTATGCTCTTGACTTATTGGCTCAGTTTCACATGGCTAATTGCAAGCCATCTCTGACTCCCTTTCTATCAAGAGTCAAGATTGAGGCTGATTCTTCTTCACCATTGGTTGATGTCAGTCGGTATCTAAAACTTATTGTTAGTCTCATCTACTTGACTCACACTAGGCCCAACATATCATATACAGTGGGACTTATCTCCAAATTCATGCAGGAACCTCATGAGCTACATTGGAAAGTAGCTAAGAGGATCTTGCATTACATATAGGGTTCACATAGATATGGGATTCATTACAGATTTGGCATAGAGGTTGACTTGGTTGGATATACATATTCAAACTAGGCCGGCAATTCACAAATTCACAAGTCCACTTTTGGTTACAGTTTCTCTCTTAGTTCATGTCCTATCAATTGGCCTAGCAAGATGCAGAATACTATTGCTATATCATTTACAGAGGTAGAGTATAGGGCAGCTATTAATGTATATACTGAGGCTATTTGTCTTCAAGGGATACTTTTTGAGTTTGGCATTCCTATCAAAGAGCCCACCATCATTTATTGTGACAACTAGAGTACCATTTAGATTTGTAGGAATCCAGTTCAGCACCAGCGGACCAAGCACATAGAGATTCACATGCATTTTATTCGAGAGCTTATTCATAGTCAGGTCATTAACTTGATATTTTTCCAGTCTTCAGAGCAAGTTGTAGACATCTTCACCAAACCTTTCATTGAGAGCAAGTTCATTCATCTACAAGCTCTTCTTGGGGAGCAGTCTACACCTACAGTAGCATCATCTTCAGGGGGGCCTTCTAGTCTCTTCTTTCTTTTATGTCTCTCTTTTCAGGGGAGTTTTTTTCCTACGGGTTTTCTCCTTTTCTCTATCTTATTGGAGATTGCATTTGTACATGGGTACCTCATCAGGCCTAGTTTTTGGGACCCATTTTCTATTTCCACACTACCCACCTGAGCTACGCTTATGGGGGGTATTAGTGTAGGTTTTCATTTTTCCCTATTTTTTAATTAGGGAAATTGTATTTCTTGGAGTTTTTCTACATTTGTGGCATAAGCTAGCTTATGTGGAGATGTGTGGCATAGATGTGTCATAGGTTTCATAAGTAACTCCCTTGATGGGAGTTACTTCTCTATTCTTAGCACCTTATCACCACCTTTCATGGAAGAGTTACATTCTATTCTTGGGGTGCCTTGTCCACCTTTTATGGAGGAGTTACGTACTCTCCTATTTGTATTCCTCACTTTGGCCATCTCATGCTAATCAAATTTTGGTTTTCTCCATTTTATCTTCTGCAATTTATCTTCTTGTGTTATTTTCAAATTTCTTTAGCATCTATGTGGTGTGCACTTGCTTCAACTCATGTGATCACATCTCCATTGCACTCGCATTATCTGGATTCTGGCAACAACTCCAATATTAGCCTTCCTGATTTGGTTCTCCTTATCTCACATCCTCTATCATGAAAGGTTAGTGTGTTTCCTTGATTTCAAATTTTAATTAAAATAAGTAGGTTATGTTTTAAACCATCTACATAAAACACATTTTGTGTCTTAGTCTTTCCATTTTCCAAATTCAAGACACCCTTGCCAACTATATTAACAGTTGTGTTCTCCCCAAACCTCACTATTCCTACAACATTATTTTGTCTCATGTCATGTATCTTGAACAGCTACTATATATATACCATTTCATGCCTTCATCTTGACTATGAAAAGCAGTCTGAGCTAGTATAGAATCCTCTTTGGTCTTATGTTCCTTCTTGGCAAATAGTCTATCTTGACTCTTGAGATCAATATGATCAGTCCTAACTTTATTTGGATTTAATACCAATGTTTGATCCTTCTCATGAATTCTAAGAGATTAATATGCCTTTTTGAATCTTGAGGGCCTTCTAACTCTATTAGAGAAGAATCTTTCAATGTGTCTTATATTATGATAGATGTAACAAAAAACATTTTTATACTTACCTCTTGATTGATTACTCCTTTTCCCAAGGTCCCATGATAAATTATCCTTTATTGCATTGGGATACCTTATTGGTATTTTCATTTTGGTACTCTTTCCTTGTCTTGACTTCTCAAACATTCTCTAAAACTTAATCATCTTGTTTATGAATCTGCTCATGCTCAACCCTTAAATAATCTAGCTCTGTCTTCAATTGGTCATACTCAACTTCCTTTGACCTAAACCTTGTGTTGACACCTTATAACTAGCTCCTAACTTCCTTAAAAATATTTTTATTATGCTTAAAATCATCAAGGGAACTTATGAGCTCAGCTTCAAGGTCTAATTTAGCTTCTCATTCTTCACTATCATAGTAGACTTATTCATCATACATGTTGTCTTCTTCCTTTTGATCAAAAGGCATCTTGTGCTTGTTAGGATCACCTTAAAGATGTTAGACTTGTTTCAAAGCACCAAGATATGATACCAATTAGTGGAAACACAATGACTGATAGGGGGTGAATCAACCTTTTAAAACTTTATTTTACATGTTCTTTAACAATGCATAAAGAGTCATTTACATGAGCATAACACAAGAAAACACACATGAGTGGAAAACCATAAAGATGAATAAAAACCATTAATCCTTGAAAATGGATTATAGTCCTATAAGTCAAAACATCATAGTTTAGTGAAGCACCAACTCCACATGGAACACCAACCCAATTAGGCTTTAGCAAGTACCAACTTGTAGGGAGGCACTAACCCCCTAGTTGACTCACCACCAACTCAAACACCTAAAACCTTTAATCACATTCATAATAACTTATTTCTCATACAATAGATGATGATCACCTTCTTTATTTCTTATCTCTCTTCTATCCCTCTCAAACTACCTTCTACGCTTCTTCGTTCATCTAGGTCTCTTCAAGATAAATTAGGTCATATGACCTTGATATTCACCTATATCAGCCATGTTATATATTAATTATTATTTATATTCACCCTTATTTTGGTCTTAAATACATATTTCATCTCTTCAAAGTGTTATATACTTCACTTTCACTCGCTCATACTCTAACTAGATAATTAGGCCTATTTCTTATACTAGACTCTTGTTCATATACTTATTAGTTAGATATACATACTTTCCCTCTTATATTTTCCACATAATAAATCTTATTACATGTCATAAACATTAATAAATCATTACATTAGGTCGGACATAGCTCAAATGGACCAAATCCTTCTTTAGGCCTTAAGGAGACCTAATTCAATTAGGCCTTCATTAGTACACGTTACCCTTAAATATTCTTGAAGATTTTTTAAACCTCATACATGATAAAAATAAATTAATATTATAATAAAATAATCCATTAATAATCTCATATTAATTCCATTACATATTTTATCTCCAATCAACATTTGAAGCACCAGAGTAGTATTGTTTACATTATGCCTTCACACACACATAAAGGTCTATCTTGAATGACTGAAGATAACACTATGTTTATACACATAACCATGACAATAAAACATATAAATATAACCTATAAGGACTTAAAAATTTCATCAGTATCATTATAACTCATTACACATGGTAAAAGGACTCAAAAACACTCATGAACCTTGCTTGCTCAAAACTACCAGTTTTCTTTAAAGAGCAGTCATGGTGATAATGACCTTTAACACTATATGACCACTTAAATATACCCTTTATTCATGTGTATGATATTAATATATAATTATACCATTATTATATAGATATATAATATGGTAAAATGGAAATATAATCTTGCATACTAATCTCATAACCTTATATCTCACTATCTCATATGAACCAGACAAGGCAACTTGTGAGCAATTTTTTCACTATAACCACTAACATCCAAAACTTATACCAGACATTAACATTTATTAAAATTATTCAACAACATATCCATTCACTTTTTTTCATCCATACTCTAAGATAACACATTCCTAAACCTCTTTTCACTATTGCATGGGTTTTTCACTATTTCCACCATTAGGCATGTTAGTGATTCGCTATCTTGGATGACCATTTTAGCATTATTTAGGGATAAAAACTATCAATAAACCATAAATTAAATAAAATAAAAGTCACAAACCTTATATATCCAATTATTTTCATACATTGACTTGGTCAACTTTGAATGTTATAGTAAATCTCTTAGAAACTAACACTTATAATATCTACTCATATGTCTGACAACTCAATCACACTTTCAGGTTCCAAGAAGAGTTGAATACATTATAAAATATTTTTTATAATAATTTGAGACCATTTTTGGCTATTTTTAACTAGATATTTCATATCTTGTCTTTTTTAAGGTTTTAGAGAGGGTTAACACTATTTCTAGTGTTAATGATTGTTCATAAAGGACTGGCCCTAAATTACAAAACTAATGCCTAGAGATATTATCTAAAATAACCTTACCCATATCTCATTATCATCTCATATTTACATGAATAGGTTACATGAGCTAATGAACATAAGATAAACCTTCTCAGGTAGATAACATTTCTTTATGTGCACTTGAGAGACCTTAGAACACATTTTCATGCCTTATCCTTCTAACTCTAACCTAAAACTTAATGGGAAAAATTGAAACAACATAACTCACCTATGAAAATGCTTAAGTGATCTCATACACTTTGAATTCTGATCATGACCCCTCATTAGGCTACACTCTCTCTCTCTTTTCTTACATAGACCTTGACCTACAAATGACATTAGGCCTTGAAACTAACCTTCATGCCTCTTTCCATGTGATCTCCACCTCTCTCACATAATCAATAAACCTCATATATGCTTAAACATTATCATACATCCTTCATGTGTCTTAAAAATAGATCATGATGCCTCATTAAGCCAAGTAGGGTATAGGTGTGGTCTAGGTGTACACTTAATCTAAAGGTCCTACCATTATAGACTCACCCTAATATTCTCATGAGTGCTCCAAAACCTCATATACATGCTCAAACAACCTCATATAGTCACTCATGCCTATGTGCATTCATATCACCAAACCATCATGTTGTTTCATGCATAAGACTAGACATCTTATGCATAGACTTTCTTAGTTCATTTACTAGGCTTAAGCACTTGACAACTTTGACAATAAGGCCCTTCCATGCTGACCTTCACCTCATTTATGTAGTCATAATAACATATACCAATCATGTCTTACACTACCAAAATCACTATAATACTTATCAATATCCTCTCTCAAATCTACATTCTTCAATGACCTCATGAAGACCTTTCTCAATAACCTTTGACATCAATTACAAAATTAATGCCAAACATCAACAATAGGAATAATGCTCAATAAGACCTCCATTCACTTTTACTCTTGCATTTACTCTTTGATTAAATCATGGGTAGGGCTTCTTATTTTGGAATCTCTATTTAGAATATTTTAAATTAAAAGAGTCAATTCCTATCTCCATCCCATGTGTCCCTTCTAATGAGTGACATATTATATATGATCCCTTAGAATGTTTAGACTCATTATAAATAGTGGAATTACCATTTCTTCATTTAGAAAGGTTAGAACCTAGGAATGGCCTCTTAGAATCTGATTTGGCTCCATTCCTCTTTAAGCTAGAAGTTTTAGGTTACCTAGAGGGGTTGGAATTTTTATTAACACTCCCTTTTTTCTTAAGCGATGAATCCTTGAAAAAACTCACAATTTTTCCCCTATTCTATTTTGGATTATTCAAGGATGGGGGGCCTTCTATAGCCACTTTTAGTTTAGAAGGAGAAGGTCTCCCCTCTATCTTTGGATTAGGACACTCTAGATCTTTATGTACTTAGATATCACATCTCCTATAGATGTTAGTCTCATTCTCATAAACAATTTCTTTAACACATTTACCAAATAAATATCTTAGGTAAATAGATCTTAACACCTATTTTCCTAGTTTAACTAGCACACAAACCCTAATAGTAACTAGGCATTTTCTAAAGAGTGAGACTAGATCAACCTTGAGAGGGTTACTAATAGCCTTTCTAATTCCTAAAATAACCTCTTTGTGCCTATATTATAGAGGTAATTTGAAAATGTTGATCCATATTGGGAATTTTATTGGTGTTTCCTTTAATGAATTGAATCCTAGACTCCATTTGGCTATGATTAACCAAGATTTACCCATAAACCAAGGGCCTCCCAAGAGTTTGTTGCAAAATTCATCTTCATTTGAAAATTTAACTAGGAAAAAAAATTTAACCATAGATATTACACCATCCTTGATGTTCTTTACCCTTTTCCTATTGACCCATTATCCTAAAATTTCTATATTCAATTGAAATCCATGAAATCTAACTAGCAAGGATAGCTTCATGTTAGAAGATGCATGTTTCATCACTAAGTTTGAGATGTCGATGTTAACCACATTTTCTTATTTGATAGGAACTAAGGTTTATAGATCATGATCATCATTCCTTGGCTCTAGACCTTCAACTAGAGCCCCATAATAGCTATCTTTCTCATTCAGTAATTCAAAATCACTCATCAATAATTTATTTTACTATAATTTTGATGTTCTTTTAAACTTGGAATTTCATAAAAAAATATTTTATTTTTAAAATCTACTAAGTTTTAAAAAATGATAACAACAACAACAACAACAGGGATAGAGACCAACTAAATATTATCCCCATGCCTACTATTCACATCATGGACTTTAATCACCCACCACCACCATGAGAAAATAATTACCAAATACAAAACCAAAATCCAAATGCATAATATCAAGGCCAACATTTAAATCAAAATGAACATATTTGGAATAATAATCAACATTATATTTTTAACTTATTTAACCAATATAATTAAAAGAAAAGGTCGAGGGATTATGATCTCAATGACTATTATTTATTTTATAGATTAATTGATCATGATACTTATAGATTTATGGAGTATAATAAATTTATTCAAATACTTCATATAGATAGACAACAACTATTTATTGACATTTTATTAAGAAGTGCCAATGACAACTCCCCATATGGGTCATGTGGCTCCTCAAACCAAAAATCTATGTATATACCATAAACCTTTTCCTAGTCACCATCCCCCACTATACTAGAACAAATGATGAAATGGTCCTATTAACTAACCCATACTATTAAAGAACGCATGATGCCTAAGCCTTGACTTGTATGAATATTGATGTCATCCCTCACCTTGGTCCTCAAGTGAAACCTAGACTAATAGGTCTATTAGAAATTGAAACTAATGGTGAATCCAACATCATAACTCACATGAGGGATTACAATTCACACACTACCCCTTTGACAAATTATATAAGATAAGATGTTGGAGGAATGTCCAAACCTATTAGGAACTATGATATTTTCATGAACCTTACAAAGACTTCATCTCACTTCTCCTTCATGGATTGACTTAAAAACTCTCTTGCTAATCAATTGGAACTTATTGATGCATTAGGTCTTGCTCACTTGGATAGTGTTACCCCACCTCCATAGACCCAACTAAATCATATCAACCTATAAATATACCCACCTAGGAATAAATTTAGGGATGTTGGGTGTTTATTCAACATTATATGATTACCTTCCAATGACAACATGTGGAGAGGAGATCCAACTTTGTACCTAAAATAATGGATCTACAAAAAATGTGTTATATAAGCCATGGTGGATTATGGGATTCCCCTTATATTTTATAATGTATTTGGGATGTCACAAGATAAATTATTCAACAACTAGGAACACTCTATGAGGCTACAACAACCTTAAATATTTCATTATATGTAATATAGTTATAATTATCATTTTAGGACCCATAAAAATGCTCATGGAGATCAGGATTATTGAAAATAATACCAAATATAACATGATTTTTAGGAAGTTATGGATCCATAAGATGAAATCGATCCCTTACATTTTGTTTTAAGAGATAATGTTTTACACCTTGGAAAGGTTTTTATTGTTAAATGCAACCCAAAGCCATTTGACATCCACTAGGAAAAATTGAAGATAAGTCATGAGCTCCAAATTAATTATCACATAATTGGGAATCAAATAGTAAAACCTTCTCCTGCAAAGAAAAAGGGACCTATTACAGCACCCAAGTGGGTCTAAAGATCAAAATATAAAAAAATTGAGAGCCCAACAAATCTGAGGCTTGATGGAATGGCCATTAATACCATGAATAAGAATGAATAAAATCTTACAACTATGGTATTTATCCCAAAAAAATTCAATGGTTAAGATTTGTACAAAAAAGTAGAAAAGGATGTACTTAACACACTCCCATTTAACTCACATTGGGTTAAGATTTATTGTCCCAACATGTATTTAGGTTTGGAGGGCTTTGATTCAGTGGTAAATATTCCTAAGATATGCATGGTCAAAATTCATAACAATAAATATCCCTAAGAAACCCTCACAATCCCTCTCCTTTAAAGGACCAATGGATGATCCATTATGATGAATTAATTCCACTTAAGTATAGGTGTAGGCCTTATCT
This sequence comes from Torreya grandis, assembly GCA_037957365.1. Lineage (NCBI taxonomy): Eukaryota > Viridiplantae > Streptophyta > Pinopsida > Cupressales > Taxaceae > Torreya > Torreya grandis. Next base: position 1,277,598 of record JARHVA010000865.1, read on the forward strand.
TTGTAGATACCTAAAACTGGCCACCGATAACCTCCAACTAGGCTTTTGACTAATTTCCACCAAAGTGCACAATTTGACTTAAAAACACTAAAATGCATTGAATGAGTTAAAATTGATATATTCAAGTGATGATTTTGGCTAAAGTATCATTAAATATGGCAATGCAATTTATGGGCTAGCTAACTTTGATCAGATCATTTCAAGTTAAAATGCTAATTTTACATCTAGGTGTTTTGGATTGATCTTTTCTATTAAATCTCTTACATTAGACATGTGACTTTGTTATTGGGTGTTGGTAACATCCTAAATGGGATAATAGATCCAATGCATCTGACATTGACTTTTAATTCCAATCTAATCAAATTTTGGACTAATAATAAGACATTTTAACCAATTTGATTAATTTGTGCACCAAGAGCCAAAATTTGCACCAAAGTTGACTAATCATGTTTTAGGATAATTAAACCAAATTAGGGCCTTAAGTTAATTTTCCATGGAACTTGTTGAATAATCTTTATTGGAAATTGATTTCTATTAACTGTATCATCAAGTGACATCATCATATGGGGTGGCATCTATAAGCCATAAATGCATAAAATATCAAGATTATGGATTTCCCATGCCTCATTAGGACCATATATGCCTATTTAATACCTCTCTATCCCAAATATTAATAGGAATATATATTGTATAATGAATTTTATATATGGATTTATTTATGGCCACACATCTCAATCTTGAGATGGATGGTCATGGTTAATCCTCAAACCATTCCAAAAATCTATAAATAGGAGGCCTTGCCTATTGAATTCTAAGTTCTCATATTCCAAAGGTTCATGCAAATTAGTGTTATAATGTTCAAATATTGAGCCAAGCCAAGCCACAAGGTGCCCAAGAGAAGAGGAGATATCCAAGCCTCATTTGATGAAAACTGCATGAGCACAAGCTGAGAAAGACACTACAAAAATATAATTTTTAGCATTCAAGGGAGGTGAAATATTTGTTCTCTTTCATGTTTTAGTTGTGTTTCCATTCTAGTATTGTTAACTAAGCTCAACCAAGTAACTTGGCCCAGAGATATATGTCAGTTTTTCAATTTGATTTAATTTTGTCACTAATAAGATACTAACACCTATCTTGATTCAAGTTCCTAATTCACATAATGGCACACCCAGTGGGATGATCTTCATGAGAGCGAAGTCCACAAACTTTTTTATGTTTCATAGTTTTGATTCTTTTTTTGTTGTTTTTGCTTTGAGTAAAAATGACCAATAAAGAAGTTATAACTTTTTATTTACTAAATTTTTTTGTCTAAATTTTTTTATGAATATATATTGAATATAAATAAATATGTCATTGATATTATCTAAAAATTTCACAAAACAATCTTTTATATTTTAGAATTTATAGTTGTTTTAGTGACTGTCACTTTTTATTTTATATTTTTCTGGTAAAAATGGTTAGAACAAAGTTTATAAAAAAAATTATTTACCATTTGGATCTAAATTTTTTTAGAGACATGTGCCCTAGAGTTATTGACAACCTCTAAAAATTTTATGTCAAATTTATCTATATTTTAAAAGTTATGTTAAACATACTAACTGCAGGCTTTTATGTTTTATATGCAAGCTTTTATGTGTTATGTGTTATGTTTTATTTCTAGCCTTCTAATTTGTTATTTGTAGTTATTCATATATTTAATATTATTTTTTTAAGATTTTTTTAATATTTTTGGTAATATTTTCTAATCTAACATGTTTTCTTTCTTGAAATTTTGCCTTCGAGTTGACAGATTTTGCCCTTCAAGGTTACCTCATTTGATAAATGTGCTTCAAGGCTAAACAAAGTGCTAACATTTTTCTTGCAGGATCTACATGAAAATTCATTGAAGAAAACTAAATTAGTGCCTTTTAGATTTCATTTGATTGTTTTAAAATGAATTAGGAACTTCATTTTTGGGCATAATGAAAAATTTAGATGCTTAAGTGAATGCTTTGATAAAATTATGATTTCAAAGTTACAACCTAAGACGAAGGGGTCAAAAGTACACCACCACATCTTTCATTTGGGTTCTAAAATTTAAAACACTTTCCAATTCTTTTTTTAAATAGTTTTTTAATTAAAACTTATTTATCAAAGAGAAGGTTTATGTGTGCATGCTCTTCCATTTGTCCCCTTTAGTGAACCCTTGGAATCAAAAGTGCCAACCTTATTTCAAAAATCCTAGTCCAAGGCTTAGAAAGAATGTCATCTAAAGTACTCCCCAAAAACTCATCAAAGTTTGGGTGACCTTGTAAATGACCCTAAAGTCTTTCTATTAGTCTTTTATTTCATGTAAACTTGGCTTGTGAGGGGTACTTCATTACCTCCCACGAGTTCTTTATGGAAGCTTTGACCCAGGGTTTCATCTCCTAGAATTGACTTCATCCACTCCTTTTGAGTTACACATGGGATGTATTTGAATTTGGACATCATACTACACTGAGTGAATAGAAGGATTTAGTGGTTATAAAAAAGACTAGACATTTTTACAACTATCCAATGCTACAGACGCCCAATTTTTGTGCTTTTATTTTGTATTATTTGATGTAAAAGTCATTGTGCAATTGGTTCCCCTAAAAATGTTTGAAAGCTTGATAGTTTAGTCAACCCCACATTGCCATACCCTTTCTAGGATTTGGATGATTATACTTAGAGTATTTTGGTCATTTTTTTTTGGTATATTTTGAGACTAAAACTTATTTGTTTGTTCTTAATCCATGTCAAAATCAATTTGTTTATACGTCACTCTTTTATCTGAAGAGGCATTATGCTGGCCATTTTACACCACACTTGTGCCTTGAAATTTTTACTAAACTTGTTTGTATGTGTGTCATTTGAGTTGCAAAGGGTAGTGTTACATTACTTAAATCATATCAAACCATTTTTACATTGAGTCTTTGAAACATAACATTGATCACATCATTCAAGCATGCTTACACTATTAGGCTACTCAATTTGTTTCAAAACTTGTTTACCATTGTGCCAAAAACCATTTATTTCAAACCATGTCACATCAACCATTTGGACTTTGTTTGTGTGTCATCATGTTGTCCAATATTTCCTAGCTTGTTTGGTCAAATGCTTGTTTTCAATTTTGAATTTTCAATTAACCTTTTTATGTTTGGATTTAAACATTGATTGATTTTTGTTTACACCTTAATTCATGGGGTTGATACACAAATATTTTTATTTTTAGTTGCATAACTTTGGTTAATCGATTTACCAAATTTGAAAACTATTGATGGTTTATTTGTTTAAAACTTATCCTCATCATCGTTTGTGCCTTTATTTGGGAGAACACAACTTTTTTCCAAAAGCCTTTTGCCTCATGCCTTATGCCAGCTGATTATGTTTATGTTTGATTCCATGTGTCAAGTTCAAAGTTGTTTCTTAACTTGTTAGATTAAATCAAATCACATGATACCTTTGTTTCAAGTCTAGATTTGGACTCCATTTGGCCAAAAGTCCTAGCACATGCCTTGTTTGAGACTAGCTTTCAACTCCACATTTAGACAAAAGACCTAGTGACTCTTTTCCCCTTTCCTAGTTTAGACCTTGTTTGAAACACTTTGACCTTGACATTTTAAATGTTGGTTTTTATTCAAACCTTGACCTTTTGTGCGTATGACATTTGAAATTAGACATTTTATGTAAGACTATTTTATGCCAAGTCTTAGCACAAATCATTTTGGAGATACAGCTCCACTTTCAAACCATATTGGAGATACAACTCCACCCCTTTGACCAAATTAGACCAAGTTTTAACCATTTATCCTTTGGATAGTTTTTCAGAGTTTGTAGAACTCTATACCTTTTTATTTTAGAGCTTTCATCATTTATGTGGATATGTCTAGCTACACTTATGGTGGAGTCACGTATAATATAACTTATGATAGAAGGGCCACACAAAATCTCACTAGGAACCCCTATAGAGAAATATTTTCTAAGGAGTTTTATTATTCTCCCTACAATAATCCATATGGAGAACATAGTCAAAATCCAAAAAATCCACATCAAGACCTTGATTGGAATGAAGAGGCCTATGTGTATGACTTTTAAGACCCAACTATAGACAATGTTGTTTGGGATATAGATACATACCCTCCATACAATAATCAGTACATGGAATATAGTCAAGAACTAGCTTATGAGCTAACTCATAATTAGGATGATATGGTTTATGAGGAATACTTAGATTCTTGGCTTGTATAAGAAATCAAGTTCCATGACATTTTTTTTTTTATCTAATCATCTACTACCCCTAACCTTCCTTTGGATTATACAAGCTATCAAGATCTTCAATATCCAAGGAATATCATTACCAATCCTAGACTAGTCCTTTGGCTTGTGCAAGCAAATAAGCTCTACAACACCCTTTCATCATTCCAAGACCTAGTCATTTAAATTGTGTGAGAAATCAATATCCACACCACCCTATCATTACCATCTCGAGACTTTTTCCTTTAGCTCATGTAAGCAATCATGCTCCCCGATGCCCTATCATTATCTAACAATAGGCCATTCTTCTCCATTACCAATCCCATCCAAACCTCAATCAATCCAATCATTCAAAGACCAATCTATGTTCAAAACTAGTATCTTCCAAATCATTGGAAACTAAGGCCAAGAGAACCAACCAATTTGAGATGTTTCTATTGAATTAACCATTTCTGATAAGTCAACCTATGATGATTTGCCTATTGATCTTATACCAGTTGCCAAGGAGTCTCACTCTGATGAGCCAGTATTTGTTGAGTCACTTCTTAATGATTGTAACCACCTTTGGGAAAATCATTACCTTGACTATATGCCTATTTATCAAGAGTCTCCCCTTGATAAGCTAGTCCCTAAGGAGTTATCTCTTAACCTATTTCCCATTATGGAGGAATCTCACTTTGACAAATGATTCTTTGTGGAGCCCATTATGCCATCACATGTCATTACTTGTTTAATACCAAATATTGAACAAGAGATCATTATAATAGAGTACCCATTATATGAATAATTAGAGTTAGATTCATGTTCTATTCTTGGATAAACATCAGATTTAGCATCAGAATCAGAATCAACATTAGTCTCAACATCAGATTCAAAGTCCCTTAAGTAAGATCAGATTCAAAAGAAAAATATTTTTGTGGTTGTTATAACATTGGTTATGCATACCTCATAGATCAATTTGAATAAATTTGTGATTCTTCTATAATTTTTTAGGATGAGTACTTTATCATTGACACAAGTTCTCATAATATCTTCTACAAGGATTATGATGCCAACACCCATTCCTTTACCATTCCACATGCCATTACCATCAACCAAGATAACCCTATTATTGACATTATATCTCCCATAAGTGTCAATTGGGATTGATAGAAACACACTTTATTTAACTACATCCATGACAACATAGCAGTTAAAGAAGAGAAAGGAGGCCAAGGCCACATTCATGTAGTAGAAAAACACTCTCCTAGTGAAACCTTTTTAGAGGCATTAGGATGAAATAAAAGTTCTAACTCAGCAGCTTCTAGTGAACTTTTTTCAAAATTTCTAGAATAAAATCAAAGTTAAAAGCTAATGTTCATTAGTGAAACCTTCTTGGAGGTGATACAAGACAATCAAGACAACTTCATTTGGTGGAAACCTCATTGATGCACCAATAACTGAGTATAAAATTTCTTCACTGCTTGATGAAGATAAAATCAAAGAGCAAATGAAAATATCTTCTTATCTATAGCCTAATCAGATGGTAGCTACTCTCAGGTGTAAACAATAGAAAAATTTGATGGTCTTATTGAGAGAACAAGTCTTTGGCCCTACCAAAACCAAAATTATGTCAAATCTGGCATTAACAACATTATGTGTGATTGAAAGTCTTGATCTTCATTTGTTTCCCCACCATTATCATCTACCATTATATTTCACAATCAAACATACCATCCATTAGTTGTTCTTATTTACTATTCATGGCTGCACTTTCCTTTGTAGAGGCTACAAAGATACCTTGTATCGATGTTTTAAAGAATCAGAATCAATGACCAATGAAGATCACAAAAGCATTATTGGCATCCAAATCTATAGGTATTTATTAATAAAGTAGCTATTTAGATGAGGTGTGGCCTGGCAATTAATGTGATCAATTATTATGTTTGTATCATTTATTCATTAGGATGTGCATCTCCCCATCAATAGGAATAATAGAATCAAAAACCACACCTAGGTAAAAAACATGTACCATACCATTTCATTGCCATGGCATTGCCATTTTTACATATCCTTTTACCATTATTGCATATCCTAACTAATCACATTCTCACTTAGGGTTAAACCTCTTACCATTTTTTTCAATCTATCAAAAACTATCATTATCCTTAGTAAGACCATACCATCCTATCATTTTATTCCTATTTAGACCAAAGCCTATTTTTAGTCATCCTACCCAATCCTATTTTGATCTTGGTTCATTTGATTCTTCCCACACCTTTTGTGAGAGGATTTTGATCAAGTTTCAGTAATCAATCAAATTTGTGTTTATAATGACAGTCTATGAAAGTAGTGTGACAGTTGATCTAGGAAGCTATATTTCATTTTCCATCCTATATCAAGTTTGTTTATGTGAGCCTGATCATAACCACTTATGGGCAAATTAGTGTCTCACCAGTCTTACTACTAATTATAACCACCTATGGGTAAATTATTATCACTGACCTATTCCATTGTATCCTATTTATAACCACCTATGAGTAAACTAGGGCCAACATTTATTTACCATGCATTATCGCATCACCTTGCCATCACTATTTTCATTTGACTAGCCATTTACCAAATTTGAGAACTTGTTGGGACCTAATTGGTTTTTTCCTACCTTTTATGTGGATAAAATTACTATAACTTGAGGTCATTTTGGGGCTATGTAGGTCACGCTTAATTCATGTTGAGGTCACCTCAATCCCCCTTTCCATATGCTCTCACCATTTGTTAAGCAACCTAAGCAAAATGCTCTTGACATTTTACAAGCAAGTATTTTGTCATTCTTGATCAAGCTAAGATACCTCAAAATTCCAAAAACATTCATAACATTTCAAAAATCTAAAAATATTTGTCCTGTCTAATCTTAGTTAGTTATCGTCAATCTACCCTACTAGGGCAAAGTTATTATTAAGATATTTTCTTTTGATTTTGTTTTTAGACTTTTTATTTATTTATTTATTTCAAGTTGTTTGTTTATTTGTTTGCTTATCTATTTTTTTGCTTTCAGCTTTTTTGCCTTGACTCAGTCTATATGCATTCATGGGTGATTCCTTAAGCACATTGTTCTTGAGTCTATCCATATTCATATGTCAATATTATCGTCATGGATTTTATCATTGGTATATTATTTTTGAGTGTTTATTGTATTAAGAATCAGTCCTTATACATATTTTGAGATAGTCTTCATGGTGTTCTATCATGAAGCCTACCATCACATGCTATAGAAAAAATTAGCTTTAAGAAGGTTTATAATCAATGGAGTTGCAAAATTTTCTCCTTGACACCATAGTAAATCCTTCCATCCCAACCTTGATCAAATTAACCCATTGGCCATTCTAGTTGTATCATTGATAATAAGGATGAACATCTCCTCATTGGTAGGTACAACTAAATCATTTCTATTGATAAATCTCATTCATCTATTCATCTCTTTCATCACTTTATGACCACTCATTTTTAATCTATATTTTAGGTTGTATCCTTGAGTTATGCTTGTTAATCATCCCTAACTAGGGCACCATCATCTTTAACCAATATAGGTCCTCTTATTGATTATAACAACCTATAGGCATATCATTAATTTGACTTTTATTCTTGATTATAACTTCCTTTTGGAAAATTAGTATCTTTTTTAACTCAATACATGCAAGCATTTTCTCATTTAGATTAATCTTAACCATGGGTTAATTCCACCTTTCTTCTTGTTTCTTTTTGAGGGGCTATCTATAAATTAATATGATGGACACTCCCTCGAGGGGGCATCATCCTAGTCTTCCCAAACACTATTTGCAGCTTTGTTCTTCAACCATCATCCTCTTTTTTACATACAAGCCTTTTCTCATTATTTGTGAAGATATTTCTTTGTCTACAGTTTGTAACATCTTCCCAAATAGGGGCAAACTATAGACACCTAAAATTGGCCACTGATAACCTCCAACTAGGCTTTTGATTAATTTCCACCAAAGTGCATAATTTGGCTTAAAAACACAAAAATTCATTAAATTATTTGAAATTGATATATTCAAGTGTTAGTATCTTGTTAGTGACAAAATGAAATCAAATTGAAAAACCAACATAATAGCTAACATACATCTCTAGGCCTAGTTATTTGGTTGAGCTTAGTTAACAACACTAGAATGGAAACACAACTAAAACTTGAAAGAGAACAAATCTTTCAACTCCCTTGAATGCTTCAAATTAGCTTGTAGTAGTGGCTTGCTTGACTTATTCTCATGAAGTCTTCATCAAAGGAGGCTTGTCTATCTCCTCTTCTCCTTGGCACCTTGTGGCTTTGGCTTGGCTCAATATTAGGACATTATAAAAATAATTTTTGTAAATATTTATAATAAATTTATCATTATAACTTTGGCATGTGAAATCTTAAAATTCAATACGCAAGGCCTCCTATATATAGATTTTTGGAATGGTTTGAGGATTAACCATGACCGTCCATCTCAAGATTGAGATGTGTGGCCATGAATAAATCCAAATATTAAATTCACTCTACAAAATATCCCCATTAATATTTGATATAGAGGGGTATTTAATAGGCATGGATGGTCTTAATGAGGCATGGGAGACCCATAATCCTGATATTTTATGTATTTATGGATTATGGATGCCACCCCATATGATGATGTCACTTGATGATGCAATTAATTAAAAAAATTCCAATAAATATTTATTCAAAAATTTCCATGGAAAATTAACTTAAGGCCCTAATTTGGTTTAATTATCCTAAAACATGATTAGTCAACTTTGGTGCAAATTTTGGCTTTTGGTGCACAAATTAATCAAATTGGTCAAACTATCTTGTTATTGGTCCAAAATTTGACTGGATTAGAATTAGAAGTCAATTTTAGATGAATTGGATCCATTATCCCATTTATGATGTTACCAATACCAAATAACAAAGTCACATGTCTCATACAAGAGATTTAACAAAAAAAGCAATCTAGAGCACCTAAGTGCAAAATTGGCATTTTGACTCAAAATGATCTAATCAAAATTAGTTGGTCCATAAATTGCAGTGACCCATTTAATGATACTCTAGATGAAATTAGCACTTTAATATATCAGTTTCAACTCATTTAATGCATTTTAGTGTTTTTAAGCCAAATTGTGCACTTTGGTGGAAATTAGTCAAAAGCCTAGTTGGAGGTTATCGGTGGCCAGTTTTAGGTGTCTATAATCTTAATATCTATTGAAGGAAGGATCATTCCATTTGGGTCTAGGTTAGACTTTGAATATACCAAAAATGATATAAAATATGAAGCTTTTTTATAAGAAGTGTTAAATGAAGCCTTGTCAAAGTGAGCCACAATCAAGGATCTACTAGAGAGAGTCGATTGTATGAATAAATTACCTATGTGTGGTATTGAAATTAAACATGAGCTAGAAAGAAGTAATTTTTCAACAATTGAAAGATTAATATTTTATCATTATCATCATTAGACATAAAATATTTATGAAGGTACATTATATATGTGAAAGATACGCATGTCCTCACTTCCTCATGAATGTGGGATTATCTATCACAATGACCTAAAAAGATACCTAAGTTAACTAAAAATGTGTAGGGAAATCCATTAAATGGAATAAAAACCTAAACCAACACCCCCATTAAGTGTATCTTAGGTGGGTAGTATAATTAAGTCATGGCAAAAAGGCTTGATGAGGTACCCTATTATAATAAAATAGCCCCTAGAATAGGATTCCAAAGTTTGTTGAACCCCAAAAAGAGCCTGCAAATGAAGATACTTGTTCTTAGTGAAGAATTTGTTAAATATATCAATAATTTTATGTATTGTCTATATTTAGTAGAGATTAGTGAATTTCTCATGGATGAGATCCTAAATGAAATGCATGTGACTATCAATATGCTTTTTCATAGAAAAGTTCACTAGGTTAGCTTTGCACTAGGTTAGCTTTGCATTAGGTTAGGTGCTTAACTATCAAACCAAATTGGGTCTAGACTTTGTGGAGCTAGGCACAAGCATATAAAGATCTAACACACAACATTTAATCACACTATGGAATTGGAATTAGTTTCACACAAGGTGCAAGATTTGTGCACTCACCCAAAGTGCAATAGCAAAGGGACTAGGCCCATGTTGGGCTAGTTGCAACATGGTGCAACTTGGGTTCAAAGGGACTTAGTCATTGGCCAGAAGGGTTTAGGTAGAAGTCTAGTTTTATGTGTTTAGGGTAACGTAAATAGGCATAATCATTCTTAGGAACATAGGTCCTAAGGTTCAAGTCCATTTATAGCTAGACTAAGCCTTTAGAGGTATAAGTTGTTGAATAGTAGGTTAAGGGTCAGTCGACTACTTACACAAGTCATAAAGAAGACTTAGGTTCAAGTACTCATTCTTAGGGTAGTGCTTAGGTATTGGTATTAGGGCATTGAAACAATCTATTTTTAACACTTAGCCTATTTAGGTATACCAAAGTCACTAGATGGCATAAGGATGTCATTAGCAACCATGGTTAAACCTCCATATCATGATACTCTTGAACAACGATCTATAACATTGTTATTATATAACTAAGACATCACATGACAAAATGATATCTATATATCAAGAATCAACACATCATTTCATCAACCACATTATTCATTAATTCATATTTTGTTATATTAATTTCAAGTATATAATAGAATATATACTATTTCTAATATTACTCATGCCCAGTGACTCACATGTGAGCTTGGGCTATACATTTAAATGCTAATCTATTATATAAAAAATATGAAATAATAATGGAGGATAATTATTTTTCTATAGCTTCACTAGACTTCATTTCCTCTTTTTTATCTTTAATGTGAGTCTTATTTATAAGAGGTTGTGAGTCTTCTGCCAAGTCAGACGGGCGTGTGCCAAGTGATGAGTTGTCATGAGTCTTCTAGCTTCACTACACTACCTAGGTTGGATGAGCCATACCATATACCAAGCTATCACTTGGGGGGTCTCTATCTCACCTACTCTACTCTCTAATATCTATGCTTCTTGAGCCACCATGTATAAGTCTTGGTAAGGATGTCCTCTAAAATTTGGTGTCATGTAACTACTTTCCAACTGGTGTAGGATCCTCAAGGACTCCTCTAGCTAGTGCCAAAAGGTACAAAAAGGAATAACCAATCCAAAAATTTCCTCATATATAGATAGGTCCAATTGGCATGGTCCATGTTATTTCCATAAAATGGGGCCTAACTTTACCCTATATAAAATTGTTAGTCTACCCCAGACTAGTTTTTTAGTGCCTTAGGTGTACAAAACTTAGGTGCACCCTGCTATAAGTCTGCTTTGAAATTCTCAAATCCTTGGATGGTGTCCTTAATTTATTCAATGGTTCCATCTATCTATATGGATGTGATGTATAGAGTAAGCACATCCATGATTTCTATCTCTTTCCTAAAGGCTTCAAGCCTTTCCTTTGTATATTTCACCCTACCATCCAAAAATTCCCCTTGGTCACTGGCCTTAGTTTGGAAGGTATGAAAGAATACCTCAAAGTCATTTTATTACATGATAAGGGAGTTAACCTTGGAAATTAATTACACATGCTTAGTCTTGGTTACCATGAAGGATTATTGGAATAAAGCATCCTTCTCCTCATTTGCCTTATTGAGGTACGCATCGATGACAATTGCCTAGTTAGAAAAGTTACCAAATATTGTGTCTGCTTCCTCGATGCCCTACTAAAGTTTATAAAAGAGGACCTCATATGGGTCCTCTTGGTATTCAATTTTTGACCTCATCCTAGGGAGCATTTTCTCCACATTCACATAGACTTGGTCAACTTCACTCTTTTCTAAGGTATCCACCTCATCCATGAGGGATGGCTCCACCTCTCCTATGCATTCAAAAAGCTATTTCAGCTTGAGATTGGTTGCCTTAAGCTCCTTCTCAACCTTCTTTGGTATTTTATTCTAGTTATAAGCACAAACATCATTGATGATGATCTTGTGTGGTACAGTGTTTGCCATCTTGATCAAGGTATTGGCTGAGCATACAAACTTCATGTCATGAGGATTTAGGAGTTGGTAATCATGCCCTTCCTCTAGCTTTTTGGTGCTCTAAATTTCATTTGTTAGAACCTCAAATTTAGGCTCATCCATATAGCAATCCAATGACCAAGAAACCTAGTGGTACATCAAGGTCATGGAAATTTTCATAGGCATGTACTCTATTAGGTAGAAGTTATCATTCTCCTTAAGCTCCTACTATGCCCTTTCTATATTTCCTAGCATAAAATCCTCATCCTCTCCTATATTTTCTTCCTTTCTTATGTTGGTTCTCAAGTCAATACCTTTTTTTATGATTTTTTATTCTCCTTCCTATTTTTATCCTCCCTCTTCTTTTTCTTCTCTTTCTTTGATGTTTGGTTCACCATCATGTTATTCTTATAGGGTTTCTTTTTTGGAATTTTCTCCTTCATCCATTTTATTTTGTAGTGGCTTTGTGGCATGAACTTGTGTTTGACCATCTTTCTCTTCCTCTTGCCTTAACGAGGCCTTAGCCTCCTTCTCTATTTACTTATTCAAGTCAACAATATCACCTTCTTTATCCTTAGGTGCCCCTTTACAACTGGGTCATGCCTACTATGTAGCTTCTTATGATGTATTAGTGGGGTTACTTGGCATCTTTTCTAGCACTTTCTATTTACTTAGTCCCATGCTTGTGATGACCTTCTCCTCTCTTTCCTTTAACATCTTAGCCCATTTTTATTGGGCTTCCTCTTACTCTCTTTCCTTTTTCTTGGCCTTCTCTTCCTTGGCCTTTCTCTATGCCTCTTCCTTCTTGGCCTTCCTTTTATGGCTTATGCTTCATTTTTCCTTTTTTTTCTCTCTCTCTTATCTCCTTAACCTATAACTAATATATTTCATCCTAGGACATGGCCTTGGCTTTCATCTCCTTACACCACTAGTACAATTATAGTGATGCATCAATATGTGCTTGGTCAAGGCCCATATCCTTCCACTAGCATTATAGTTCCTCTTCCATCAATGTGCTTGATTAGGTTGCCTCTTCAGGATCCTTGCCTTTTCACCTTCTTAGCTTCCCTATTACATAAGTGCCTAGTGTTCTTCCTCTTTTCTCTATTCCTCAGCATTCACCATCTCAATCACTTCCTTCAGCAGCCCTACCTTGGTCATTTCTTCTTTTTTCTCCCATAGCTCCTATGCCCTCTTTATTTCAACTTCACCTTCCTCAACATCCTCAAGCATAATGTAGGTGCCTATTAAACCTTCTTCTTCTACTTCCTCTTCTATGTCGAAGAGGAATGTTGTTGACACTAGAATCTGAGCCTTCCTCTTCTTCTTTGTGTCAGGGTAGGTCTTCGACACAAATTTTATAATCCAAAACTCAAAAATATTTGGTTGAAATATAATTAAAATAATAATAACAACACAATTCAAATAATGTTATCTCTGAAAAGAGATGTTTTATTTATCAAAATTACAGACCCAAACATATGCTTATCTCTGAGAAGAGATGTCTGATTTCCCTCTCGGGTTACATATTCATTTATAAATGTTTTTAAGGTTTGGGGAGGATGTGTAAGGTCACAAATAATGAGGGAGATGAATTTGTTTTACTTCCATGATTTACAACAATACAAAATTTGAGGAATTACTATTTTTAGAAACTTACTATTTTTAGACTGGACTAATAAAATTGAAATTTGGGACACTTCCATTGGGTTATAGGGGGTCAAAATTCATTGATCAGAGATCCATTCCAGCTTATGACATTTCCCTCATTATTATCTTTCCAACGGTTCAAACGGTGAGTCAATTAGAGCTACGGTGCAAAAGTTATGGCTCTCGGAAGTTCCGCCATCAAATGGGGTGGACCCATCACCCGAATTGTCATCTGAATTGTTGTCCGGATCATTCCTCCATCCTTGAGAAGTAATGGTCCCTATTGCATCAAGATTTTTCATCAAGTGTGGTAGTTTTACTTCAATTTTATTCCCATTGCATACCTAATTATTCACCATTTCTGTCTGACCATCAGTGTGTGGATGGAAGGTTGTAAACTTCTTCAGCTCAATATCTATTTGTTTTTGTTGTTGTGTTATTTGTGTAGTCAGGGCTGTAACATCAGACCTTTTATATTCCTATGGCTTTACCACCATGAGAACAAATTTCTTGGCACTAATCAGAGAGATAGATGTATAAGGTGGTACTTTTGGTACCCTGTAGCACCGTGTTCCAAGAGTGAGAGTGATCCTTCTAGTTCTTGATTAATTTATACCATGTCGATCATACATGAATGGTTGACCAAGGAGTACATCACAAACATCTAGATTGACCACATCACATAAGACCTCATCTTGGAAAGGTTGTATTGCATATGAGAGAAGACATTGGTGGGTGACACGGAGGTTTCTCCCTGGACTCAACCATCCAATGCTGTATGGTTTTGGGTGAGGCTTCATGGGCAGATTTAGGCTTTTCACAACATTAGCAGAGAGTAAATTCTTTTGACTTCCACTATCATGAATGAAATGTAGAGGCTTACCTTTCACCCATAACTTAGAGTGAAAAAACCTTTCCTTGTCATCTAGCATTTTGTCATGTGTCTGTGATGAAGCAACAATGGCTTCAGGATCAGCATCTATGATTTATTCTTCAACATCTTTGACTGTAGGGTTTATATGAGGTAGAGTAGAGGATTGTGACTCAAAAAGCAATGATTTGATAGCTCAACATTCTTCTTTGGAGTGAGTTCCAGATTTGTGATAATCACACCACTTCCCAGCCTTTCCTTCCTTTTGCTTCCAATTTTGGCCTCATGTTTGACCTTCTTTATCACTTTTCCATTTTGAAGATTGATTCTTTATATTCATTCTTCCATGCTTCTGCTCAATCTTTACTGTGAACTTGTATGCCTCATCGATGGTTTCCAAGTTGAAGAGTTCCATTTCTCCCTGTATGTACCATTATAGTCCACCATGATATTTGAGAACCTTGTGTTTCTCACTTTTTTGGATGTCTAATCTTGCAAATAGAGAATGCAAAATGTTAGTGTAATCTTGAGCAGATTGTTCCTTACCTTGGTGAAGTTGTTGCCACTCTATATACAAATCATCATATGCTCCAATGGGGTAGTATTCTTCCTTTACCACTTCCACAAAATTATCCCAAGTAGGTTCCACCTCAAGGCTAATGTCATCTATACTGAACCTCTTTTTGTACACTTCCCACTAGTTTGTCACAGGCAATGTTGATTTCAAAAGAGCAAAAGTAATCTTTTCTCCATCGGTGAACTTATTTACAGAGAAGTAGGAAGATGATTGATCCAACTAATTTTCTACTACATTAGCATTGATTTTGCCTTCAAATGTAGGAATATCAAAACTTACCTAGACCTTGAAGGGTGTTGGGGCACTAAAAGGATGTTCCCTAGTTGAGGAGCCAGGAAGTGGAGCCACGGAGCTAGAATTTCCCATCAAAAGTGTTTGAAGAATTTGGGCAAACTATTGTAGCATCTATACTTGTTACCATTAGAGGGCTTCATTCACCATTTCCTTGAAAGGATCGAATGTCTCAGTGTTGTCTACCATTTGAAGTCTTTTGGAGTGAATAGGTGGAAAATTTGGAAGCTCTATTGTTTCCCACCCAAGCTTCTTGTAGCCTGACCTCGTCCTTGGGATCAACACTCTCAAGACAAACTACTCTAATACCACTAGAAAGACTGGCCATCACACCAAAATCTTTGAAGTGATTTGGGTCCTCTTTTAGATCCCTATATGGCCAGCCATGAAGCCCCTGAGGTGATTCCTAGTTGGACACGTGGCGTGCGATGATCACCTTAGTCGGGAGACGTATCCCTGAGAAGGGATGTGGATCATGCCCACCAGCTTCCGTGGGTCTCAACCTTGAGACCTAGCTCTGATACCACTGATCCAAAACTCAAAAATCTTTGGTTGAAATATAATTAAAAAAATAAGAACAACACAATTCAAATAATGCTATCTCTGAAAAGAGATGTTTTATTTATCAAAATTGCAGACCCAAACATATGCTTATCTCTGAGAAGAGATGTCTAATTTCCCTTTCAGGTTACATCTTCATTTATAAATTTTTTGAAGGTGTGAGGAGGAGTTGGAAGGTCACCAATCTCGAGGGAGATGAATTGGTTTGACTGTCATGATTTACAACAATATAGAATTCGAGGAATTATTATTTTAAGAAACTTACTATTTTTAGACTGGACTAATAAAATTAAAATTTAGGACACTTCCATTGGGTTTTATGGGGTCAAAATTCATTGAGTGGATATCATGACATCTCATGACATTCCCCTCATTATTATCTTTCCAACGGTTCAAACGGTGAGTCAATTGGAGCTACGGTGCAAAAGTTATGGCTCCCAGAAGTTTCGCCATCAAATGGGGTGGACCCATCACCCGAATTGTCATCTGAATTGTTATCTGGATCATTCCTCCCTCCTTGAGAAGTAATGGTCCCTATTGCATCAAAAAATTTCTTCAAGTGTGGTAGTTTTACATCAATTTGATTCCCATTGCATACCCAATTGTTCACCATTTATGTCTGACCATCAGTCTGTGGATGGAAGGTTGTGAACTTCTTCAGCTCAATATCTATTTGCTTCTATTTTTGTGTTGTTTATGTAGTCAGGGCTGTAACATCGGCCCTTTTATATTCCTATGGCTTGGCCACTATGAGAACAAATTTCTTGGCACTAATCAGAGAGACAGATGTAGAAGGTGGTACTTCTGGTACCCTGTAGCGTCATGTTCCAAGAGTGAGAGTGATCCTTCTAGTTCTTGATTCATATATAACATGTCGATCATACATGAATGGCTGACCAAGGAGTACATCACAAACATATAGATTGACCACATCACATAAGACCTCATCTTGGAAAGGTTGTATTGCATATGAGAGAAGACATTGGTGGGTGACACGGAGGTTTCTCCCTGGACTCAACCATCCAATGCTATATGGTTTTGGGTGAGGCTTCATGGGCAGATTTAGGCTTTTCACAACATTAGCAGAGAGTAAATTCTTTTGACTTCCACTATCAAGAATGAAATGTAGAGGCTTACCTTTCACCCATAACTTAGAGTGAAAAAACCTTTCCTTGTCATCTAGCATTTTGTTGTGTGTATGTGATGAAGCAACAATGGCTTCAGGATCAGCATCTATAATTTCTTCTTCAACATCTTCGACTATAGGGTCTGTATGAGGTAGAGTAGAGGATTGTGACTTAGAAATCAATGATTTGATAGCTCAACATTCTTCTTTGGAGTGAGTTCTAGATTTGTGATAATCACACCACTTCCCAGCCTTTCCTTCCTTTTGCTTCCAATTTTGGCCTTGTGTTTGACCTTCTTTGTCACTTTTCCATTTTGAAGACTGATTCTTTATATTCATTCTTCCATGCTTCTGCTCAATCTTTATTGTGAACTTGTATGCCTCACTGATGGTTTCCAAGTTGAAGAGTTCCATTTCTCCCCATATGTACCATTGTAGTCCACCACGATATTTGAGAACCTTGTGTTTCTCACTTTCTTGGATGCCTAATGTTGTAGATAGAGAATGAAAAATGTCAGTGTAATCTTGAATAGATTGTTCCTTACCTTGGCGAAGTTGTTTCCACTCTATATACAAATCGTCATATGCTCTAATGGGGTAGTATTCTTCCTTCACCACTTCCACATAATTATCTCAGGTAGGTTCCACCTCAAGGCCAATGTCATCTATATTGAACCTCTTTTTGTACACTTCCCACCAGTTTTTCACAGGCAATGTTGATTTCAAAAGAGCAAAAGTAATCTTTTTTCCATCAGTGAACTTATTTATAGAGAAGTAGGAAGACGATTGATCCATCCAATTTTCTACTACATCGGCATTGATTTTACCTTCAAATATAGGAATATCAAAATTTACGTGGACCTTGAAGGGTGTTGGGGCACTAAAAGGACATTCCCTAGTTAAGGAGCCAGGAAGTGGAGCCACAGAGCCAGGATTTCCCATCGAAAGTGTTTGAGGAATTTGGGCAAACTGTTATAGCATATGTGCTTATTGCCATTGGAGGGCTTCATTCACCATTTCCTTGAAAGGATTAGATGTCTCGATGTTGTCCACCATTTGAAGTCGTTTGGAGCGAATAGGTAGAAAATTTGGAAGCTCTGTTGTTTCCCACCCAAGCTTCTTGTAGCCTGACTTTGTCCTTGGGATCATACACTCTCAAGACAAACTGCTCTGATACCACTAGAAGGACTAGCCATCACACCAAAAGCTCTGGAGTGATTTGGGCCCTCTTCCAAATCCCTATATGTCTAGCCACAAAGCCCTTGAGGTGATTCCCAGTTGAACACGTGGTGTGTGATGATCGCCTCAGCCGAGAAACGTATCCTTGAGAAAGGATGTGGATCATGCCCACCAGCTTCTGTGGGTCTTGACCTTGAGACCTAGCTCTGATACCACTGATCCAAAACTCAAAAAGCTTTGGTAGAAATATAATTTAAAAAATAATAACACAATTCAAATAATGCTATCTCTGAAAAGAGATGTTTTATTTATCAAAATTGCAGACCCAAACATATGCTTATCTCTGAGAAGAGATGTCTGATTTCCCTTTCAGGTTACATCTTCATTTATAAATTTTTTTAAGGTGTGGGGAGGATGTGTAAGGTCACCAATCTCAAGGGAGAGTAATTGGTTCAACTTCCATGATTCACAACAATACAAAATTCGAGGAATTATTATTTTTAGAAACTTACTATTTTTAGACTGGACTAATAAAATTAAAATTTGGGACACTTCCATTGGGTTTTATGGGGTCACTCTTCATCAAGTGGAACTCATGTCATCTCAAAATGTTCCCCTCATTATTAGCTTTCCAACGGTTCAAACGGTGAGTCAATTGGAGCTACGGTGCAAAAGTTATGGCTCCCAGAAGTTTTGCCATCAAATGGGGTGGACCCATCACCCGAATTGTCATCTGAATTGTTGTCCGGATCATTCCCTCCCTCCTTGAAAAGTAATGGTCCCCATTGCATCAATATTTTTCATCAAGTGTGGTAGTTTTACTTCAATTTTATTCCCACTGCATACCCAATTGTTCACCATTTCTGTCTGACCATCAGTCTGTGGATGGAAAGTTGTGAACTTCTTCAGCTCAATATCTATTTGCTTCTGTTGTTGTGTTGTTTGTGTAGTC
This sequence comes from Torreya grandis, assembly GCA_037957365.1. Taxonomy (NCBI): domain Eukaryota; kingdom Viridiplantae; phylum Streptophyta; class Pinopsida; order Cupressales; family Taxaceae; genus Torreya; species Torreya grandis. The sequence goes on from JARHVA010000865.1 coordinate 1,297,091, forward strand.
AGTGCTGTAACATCAGCCATTTTAGATTCTTGTGGCTTGACCACCATGAGAACAAATTTCTTGGCACTAATCAGAGAGACAGATGTAGAAGGTTGTACTTTTGGTACCATGTAGCGCCGTGTTTGAAGAGTGAGAGTGATCCTTCTAGTTCTTGATTCATATATACCATGTCGATCATACATGAATGGCTGACCAAGGAGTACATCACAAACATTTAGATTGACCACATCACATAAGAACTCATCTTGGAAAGGTTATATTGCATATGAGAGAAGACATTGGTGGGTGACATGGAGGTTTCTCCCTGGACTCAACCATCCAATGCTATATGGTTTTGGGTGAGGCTTCATGGGCAGATTTAGGATTTTCACAACATTAGCAGAGAGTAAATTCTTTTGACTTCCACTATCAAGAATGAAATGTAGAGGTTTACCTTTCACCCATAACTTAGAGTGAAAAAACCTTTCCTTGTCATCTAGCATTTTGTCGTGTGTCTGTGATGAAGCAACAATGGCTTCAGGATCAACATCTATAATTTATTCTTCAACATCTTCGACTACAGGGTCTGTATGAGGTAAAGTAGAGGATTGTGACTCAGAAAGCAATGATTTGATAGCTTGACATTTTTCTTTGGAGTGAGTTCTAGATTTGTGATAATCACACCACTTCCCAGCCTTTCCTTCCTTTTGCTTCCAATTTTGGCCTCATGTTTGACCTTCTTTGTCACTTTTCCATTTTGAAGACTAATTCTTTATATTCATTCTTCCATGCTTCTGTTCAATCTTTACTGCGAACTTGTATGCCTCACCAATGGTTTCCAAGTTGAAGAGTTCCATTTCTCCCTGTATGTACCATTGTAGTCCACCATGATATTTGAGAACCTTGTGTTTCGCACTTTCTTGGATGCCTAATCTTGCAGATAGAGAATGAAAAATGTCAATGTAATCTTGAACAGATTTTTCCTTACCATGGTGAAGTTGTTGCCACTCTATATACAAATCATCATATGCTCTAATGGGGTGGTATTCTTCCTTCATCGCTTCCACAAAATTATACCAGGTAGGTTCCACCTCAAGGCCAATGTCATCTATACTGAACCTCTTTTTGTACACTTTCCACCAGTTTTTCATAGGCAATGTTGATTTCAAAAGAGCAAAAGTAATCTTTTCTCCATCAGTGAACTTATTTATAGAGAAGTAAGAAGACAATTGATCTAACCAATTTTCTACTGCATCGGCATTGATTTTGCCTTCAAATATAGGAATATCAAAATTTACCTGGACCTTGAAGGGTGTTGGGGCACTGAAAGGACGTTCCTTGGTTGAGGAGCTAGGAAATGGAGCCGCAGAGCCAAGATTTCCCATCGAAAGTGTTTAAAGAATTTGGGCAAACTAGTGTAGCATCTGCTCTTGTTACCATTAGAGGGCTTCATTCACCATTTCCTTAAAAGGATCAAATGTCTCAGTGTTGTCTACCATTTGAATTCATTTGGAGTGAACAGGTGGAAATTTTGGAAGCTCTATTGTTTCCCACCCAAGCTTCTTATAGCCTGACCTCGTCCTTGGGATCATACACTCTCAAGACAAACCACGTTGATACCACTAGAAGGACTGGCCATCACACCAAAAGCTTTGGAGTGATCTGGGTCCTCTCCTAGATCCCTATATGGCTAGCCACGAAGCCCCTAAGGTGATTCTCGATCAGACACGTGGCGTGCGATGATCACCTCAACCAAGAGACATATCCCTGAGAAGGGATGTGGATCATGCCCACCAACTTTCGTGGGTCTCGACCTTGAGACCTAGCTTTGATACCACTGATCCAAAAATCAAAAATCTTTGATTGAAATATAATTAAAAAAATAAGAACAACACAATTCAAATAATGTTATCTCTGAAAAGAGATGTTTTATTTATCAAAATTGTAGACCCAAACATATGCTTATCTCTGAGAAGAGATGTTTGATTTCCCTTTTGGGTTACATCTTCATTTATAAATGTTTTGAATTTTTGGGAAGGATGTGGAAGGTCATCAATCTTGAGGGAGATGAATTGTTGTGACTTCCATGATTTACAACAATACAGAATTTGAGGAATTACTATTTTTAGAAACATACTATTTTTAGACTAGACTAATAAAATTGAAATTTCGGACACTTCCATTGGGTTTTAGGGGTTCAAACTTCATTTAATGGATCTCATTCATCTCATGATGTTCCCCTCATTATTAGCTTTCCAACGGTTCAAACGGTGAGTCAATTGGAGCTATGGTGCAAAAGTTATGGCTCCCGAAAGTTCTGCCATCAAATGGGGTGGACCCATCACCCGAATTGTCATCTGAATTGTTGTCTGGATCACTTTATGTGATTCTTGGAAGAATCTGAGGAAGATGCCTCCTTTTTGAATGTTATTTTGAGCTTTAGGTGTTCCTCTATTTCCTCCAAATTTTCCCCTATCTTCTTCTAAGGGGACTTTTTATTTTTTGTCAGCACATGGGTTCCTTCACCTCTAATTAGGACTAGGGGGTCTTCTTTTTGTTCAATTCCTGACCTGACACTAGAATCCTCTTCCTTAGCTTCATCTCATTGTAAAGTCTATAGATGAATCCAAGGATGCTCACCTCATAAATTATATCAATGTCTATTTGATCTGAGGTATCTTCTTTATCTTCTATTACTCTTCCATCCACATACGGAAATATACACCTCAATTTATTTTCACATCTAATTCCTTAAATAGAATGTCCATTCACTATGTGTTTAGGATCCTAAGAAGCATGTCCCTAAAGTATTCTACCAAGAAGGAAAAGGGGAGATTCAACTAACTTGACCTATTCCTATCCTTTAATGACAAGTGCATGATTTAGTAGTGTTACATCATGACAAAATTTGTAATCCCAAACATACTTTGGGGGAGCCCTTGGGGGATGCACCACTCTATTCTAAAGGATTTGATGTACTACTCACACCAGTGCATTACATGAGTCTTATATTTTGGGATGAAGGTGGTGGGGTAGGTGTAGTCTTTATAATTTTATGCAAGGGATTCATGGTTTTCAAGGAATAACCATAGGTTATTTTCACTTCCAACTAAGATTTTGATCTCCTCCATCATGATCAAGATGAGGATGGAGCCCCACTTGAATGTCTCCTTGGCGTTGTGGCATCCTAGTGTATTCCTGATCAATTTTGTGGTAATGAACTAAATAATATTAAATTGTATTCCCTATGCCATATGATATACATTGCAAAGGTACACCTTAGACATATTTGTCCAATGGCCACCTAAGCATAACTTAGAGCTCACAAGGCACGTTACTACCTTTATGCTAGGATCATCACACTTGCTAATAGGGAACATGAAACCCCCCTTATTTAACTAAGGAGGTTAATGATGTGCTTCACCTCCTCAACATCATCCATCATCTGATGGATGTCTTATCTAGAATTTTTCAGCTTAGCTATCCTCTTGATCAGTTATGGCAATATCTTATTTTACCACCCCAAAAAATAGAAGCAGTCCTCATGGATGTGCAAGAGTAAGAACTAGATGAGTTCCTCTAGATTTTTGAATTAGGGAAAATTATAAAGCTAAGTTTCACTTGTATCCTTTAACTTGTCTCTAATCAATACATCAAACAAGGCATCACCCTCTAGCATCTTGCACCTTATATCTACCATCCAATCCTGTACCAAGTCTTATAAATGACTTGATGTCTGATGGTTATACTCCTTTAGCTAGTGGTTATGTGTGAAGAAGTGCCAACTTTCCCCTACATAAACCTCTTAGCGATAATTCATATATAGATAGGATAGCTTGTTAGCACCTTGATATTAATATCTACTATCCTAACTACCTCAACTAGTTACACCTTGGTTTTGGTAGTCATCACCTCCTCTATAATCCTAACCTTCTTAGGATGCCTCTACATAGCTCAACACCTTTTTTTAGTTCACCATTTTGAATCTACTTGTGTTGAATCTAGGTAAATTTGGCTTACTAAATCCTCTAATAGTGTTTGACACTTATGTAATTGTGGGATCTATAACTGTATGTTCAGCTTCAAGATTCACTAGTCATTAATGATGACCTAGGTGATAGCTTCTTTTTCCCCTTAGTTCCCTACAATAATTCTCTCCGTTCAACCCTTCACTCTATCTTCACTTGTAAATGCACTTCATTTTGATGTGCTTCCTTTCACTCTTGGTGTCTTAGTTGAATTCTTACTATGGTAGATTTATGTCTCTTTGGCTCTCTGGTTTCTTACTTTATTTACATTAAGTCTTAGAGTTAGCTTAAACTTGTTAACCTAAGCAATTCTATCACTTTCTAATTTATATCCTTTACTTTTCAACCACCATTATTAATGTAGGTTTAATGGTGTAGGCACCTCAATTTCCTAAAAAATGTGGAAACCTATAAAATCCCTAAAAATGTCTTATCTTGTATGTATTAAATGTGTATCTTTGTGCCACCATTGCTGCCTCATTGAATTCTCCTAATGGATTTTTTGTTGAAGTGACATGTGGTTAAAATGGTCACTTCTCAATACTTTTCTAAGTGGATGCCAACTATCTTAGATATTTTCCTTCTATGCATGTATCCTTTGATGTGACCTTTTCCTTTTTTATGGTAAATTTGTAATAACACCTCACATGCACATGATTCAACTTCCTCTATTCCACTATCTCCTAGTTTTTCTCCTATGTCAATCATGCTTCTCTATCTTGGTTGATTTCTTGTGGATCATCTTACCTTGGCTTATCCTACCCCATACAAATCCCTTGTTTTGGCCCTCTAGTGCTTTACTTCCCTTCTAGTTCTCTTGTGCACTATAAGATTATGCATCTTCAGTCTACCCTTCACTCAACTAAGCTGAGGATCTTCACTTCCTACCTTGTGCTCAACTATGTTTAGCATTTTCACATCCTACGTTACACTCAACTATGTTGAGCATCTTCATTTACCTCTTATGTCTCTGGTGTTAAATTAAGTGATGTGCCTTCTAGTAATTTTGGTATAAAGGTAGCACTGGAGTGGTTTTTTCTTAGGCCTTCACATGAAATACACTATTTTTCTTGTTCATATCTATATTTTCCTACTTCTTCTTGTGCTTGGTAAGCTTCACACTCCCACTAATTACATGTTTGGCCTCATGTGCTTATGTGTGTAAGTGTTTGACTCACCTAATTATAATTATGCATGAAATTTTAATTCATAAGTTCTTGCAGTCACCATGCACCACTTTCTACCTTTATACACTACACATGAAACAAATAAAACAATTAAAAGAATGGTTTGGCTTTCACCAAATGGTATCTTGGTCAACTTACTCCCAACTAAATTATGACCAAGAAGTTGGTGTTTCCATGGTGAGAGTGCCATCGTACTATCTATATGGCTTCAATTTATTGCCATTGAAATTCTCACGTAGTATTTTGTCAAACAATGTGCATATCTTGCATGCACCTGTTTTTAATATGTGATGGATGATGTAGGGATCCATCCACCATATTTTCAACTTTCTTAAGTGCTTGAAGTACTTGAAATCATATATTAGTACCAATACTCCTTCATTCACCTCCTTATGCTTAATATGTTTATCATGTAAGTACTTCTAGCAACCTTCCCAATTTGTTGACTCCATTTGGCTTGGGTGCACTTCTAATCTAAGTACTCCAAGTCTTCCAACCTTATGCTTAAATATTCTTGGTCATCCAACTAAATAATCCATGCAATGTCTAATGATGGCAGTATGAATTCCATGGGCAGAACTATTTTAGTGCTAAACACTATTTGAAATGGTGTAGCCTTATTTAAGAGCTTGTAGGTCATGCGGTATACCCAAAGTATCATTAAAAAATGATCATCCCAATCTTTGTGACCAGTGTCACATATATTTTTTAGGTACATTCCAAGAATGTTTTTGAAGGATTCAACCATGTCATTGGCTTGGGGATGATATGGGGTGGTCTTGTGGTGTGCCACCATGTATTTGGTTAGAAGGATGTCCACCATTTCATTGATGAAATGAATTCCCCAATCGCTAGTCAAACTCAATGGGCACACATATACACTTATGATGTTTTACCATATAAAGCATGTGGATGTCATAGCTATGCAATCTTTGGTCAATGTAACTTTGCCCCACTTGGTGAAATATTCAGTGGCTACTAAAATGTATATTGCACTTATGCATTGTGTTGTGAGAGTAATTGGCCCAATAAAGTTAATGGCCCATGTTTCAAATGGAACTTGGGAAAGAATGGGGATGAGAGGCATTTCATTTTTATGGTTGGGGTTTTTTATTCACTAGAATACATCGCATGCCTTATTATACTCCTTTACATCTTAGAATAGGCTTGGCCACCACAAGCCTGACTATAACACCTTGCATGCCATTTCATCTCCAACACAATAGCCTCCTATAATACCTTCTTACACTTCTTATAGGATGGAATCCCTTTCATGTTCTAGAATAAACCAATACAAGACTTCATCCTTACTTATTTTGTATAGCTCCCCCTTAATGAGATGGAAAGGGGTGGTGTGAAATGCAAGTTATTTCTTTTCCCTATTCAACAAGGTCTAGGGCACAAGCCCAGACATTAGGAAAATGGCAATTTATACCAAGTCTTTAGGCACATGCTAGACTTGATATAGCTGTGCATCTAGCATGTCATCCGCAATTATCACCACCACATCACTATATTTGATGTGGGATAAATGGTCTAGCCCTAAGTTCTACTTCTTAGGTTTCACTACAATGGAGAACCAGAACTTTTGGAAGAGAAAAATCCATCTACATATGTGTCCATGTAAAATAGGCTTGTTCATGAGGTACTTAAGCACCTCATGATCTATAAAAAAGATGAATGGGGTTGTCAATAGGTATTGACTAAATTTTTGTAAGGCATAAACCATTTTCAATGCCTCACACTCAATGGGGGTGTAATTCTACTCCACTTATGTCAATTTCCTACTTGTAAAGGAGATCAGATGGACCATCTTACCTTCACTATGTTATGTCAATATGGCACCAATGGTAGAGCTTGAATAATTTACATGGACATGGAAAGGAGTTGTCCAATCTAGAAATTATAGAATTGGTGTGCTATTCAACTTTAGCTTCAATATTTCAAAGACCTCTTCTTACACCTCACCCCAGAAGAATGGGTCATCCTTGCACAAGAGCTCCTTTAAAGGTGCTGCAATCTTGTCATAGCTCTGAATGAACTTCTTATAGTAGCCAAAATGGCCTAGAAAGGCATGAACATCCTTCTACATTGAGGGAGTTTGAAGCTAGATTATGATGGCTATCTTTGGCAAATCAACAAGCAAACTATCATTGTAGATGGTGTGCCTAAGTAATGTCCCAAATGGATTTGTGAAGATGCACTTCTTCAGATTCAAAAAGATCTAGATATGCCTACACCTTTTAAACATGAGGCATAGATTTTCATCATGGTATTTCACAAGACCATACATAGTCCAATTGTTGAGATACACTTGGAAGAACTAATGGATAAAGTCCTTAAAAGTAGTGATCACTACCATAGAGAATATAGTTGGTGAATTCTTGAGTCCAAAGGGAATCACATTGTAAGTGAAACAACCCCACTCAATCACAAAGTTTATTTTGGGCTTATCCTCCTCCTCAATTTGCACATAATGGTAGCTTGAAAAACCATCAGTAAAAGTGTAAAATTTTCAACCTATAACTCTATCCAAGACCTCATTGGTGAATGACGTTAGGAATGGATCATTGACATAAGTGATGTTTAACATTCTATAGTCAATATAGATCTATATGTACCTATCCTTTTTGATGTTGATGACCATTGGGCTTACCCATTTAGACTATTATACTAGGTAAATGATGATGGCCACCAATAACACATCAATCTCTATTTTTAACTTGATGTAGAGATTAGGATTCATCTAATATGGGTATTTCTTGATTGGCCTTGTATTGTCCAATATTTTGATGCTCATTTTACCAAGGGATGGGTGGGTGCCTTTGATGTCCTAGTAGCTCCATAGGAACAAGTCCTATCATTCCTTTACGAGGTCTAAAATTTGTGCCATCTCTACCTCAAACTAGTAATCACTTATAGTGGTAATCTTTGGCTTGCCCTCTACACTGATGTCTACTTTAGTGGTCTTGAGTGGTACATGGTAGGGTTAATTTTTACCCTAATGATATTACTCAAGTTAACTTGTTCCCTTAGTTGTTTCAATTAATATATACATAAGATCATATTCATCTAGGGTATTATCATCCATAAAGTGCACAAGTTTTTTCCTTCTTGTTAGAGCCTTCCAATTTCACTCTTTCTAGGTCTCATAATCTTCTTAACTAGAGTCACTATTGAGTGACATATATTTAAATAATTTCAAGAGTGATAGTCCTTTCTCCCTGAACATTTCCATAAGGTGCTCTTCTAGGATGGTAATGTCCTCAAACACTACCATGCAGATGACTTGTAGTGACTCTAGTAACTCTAATTTTTGTGAAGAAAAGGAGAAGGTGTGCATGAACCTCTCCTTGAGAATCTCCAAGTTCCTTATCTCATGGCATGTCTCATTTACAATGTACCATACTCACACCCATGTTTTCAAGGTCCTATAAAATATGTGCATCCATAGGCCTTATGGCACATTCTCACTATAGAAAGTCCAAGTTTCTTCACACAACCTTCTATATGGGATTGGGTTTGAATCCCCTAAGTAGGTGGGTATGTCCAAGTCTTCATTAATTTTTACAAACCTAGTGTATATGGCTACCTTTACATCTTGACAATGTGGTAAATTAGGTCTTTGCACTACCCACTAGTGAATAGTAATGTACTTTAAGGTATGAACTACTATACTCATTTGATCTACCTCCTTGGAGATGTAAGCTTCTTTGTCATGGAAAAACATTTCTATAGGTTAGTTCCCTTCATACTTTAGGAGTGTTACAAACTTTTCTTTACTTAGCTGGAACACCTTTTTCTCTACCTTTCAGGTGTGGGGAATCCCATTTTTTCTTGGGGCATTAAATCTTAACCATCCCTATCTTAGTTGTCCTTGGTTCAACTATGCACACTAAGAGTCACCTTCAACCAGTAACCTCATATGCCTATTCAAATCATTTTTCACATGTTAAATTAGTTTTGTTAGAGGTTGATTATCTATTCTTCCACTCGAGCATGCCTTGGTCATTAGGGTTGATCTTTTTGTCACCTTGCATTATTATGTTATAGATGTGGTTGATCTCATCTTTGAGATAAAAACTTTCTATGTATGGGGTCCCTTGGTTACTTGAAAGAGGGATCACCACCCTTTCCTTACCAATCTCAAAATTCATAGAGTGCTTCTTAAAGCACATATACATTATAAGCATAACACCATCACATTCCCAAGAGAATTGGATAATTTCCTATTCTACCAAATTGATGACCTCAAAGTTGGTTTGGAACTCAGTGCCCATGACATATATAATAGTGCCCTTCAAGATCTTGATTGGTTGTGTTTAGGTTTTGTTAACCATGAATAACCCTTGAGGTGAAGGCCTCAAGGGTAGCCACCCCATCTCCCATGCAATTTTGGTTAGGATATTGACCTCAATGCCCATATCAACTAGTAATTCACAAAGTGACCATCCATCGATGGTGGCATCTATCAATAACTATTGGTCATACTCAGTGTTTTGAGTATACCTTACCTCACATACCCAATCCATATGTAGCATTGTAACTTCTATCACTTGAGATGCAACCTATTACATTGGTTATTTCCCTATATGCTTTAGAAGTAAGTCTTTTAGTAGTGGCAACACCCCTTCAGTTTGTAGGAGGTGCAAGATCTTGATCAACTCTACACTTTAGCCTCCTAGTGATCTTGCTTCTTAGATAAAGTAGTGGCATATGCTTCTAAATCTTTGACCAATTGAATTTCACCTTACAAGTTATATATCATGTATATGGCTTACTTTAGGATGTCTTTATACCACATAGGGTTAGGATATGACACAACTTTTGGATCTAGCTATGTTATACACTTATTATGACTTGATTCACCATATTCTAAGCATAGATCTTTGTTTGGCTCAATGGGTGGTTGAGTGGTGAACCCACTCCTTGTTTTAGCCTACACCTTAAGTGGATCCTTATGAGTCCATTGTGGATTAGGATCCCACATTTCCCCTCTAAAATCATGCTTAATCATTTCATTACCTTTTTCTATGTCAAGCTGACCTTGAGTTATCTTTTTGTATAGGTCTTGGCATTCTTCGACTGAATATGGTCCTTCACAATACTTGCACATTAGGTGTGTGGGGTAGTCATGTTGATAGTGCTTAGTTGACCCAAACTTATAGCATTACCATGGTGGGAATATTCCTCTACCATGTCTTCCTCTCACCTATGCACACCTCATTGGTTTCCATAGACCATATTGTACCAATTATAGCCTTCATTGCCTTGACCTGCCTAGCTGTCAGATGATGTTATCACCTAACTCATGTTGCTTTCCATGTTTTAGTGCATCTCATATATTATTTGGTAGTCTATTATTGAGTGTGTACAGGAATCACACATTTTTTAATAAATGGTTGTATTTACTTAACTAGAACACTATAGTAGAGGGTAGTTCTAAAAGTCATGTGGTCCATGTCAAATTCACAATTAATTAGTAAGGCATGAACATTTATTCATGAGAAATTATTCTTGTTATACCCCTCCATCTCATAGTCGATGCACCATAACACAATATAAGTGTTATATAATGAACTAATAGTCAACTTCTATAGTTGGGAGGCCATTGACATGATTATATGAATAGGTTAATCTTGATATTAGTGTTGCTTATTGCCTCAACCTTAAGCATGGTTTCAAGTGTTTCATGGGGTTATGTGAAGATCTTCATGGGTAATTCTCTTTTGAATGGTATCAATAGGCCTCTAAAAAACCACTGTACATGTTGGGAGAGGTGTATGTCATAGGGAAGCTTAGAGAGAAGAGTTTTAAATCATGCATCATATAGGTGCACGATCTTAGATAATCCTTGGATAATTTCCTTAAGCACCATGATGCTCTACTACTCAAATTCATGGATATCAAACTCTTTTAATAAGGTTTCCTTCATCACATTATAGTCAACCATAGCCTAGCTTAGGTTAAACTTTCAATACCAGGTATGGGTGTGATCCAATAGGGTATTTATAAACTAGGTTGCCTTATGCTCGAGCTAAGAGATACCCCAAGCATACCATTATAACTCCAACTTCAGCATATTCTCCATGACATTCTATACACCATGATATTCAGGTAATGTATCACTATCTCATAGTAGACTTGTTAAGGGGGTGACACTGGGTTTTGAGGTACTTGTCCCCTTTGTGTTTAGATTAGAAGTGACCCTCCAATGACTCTAATTGTGGGTTAGGGTGTTGATCCTAACATTTTTATCTATGATGTTGAACTCATTGATGTAGTACTACTCACTTGTGGCACCATGCCACTTCTTATGGTTTGTTGCCTAATTGGTATAGCTAACATTCTCTGTATGAGAATGCTTGTGCCTATATTCATGGTTATTGGATTGGTTCTTACTAAATTAATTATATCCTCACTCAGTTCCTTGTATGGTATCACTTGCTCAATCACAAACTCTTGATCCAAATCTTGAATCCTATCAAAGTCAACATTGATAATAGGTTTAGTTATTATTCTTATATCTTTTGATGGGGAATCTAGTGCATGAGCTTGCATTTTAGGTTTAAATGGGGTAGTTACCTCTAGTGAATTCTCAAGTGCCACATCTTGTAGGAACCCAATGCATCTTCTAGGTGCTTCTTCCTCTCTCTTTTCATGCTACTAAAATTTAAGGGATCCTTCCCCATACCAGTCTTGCTCACGATAGGTCCTCTCAACACTTTTAGGTTCTAGATCCTCCATCAGCTTTCACCTTCACTTACTATAGTTCAGCCTCCAGAGCTCTTGGGTGTCAATTTATTGTTCCTCCTCCACCTTACCTACACTTTCCCTTTTCACCTTCTACACTTACCCATATGCACAAATATTTTAGCCTTTCATTCTTATAGTTTCTATATCATAATCCGCTAAAATATACTTTAGTTCAATGTTGAGTCCTCCTATGAATGCTCCCCTTGGTTTTCAAATAAAATTGTACTCTACTTATTTAGGGCACAAGAAGGTGCACACTATAAACTTCAACACATAGCTATTTAATGTACCACTCCACCACTTGTCCATAGTGCACATCTAAACTTCATCCAAGATTTCTAGCCTCTTTATGCACTCTATAGTCCACTCAAGGTTTTGGATATAGCTACACCTTCTATTAGTATTGTAGGCAACCAACCATAGGTACACATTCTTAGGTAGCTCACAAAAGAACACCTCATATACATCATTGTATAAGTTGACTTGCACCTATTTTCTTAGCTCATTTTCTTTACACATGGGATGCTTTTGCTTGAACCTATCTTCCACTTACTCTAGCCAGCACTTGATGTTCTTGAGTGATAGTTAGATCATCACTCTATTGTACCATTATAGTAATGAAATTTAACATGAGTCTTAATAATAAAATAAAAAATTTGTAAAAATGTTCACTAGGTTGGCTTTCTACTAGGTCAGGAACTTAGCTATCAAACTAAGTTGGTTATAGACTTGGTGGAGTTAGGCACAAGCATAACAAGGTTTGGTGCACAACATTTAATAATGATATGGAACTAACATTAGTTTCACATAAGGCACAAGCCTTATGCACTCACCTAAAGCACAATAACAAAGGGATTAGTCCTGCATTGGGCTAGTTACAATGGCATAAATTGGGTTCAAAGGGACTTAGTAATTAGCCAAAGGGGTTCAAGTTGCCTTTTGGCACTAGGTGTTTAGGGGAAGTTCACTAGGCATAATATTTACTGGGAACATGGGTCCTAAGGTATAAGATGTCTAATATTAGGTTAAGGGTTAGTCAACTACTTATATAAGTCATATGGATGACTTAGGTTCAAGTGATCATTCTCAAGGTAGCACTTAGGCATGGGTCTTAGGACATTGGCACAATCTATTTCCAAAACTTAGCCTATTTAGGTATATCAAAGTCACTATATGGCATAAGGAAACCATTAGCAACCAGGGTTGAAACTCCATATCATGATACTCTTAAGTGTTAGGGTGTGGAGCTAAAAGCTTCACCAAGGAGCATCCTTAAACAGGTTCGGGTCTACACAGACACCGGCATCGGTCAGGAGCGACCGACGTCGGTTAGTATCAGTTGCAGAGGCGCCGATGTCGGCGATAGGGTCGGCCGGCGATGGTCACAGGCGAACAGGCAGGAACTGACGTCGGTTACCTGCGTGTCCAGAAATCTATTTCCGTGGACAGCAGTGAGTGTTTGCATGATAAGTTTGAGTCATGGACTCAAGCTTGCGTCTCTATTATTAGCAATATTATTTTTAGATCCCCTGTTCAAGAGGCTTAACTGTTTGTTGTAAGAGCATGCTCAAGTTTCCTATTTCTATATGTAGGAAGATCTTCTTAGCTTAGAATTGTAGAATGTGTGTAGAACTGTAAGAGTAGAACATTGTGAATGTTTGAAGGACAGTACAGAGTTGCATCAATCCAGGTTGTTGGATTTGAGTGTACTTGAGAGTGAGCTCTTGAGGAATAGAGATCTAGTGAGAGATCTTGTGTGCATCTGAGAGAGGTGTGGAAGATTGAAGTTTCTTCAAATTGTATTCCTATTGTAAAGAGTTTCAATACAAGTTTTTAGGGTGTTTTCTTGTATATCTTGTTCTGTGCTATTTATCATTTCAGTTACTTATCTATCTGATTTATTTCCACGTTTATTGCTTTCACAAGTGTAATCTATTGTTGGTTTGATCCCCCAACAAGTGGTATCAGAGCCTTGGTTACAGGTTACAGGTTACAGATTACAGGTTGCTCACAGGTGTTTCTGTAGGAATTTCTGTTTGAGTGGGAGAAGCAATGGCAGAAGAAAGTAAGCTGAGAATGGAAAAGTTTAATGGCAAGAACAACCAACATTGGAGAATGCAGATAGAGGACTATCTGTATCATAAGGATCTCTACTTACCGTTAGGTGGGATAGCAAAGAAGCCCAAGGACATGGAGGATGAAGAATGGGAAGTTCTTGACAGAAAGGCTCTTGGGTCTATAAGACTGAGTCTTGCCTCCACTGTGATATCTAATTTGTCACAGGCAAAAACTACGGTAGAGTTGATGACCACGTTAGCAAATATGTATGAAAAACCCTCAGCTTCAAATAAGGTATATCTTATGAAGCAATTATTTAATTTGCATATGAATGAAGGTGGATCTATTTCTACTCATTTGAATGATTTCAATGGAATTGTTAATCAGTTAAGTTCTGTCAATATTGTATTTGAAGATGAAATAAAAGCTCTTTTGATATTATGTTCTTTGCCTGAAAGCTGGCATGGCTTAGTAATGGCAGTTTCTAATACTGCATCTGCATCAAATATTTTGAAAGTAGAGGATGTGGTTAGTGTTATCTTGAATGAGGAAATACACAGGAAAAGCACAGAAGAGACATCTGGGAATGCTTTAAATTTTGAGAGCAGGGGAAGGCAAAAAGAAAAGAGCAAGAGGAGATCAAGATCTAAGTCTAAGGTGAGAGGAAGATCCAAATCCAGGAATGGCAGGAAGCCACAATGCTGGAACTGTGGAAAGATGGGGCACATAAGCAGAGATTGTTGGTCAAAGCCCAAGGAGGACAACCAACACGAAGGAAAGGAAGAAGCCAAGGTTGCAGGTATTGCACAGGATGCTTTAATTTTCTCTTTGCATAATAACATAGAATCTTGGGTATTAGATTCTGGTGCATCTTTCCATGCTACCCCTAACAGAGAGTATTTCAGTGACTATATCCATGGAGATCTTGGAATAGTGTACTTAGGGGATGATGAGCCTTGTAAGATTATTGGCAAAGGTAAAGTGCAGCTGAAGATGCAGAATGGCAACACATGGGTGTTGAGAGAAGTGATGCATGTTCCTAGTTTGAAGAGAAATTTGATTTCTGCAGGTAAGCTAGGTGATGAGGGTTGTACAGTAACTCTCATAGCAGATTCTTGGAAGGTGACCAAGGGTGCACTAGTTATGGCCAGAGGTAAGAGAGAAGGTACTCTCTACTTGTGTAATTGTGTTACTAACAAATCTCCTTCAGTTTTATCTACTTCAGGTGTGGATTGTAAATTGTGGCACTCAAGGCTTGGCCACATGAGTGAGAAGGGGATGTCAATACTTAAGTCTAAAGGTATGATTTCAGATTTGAAAAGTATGGATCTAGAGTTTTGTGAGCATTGTGTATTTGGAAAACAGAAAAGGGTTAGTTTTCTCAAGACTGGGTCTACTAAGAAAAGGTAGAAGTTGCAGCTTGTTCACACAGACGTGTGGGGACCGGCTCAGGTAGCCTCTATTGGCGGATCACGGTACTATGTTACATTCATAGATGACGCCACAAGAAAGGTATGGATCTACTGTATTAAAAAGAAATCTGATGTTTTTGAGACTTTTAAGTTTTGGAAGGCTATGGTTGAGAATGAAACAGGCAGAAAGTTAAAGTGCCTGAGATCTGATAATGGTGGTGAGTTCTGCAGTCTTAAGTTCAAATTGTATTGTTATACATAAGGAATCCGTAGGCAAAGGACGGTTCCAAGGACACCTCAGCAGAATGGTATTGCTGAAAGGATGAACAGAACTATCATGGAGTGTGCAAGATGTATGAGATTGCATGCAGGGTTACCCCTAGAGTTTTGGGCAGAAGCAGTTGACACCGCAGTGTACCTGATTAACAGAGGACCCTCTACAGCTCTGGATGGTGGAATTCTAGAAGAGGCATGGACAGGTAAAAAGGTAAATCTCTCATATCTCAAAGTTTTTGGTAGTGAAGCCTTTGTGCATATAGATAAGGAAAATAAAAAGAAGCTTGATCCTAAGTCTATGAGGTGCACGTTTATAGGCTATGGCTCAGATGATTTTGGTTTCAAATTTTGGAATCTAGGAACTAACAAGGTAATCAGGAGTTGTGATGTTGTTTTCAATGAAAGAGTGATGTACAGTGATCAGATAAAGAAGTTGGATCAATCTGGGTAGAGCAATAGTGAATTGGACGAAGTTATGGTCCAAAATGAGCTCGCAGGAAAACATAGAGACCGACGTCAATAGGGTTGGAACCAGCGTCGGCAGTACAAAGACCGATGTCGGTCATACAGAGACCGACGTCGGCAGACCAGGCACCGAGGTCGGTCAGGTAGAACCGACGACGGTGAGTGACAGGTCTACAGGTGGCCGAGGTCGGTCACTGTCAAAAAATTTGGGTGGACAGATTGTTGAAAACAAGTCCAAAACACCCACCAGGAGGTCTGAAAGGGTAAGTAAGCCTCCAATTAGATATTCTCCTTCCTTATATTATTTATTGCTAACTGATGGTGGAGAACTAGAGAGTTTTGAAGAAGGATTACAGGTGGAGTCCAGGAGTAAGTGGGAGCGTGGCATGGTTGAGGAGATGGAGTCCTTAAGAGAGAACCAAACATGGGATTTGGTTGAATTGCCAGCTGGTAAGAGAACACTGAAGAATAGATGGACCTACAGGTTGAAGGAAAGTGAGGATGGATAGATGCGATATAAGGCCAGATTAGTGGTAAAAGGATTTGCACAAAAGCCAGGTATTGACTTTGGTGAAATTTTTTCTCCTGTTGTTAAGATGACTTTTATAAGGGTTGTATTGTCTTTGGTTGCTTTTGAGGATTTGCATCTCGAGCAGCTAGATGTTAAGACAGCATTTCTTCATGGAGATTTGGATGAGGAAATTTATATGGAACAGCCAGAAGGTTTCGAGGTCAAGGGTAAGGAAAAGTTTGTGTGCAGGTTAAAGAAAAGCTTGTATGGCCTCAAGCAAGCTCCAAGGCAATGGTACTTGAAATTTGACAGGTTTATGACTGAGCATGGCTACAGTAGGTGTCAATCAGACCATTGTGTGTATTTCAAGAGATTTGATAACGGTAGATATATTATTCTATTGTTGTATGTAGATGACATGCTGGTTGCAGGGTCTCACATGCAGGATATCTCTGAGCTTAAGGAGAAGTTAGCTCAAAATTTTGCCATGAAGGATTTGGGAGCAGCTAAGAAGATCCTTGGCATGAGCATTAGGAGAGATAGGAAAAATCACAGGTTGATATTGTCTCAAGAAGATTATGTGAACAAGGTGTTGGAGAGGTTTAATATGCAGGATGCAAAACCGGTAAGTACACCTATGGCTGGACACTTTAAGTTAAGCAAAGAACAATGTCCCAATTCACATGATGAGGTAGAGTACATGAGTACGGTTCCATATTCTTTCGTAGTAGGGAGTTTGATGTATGCAATGGTGTGTACTAGACCAGATATTGCCCAAGCAGTGGGAGTAGTAAGTAAGTATATGGCCAATCCAGGTAAGGAGCATTGGAAAGCGGTTCAATGGATCCTTAGATATCTGAGAGGAACCGGCAGCAAGCATTTGTGCTATGGAGGTTCAGATACTTCTCTACATGGCTATGTAGATTCAAATATGGCAGGGGATTTGGATGGCAGGAGAAGCACCACAGGTTATGTTTTTACTGTAGGTGGAACAGCGGTTAGTTGGATATCTAAGTTGCAGAAGGTTGTAGCCTTGTCAACTATAGAAGCAGAATATATTGCAGCTACAGAAGCTAGCAAGGAGATGATATGGATGACACGGTTCATGGAAGAGCTTGGAAGGGAGCATGGGAGTTGCAGATTGTACAGTGACAGTCAGAGTGCAATCCATTTGGCCAAGAACTCAGCGTTTCATTCTAAAACCAAGCACATACAGCTAAGGTACCACTTCATACGGCAGGTATTGGAAGATGGTGAGTTGAAGCTGGAGAAGATTCATACAGACAAGAATCTTGCTGATATGCTAACAAAGCCGGTTACGATGGAGAAGTTGAATCTTCATTCAACTTCTATTGGTCTTCATGATTGAGTTAAAGATGGAGGAGCTAGAAGATGATGTTGTACAGGTTGGTGTAGCTGGTTTATCTCCAAGTGGGAGATTGTTAGGGTGTGGAGCTAAAAGCTTCACCAAGGAGCATACTTAAACAGGTTCGGGTTTACACAGACGCCGGCATTAATCAGGAGCGACCGACGTCGGTTAGTATCAGTTGCAGAGGCACCGACGTCGGCGATAGGGTCGACCGGCGACGGTCACAGGCGAACAGGCAGGAACCGACGTCGGTTACCTGCGTGTCCAGAAATCTATTTCCGTGGACAGCAGCGAGTGTTTGCATGATAAGTTTGAGTCGTGGACTCAAGCTTGCGTCTCTATTATTAGCAATATTATTTTTAGAGCCCTTGTTCAAGAGGCTTAACTGTTTGTTGTAAGAGCATGCTCAAGTTTCCTATTTCTATATGTAGGAAGATCTTCTTAGCTTAGAATTGTAGAATGTGTGTAGAACTGTAAGAGTAGAACATTGTGAATGTTTGAAGGACAGTACAGAGTTGCATCAATCCAGGTTGTTGGATTTGAGTGTACTTGAGAGTGAGCTCTTGAGGAATAGAGATCTAGTGAGAGATCTTGTGTGCATCTGAGAGAGGTGTGGAAGAATGAAGTTTCTTCAAATTGTATTCCTATTGTAAAGAGTTTCAATACAAGTTTTCAGGGTGTTTTCTTGTATATCTTGTTCTGTTCTATTTATCATTTCAGTTACTTATCTATCTGATTTATTTCTGCGTTTATTGCTTTCACAAGTGTAATCTATTGTTGGTTTGATCCCCCAACATTAAGTAATGAACTATAACATTGTTATTATAAAACTAAGACATCACATGACAAAATGATATCTATATTAAAAGAATCAACACATCATTTCATCAACCACATTCTTCATTGCTTCATAGTTTATTATACAAAGTTCAAGTATATAGTAGAATCTATACTATTTCTAATATTACTCATGCCCAACAACTCATAGGCAAGCTTGGGATACACATTTGAATGTTAATCTATTATATGCAAAATATGAAATATTAATTAAGGCTCCCTATTTTGCTAAAGCTTCACTATACTTCATTGCCTCTTCTTTATCTTCAAATGTGAGTCTTATTTATAGGAGGTTGTGAGTCTCCTACTAGGTTGGATAGGCACTTGCCAGGTGATGATCTATCATGAGTCTATCTGCTCCACTTCACTACCTAGGGTGGACAAATACATGCCATATGTTGAGCTATCACTTAGGGGTTCACTATCTCACCTACTCCACTCTCTAACATCCATTCTTCCTAAGCCACCATGTAAAATTCATAATAGGGATGTCCCCTAAAAGTTAGCACCATGTAATCACCTACCAACTAGTGTAAGATCCTTGGGGAGTCCCCCAGCTAACACCAAAAAGGTCAAATAAGAGCAACCACTCCAAAATTTGCCTCATGTTGAGATAGGTCCAGTTGGTGTGGTCCATATTATTACCACAAAAGGGGCCTAGAATGTTTATTCCATTGATGGAGGACTAGATTCTTGTAGATATATATTATGCTTTGGTTTTCATAGAAGATGATTGTTGGTCATCAAAACTACATGTAAAACTCAGTGATGGAATTAATAATTACTCTATATTTTACCTCCTCTATAAAAGATAAAGCAATAGAATTTTGCTTCTTTCTTGACCAACTAATAAAATTTGAATTAAGGGAGAAAATTTAGCCTAAAATAAACCTATGATTATGAATATCACTAGCCCAATCTAAATCAATGTAACTAATTAATTAAACATTGATGCCTACTCCATAGTGAATCTTGAAATTTTAGAAACCTAAAACTG
This sequence comes from Torreya grandis, assembly GCA_037957365.1. Classification (NCBI taxonomy): domain Eukaryota; kingdom Viridiplantae; phylum Streptophyta; class Pinopsida; order Cupressales; family Taxaceae; genus Torreya; species Torreya grandis. The sequence continues at coordinate 1,316,966 of JARHVA010000865.1, forward strand.
GCCATAATTGGCCTTCGACTAGACTTCAGACCAGTTCCTACCAACCATTGTAAATTAAGCCTAGGAATCATTAAACATCCAAAATTTTCTTGTGCATCATTCATCAAATATCAAAATTATGTTAAGACATCCCTAATTGGGGTACCCTATCATATGCAATAATAACCTCTCACAAATTCATCCCTAATCATCCTACAACATCACAATGATCAATTTGGCCTATGGACCTATTAAGTGGGACAGTTACACACTTAAATCAAATCTTGGAAATGCTAAATCGCTAATAAAAATTAATAAACAATCTATGTTAGAATTCAACTAGATATTGAGAAGGGGGTGAATCAATATATTAACTAAAACTAGTCCTTTAAGTAATTTTAATGCAGATTAAAATATATATGTAGATCAAATAAAATATGCAAAGATAACAAAAACTATGGTGAGAATAGCTTCTAGAATCTATTGTTCTAATCTAGCATCACTAACAAACCTCACTGATTACAATGTTTAAGGACACCAACCCTAAGGAGACACCAATTCCCTGATTTAAGAGTACCAACTCTAAGGAAGCACCCACTCCCTAATCTAAGCACCCACTCAACTTATTTGATGGTAACAAACTATTAGAATTTTCTATGTAGATATAACTCTAATTTAAAAATTAGATTCATACATGAATCTAGATATCTATTCTTTGTTACAGATCTATGTTTCTCTCTTTTTTTTTTCTTTTTTTCCTTAGTTTTGGAAGAAAGCAACTAGTGATAAATGGGGTGTGCAAAAAAACGTGTTAAAGTATATGTGTTGGATCCAAGTGATTATGTATATCTCCTCATTATCTCAGGAGGATGACCTAAAAATAATAAAACACTAAAAGAGACTTGTTTGGTAGACAAGATGGGTGGATTGCCTAGTGTAAGATAGACCCTAGAAGCGAAAGCTTCCTAGGGGGCTGTCAATCCACCTAATTTAAGCACTTAAGTTTGATGGATAAAAATGAAGGAAACATGTTATTAAAATACCAAAATAAAATGAAATATAGTAAATAACCTAAATTTAATTCATGAAAATTAAATGCTTTGCTAAGATGATTAAACTAAAGCAAATAGTGTAAATAATAAAAATTGCTGAAAATTAGTTAAAAGCAAGGTTTTGATTTTTAGTTTGGTGAAATGGAAAGGGTCAAAAGAGTGATGTGGTTAGGTTTATAAAATGGTTGGTATGGAAAAGGTTTAAGGGGTGAAGGTTTAAAAGGATAAGGCAACAAATGAATAAGGTGTCAAAGGGGTAAGGGGATAAAGAAAGTGAAGATGGTAAAGAGGGAAATGGGAGAAGAGGTAAATGGATAAAAGGGAAATGAAAATGAAGAGGATAAGTGGAAAATATATGGATGCCAAGAGAATAATAAGGCAAAAGGGTGGATTTAGAAGTCAATAAGGAATAGGCCAAGAGGGATAATAAATTGAATTATAACAAATAAGATGAAGGTTACCTTCCAAGCTTGAAGAAGAATGTTGATGAAGATGCTGGTGTTGATGTTATTGAAGCAATTTTGGTAGAAATTCAATATAAATCTAATGATTTTTCTCTTTCTTCTCAGGATTATAACCTCTTTGATGATGCCTCTAAACCTAAAACAAAATTATTAACAACCACAAAACCAACTTTCAACTTTCCAACGTAACCCTGGGTGAAGGAAAGGAGGGGGGTTTATAAAATATGTTGTGAAAAGTCATGCAAAAAGAAGAATAATAGATGTATGGCATCATTTTCTATGTGGTGGATGAATTATTCAAAATGAGGTGGGTGGGGATTTCTATTTGGGTTGGTGAGTGTCCCATTTGGGTTAAGAAGTCAAAAATAGGTGCCCTTTGTCTTAAAGAGGTAGGTATCTTATTTTTTAGGTTAATTTCATGTAAAATACATGTTTAATAATGGACCTTTGAGGGGAAATTCTCTATTTTTTAATGGGGAGCCTTTGTGATGCTTAAATGAGGTCATCAATCACTTTGGGAAGGGTCCCAAGTGGGGTATGATGTCCCACATCAAGGCACATCACTTATAAGCCATGTCACTTGCCATATCACCTCCTAGATCACCTTCTATGTCACTTGACGTGTCACATGCCATGCCACTTTCCATGTCATCATGAATAGTGATAGTGGGTCCCATAGTGAATAGTGATAGTGAATAGTACTTTTGAATAGTAATTTTAAATAATATTTTTGAATAGTTTTATGTGACTAGGAAAATAGTGATTTAGCTGAGTTAATAGGGGTTTGTTAAGGGTTAAGAAGGTTTAGGCGATATTTACGGGGGTCCTAAGGCATTTATTCATTGAAAATTGCAAGTGCACAGTTTTTTAGTATCTACATTTTGCCCATTTTGAGTTAATAAGATATAAAACAAAAAATGAATCACTTGGTCAAAGGTTAGGGTGAGTTGAGCATGGTAGGAGGTGTTCCCCCTAAAACCAAGAGTCGATGAAGTAAGGTTAAATCAGGTGTAGGTTTGATAAGTAGTTGGTGGGGAGGCACTAGGTGGTGTCATAAGGTAGCTAGGTATGTAAAATGCAAATGGGTGTACAAAACATGACTAATCATGTTAGTCAAGATTGTGTAAAGGTTAAAGCTACCAATGTTGGTAATAATAAGGTTGATCCTAGAAATACATGTGATAGAGATAATTAGTCCATAAAATTGGTCATAACTGATCAAGTTAGGCCTATCAAGTCATCTAGACAGCTTCAGTGTTGGTCACAAGTTCTAGGGTAGGAAGCGTTCCTACAAAATAACATAATTGATTGATTCATGCATGAGGTGGTGTAAATTTTGAAAATTTCAACATGATAAGGTTGGTCATTTCAATCAAATGTTTTTTCAAAACATGCCAACATTTTGAGTTAGAAGCAACTAATGTCAAGGTGGTTGTGGTGAAAGCATGGGTGGATTGGGTATGGGTTAGAAGGGGATGGTTGAGCTAACTCTAGATGCACATGGAAAGTGGATGATGCTTACATAGTTCCATGGATAGGAATATAAAAATAACATCAATCCAAATGTAGTTCTTTTGTGGTGAAGAGTGTTGGTTAACTTGGTTTCCCCAATTTGATATCATGTAGTTAGGTCCAGTTGAAGGATGTTGGAGAAAGGGAAGTTCCAAAAGAGTAAAAAATATGGGTATCAAATATTTTTCTATAATCTGTTTGGTATAAAAGGTGAATGAGATTACCTAGGATGCAATTATATAATTACATCAACTATGTAAAAGGAATCTGTAACTATGGATAAGAAGGTTCAAGCATTAAATTTTAGTCACCATTTTAAAAAAATTGAGAAATATGCTTTATCGAGCTTTAGAAAATCTATCACTACCCAAATTGTCATGGTGATCCAATGGGTTATTTTATCACCATCCAAATAAGTTAATATTGTGCACACTTCACAACAATGTCATTAATATGCTATGGAAGGGTATGATTCAATCATTTAGGGAAGCAAAGTATCAGAGTAGGTAAATGAGAAGTGGAAAAGATTTGAACCCTTGACCCTTGAGTTAGTGGGGCCCCAAAATAAGTAAGTATTGAGCTTTTAGGGAATTCATAGAAATACATTAAGGTGTTTAGGAATATGGAATGAGGCAAATAATAATAGTATTAATTAAATGAGGGAGCAAGTTGTGGATTGTGATTAAAGAGCAGGGCTATTTCAAGGTGTAAGAATATGAGGTCTAAAGAGGGAGAATCAAGGTAAATTATTGATTAGAATGTTAGGGCATGTGAGAGGGTGTAGCTATCATCCCCATGTAATTATCCCAAATCTTCCATTTGAAGGTTGTTTTAGTTTTAATTCTAACATATTCTATGGTTAGACTAAAAGAGGTTTAAAATAGGTAAGACTAGGGGGCGGGAAAAGAATCTTCCTCTTGATGGCTTACTAATAATCAGGCTTACTAGTTGGTCATATGAGCTCATGATCTTAACTAATTGTGCCATAAAGCCATAGGATTGGTATATATCTCATAGTAAACCAAAATTGAGTGGAAGAAAGACGGTTTAGAAGGGATAAATGTGATAGGTAGGGTGAATGGAGTATTTAGAGGGGTATAAAAAGAGGGTCTGAGTGCAACACATAGAGGCATTAAAGGAAGAAATTGATGCACTTAAAGTTATGAACCTATCCATATTTTATGTATTAAGGCAAGGGCATGGAGGACATGGGGAAGTATAAAAGGAGATGCACATATAAATAGTTCAATTGGTGACTGCACTCTAATGAGTGAGAAGGTGGAGTGCCAATGGGATAGAATAAAGGAGTTTTAACAAGGGATAAGGTTAAGGCAAACTAGGAGATGGATGAAGAAAGAGGTAGAGAAAAAAAGGTCATAGATAAATATGAAGGTAGGGAAGGATGGAAGGAGCCAAACATGGTCATATAGGAGGAAAAATAAGGTCAAGAAGAACAAGGAATGTCCTCAAGATGAGAAAATTGAAAGGAAATGAAGAAAAGGGAGAGGATGGTGGAAAATAATGAAAGAAAATGAGAAAAAGATAAAGGATGAAGATCAGGGATGATAAGAAGAAAAAGGAAGAATTGAAGTAGAGATATAAAGAGAGGATACTCACATAGATGTAAAATACAAATGGGTACCGAGATGGAAAGAGGAAAAGGGAAACACAAAAGGCAAAAGGCAAGAACTGAAAAGAAGAAAAGAGGCAATTATGGAAGGCTTCTCAAAGGATAAATACCTAGGGAGAAACTAGTTGTGGAGAAAAATAAGACAAAAAGGATGAAAGGATGGGAAAAAATTAAATAAGAATAATAGAAAATGGGTATGGTGGGAAAAATGGTGAAATGGTAAAGAGTGGTGGTACACATAAATCAAAAGTATAGTTATAGAATAAATAGAAATATTGTAAGATACACAGTATGATGGGGAATTGGTGAGGGAAATAGAGTGATAAAAAGGGTAAGACAACTAGCCAAGGGCAAGGGGAGATGATGAGGACAATGAAGAAGTTGAAGGGGATAAAGGACAAGGTTGGTAATAAGTTGAGAGAGATACCAAAAACATGAGAATTGGTTGAGGGAGTGAGCTATGATATATGTGCAAGGAAAGGTGGTGGGGAGGCTAGTAAGCTAGATTAGGTGGTGGTTTTATGGGAGATAATAAGGGATAATGATGAAGGTTATCAAACCTTGTGTTAAAAGAGATTGATAAGCTATAAAAGTGGTTCAAAGAGATTCACAAGCTGAAGGGAGGGAGGTAGTGAGGGGATAGGTAGAGAAGTGGAGGAGAGATTTTAGGTGAGAAGGGAAAACAAAATAAAGGATTCAACCAGGTTGACTTCAATCACTGAGTGCTACTTACATAATCCAAAAAGACCATAGATCTATGTAGTTCTCCCAACAAGGGGGCAAAACTTAGGAGGAAGGATCAGAGGTGTTAAAACATAATGATGTTTAAGAAAGAATTTAAAGCTTCCTTGATGAAGGATGCCCTAAGCAAGAGTGTGCTATTAGAAATGGAAAAGAGTGAGAAAAAAAAGGGGATGCAAATTATTTGTTAGTGGCTGAACTACCCTTAAAAGTGAAGCAACACCTACATAGTCCATAGACATCAAGCTAATGTAGTTCAACAAGGTTTGGGTTAGTGGTGTTCAAATTGGTTACCCCAATTTTATGGACCACATGGATTGGTTTGGGTTGAGGGATAAGGCTTTGTAAAACAATAGTTTTGGGTTTTGGTGAAGGTGTTGGTGAAAGTGAATGGTGTAGACCAATAAATAGTTATCATAATGATCCCACATTTAGTAGGATTAGAGATACGGATGGGAAAGGTAGGATAAATTAGAATGGAACATGATGCTAAGTACCATAAATGATCTTTAATGGAGTTAATCTAAAGAAAAGGTGCCTTTGTTAGGAGGTTACACCTTCTAAAATTGTGTAAGACTAAGAGTTTAGAGATAGTGTCAATTTCTACGAGCTAAGTTTTAGGAGGTGGGGGTCTATCCTGATCTATAGATTTACTTTGGCCAAGGTTTATCACCACTATGAGCTAAGTTTTAAGGGTAGTAGTGAAGTGATGATTTGCAAAGATTTTCTTTAATAGTCAAGTAGATTCTACAAGTAAGGAAGTGAGTAGCGTGGTGAGTGACAAAGGATGGACCTTGCCTGACCTAAGAGCTACATGTGTAGGCTAGACAAATGGTGGCCATGTTTTCATCCTCTATCCCAACTCCATGGAACCAATGACTTTTTGGTTTTACTAGTTTTGGCCTAACCAATAAGAAGCTACATGGTTAGGAGAAGATGGTGGTTCCTTTGCTATGGATGAACATTCAACTGGCACAAAAGAAAAGACTACCATGTTATAGCAAGTACTACCAATGGTTGGGGTCTAACATTTAGAGCTTATGGAAATGGGTTGGTAGTAAGGGGAGGGTAGAGGGGATAAGAAGGTGAATGTATTTGTGTGAATTCATGGTGACCTACCTCTGGTGGAAAAGTTTCTACAATGGTAAGGATTTGGGAGTTACCACCACCAGCAATAGTGGTAGTTTTGAAGGAATGATCATTATAATAGCCCATAGTTGGAAGCTAATTTACATCAACCAAGCCAAAGGTGATAATGATGAAAATGACCACCAAGCCTACAAAGGTCATGAGATGACAAAGTAAGGAAGGACATCAGATGCCAATTAGATGATAAGGGCAACAAAAAGATATCATGATGGTCCATAATGGCTTTATCAAGATGACCAATCATATCAAGGGTGATGTGTCCATGTGAAAAGGTAAGTAGAGATGACCATTTCTAGTGGGAAGACTGTTCAAGGGAATAAATGACATTATGTGACCTTCCCAATTAACATAATGGAGAACCAGTTTGGTGAGGAAGAATGGGTAGGTATTCTATTTAAAGAATCATGATAAGGATCAATACCAAGATCAGATCATGTACTTCATGTGAGAACATCTACCTTCACAAAATCGTCATTCAACTTTCCATTGTAAATGATGGTGTATGTCTCTCCATGCACTAAGATTACCATCTTCAACCACATTCATCATCAAAAACAACATCAATAATGAACAAGAGTGCCATCCCCTTATCCTATACTAATGTTACAATCTAGCTCATGAGGCAAACCTTCTTAAATAAATGATGCCTTCTTCATAAGGTATGTCAATGTATGCATGTGCTTTAGGCCATGTGTAATCTGATGACTATGTATATGTTTTGCAATTTTTCGCACCCTAAATAAAATATTGCCCAATTTGTTATGTAGAAAAAGTGTTAGATGTCACTAGTCGAATGGTATCATGCTTAAGGTTTTGTGGATACTTTTGAATTTTATAGTTATGGATATGATTGGTATGGCTTTTGTTGTTATAATCCCATTGAATGTAAAAAGAATGATTATTGTTGTTGCAACACTGGATGGTAAAAGTCATGAGGAAAACACCAACCAAACACATTAAGAATAGGGAACAATGCTTTGTTTTTGACAAGGACTAAAAATAGACCCAAAGTAGGATCAACTTAATGAATATAAGCCCCTCAAATGTTGTGCATGAGTGTGTTTTTAGTCGATAAAAAAGGTTTCTTGATCATAGGGTGGCAATTAATCTCTAGATCCCTTGATTTATAGATATTCTAAAAGGAATATGGGTAATGGGTGGTGTGAAGGGTAATGGGTGATATGTATGATAACCACATGTGAATTATTTTGCCCCTTTTATAGGTGACCTAAGAATGGTAATAAACAAGTCCATGTCAAATGCTAGATGTAGATTGATCAATGTGAGAAGTCTACATGTGAAATTCAATTGTGGCTTCCAAGTTATTATGTTGTTGGAGAGATGATTGCAACTTTAGAATTTGTTGTGATAGTGGGTCTTTTGCTTTATTTCTATATATGGGAAGCTTCTAGAAAATTACTCTCCTTTTGATAAAGTAAACTTAGCCATCCTTCAAGAGAGTGGTCTAAACTTATTGCCTTTGTTTAATGATCTTGATAGTTGTCCTTTAAGGGAGTAGTCTACGTTACATTTGGAAATTTTTATTTTATTTTTTGGAACCTATCCTTCGAGGGAGCAGTTTACAATGCTTAAGATATTGACCCAAGTAATTATTGTATGATGAAATGTGTTTATACATGGACCAATCTAATTAGGTTTATAGATTTACCTTTATGAGGGAAAAAAATTATACAAGAAGGTCAATGATATGTGAAAGGGTGTGGTTTTGAGAGACAATGACCATGGGATTCCATCTTGTTAGAGATGAAAAGTATCCATGAGAACCATGCTATGGGTAGAGTTATGGTACCCATATTTAGGATTAGGCCATGACTGTAACGGTTAATCACATAGTTCTATGTTGTAATTTATTATCCTTAAAATGGGAAAAGGAAGGTGGGTGAAGGTTAAAATATCATGATTAAGGGATGAGCTTAAGTTAAACAAATAGGTGAGCTTGATCCTTCTTTAATAGAAAAATTGATGAAAATGAAAAGCATTGAGAGGCTCAAGTTTTAGTTTTCCTTCAAGAGAGGACAAATGATAAGCTCCTAATCCATACTTATGGGTAATGATGTAGGGTCCAAGCCAATTGAAAGCAAACTTGCCTCGTTTACTCTTCTCCATGTTGGTCACGTGTTAGTTTTATTTTAAGATAAGATCTTCAATATTAAATTCCCATTATTTGAGGTGCTTGTTATAAGCATCAGTAATATGTTATTAATAGATGTGAAGATGGTTAACAGAAGAAAGGTGATGTTCATCAAGTAATTCAAGGTGTGTGCAAGGAATTATTGACAATAATCCTCTTAAAAAATGATGTCATGTAAGGAAATATAAAGAGAAGGAATCTAGACTTCAAGAGGTAGAATAGCCTCTACACCAAAGACTAGGGAAAAAGGTGTAGCACCTATTTCATTTTAGATACTAGTGTGATAGGCCCATAAAACAAATGGGATGTATATGTGCCAATCCTAGCCTAAAGCACTTACAACTTTGGTCAGCATTTTGATGAGGGTTTTGTTGGAGGATTTTGTCTGTCTATTTGCCTATGGATGGTAATGTAAGGAATGGTTGAGTTTGATGCAAAAAGAATTGTAGTGGGCTTGAACTTTTTTATTTTTGAATGATTTTTCATTATTTACTATGATTTTGTGAGGGACCTCAAAATGACAGATAATGTGATGATTGATAAAAATTGTATTTTTTTTTGGTTTTAATGGAGATAAGGGGGACAACCTCCACCCACTTAGTGAAATATTTGGTAGTTGTGATGATATATTGGTGTCACAAAGAAGACTGAGGATTGATTTCTCCAATGAGATCCAATGCCCAATATGATAAGGTCCAATAATCCATGGATACCTAAAATCTATGAGTGGGCACGTGATGCAAATTAGTGTGTTGTTGGCATTTAACACACTTCTTTACATAGTCATAGAAATCTTTATTGAGGGTAGGCCAATAGTAACATAGCTGTAAGATTCTTTTGGAAATAGTGAGGCCACTAAAATGTTCCCCACAATATCCATCATGGTTTTCTTTTTTGGCTTGAGGAATCTCATGACTATGTAAACAAAAGAGGAGAATGTCATCAAATACACATTTATATAAGATTCCCCCAAGTATGGTATAATGACAGGTGCCCTACAAAAAGGCCTTCTAGGCATTCTTTGAGAGGTCAAGTGGAATGATGCCCAAGTTAAGGTAATTAAAGGTTTGGTCATACCAGACATCAGAAGGAGATGCCTCTACACTATAGATGGTTATAAGGTTTGAACTGATATACAAGGGCATAATGAAATGGTAGATGGTAACAAATAATTTGGATTTTATAGGTTAAGAGGGTATTCAAGATGTAAGAGAGGCCATTGGGTCTACATACAAACTTGTTAGTAGATCAAGGCACTAATTGGATTTGATAATGGTTAAAAAATGCTAGGAGCTCATCAATAAGGAGCTTATACTTTTGTAAAATGTCATTTTTACACTGATAAGACCCATTGACCTAGTTAATAATGAGTTGATAATCACCAAAGATAGAAATGGTTTTGATTTTTGAGGCGAGATTAGTTTGGAGACCGATGACCAAAGCTTCATAATCTACCATGTTATTAGTACATTCAAAGTCAATTTTAAAGGATAGTGGAAGGGGTTCACTATGAAGGGGTATGATAATTATGCTCACACCCCCACCATGTTGGCATTTAGATTCATTAAAAAAATGGTCATTTGGTAAGAGGGTTCTCCTTGAGAAAGAGTTGTAATAGACTCATCGAGAAATGTTAATGCAATGGGATGGTTATCTGGGAGAGGGGATTCAACTAATTGATCATCAATGACCTACCCCTTAATGGATTTTTGGTGAAGAAATTCAATGTTAAACTCAGATAGAAGCATTATCCACTTAGCTATATGCTAATTTTGGTATGGCTTATAGTGCATATACTTGAGTGAGTCAGTGTTAGTGATAACATATGTTTTGTGATTAAGAAGGTAGTGACAAAACTTAGAGGTAACGAAAATGAGAGTAAGACAAAGCTTCTTAGGATGGGTATATTTCATCTTGTACTCTAGAAACATGTGATTGAGATAGTAAATGGATTTCTCCTTATTTTTCTCATCTCGATGAGCTAGCATGGCACTTAAAGAGTGATCAGTGGTGCATACGTAAAGATAGAAAGGCTGGTCATCCCTAGGTGGGATAAGAATAGGTGGAGAAATCAAGTACTCTTTAAGTGAATCAAAGGTTTGTTGGCAATATTTGGTCCATATTTGGTTAGTGTCTTTCTTCAAGAGGTGGTGAAAGGGTTGGCATTTATTTGATAATTAAGAGATGAAGTGATGGATAGATTGGAGTTTTCCTTGCAGACTGTGAAGTTGCTTAAGGTTTGTTGGAGGAGGCATTTCTAGGATGGCCTTGACTTTAGTAGGGTCAATCTTAATTCCATGAAGGGAGATGATAAAGCTTAAGGATTGAGATGAACACAGAATTAGATCAGTCGATTAAAAATGATAGTAAGAATAGATAAATAGTTCTTATGATGTTTAAATTTTTTTAGGAGATCATCCATATAATCCTCTACAGTTTTATGAATAAGACCATGGAATACATAGGTCATGCTCTATTGATACATTGCTCCTACATTTTTTAAGCTAAAAGGCATGACCTAATAGTAGAAGGTTCTCCAAGGAGAAGTGAAGGTAGTTTTATGTTGGTCTAAGGGGGCAATCAAGATCTAATTATATCCTAAAAATTTGTCCATGAGGGATAACATATCATGACCTAAAATAAGGTCAACTAGTTGGTTGATGTTGGGTAAAGGAAAGTCATCTTTGGGGCATGTAAGGTTAAGGTCTCAAAAATCCACACAAAAGCAGAGTTCCCCAATGGGCTTGGTAATGGGAACAATATTAGAGACCCATTATGGGTAGTCAATGGGTTGAATAAATTTAATAGATAAAATACATTGAAGTTCTTCCTTGATGACAAGAGCTATACGAGGGTGCATTTTGCAAAGCTTTTGCCATACCATCTTAGCCTCTAGATGGGTAATGATGTTATGAAGGGTGATGGAGGGTCCATCTTGGGCATATCCTGATAAGACCAAGTGAACATGATGCTACTATCTTAAAAGAAGGAAGGATAATCAAGTTTCTCATTAGAATCCAAGGATTAGCCCAGTTTAATGATATGAAGATTTTCTTGGGTAACTAAGTTAACATCAATAGTTTATTCATTGAGCATGGTTTGGTCTTTTGAAGGGAAGGGTTTATGGATGGGAGAGTCTCCTACACTAAGGTAGGTGAGGATGGAATTATCATCTTGGCATTGAATGGTATAGATGGTGGGTGAATCACAATTGATCATTTTGAGGTGGATGAGAGGAAAGGTTTTAGTTTGGCCACTATGTTGATAGGTCAGTGGGCCTAAACTAATGGTACTAATAAAAAAAAGTTGGATGGGATGATGTCAGAGTCTTTAAATAGAGTTGGTAATGGTAGAGATTCTTCAAATTGGAAAGGAGAGGCTGATAGGGGTAGAATTTCCTTGAATGGGATTGGTGTAGTTGGAGGTTATCCAAATGGGAGAGATGGGATTGGTGAGGTTAGAGGTACATCGATAGTGCTGAGAACTAGTTTTGTTGATGTGGTTTCTTCTAAGGGAATGTATCCCAAGCCAAAGAACTCATAATTTTTTTGTGTTTTGATGATTGGAAGTTTGTGAGGCCCTTGTTCATAGAGTTTGAAACCAAACCCCTTCCAAGCACATAGATGAAGATACATATGTGCAAAGGTCAAATTACTAAGATAAGAAAATTTGGAAATTAATGGCTAGATATAAGGCATGGCAATGGGAGCAAGGAGTGGTTTATCAATTCCCCCATATAAAAAATATGTTTTATTATTGGAAAGGCCAAAGAGGACAAGGATATCGGTATGGGATCATAAGATGGATCATTTTGGATATTCCCAAATTCATGTGGAGAAGGGAAAGCATCCAAAGCTAGGAGTTAATATTCCCCTAGCATGAGACATTGAAAGGGGTTTTTTATTGGGATCTGAGATGAAGGGATGGTTGAACTAGTGAATACTTCATCATTGTTGTAGACATAAGTTTTGGTACGTGGGGTTGATGTAGTGGTTTGGTTAGAGGTTGGATATGGTGGGGGTGAAGGTGGAACGAGGACGTCATTGGGTTGATATGCCATATTATAGGAAGTGAAGAGACTTGGATCAGCGTTGATTATGATGACTTATCCCTCATGTTTGAATTTGATACATTGGTGAAGGGTGGAAGGGATTTATCCCATGACATGGATCCAAGGGTGACCAAGTAACACAATATATTGAAACTTGATCTCTATGACATAAAACAATTTAGGAATAGTTTGAGGCCCCAAACAGATATAGAGAATAACTATTCCCAAAGTGGTAGCCAAGGTTTGTTGAATGATCAGGGAGCTACCAAGCTTTTAGACATGATGTTTTTAGGTAGTCGAAGTTGATTGTAAGTGTGGGAGGAGATGGTATTGATACTCACTCCCCCATCAATCATGACTCTTTTAACACATATCTGATTGATGGATGTGGTGATGAAAAAAGGAGGATCAGGGTCTCCACTATGATATGGTCGAATTTTTTATTCTTGAAAAGTGACCATGGTATTATGTTGGATGGCTCCAATCAAAGATACAAGAGGTTGGATATCATCTAATTAAACCTTTATAGAATGTAGTGCTTCGATTAAATCTTGATGATGTTGAGGTGAGGTGTTAATTAAGTCATAAAGGCTCATTTTGAATGGAATTTGGTGAATTTATTTTAACACCAAGCATTGGAAGAAGAAGAGGCTCCCAAAATGGAGACTTTGGTCTTGGGTGGTTGTGAGTGTGAAGGTGAAGGTGAAGGTGTAGATTTTATGGTATGGTTGGTTGGTTGGGGAGTTGAAGGATAAGACCATGGAATGACTACCTTGACCTTTACTTTTTCATTTTGTTGGATGGCTTTACCTGTATCCATTTGTTGAGCTCAAGATTGAGTCACCATATGAATGGCATTGATAAGGGGGATGGTTACTTGCTTCAATTCCTCTTCTTCACTCTTTGGCAAAAGTAAGGAAATGGATGGTCGATAGGTGGATTGGATAGCTGGTAGAAGAGGCAAGGGACTTATAGAAGATTCATCTATCAAATCATCTTCCTCCAAAAGTCCATGAATAATTGATTGGAGGGATTTACAATTTTTTGTATCATGCCCAGGGGTCCTATGATAAAGACAAATCAAATTATGCTTGAACCCAGTTGGCTTTTGGTGAGTGGGGTCAAAAGGCTTGATTGGTGGTAAGGTAATGATATAGCCTTTCAATATTATTTGCAAAATGGTTATATAAGATTTTAGTAAAGATCTAGAAGGTGGTGAATTTTGAACTCTAGGTGTAGGGATCTTATGGGGTAAAGTTTTTTAGATAGGAGGTATGGTTGGTGAAGTGAGTTTGGTTGGTGGTTTAAGAAGAATTGGATTAGTTACAATAAGTTTAGGAATTTAAGGTCTAGATTATGAGAGTTTAATAGATGGGAAAGTGGATGGAGAAAGGTTGGTAAGGAATGATGATGAACTAAAGGGTTAAGTGGTTATAGGTTGAGAAAGGGGAGATGGTTTTTTGGAGGAAGAGTAGGTAATGGGAATGGTCAAAGGATGTGGTCCTAGTGTTTCTATTCAAATTTTGCTTTCAATTTCAAAGGAGAGAATTAAAGAAACTTAAGAAGGAATGGTCAAGGCTTGATGTGTACCTGGATATAGTCTGCGCACCGTAATCCAGACGCTGTGAGTACTCCTCTTTGGCTGTGGAGGAATGACACCTGTGCCTTGTGGAAGGTGTGCTACTGATGATTCCCATACCTACTATTGATGTAGCCTATGTGGAGAACCTATTGCTGAAGGAGAACCCTAAAGCTATTGATGTATCTGAGGGAGAGAGTGAGAGGCTTGATTGAGAGATCTCATAGATTGACGGATGGTTGAAGACTAAAGATTGAAGGATTCATCAGTTTGCTTCCAGAGATTAGCTAATTTTTTATTTAGATTGGGATCTTTAAAGAGTCTAAAAAATTAGTTAAGTATAACTGACGTCGGTGATTCCGCCGACATCGGCTTACACTTGACCAACGTCGGTGGGGTTAGAACGGGCAAAATGAGCCACCAAGCCCATTTTTCATCTGCCAAGTGCACTATCCATTGGAGAATGTCGAGGGTTGTGCTAAATATGCACGAGAGTTTGTTAGGCAGTTAGAGAGAAGTAGGAATTGGTCTTGGGTGAGTCATAGGATGGGAATTAGTCCAAGGTGAGGTGTCCTAGGTGAGGTGTCATGGGTGAGGTGTCAAAGGAGGGGGGTTTAATTCAAAATAAGTTTATTATTTTAAATTAGTAATTGTTAGGAATGGGTTAGGAATGGACCAAGGGGGAAGGTGACCAAGGGTTAGACACTATTTAGGTGTCTACATTTGCCCCTTTTTGTCTTGTTCGTTGCTCTAAATGAATTGCAAGACAAAAATAGGAGTCAATTGCCCCAGGTATGGGATAAGGTTGATTTCGTCTTGTTGGTTGTTCAAGTGAACTGCAAGACAAAAATAGGCGAGGGTTGGTTGCCCCGATTATGGATGAGGTATCCCCCCTCAAAGTAGGAGTTGAGAGAAGGGAACTTGGAATCGAGTGCTGATTTGATAGAGAGTGGATGAAAAGGGTGAAGATAGAGGGAAAACTTGCAAAAGTTGTGATTGCATGTACACCACTTCACAAGAATGGTCAGGTTAAATTGTCACAAGTCGAGGGTTAAGGAGTAACAAAACTGAAATAACCAGTCCCCAGCATTTAGTCATCTTCTGATTGGGTTATTCAATCAAAGCTGAAGCTCTAATGGTCATCATGTTTTAGGTATCCCAGGCTTAGGAAGTGCTCCCGAAAACATGAAAAAGTTACAAGTAGTGCGGATCAACTGGCTTGTGATCCTATACTTGTGAAGGTCAAAAATGTGCACACAATTTTGCTAACCAATCATGAGGTAGCATACATGAAAAAATAACCAAGGTAAAATTGCTTTGGAAGTAGTCATGGTTTTAGGAGATAGGCATGATCTCCAATGTCTGGTGGTCGATGGATGGATGCAAAAGTGATCCAAGTGTGCCCCAGGGGGCCAAAATGACGTGTACTATGAGAGCTAGCTGTGTTGGGCATGATGTTGGTCATTTTGAAGAGGGATGAAGTTTGAAGGCCACTGACATCGATTATAGAACCGATGTCGGTGGCCTAAATAGGCTGACATCGGTGGAAATCGATCGACGTCGACTGCCTAGGGCACGATTCAGCTGACATCAGCGGTCTGCCAAATCTAACAAAACTGGATTGGCGGCCCATCAAAAGTCATTTGTGACATTTGACCAAGTGAAAAAGTAAGCTCTAGAGTTTAGTGAGTGAAAGTGACTCTAAGTTGATCAGTGCAGCAGTGTGAGGTGGTAGATAGGCATTCATTGAGAGAAGGAGGTGATTGGACACTGCAGGGATGCGTGTGAGCCAGGAGAAGTGTGTAGAGTCATTGACATGGAAGAAATGGTAGAGGGGAGTAGAGGACCCGTGGGAAGTCCACCACCAGTGGCACCCATCATGCCACCACGCTGGCGACGTTGGGATGAGGTAGGAGGGTCTCTGAACCCTATTTGAACTATTTTTGTTTTGTATTTAGTTTTTGAAATTTTTGTTGTGTTTAGGTAGAAATTGAGGGGGAGGGTAGGTAGGAAGGTGGGTGGTTTGTCTAGGTGAGCTTAGGAGTCATTTTAGAGGGTGTTGGGGGGTGTAAGGGAGTGTAGAGGGGAAGCCCTAATTTTTAAGGCTCGCCCCGTTCAGCCTTAGGGCTGAACCAGTCGCTGACGTTGGTGACTCTATCGGCGTCAGTCAACCAACGATCGGTGTCAGTCACTAAGTGACTGATGTCGATTAGGTGAGTGCCATCGCTAGCACGCTAATCGATGTCAGTGGCTGCTTGGTTAGAAAGAGTGGTAAAAAATGGTCAAGTCAAAAGGTTGAAGCTACACCAAGGGCTTCTCAGGTGTCGAGTTAGTCATAGATGGTCAGAATGGTTGGTAAAATAGGAAGAATAAGAATAGTTTTAACATGAGATGGACTATGGATGGATGCAGGTGAGGTAGACCTTGATGCTGCAGGATCAGCTCCTGACCTTGCTGACACAGATGCACAGAGGCATGACGATCGAGGAGTGGGCACAGATGAGCACAGTAGGGCTAGGTGAGTTGAGATTCTACTATAGAGTGGCAAGGGACTTGAGCCTCATGGTGGCATTGATCGAGTAGTGGGACCATGCCACTAACACCTTCCACCTACCCACGAGTGAGATGACGGTCACGGTCGAGGACGTGTACCAGATTTTGCGATTGCCGATACACGGAGCTAACATCTATGCGTGCTCGAGAGAGGTGCACGATATCCACATGGTCACGCTATTTGGGGAGCATGACATGAAGACAAGCTACCATTCATCTAGTTTTGCATATGAGCCTTTGTATGCGGTGGATGAGGACGCACATTGGCTAGCGATTTTGATGATGATCGGCATCACAGTCTATGCATTGCTGAATGTAGAGGGAGGTAGGTACTCGGTGGCCATGACCAGGGTTTTGATGGACATGCTAGAGCAGTAGACAGTGTTTGCCTGGGTGCCCATCTTTTTAGCCCAGGTATACAGAGAGTTATGGGGCATCAGTCAGTGGTGACGGTACAGCCTGTGTGTAGGCCACCTTCTGCATTGTTGGGCATATGAGCACATTATGGTTACCCGACCGCTCGGCCTCCCAGTGGTGATCCAGGCTAGCTTCAGGGTCAGATTTAGGTGATGGTGCAAGATGATGGTGCAGACATGGGTGGATGGAGTGGTCAAGGATATTGATCACTATCAAGGGGTACTGGAGGCCTTGATTCTAGTAGATATCATCTGGAGACCATACTTGGTGTATCCAGCATTCAGAGACCAGGGTGAGCAGATGGTCGGGATGCAGAGCATGCGATGGGTCAGAGGCAAACGAGTCGATGAGCTTGAGAGGATCCCAGTAGAGAGAGTGTAGCACTAGTATGGGCTGCTATAGGATGTACCTCCCGTGTTCCCATAGTACAAGTGGGATGACATAGAGGTGCCACTCCCACTGCCAGAGGAGACAGAGGAGCCCAATTTTGAGGAGTTGCCGGTAGGACCTGGGGTGGCTGACCCAGGTTGTACAGAGGCCTACATAGCTTAGTGGGTAGGATAGTATACAAGTATACAGGTGGGTCCCCAGCTAGATCTACAGGCTATCACGAGGGAGTGGGATATAGCCTGTGAGGAGAGGGACACTGTGTGGCAGGAGAGAGATGTGGCTCAGGCCCAGGTCTCAGTTTTGTAGGGACAGCTGGCAAGGGTTATAAGGCAACTGGTAGAGATGACAGGTTAGGTGGCAGCTTTGACAGGGCAGGTCACACTGTTACAGGGACAACTGGCTGTAGCCTAGGCATAGGCAATGGCAGGTCAGAGCTTTGGAGGGTAGGGCCCATTACAGCATCCATTTCAGCAACTAGCATTTTCACAGGTGGCAGGACCACCGGCATCAGTGCATCTAGGTCAGCCACAGCCACAGGGGTCAGGACAGGGCACAGCAGCAGGGCAAATGGGTCCACCGCAGACTATATCTCTAGTTAGATATAGTGATGCACTGGATGAGATTGTGTATTATGAGAGGGCCATCAAGGGGTTCCCTCAGATACAGTGATACTCAGAGATGCAGGTAGAGTAGAGCCGATAGAGGTTTATGTCTCGAGCGATGACTTCTGGGTCTTACAGATGGCATAGATCAGAGGGGGGAGATGATACAGCATCTTCCCAGCCACCGCCACCACCACCATAGCCACAGCCTTGAGGGGAGACCTAGAGATGCATTTTTGATGTATATACCAGCCTGTGAGCCGTTGATGCGAGATGTATGAGAGAGAGACAGAGGCACAGAGTTGTGCGATTGTATAAAAGATTTATATATATATATGATGATAGTTTTGGATTATTAATGTGTTATTGATGTTGTTTAATGTTTAATGTATTGAGTATTTTTTATTATGATGATGATGCATGTTTTGATATTATGTTTATGATTATAATGTGATGATGATTAAATGTGATGATGACAATGACATGGTAAATGATTATAATGATGATGTTTAATATAATGATGCGTTGTAATAATTTTAATAATGAGATTGATCATGACTTTTAGATTAGATGATGATGCGTAAGGATTATGTGATAGCGATATTTATGTTATGACTTGCGGATATATGATGTGAATCCTTAATTGTGTGATGATGATAATGTGTTTGTGATTAATGATTATGATGATGAAAATGATTATGCTAAAGATTATGAAAATATGTGATTAGTTGTGATGTGATTGGCAGGTGACGAGAGAAGGAGATGGAAGAAAGTGACAAAGAAAATGGCCGAGCTAACCCCAGAAGACCCCATGTCAACTGAGTGCTGCCTACATAGCCCTTGTGGTTAGGGCCTCAGGCCAATGTAGTTCTCCCAAAAAGGGAGGAAAAAGATTGAAGTGGTTGATTTTGGTCATGATAAAGATATAGCATTCCCCACATGTCTGAGAGTACATGCTTGAAATGATGAGGGGAAGATGATGCTACAGCATTTTCCAAATGGTGTATTCTATAACATTGGTCGGGGTTTTTCATCCCTAGCAACTATCCATATTCGTGATGGATGTTTGCTAAGAATGAATTGAGGTCTATTTATGCTTCAGCAAGTATCGGTTTATGCTTAACATAAATTGTGTGGTTGAAAAGAGTCGGATTGAATTGATTTGACAAATGATGTGGTTGAATGTGACCAAAGTGTAGGCAGAAAGTAAAAGGCATAAGCGCCCTTTTATTGACAAGGACCAAAAAGACAACATAGACAAGGGTTGTTCGAACGAAGAGCCCCATTTATGCATTGCATCATTGACCATAGTTATGTTAGAGCGGTAATCGAATCACTTTTGACACTAAAGTGAGCTCGAAGTCACTTGAGTAGGTGATATGATAGGAGGAAAAGGGTAACCCATTTTTAGAGTATGGATAACTTTGCCCCTTTTTATAGGAGACCCTAAGACAACTACAAGTCAAGTCCATGACCCATTTTTTTTTTTTTTTTTTTTAGAGAGTGGACTGATCAATATGGGAAGTCCACATAAAGATGTCATTTGTTTGGTGGTCATTTGTGAAGCTGATCGATATGGGAAGCTTCTAAGAAAGTGTTGTTTGTAGCAAGATTTAGTCATAGCCATCCTTCGAGGGAGTGGTCTATACTTTGCTTTATAAATTTAAGGGCTTTTGAATAGCTGTCCTTCGAGGGAGTAGTCTATTAGTTACAGCAATGATAGTGCAGTTGTCCTTCAAGGGAGCAGTCTACTTTTGATTTGATTGATTTTGTGACCTTGGATATTTTGACATCTTGATTTAGTTTTGATAGAATATTAAGTTATGGACAAGACTTATAGAAGATCAAGGGCTCCCTTTCATTAGGACGAAGCATCCGTACATCATAAAAGGGTTGTAGAGGATTTTGTTAAGGGAAAACGGGTGAAATGGATTAAGGATTAAAAGGACAAGGATTGCTCAAGGGACGAGCTCAAGTTAAATGTCAAGTAGATGAGTACTCAACTAACAATAGAATGATCGTAGATGCAAAGCATTAAGAGGCTCAAGTTCTGGTCAGCCTTCAAGAGAAGACAAACAATAAGTCCCTGATCCATACTTGTGCATTATGATATAAGGTCCGAGCCAATTAGGAGCAAATTTGCCTCATTTACTCCGTTCCATATTGGTCACGATGATTGATGTTGGACATAAAGTTGGTTGATACAGTGGCTGATTGGTCGAGACTGGTTGAATGTTTTGATAAAAAAAGGGTGGTTGAATGTTTGGGTTGAATGTTAGGTCAAGGTCGTGATTGATGATTGGTCAGTGTCTGGTTGATATTTGACTAGTTGATGTTCGATCATTGGTCTGGTCAAGGTTATGATAGTTGGTATAAAGTCAAACTCCCCCCAGTCATTTTGTGGTAGGAAGAATGTCTACCACCCAGTGTAGATGATCAATGGGATAGAGAGAAAATGAGAAGGAGAGCCTGGGTGCCCTACCTGGCTGATAGATTTAGGGGACCCAAACGAATGACATTTAGGCAGTGAAAAAGTTAGGAGGGATGGAAACCATCGACTCCGTAGGTGAAGGAGGAGGAATAGGCGAGTCTAAAAGAAATTGGTTGATGGTTGGTTTAGGGCAAAGGTTTGTGGAAGCCTCAGTGGGTTCTTGGAAACCCAGTCCATACCGTTTCTTGGCATTATCATCATTGGGTGTTTTGATAGGCTGATGGGAGCCTTGTTCGTAACGTCCAAAGCCAAAACCCTTCCATGCACACCTATAAAGGTAAGTATGTGCAAAGGTGGGGTTGCTAAGAAAGGAGAAATTGGATGTGAATATTTGAGGTGAGGAGGAAGGATTTGATTCAATAGGAGCTTGATCCAGCCCCCCATAGATGAGATTAGTTCGAAGGCTAGGAGGACCATAAGGAATGACCATTCCGATTCGACAGTCATAGTTTGGGTTTTGATGAAGCTGTCCATACTCTTGAGGAGTCTAAAACATGTCTAGAGTAAGTAGGTGATATTCCCCCAGTGAAAGTCTTTGAAAGATATCGACCATGGGGTCCTTGGTTGTTAATTGAGAAGATGATGTGGTGGCAACCACTGTTTGTGTACTAGTTGACGCTTTTGCGGATGGAGATGATGTTTGGGTTGATGCCTTGAGTGGGATAAGAATGTCGTTGGGGTGATAGGTCGTGTTACAAGTCTTAAAAGGAGATGGGTCGGTGGGAATGACATGGACTTGTTTGTCGTGTTCAAATTTGACACAACGGTGAAATGTTGAAGGGATGCAAGCCATGGCACGGATCCAAGGTCGCCCTAATAGCATGTTATATTGGAATTCTCCTTCAATGATGTAGAAGAGCTCTGGGATTGTGCGTGGACCAATGTGGATATGGAGGACAATAGTGCCAATAGTGTTAGCGATGGTGTCATTAAAGGATCTAAGGATTGTGTCGGTTTTTGATACGCAATTCTTGGGAAGAGCCAATTGATCAAAGGCATGGGTGGAAATGATATTAATGCTGGCACCCCCGTCAATCATAACTCATTTAATATGGGTTCGATCAACGTAGGCTGTGATGAAAAGGGCAGCATCCTGATCTTCCACGGTAGAGGTAGGAATCTCAGAATCACTGAAAGTGATGGAGGCGACAGGGGATAACAAATGGACTAAGGTAGAAAGTGGTTGAGGGTCTTCAGGTTGGACTTCTACTGCCTGTAGGGCTTTGATTAGAGCTTGGCGATGCTGGGGGGAGCTTTGGATAAGGTCATATAGGGTCATCTTCATAGGTGTTTGGTGAAGTTGTTTTATCATAGATTCTGTGATTGCCTCTGAAGAAGTGGGTTGGGACGCACCTAAGATGGAAATCTTGGGTTTCGGCAGTTGAGGTGCCTGGACAAAAGGATAGGTCCAAGGAATAGCGGCTTTTTATTTCGCCTTGTCCTTTTGTGACCTAGTGGTTATATGGATAGCATTGATTTCAAAGATAGTAGGTGAAGAAGGGGTTATGGCCTGTTGGTGAGATGTTGATGTGATTGAAGAGGTTGGATGGGAAGGTGTCGAGGGTTAGTCAAGAGTGTCCTCAAGGAGAAGAGTGTCTTTCTCCATATAGCAGTGAATGACTGCCTTGAGGGCACAGCAAGTCTCGGTATCGTGTCCTGGTATACGATGGTATAAACAAATCTTCGTATCATCGAACCAAGAAGGTTTTGACCCAAGGGGTTGGAATGGCTTGATGGAAGGAAGGGTAACGCTAGAAGTCTACAAAATTTGGCATAATATTATAGCATATAAACCTTCTAAGGGGTCCGTGCTTGTTGATGCATGACGCGCTGGTGACTTCTGCTTAGGGGATGTTGAAGAAGGTTTTCATACCACCTTTTGGGTTGGTGGTGCGATGACAGGTGAAGATGGCACTTTCCTTGTGAGAGGTGCCAAATTTTTGAGAGGGGCTTGACTCATGGTTGGCAAAGGAAGTAATGGAGGTAATTAGTTTTGGTTAAGGGTTAGAGTAAGAAGCACGCTGATTAGGATAGAAGGATGAGGACCTAAGATGGAGGGTAATGTTGACAGTGGAGGAGGGGTTCACTTTTGTGGTCTGGCAGTCTTCTTCGACTTGGTTGGAAGACTACTTTTGGTCAAGGTTTGGTCCAAGTCCACCTTCACTTGCGGGTGAGTGAGGGTAGAGAGAGGGCAAATGCCAAGTCACTTGATCGGTTTAGATTGGGTAGATGCAGGTTTAAAAGTGGGGGTTTGGTCTTTGTTTAGAGTCTTGGGCAATTCTGCCTTGGTGGGATTGGCAGCATGAGATGAGAGGGCACGGGAATGTTGAAGAACTTTAAGATGCTCCCACAATCCCTGATGCTCGACTTTCCTTGAAGGGAGAAGTTCTAATTTCTCCACTAGTCGGGAAAATGGTTGGGAGGATGTTGGATGAGGTTTGGATTCTTGAGAAGATGTGTTAGGTGTGGCAGTAGTTTCAGACCCAAGGTGTGTGGGAGTTATAATTGGATTGTCGTTGGTTGAGGAAGATGGAGAGTCAGGTTCTTCTCTTGGTGGAGAAGGAACGGGAGAGTGTGACTCCTCAAGCGGGTAAAGGGCAGGGATTATGGTGCCCTCTACTTGCGGTCGAGGAGTAGGTAAGGTCAGGTCCTCCATAGGTAGAAGAAAGGAGGATGGTGAGACCGGTGGTGCCGGTAAGGTTGAGGTGTCCTCCAAGATGAGAGAGCTTGATGGAGAACTAATCGGGGAAAGAGGTTCGTCCACACGTGATGGACTGGTAGATGGGTTAACCTCTTGAGATTGGTTGGGGATGAAGGGTGAGACCGTATTAACCGTTCGAATGTCATGTTCGTGTGTGTTGTCAATCAAGGTCTAGACATTATTTTGGGTTGGAGGATGATTGGGGAATGGTTGCTTGAATATGTCAATGCCCTGGTTCGGAGGTGCATTGGGATTATCCAAAATGAGCTCACCCTTTTCAAGCATGTCCTGAATTATATTTTTAAAGGTTTTACAGTTTCTCATGTCATGACCTTTGACACAGTGGAAATTGCAAAAGTCATCTTCCCTATACCACGCAGGGATGGCGCGTGAGGGATCAAATTGTGGCAGTGGTCAAATCTGGGGGAGGTTGATAATCCCCTGTTTAACAAGTTTTTCCAGTATAGACACGTAAGATTCTCCAAGCGGAGTATACTGTCTTTGTACGTATCTCTGCTGGAATTGACGGGTGGCGCTCTGAGATGTAGATGGCTCAGGTTGATTGGATGAAGAGGATGAAGGTCTAACGACCACAGTGTTAGCTGAAGCTTTAGACTTAGGATTTGATGATGAAGGTTTAGAAGAAGAAGAGTCATTAGTCTTAGAGTTGGGGTTCTTGCTCCGCAACTTGACTTTATTCTCCTCGATGGCACGTAATTCAAGTTTATGGGCCATTGTGAAGGCTTTGTCGAAGGTACAGAAGGTCTGAACCCTTAAAGTGGAAGAAATATGTTTGGCGCAAGCTCATGAGAATAGTTCAATAAGTTCAGTTTGAGGTAAGGAAAAGGAGAGTTGATTGATGAGACCTCTCCAGCGAGCAACGAAGTCAGCTACTGATTCATCCTCGAATTGGTGGATAGTGTAAAGGTCTGTGATCAAGACCTTCTTGGTGATGTTAATGGAGAAGTGATCAAGAAAGATCTGGGCCAGCTGTGTAAATGTGAAAAGGGAATGGCTGGCAATAGAGCTATACCAGTCAAGCACAGCACCAGAAAGGGACATAGGAAATGTGTGCAAGAGCAATGCATCGTCATGGGCAATAAGGTAACAGGCATGTCTGAATGCCCGTAAGTGTTGCTGTGGGTCTTCCTTGCTTTGAAAGCGAGAAAATTTGGGAAGCTCCCACTGGTTGGGGTATGGTCTAATTGGAACAAAAGGATGAATAGGCTCATTGCAAATTTGCTCGTATGAGAGAGCATTGCGTGAGCTAAAAATGGAGGTCTCTAAGCTAGACATCTTATCCATCAGCATTTTGATGATATCTGCTGATGAATTGGTGGGTGGAGTGCCCCTTAGATTATAAGGCACTTGAAAAATATTGGGAGGGGCGTATGACGTGGTTGGTTGCGTAGATGCAACATATGGGTAGCTAGTTATTGGAGCAAAAGTTGGGGCCAAGGGTACTTGTGTTATGGGGTTGGTTGGCACAAGTTGGATAGGGGCTGTCAAAGATGGTTGAGGAGTGGCTATGCTTGTTGACGGGTAAATGGTTACTCTTGTATTGATAGGTGCAAGAGTAGGGGGAATAGAGACTAGTAGGTTTTAGAAAGGTGTGGGGTTTGGTTGAGTGACTTGAGGTTGAGTGAGTATCAAAACCCCCATGGAGGTAGGTTTAGATGGAGAGGTTACGTTTTGAAGGTAAGACACGGTTGGGTTATTGGTGGAGGTATTGTCTAGTGGCTAAATTGTAGGGGCTATTGATGTGATTCTTGTGTCAACTAAGGAAGTCAACATCCCATAGATTGGGTTGCCTAGGGATTCTCGCGTTTGGCTATTTGTGAGATAGTGTTGTAAGGCTTTGACGTTAAGGTCCAAGAATCATGCAAAATCTTGGTCCCCTTCTGGGATGATAGGAGTTTTAGGCGGGGTTGGGTGAGTAGGAGTTCTTTCAAACTCTGAGTTAAACTCCATTATAGGATTGGTTATAGATGGTGAAGGTGGAAGTGGTTGTTGACTAGCGTGGTCAAGAAGGGCCTTGGTTTGACTGCGTGTCAAAACCATTCAAGGCAAGAAAGGGTCAGGTTTTAAAAAACTGTGTTCTGTCAGTCTCAGAAAACCAAAATGAATGTTTAGACAACTAGAAAGTTGGATTTTAAACTTGCTATTTTTGGAAAAAAGAAAATAGACAGAGACCGACGTCGGTATAAAAACTGATGTCGGTGAAGAAGGTTGTCGATGTCGGTCAGATGACCGATGTCGGTACAGAAAAGTTGTCGATGTCAGTTACAGAACCGATGTCAGTTACTGTGTTTTCTAGAAACTCAAAAAACAAGTTTTTGGAAATGAAGAAGACGCCCTTACCAGCTCAAAAAAGACAAATAAAAATAGAAAATATGATGATGACAGACAGATCCTAGCGTTAAATCCCTAGAAACAATTTTATTAAGATCGTGTGGCTTATGCCTTAATGTGATGTTTGAAGAAGTTGGTTGTAAGAAGGGTCCTAGAATAGGTAATTTAAAGATGGTTTCAGGTATGCTAAGGTGCTCAAAAGTCTGTATTAGCTTCCGTACAGGCCTGGTGCTAAGGAGCAAGCTCCCCTCACTTCACGATTCTAGTGGTTAGCTGGTTTCGCTTAGCCAAAATATACTTTCACTATAGTTTAGACTATGCCAGAGAACAGAGTTGGCTTTCCCCTTGGTGGTGAAATCCAAGTAGGATTGCCGGGATGGGTAAGGTATCCGCTGGGTGATGAAATCCTAGTTGGGCCTTGTCTCAAGTGAGTTTTATGTTTAATTGAGTGCATGTGGTCTGGTTGTGTAACATCAAGTGATCTATGATTTATTCAATATGCATTTTACTAATTACTAAGTGTGGACTAGGAAGATGCAAGAAAGTAAGAAATGGAATGCAGTATATTTTAAAGCCCCAAATCGAAATATTAAATTGGAATGAAGACAAGTTGGAGAAAGGGTTGAAGAAAATGATTTTTTGACTAGTCTAGAAATGCAAGAAAAAGAAAGGAAAAGTTCTTTTTATTTCCTGCTTATGATGTTTTTAGAAAAGAAGAAAGAGATGAAGAGGAAGAAGCCTAATGCACCTAAATGAACAAAGAAGAAAGGGAACCCAAGGAAGGCCTTAAAGGTGTCCCACCGGGCGTGCCAGAATGTTTCTATTCAAATTTTGCTTTCAATTTCAAAGGAGAGAATTAAAGAAACTTAAGAAGGAATGGTCAAGGCTTGATGTGTACTTGGATATAGTCTGTGCACTATAATCCAGACGCTGTGAGTACTCCTCTTTGGTTATGGAGGAATGACACATGTGCCTTGTGGAAGGTGTGCTACTGATGATTCTTGTACCTGCTATTGATGTAGCCTGTGTGGAGAACCTATTGCTGAAGGAGAACCCTGAAGCTGTTGCTGTACCTGAGGGAGAGAGTGAGAGGCTTGATTGAGAGATCTCGTAGATTGACAGATGGTCAAAGACTAAAGATTGAAGGATTCGTCAATTTGCTTCTAGAGATTAGCTGATTTCTGATTCAGATTGGGATCTTCAAAGAGTCTAAAAAATTAGTTAAGTATAACCGACATCGGTGATTCCGCCAGCGTCGGCCGACACTTAACCGACGTCGGCGGGGTTAGAACGGGAAAAATGAGCCACCAAGCCCATTTTTCATCCGCCAAGTGCACTATCCATTGGAGAATGTCGAGGGTTGTGCTAAATACGCATGAGAGTTTGTTAGGCAGTTAGAGAGAAGTAGGAATTGGTCTTGGGTGAGTCATAGGATGGGAATTAGTCCAAGGCGAGGTGTCCTAGGTGAGGTGTCATGGGTGAGGTGTCAAAGGAGGGGGGTTTAATTTAAAATAAGTTTATTATTTTAAATTAGTAATTATTAGGAATGGGTTAGGAATGGACCAAGGGGGAAGGTGACCAAGGGTTAGACACTATTTAGGTGTCTACACCTAGAATATAGGGTAAAGGTGAAGGAGGTGGTATGGGCCTAACCCAAGGTTTTGGCCTAGGCAACCCTCCTTTTTAATTAATTTAAATTGGATTTGGCTTTGATTGGGTTGATATGGTTAAATCCAATCTCAATAGAGAGTGAGTGGGATTAGGCATGGGAAGGATCACTAAAAAAAATTTGGCTTGATGAAAGAAGCATAGGGTGGTTTGATAAGTTTAGGTGAGGGTGGTTTATATGGTTCACTAGTGATCTTAGGAGGGGTAGTTGGTGGAGTTATAGAAATAGGCTCGAGGGTAGACTCAAGTGAGGTGGAAGGTTTAGATGTGCTTTGATAGGAGAGTCCAAACTGATACCAAAAGGTGGATCTATCAAAGTTAGGATAGGAGGTAAATTCCAAACTTTGAATGAGCCAATAAAAAGGTTTATAAATGGGTCTTTTTCTCTGATCATTGGTTTCAAAGCGCAAGTCCTTTGAGGAAGAAGGAGTGGTTTCAATGTTGCTATCTTCAGTATAAGGTTTCACAGGTGATGATTGGGAAAATGAGGGTAAGGTTCCTCTAGTAATAGTTTCAAAAGGAGGTATAGATGGTTATGTAATAGGATTGGTGGGGGTGATGATTTTAGATGGAAGGGCAAGCATAGTTTCTTCTTGGGTTTGATTATCCAAAGAAGTAGGTAGAGTTTCTACTTGGATTAGAAAGGTGGATGAAATGGCTGATGGAATGGTTATCTCCTTGGGTATTTCCATCATAGGAGAGGTGGATGGAACTATGGTTTCATCTAAGGAAGTGGAAAGGGTAGCTACTTCCTTCATTTGGGCACCTAGAGAAATAGGTGATGGTGGATTGTTTTCCTTTATTTGGGTGATAGAGGTGATGAAATTTTTAGCAATGGGCACTTTATTGATGACATTTATTACATGTGCCTCATGTGAGTTGGAGGATTTGGGTTGGTTTTCATGGGGTTGGGTTAAAGGTGGATTATTTGGGAATGGTTTTCAGAAAATATCAACAGATTGGTTAGAATGAGAATTTGGGTTATCAAACACAAGATCCCCTTTATCAATTAGGTCCTGGACAATTCTCTTAAAGGTATGGAATCTATTAGTATCATTTCCAATGACCTAATGATCATTCTCATTGTACCACCTAGGAAGGGGGTGATAAGTATTGAATTGTTAAGGGGGCTTAATGGGTGGAAGTTGGATTACATTGGATTTAAGTAATTTTTCCAAGATTGATGCATAAGACTCCCCAATTGGGGTAAATGGTTTTGAAGGAGCACAGTTTTGGATACAGTTTTGAAAATTGGAAAGATTGTTGGTTCGAGGTGTTTAGTTGATGGTTGGAGGTGGTACAGTTTTAAGCACAACTAAATTTGTTGATGCTTTTACTTTAAAATTGGTTGGGTTTATGGCTCTGGTTGTGGATGAGTCAATGGATTTGAAACTAGAATTTTTATTTTGAAGCTTCAACTTCCCTTTATCAATAGCATGATTTTCCAATTTGTGGGCCATAGTGAATGCTTCATCAAAGGTCTTAAAGGTTTAGACTTGGAGAGTTGGAGGAATGTGCTTGGCACACCCCTGTGATAATAATTCAATCAATTTAAGTTGTGGTAATGTGAAGGTAAGTTGATTGATGAGGCCCCTCCATCTGGTAATGAAATCAATAATGGATTTATCTTCAAAAAATTTGGAGTATAGGTCGGTAATGGAAAGATTTTTAGATATGTTTACTAAAAAGTGTTCTAAAAAGGTTTATGCCAATTGAGAGAAAGAAAAGATAGAATGAGTGGGAAGGGCACTATACTAGTTAAGGGTGACTCCAAATAATGACATGGTAAAGGTTTAAAGGAGGAGAGCATCATCATAATTTATCAAGTAACAAGCATGATTGAAATCTCTTGGTGTTACTGAGGATCCTCTTTACCTTGAAATTTAGAAAATTTGGGCAATTTCCACTGATGAGGGTAAGAATGAATGGACACAGATAAATGGATAGGCTCATTTAAAATTTGGTCATAAGATAAAATATTAGTTGAAGCAGAGATAAATGACTCCAAACTAGTCATTTTATCTATTAGCATTTTGATTAGATCAGGTTGAGGTTGGGAAGTCATATAATTAAGGGATACATTTTATTGGGGTTTAGTTATAATAATGTATGAATAGGCAACAAATGGTGTTGAAGAAGCCACATATTGATAAGTGGTGCCAAGAGGTTGAGATGGTGGCACATAAGAACTACTTGGTATGAAATCTTAGGTGGAGGGAGGCATGTACCCTTGTTGGTGAGGGACATACTGGTAAGTTGTCATAGGTACTTGTTGAGAAAAATATGTGGTTGGTATGGTTGAGGTGGGAAGAAGTTGGGGAAGTTGAGGTTGGGTAATTACTCTAGTGCTAATTGGGGGAAGGTTTTGAGGTATAGAGAGAACTAATCTTTGAAGTAGGACTCTGGCTGAGGGATTGGTTACAACTGAAAGGAGGATAGAAACCAGAATGGATGATAATATACTAGTGGATGGGGTATATGTAACAAATGGAAAGGTTAAACCCACATGGGGTGTGACAAGAGTTGTTTGGTTAGGGGGTGAAATATTGGTTTGAGGTTGGGTAGATGGGGTGTTGGAAGAGGCCTAGGTCAATGGTTGGGTTGAAGTGGTACCTACCATAAGGTGAGATGACATGCTAGGAGAAAGATCAAAAGAAGAAATTGAATTAGGTGGGGTATGGTGAGGTAATGTTGTAAATCAACTAGATTATTGTTAGGGAAGGCATTAAAATCTAGATCTTCTCTAGATATGGTTATAATTTTAAAAGGATAATGTGGTGGAGAAGAATGGTGAGGTGAAGTGTGAGGATATTTATCAACATCTAAGGTATAATCCATACATGAATAAGAAGGTGGTGGTTGGTTTTTTGGATTTCTCACTTATTTTCTAGTTGAAACCATATGAGAAAATAGGGAATGTTATTATGATACTCACACCTCAAACAAAGAGAAAAACCAAAAATTTCAAAGCAATCAATACATACACTAAGAAGTACATTTTATCTTTAGGATTACTTTTGAATCACTTTTAGCTTATGCCTTAAAGAGTGTGATAAGCGAGGTTGGCTTATAAAATGGGTACTAAAGTAGAAGTCTATGGATAGTTTCAAAGTGTTTAGGTTCTCAAAAGGAAAAGCTATGTTGAACTTTAGTATCTGACTTGGTGTTTGGGTCTTGTTCCCCTCACTTCATGATCTTGTAGCTAGTGTAGGTGCTTAGATAATATATATATTGAGTCCAGAGTTTATACTCAACTAGAGAGCTAATTTAGTTCTCCCCTTGGTGGTAAAATTTAATTTTGGTAGGGGGAAAGGTTTCCACCAAGTGATGAAATCACAATCAGTCCTTATCTCAAGCATTGTTTTGATATGTAAATTATTTTATGGTTTGGGTTTATGTGTGATACTAAGTGTGAATGATAAGATAATATTACTTTGCCTCCTAAGATACTAAATGAACTAAAATCAATAAGAAATCAATGAATGCACTTAATTTTAACCCAAAATAAATGTTTGGTGGCTTTTCATGCAAATAAGGAACACTTAAGAGTGAAACTAAATACAAGATGAAAAGTGCAACCTATCCCTAGGATGAAACCTTTTTTTTTAGATTTTTAAGAAGAAAGGGAAATAAGAATCCTGTATTTTAGAAATTTCAAAAATGAGAGAAATGCAAGAGCATGACTTTTCACTAATGCAAATATATGCCTAAAAAAACTATGAACCAAGAGGGGAAAACCAAGAGGCCAAGAGAAGAAGAAGGCCAAAGGGTGGGTTTGGAAGTCAAGAAGGAATACGCCAAGAGGGATAAGAAATTAAAACGCAACAAATAAAACCAAGGTTACCTTCCAAGATTAAATAATAATGTCAATGAACATGTTGGTTTTGATGTTGTTGAAGCAATTTTGGTAGAACTTTGGCATAAAAACTCTGATGCTTTGGCTCTTTCTTCTCAAGATTATAAACTCCTTGGTGATGCATCCAAACCTAAAACAAAATGTTAACAACCACAAGACTAACTTTCAACTTTCTAGATTAATCTTAGGTGAAGGAAAGGAGGGGGATTTATAGCATATTTTGTGAAGATTCATGCCAAAAGAAGAATAATAGAGGTATGGCATCATTTTCTATGTAGTGGATGAATTAGTCAAAATGAGGTGGGTGGGGAATCCCATTTGGGTTGGTGAGGGGCCCATTTGTGTTAAGAAGTTAAAAATAGGTTCCTTCATCTTAAATAGGCAGGTATCTTATTTTTTAAGTTAATTTCATGTAAAATACATGTTTACTAATGGTCCCTTGAGGATAAATTCTCCATATTTAAAGGGGGTGCCCTTGTGATGCTTAAATGAGATCATTAAGCACTTTGGAAAGGGTCCCAATTGGGGTATGATGTTCCACATCAAGCCACATCACTTCTAATACATGTCATTTTCCATATCACCTTCCATGTCACATGCCATGCCACTTATCATGTGATCATGAATAGTGATAGTGGGTCCCATAATGAATAGTGATAGTGAATAGTACTTTTGAATAGTAATTTCAAATAGTATATTTGAATAGTTTTATGTGACTAGTAAAATAGTGATTTAGTTGGGTTAAGAGGGGTTTGTTAAGGGTTAAGAAGGTTTAGGGGGTCTTTAGGGGGGTCCCAAGGTTTTTAGTCATTGAAAACTATAAGTGCACAATTTTCTAGTGTCTATAGTCTAATGTGTAACTCATCATAATTTGCACATTCTCTTTTTGCCTTTCTTCCTCTCTACTCCTCTCTCTTCCTCTGGTCCTATGTTTGGATATGTATTTATTCAATACATTTCATTTCCTTCACCAATAACTCTGCCCTTCTCTACCCCCTCTAGTCTATGTCTTTATGATTTTCTATATAACACACTTCATTTCCTTCTCTATTTGCCTTTATCTATATTTGACTTGGCTCAATAACAAAAAAAATGGTTTCAATAGAATTTTCCTTTGTCTTATATATTATATTTATAAACAAATGATCTAGGGTTCCTTATCTTCTATGTGTTCACACTCAAATTGTAACACATCACGCCAATTCTAGACTCTAGTTCATTATGACATCAATTATAAGTTTCCCACATCTTTATTCTATGAACCATGCCATAATTTTAGGTCTCTTTACTATCTATAACATCTAATAGACTCAAGTTTTGATGCACAAGATCTTTAATGTAGATTTGATCAGTTGGATTGATCAATCTCATTATCTATGTCGAGATATAGATCTTATATGCAAGTTCTTGCATATGTCTCCAACTAACCATTTATTTGGACATCAATTTAAATGTTGGTCATTGATATTTCCTTTGGCACCATGATCCAATGGTCTCTATTAAATTGGCTCAGCTTTAAAATGTATCTATTCAAGCTTCCTGATCTGGGCTTTCACATGCCATTCAATCTTCAAAGATGCATGATCTTTACTTCTTTCTTGATGTTAAACATCAAGTTCTTTATTCCATCTGAGTCCACTCACTCTATTAGATCTTTCTCATCCAAGATACTACATGTTATTAGATATTTAATCCTTCATGAACTTTACCTTGACTTTGTTGTTAAAATTTGACACTTTGACCTCATCTCACTGCTTCTTATATCTTTGCATTGTTTTCACTCCATCTATCTTCTCAAATTTGCTTGCTCTTTAACTTTCCATTATGTTGATAAATATCAAGCACTTTATATAATTTAATTCCATTCACTTCATTAGATCTCTTTTGCATGATCACCTGTGCACCATCAAATTTTTTAACAAGTTTTATCATTAACTTTGGCAAGCTTATGCTCATTAGATCTCTATCTAACAAACTCTACAAATGTGACACTTGTCACTTGTGTGCTTACTTAGACCTCCTTTTGACATTTTGAATTCATCATGCTCTATTGGATCATTTACATATGATGAAACATGAGTCATTGATCAAGCTTAGACATAATATTAAGTCTAAGACTTAGGAAATATTAAGTCCTTTAATCATTGCTCAAAGCTGGTAGTTGCTAGGTTGAGGGGCCAGTTTCTTAATCGATGAGATGGACTTAAGTTGTAACTTAAATTATTACTTTATGACTATACCAAGTTAACATTAAAATATAACTTTTCTTATTTATGCCATGGCTAAACCCTTAGGGTTTTACCGAGAATCCCTATCCAATCTAAGAGCAAAGATACTTCAATTTTAAGCTCATTCCTTTTCAATTGAACCTGCAGTCCATATATTCAAGATGCTCATGAAAAACCCATAACAGATCTATTGTCTATTTCTTTTGAAAATGTCCATAGATGATCTTTATAAAAGCAAGACAATTTCGCATTGACCTTGTGCATATTTTGTCTAAGTATGGAGACCATTCCATTTCACCTAGAAGGATAACTTTTCACCTACATAACTCTTATCGCACTTAGTTGGATGACCTATAAATTAGCACATATGATCCTCTTATATAGGGGATTCTATCCATATATCTAATTTCTCTTGAAGCCTTTATAGGTGCAATATATGTTTTCATAAAAATGACTTTGAGATTTTTATTACAAATTATAAATTTGACTATGTTGGAAAACACTATCAAAATGTCTTGGAGCCCTACTTTTCTCAAGCATATATTTTATTGGGCTACATTGTGTGACCTAAGATTTAGCACATATAAACTAAGAACAAAAATAAATAGACCCTTGTGATCATTTTGTCATAAAACCTCCATGTGTGAAAATTCTAACGTCATCAATATGTTTACTTAGCTCTATTTATCCCTTTTTGTAAATTTGGCTAAGTATAGAAACTTAGTGTATTTTTTCTAAGTAGCCAACTTTACATGCCCATATCTTCTACTGTGATTCATCTCATAGCTTCAAATGTGGCACATAACAAATAAGGACTAATGTGATCACAACCATGTGACTATCTCCCCCATGCTCATTCACATGTGGAAATGGTGATATTAGAAAAATGCCTTCTCATCTTTTCTATCATAAACCCAAAATGTATAGATGAACAATATGAAGAATTATATGAATTATATTCATGCACATAAGCATTCCAATCATCCTCAACCTCTGATAAAATCACCAAGATCAATATATTCATCTTTGATCATTAATGACATGCTCATAATGTCCCTTTTGACATCAATGATAATCATATTTCTAACATGCTAAGCCAAATTAAAAGCCTAGTTGAATTATCCATGTGTAATTAATAAATAACTATAAAGGTAGATTAAAAAATTTAACTATCTTAGCCTTTCATCATGACCTTTGTGAGTTGTCAAGCTCTTTTGAAATATCCTAAAATATCTAATTTTGGATACCCATGCCTATTCATTGCAAATCATGATTAATTGACAATAATTATCTCTACTTGCATTATATTTGACTCATATAGGTTAGGTTTGAACTCATTCCATGTTTAAACTCCACCTTAACTCACCTTGGGTTGGGCTTATTTCCTAAGCCTATAAATACAAGCCCTTGTGTATTCAATCCTAAGCTTGGATATTGTAAAGTTATAATGCAGGTTTTATTGCATGAGATTTATAAAAATAGTGTTATAATGCCAAAATATTAAGCCAAGCTACATCAATCCACGTCAAATCTAATGGTGTTAAGGAGAGAAGGAACCAACAATCTTCATTTGCCAAATACTCTTTGAAGCAC
The DNA here is from genome assembly GCA_037957365.1 of Torreya grandis. Taxonomy (NCBI): domain Eukaryota; kingdom Viridiplantae; phylum Streptophyta; class Pinopsida; order Cupressales; family Taxaceae; genus Torreya; species Torreya grandis. Next base: position 1,352,126 of record JARHVA010000865.1, read on the forward strand.
AAGCCAAGCAAGCCACTCAACAATGCATTTGGAGCTCCCAAGGAAGGTAAAGGATTTATTGTCTTTTGTGTTTTAGTTGTGCTTTCATTTGTCTTTTTTTACTAAGATCACCCCTAATATCTAGGCTTGGAGTGTAAGTTTTAGTGTGTTTATTGAAGTTATTATTGCTTAAACTAACATGTCACTAACCTCCCTTCTTGGATTCCTATGATCATATAAATAATGAGTACCCTAAATATAGTAGAGAATATGCTTAGATTCTTTCCAATGTAACTCATATGGTTCTTACATAAATTTTCCCATTACATATTAAATATTAGGTCTAGTGTGAATAAGATAGATTAGACTACCAATAATTTATTGATATAATATATCATTAACCAAATAAAATGAACATTCAGACTCAAACTTCACACTAGATAGAAAAGGTGTCAGAGATAGCTTATAGTCAACCATGTTAAACCTTGTAATAAAATCATGATCATACACGGATTGTGTAATAGTGATCTTGAAGTTAGAATGAGAAAATTCAAATTTGAGGAAGTAAAGCAATAAGCCAAGCTGGTCATCGAGAACCTAACAAAAAACTATTTTTTATTATTGTGATGGTTGAGATTAATAACTCCCTGTGATCAATACATCATCTAGGTAGAGATCTAGAATCAACAGTGAATCATTCTTTCATAAAATATAGACATTCAGATCATAATTATTATTAGCAATATGAGAGTCATGTTTGAGATCAAAGTCTCAAGAAGAGACTTGTGTCATGGTTATCATTAATGACAAAGGTGTTGAGTTAGATGGTCAAATTGTTGAGACCTCATGGAGTTGTGTGTGTACCTTGAATTCCAAGAATAGTCATATGAATACCTTTTCAATTTTGTTTAGATATGGTTGAGTACACAAGATTTTGGTGACAAAATTTGTATACATGGAAACATATAAAGGAAAAAATCACACCAAGATACTCAAGTTTATGCCTAGTCTTGGTGGACCAATTTTCATGTCTTATGGATGAGAGACGCAAAAGTTATGGAGGTGTAAAGTAGGGCTCCTAGGCATTTCAACACTATTTGAACACTTAGTGATTTTTACAAATTTTTACAAATTTGCATTTGTTCAAAAAGAGTTCTTTGAGAAAATGTTTGATCTCCACACTTAGTCATTTTTGCAATTTGGGATTTCTTTCGGAAAGAGTGCTTTGGCAAACTCTTTTAGGAATTTGTTTAAGTCTTTTCAAAGGGTATTTTATCTAAAAAATTGTCCTGAATAAAAGTCCCGAAGGAAATGGGTCGTGAAGAAAAGTTCTACAGGAAGCTTTGTAATAATTCTGAAGGGTAAGTGACCCGAACAAAGTTTTCAAAGGGTACATTTGCACAAGTTATGAAGGGTATGTGTCCCAATCAAAAAGTCTCAAAAGATATGAGCAAAGAATTGAAGGACAATTCAAAGTTCTCGAAAGGTACTTGACATCTCATCAGGAAAATTATCTAGAAGTAAAAGATCCAAAACAAAGGTGTCAAAGGGTATCTTATAAATTTTTCAAAGGGAATTTTGAAAACCCCTGAAAGGCACGTTACAAAAATGCCAAAAGAAAAAGAGCACTTTGCATTTTATTAGGGAAATTGTCCCAAAGCCCCTTGAACAAAAAGGCCACAATAAAAGGTTTTGAATGGCACATTGAGAAGCTCTGAAGGACCATTACAAAGTATCCAAAGGATAATTCAAAAGAAGTGGTCACTTTCATTAGTGTTGAAGGATGTTATGCTAAACTCCTGAAAGGTAGATTGTTAAAGGTAAAGTTTAAACTAGCTGGGAGATCGAATGGTTTACACTTGATAGTGTAAATAATATCCAATTGAGTGAATGCATCCAAAATAATTACAGTGCTCGATGGTTAATGACTCAAAGGTGATTTAAATATCAAGCAAGACTAAAGAGATCAACAGAGTGAAAGCATTCCATTTTCAATAAAAGAAGTGAGATGAGATCTACATGTTGAAGGTTAATGACTAACTTAGTTAAGGATCATGCATTTGCTAAGATTGGATGATACATGTGAGCTTGTATAGGAAAGATACAATGAATAATAAAGACGTAGATAGAATAAAGTGATCATTGTTTAATGACATAGTGTTCAATTAAGGATTAAGCATCTTTGAGGACATCAGTCAAGAGAAAGTGATCCAAAGACACAGGAGGCAGTGAGATGATGAAAGGAGCTTAATAGTTAACTAGTGTGTTAAGGACTATTCATATAAAAATATCTAATGGATTGTAGGAGATAAATTCTTAATATATGATAGGTGCATTTTAAATTCTAAAAGCATTTGAAGATCTAAAGAAGTTAGTTACAAGAATCTGGTATGATGGTTGAACAAAATCAATACTCGATTATTTTAACAATATGTAAACAAAAAATGGATAATCTCAGAATCATGCATATATTGAAATTTTTTAAATCAAAGAGACTGAGGTAGGATACCAAGATATGGATTAAAAAAAAAGACAAATAGTTATTATGCTTATAAGGAAAAGAGTCAAGCCATGAATGCAGAATGTATAAAGTAAAGAGACTCATCTAAATTTTTTTTTGTTGTTGATATGATAGAAAATGAGAGCCAAATATTATGTCAAATACAAAAACTAAGACACAAAAAAAGAATTATGTAGAGTGTCAATTAGACATATTCAAACATAGAAAAAGGGGCCAGAAAGGGAGTTAGGCAGAGTGTCAAATAGAATAATCTAGACACAAAAAGAGAGACTGAGAGAAAGAATGCACATACAAGTATTATGTAGAGCATGAGAAATTATAGATTAGACTTGAAACAAGGAACAGACCTAGATTATATTATCAATCTATTTTTCATCAAATGGAGTTATAGCTCTACACAAGTATTTGGTCGGTGCCATCAGTTAGGCTGAGTTGGTGCTCAGTTAGGGGATTGGTGTCTCCTTAGGGTTGTCACCCTTAAATATATTATCAATGAGGTCATTATGAATTGGTGCTCAAAATATGGTATGGGTGTCCCCTTAGCATTGGTGTCCTTGAATGTAACCAGTGAGGTTTAGCTAGTGAGAAAAAAATTTTGAGGCTAGATTAGAATAGTAGCTTCTAGCAGCATTCTCACTATGGTTTTTCCTTTTGGGTTTCCATGTATAAATATGGTGTTATGAGATTTGATTTTTTGCATTTGATATCTTTCATTTGTTATTTAAGCTTGCATATGTTTAAGATTCATCTTAGAAATTTTAAGGAACTAGTTTTTGCAATCTACTGATTCACCCCCCCCCCCTTCTCAATAAATAGGTGTGTTCAACAATTACATCTAGTAAACCCAATTGAATGAAGAAAGGAGACCATCTTGGCATACCAATATCAAGGATATTTTTTGAGTCCATAGATATTTTTTGGAAGTTTTAAAACTAAGGAGGAATCTTAAAAAAATCCTTGTGGTTGCTCAATGTATATTTCCTCTTTAAATTCATTGTGAAGAAAGGCACTCTTTACATCCATCTGATGAACATCATTGGGATGTGTTTTAGTAATGGTGAGAGTGATTTGGATTGATTTCATTTTAGAAACTAGGGTGAATGTCTTGGTATATTCAATTCAAGCTACCTGGGAAAAACCCTTTGCTACCAAATTTGCTTTAATCTTGTATACAAACCCATCTACTACAAATTATGTTTTGTAGATCCAATACATTGAACAAGTTTTATTCCCTTAGGAAGAGGGACTAAATCCAAAGTGTTGTTCCTCATCAAGGAACTATACTCCTCTTCCATGGTAGGATCCCACTCAAGATTTCTTGATGTCTCATGAAATTATTATGGATCAAAATCAGATATAATAAAAACATATGAGACATTTTGGAATTATGAATGGGTTTGTCTGGTATCTGATGGATGTCTAACCCATTGGATATTAATTTTTAGTGTTTGTCTGTACCAAATAAGACCAATTATTAGAGATTCAGGAGTATATTCCTCATCCTTTGAATATATCCTAGAATAAGGAAGAGGGTAATCCTCATTACTACTCTCATCATCAGAACTAGAAGAATAATCTTGATCATCAAAAAGTTACTCAGGTGGATCTAAATCATTAGAACTGTCATCAAATCCCAATGCATCTAATAAAGGGGGAGAGGTGTCAAGTGTGGATTCAAAATAACCCTCTTGAAAATGAACACTCCTCTTAAAAATAAATAATGAGCGATGGGATGGAGAATCTTGTATCCCTTAACACCCTTAGGATATCCAATGAAGATGTAATTTTAACTCTAAGGTTCTATTGTATTATGTTTCTTCTTTATAGTGAAGGTCATACCAGGAGATCCAAACACTCAAAAGTGATTCAAAATGGTTTTCCACCTACCCCAAGATTTAAAATGAGTGACACCCTTCAATGCTTTATGAGGAACATAGTTTTGGATATAAAAAGCATAGTTGATGGCCTCAACCCAATACTAGGGTGCAAGAGACTTGGGTTGTATCATACAATTATCCATTCCATTAAAATACCTATCATCATGCCCTACAACACCATTCTACTAAGGAGCATATGGAACTATATGTTGTAGTTCAAACCCATCTAAAGTGAAAAATTATTCAAAATAATTACTAACATACTCACCACCATTTTTGGTGCATAAAATATTAACGTATTTACTTGAATATATCTATACAATCACCTCAAAAACCTAAAAATGATCAAAGACCTCAGATTTATGATTAATAAATTACACCTAAATATGGATCAAATAGTCATCAATGAAAGTAAGCATGTATTTAGTCATGTTGAATGAAGAATATTGAAATGGACTTGTAATGTTATTGTGGATAATATCCAATATCTATTTAGTTTTCTATGATTTGCCCTTGTCATAATTCTCCATAAGATGCTTACCAAGTATGTAAACCTGGTAAAAAATTTCATAAAATTTGACTCATGGAAACCCTAAAACCATGTCATGATGACTTAGTTACTATATACAATGATAGTTTATATGGTTTAATCACTCATGCTATTAGTTACTCACCCCAATTGAATGAGTAGTGCAGTAGAGGGTTGATCAGGTGAAAAATGTGATAAAATATATAATCATGACTAGTGATCTAATTTTCCAAATATAACAATGGACTCCATGTTTACTTCCCTAATAACTATTGAATTAGGTGTGAACTCAACTCTCTTACCTAAATTGATGTGAGTGATCTAATAAATGAATAGGAGATTGGTGGATAAAGATGGAAAACATAAAACATCGTGAAATGTCACATCATTCACTTCAACTAATCCACTCCCACTAAATTTTATGGAAGTATCATCACTTAATAAGATTTACAATCTAAATAACTTAGAAGATATAGTTGAGATTCATGCTCATAATAATATTACAATGATCCAAGGATAAGAGCATGCCCTATGATGAATCCATGTGGTGTAATAAACCAAAATAAATAACCCATGTGGAAGGCTGGGACACAAGTGTAACAAGTGTTTTTCCCTTATCTTTGTCCTTATTAATGTCTTTGGCCTTAGAAGATTCATATTCTAATGAAATCTAATTGGAAGAATTAGAGACACTAATATTGTGTTTAATGAGCATTTTTGTCATTTGGTCAATCTCATTTTTCATGTATTTAGATTCATCATGCCTAGATTTCATTCAATATCCATAATGAGTCACTCTTTCTTGTATTTCCCATTAAAGAGGAGGATTATTTTGATGCTTTTAACTTAGCATTAGATTTATGACCCTTTCTTGACTCTGGGTCCTTCTTGTTCTATTTTTTCTCCTTATTACTAAAAGACTTTTATTTGTCATAACTCATAATTAAGGCCTATGATTTAGATGACTTCAGTGTACCCATTTAAATGAGCTTATCTTACTCTTGACTTAAGTAAATAGTGAACTAATCTAAAGATGGCATAATCCATGTAGCTCCAATAACATGCCTTATGGTATGAAAGGTAGAAATAAAGATAGAATAGTTAGAACCCAATTTGGTAAGGATGAAAAGTGTAGACAATCATTTGTTGCCACTGTCATGCCTAAATTGGGATTCAAATCAAATTCTATAAACCAACATAATTTAAGCCTAAAAATCACTTAAATGCCTAATTTCATCTGTGTAGGGGATTTAATTTCTTAGAAATATGGCAAGACTTACTTGTTTGGGGTACTACCTTATATGTACCGATAACCTAGTTTGGTTTTAACCCTAGTTAATTTATGACCTAGTAATTTTACATTGTTGGCTTGTCAAGATATTATTTTAAAACATTTAAAACAATTTCTAAAATCCAAAAATCACTAAACAAGATTAATTACATTGTAAATCTTAACTAACTTGCCTAACTAAAAATATCAAGTTGAATTAGTGAATTTCATTTATCAAAAAATGAATTTTTAGTTAAATATGAAGTCAAAGGTCAAAAGAGATAATAAAGTGATTTATTAATTCCTAAATATTCCAAAAAGGTGAGTCACAACCTCACAAATATCTAAAGTTAGTTTTCATGGCTCATAAATATCTAAACCTAAGGTGTCAAGATTTTATGAGTGTTTTGACCCAACCCAAGGTTAGCCTGATTCAACCTAAGTTATTTTATACTCAACCAAAGTTATAATTTAACCTAACCTCCCTATGGTTAGAGTTAGTTTTTAAATCTATAAATATAAGTTCCCACATCATATGCCAACAAGATTTTGTTCATAAAGTTATTCTACATGAATACCTTGAAGAGGTTATTAAGAGTATTGTTATAAAACCCATTTTATGCCAAGATTCATACCAATCCAAGATAATAGTAAATAAAATCCTCAAATGACCATTAGATAAGTGTTACCACAATAGAGAGGAATTAACAAGAGTTTTTAATGTCATAGACTGAGTATGAACATCTTTATGCCAACAAGTAGACATCAAATTTGACAAAGCAAGTAAAATACTTCTATTGTTTTTATCTCTATTTTGTGATCTTGTTCATTAATTTATACTCCCCCTAGTTCTTAAGTAAGAGTGTTTAGATCTAGTGTATTTTTATGCATGAAAATTTATCATTTTAACTGATAAAGAACTAATCAACATTTTTGTGCTCTTCATATTTCTAAGATATATAATGGCACAACCAGTGGAACCACTTATCTCATATGTCTTGGGAGAATGATGTGAACCTTTAGTTTTTATAACAAAAGCATTTAATTCTTCAAGTTTAGAGTTACGTGCTTAAAAATCCCATCATTCCATTTTTCTTGTAATTAGTAACTTTGTCTTATGTAATTGTAACATTACCATTTATGTGCTCTATTTGTGATCTTTATTATTGAAAAAATATTGTCTTTGAAATGGTGTATTTGACCCACTAAATGGAAACATCTCTATCTAAATGGTGGCTTAAACCCTACAAAATAGGGACATCATTAGGTAAAATTACATTTGGTTTCATTGACTGCCTATTTTCAACCTATAATCTATGACTCACCAATTCTAATCAGTAGATTCACCCTGTTTAATTGTGATTTCACCAAATTATAGTCTTTATATGTTTATTTTCTCAAGAAAATAATGTCTTCACTTAAAATGGTAGCTTCTCTCTGTTGCATAAATGATGGATTTAGTCTATGTTTTTTGAAACCTAAGAACTCAAAATGTAATTTTGTTTATTTATTTGCCTTTTGGCCTAAAGATAAGCAAACCCCCTAACATTTTTTTAGGAACCAAAGTGGATAGAGAGATGCCTAAACACTTCTAAATCTCACATACACTTCTGTTTGGTGCTTAAAATTAACCTAATCGAACTTGTCTTTTAGTATTTTCAAAGTTTTTAACAAGTGTAAAAAAGGCCAAGGGGTCAAAATTTCAATCACATTTAAGTTGGCACTATTAAAAATAACATACACTTTAGTTAGAGATTTTTCTCTTTTTGTTTTTGCTTTTTCTAGTTTCAAAGTACCTAGATTAAGTTCTTTATTTGTGATAAACCAAAAACAATAGCATGTATGCTCTCCTACGGTACCAAAAACACTTATTTTATTTCCTTATTTATTTATTCTTATTGTAAATAATGTCACGTATGCTCTCCCTAAAATCTGAGTGACTTGGGTGACTCAAAACAAACCTATAAAGTCTTTCCATTTTTATTTATTTATTTTCTTGTATTTGGTTTATGGGTGGGAGTTTGTTTCCTCCTCAAAAGTTATTTAAGGGTGTGTTGATCTTGGGTTTCATCTCTCAGTATTGTAACAACCCATTCTATGGTAGGGTATATAAATTGGGCATGTGATATTGGGTTTGATAGGGGGTTTAGTGCTAGTCTCTTCAATGCTAATGAAAAATTGGGTCAATTCATGCTAAACATCAGACTTCACTAATAAGTGCATAGTTGTAGTCATTATGTAAATGAATAGACCAATAAGTCCAAAACTATCACATTATTTTCATAGTGCTTTAGCCTAAGAGGTGTTACTCTACCCATTTTGTGTTTTAACTTTTTCCTTACATTTTTTATTCCAAAATTGTTTGTGTGTCACTTGTATAAAAAAAGTGTCGTTACGCTGCCCATTTTATCTCAAACATTTTCCTTGGATTTTATTATAAAACCATTGTTTACCATTTGTTTGAATGAGTGTTATTAAAGTGCCTAATTTATTCCAAACCACTTTTCATATTTGAAACCAAGTTCCAAACCATTATTATACCTTCTATTTTAAATGCATAATTATGCTACCCATTTTGGTCTAGCTTATTTACCTAAGAATATCTGAGTCTTTTTTTATTAAATTTGTAACTCAATCTTTTGAAGTGTAAATACTAAACTAAATAGGTTTATGTTAAATCCTTATCTAATTTGGGATTAGGTTATCTACCTTCTATGTTTGGATTGTGATACTTGTGTTGATTTTCAATTTGATCTAAAAGACCCCTTGCCTAGAACCTAGCAGATGTTTATTACCTTGTGTCTTGTTTGAAATTCCTTTGAGTCAAGTTGTTTACATGTTCTTTGTCTTAATTTTCTTGTTTCAAGTTTTAAAATATCCTAGTTCTATTGTAAAATAGTCTCCTATGAACCAAGTATCAAGTCTTAGTGACCCAATTACCAAGTGTCATCCATACTAATTTCCTTAATTTATATTTTTTTTGAGCTCTTATTTGATTTATTTTTTTAGGATTCTAGCCTTATTTATTGTATTAAACAATTATAACCACCTTTGGGAAGATCTTTGTTACCTTTTTGACATAATTCATAATTATTCTACCTTGTCTAGATACTTTTTTTTATTGATTATAACTACCTTTGGGAAAATTAGTACCTTAATCATAGATGACTTTTGAGCCTTTGTGTTACCTTTTCCATTGATTATAACCACCTTTAGGTAAATCAATATTATTGTTAGACTCATTTCAATTTTGTTTTGTCTTTGTCATTAGCTAGTTTAGTTGTTTTACCCTTTTGGCCTCTTTGAATGGAGCTAAAAGTTTGTTTATTTTTAGACCTTAGTTGTTTTCTACCTTTTAGACCTTTTTTTTATGATACCTAGACATACATCCAAATGTTCCTCGTTACACATGTAGTGGGACTATGTATAATCTAGACTATGAGAACAATTTGACTATTGACCTTTTTATTCAAGATTAATACACCAATGACATAGGCTATGACATAAATCCCTATCCATATTATAATTTTCATACATTTAATAAAGGTTGGATGCATTAGCATAGTATTTTGTGACTACACCTTCTTATTTGGGTCAAGAATGAGAGCAAATGGTGCAATACCTTACTTTAGTAACACTTGGTAATGAATAAAGCCAATGATAAGAGCCTTACTATGTTATGACACCCTCACAGACAAGTTAAGATCTATAATTATTTGATTATAATTTTTTACAGAACAAAGAAAAAATTATTATCAAGGCAATCAAAGTAAGAGAAAAAATTTCACCAGGCTTCCCACATGAAAGTCTAAGTAGTTTTATTATAAATCCTAGTAATGTGCCTTGAAACCAATAATTCAAACAGACATCAACTAATTATCGTCAAGCTTTAATCTAAATTCCAAATCAAAAACAAATTACCCTTTCAAAATCAAAAGGTCTTATGGATGATAAAATGGAATAGGTACAATAAGTGTACCAAATTATCTCAACCTAACCCATAATTTTAATGCAATGGTTGTTTCTAACATGTTGCTTATTGAGATAGCTCCATAAATAGGGCCATATAAATATGATTCAAGGTTTATAAACCAAAACATAGACCCATTTAGCCAAATCACGCTGGTTAGTGACATGTATAATGTCCCTATTCCAATAGAAGAGACTACCATTCAAATAGAAACCTCACTCAAAATGTCATGGATAACACACAAGTGCACTCCAATTTTCACCAAAGTGGGTCTAATTTAACATTGAGCAACATGCATCAGATTCCTCTAAACAATGCCATGAGTGGATTGAAATAATAGGGGATAGCCATGCCTATTTATAAAAATCAACAAGAAACCTCCACTCCTCAACCAGTAGCTTCTTTGAGTGCAGAATGTAGACACCTAAAATTGACCACAATTGGATTTCGATTGGACTTTAGATTGATTCTTACCAACCATTGCAAATTAATCCTAGAAATCACTGAACATCCCAAATTTATTGGTGCATCATTTATCAATACTTGAAAAATTGTGGGGGTATCCCTAATTGGTGTATCCTATTGTATGCAACAAAAACCTCTCATGGATTCATCCCTAATCATCTTGTACCATCAAAACAATAAATTTGGCCTATGGACCTATTAAGTGGGGCATATGCACACTTAAATCAAATCCTAAAAATGCCTAAAAGGCTAATTAGAATTAATTAAAAAGCTAAACCAAATGAAATACCTAGTTGAATTATCCATATGCAATTAATGTATAACTAGAAAAGGAAATTCAAAAATTCAAAATATCCTTACCTATCATCATTGCCTTAATGAGTTGTCAAGTGCTTTGAAAATATCCTGAAATATCTATTTTGTAGACCCATGCCTAGTAATTACAAATAATGATTACTTGACAACTATTAACTCTACTAGGGTTATATTTGACTCACCTAGGTTAGGTTTTAACCCATTCTAAGCCTTAACTCCACCCTAACTCACCTTAGATGAGAGTTAAATCCTTAAGATATAAATACAAGGCCATGCCTCTTCATTTCTAAGATTGGATATTATATAGTTATTATGCAGGAATTATTTCATGAGACTTATATCAATAGTGTTATAATTCCAAAACCTTGAGCCAATCAAGCCTAAACCACATCAAAGCCATGGTGCCAATGAGAGGAGCCAACTAAAAGAGGTATAAAATTTTATGTTTTAGTTATGATTTCATTTGTATTTTATTACTAAGAGCCCTCTAAGTTCTAGGCTTGGAGTGTAAGTGTTAGTGTGTTTTTATTTGAGTTTTCATACTTGAATGAACACATTACTAACCTCCCTTATTGGATTCCTATGATCATAAATGGCACACCTAGTGAAACCTCAAGTATCCCATATATGCAAGGGGGTTAAAATGTAGCTCTTAGTATTTGTAATGAATGCCTAAAAATCTTCAAAATTCAATTTTTATCTTTATTTTTCATGTATTCTATTTTTTAGTGATACATATATTACATGGAGACCGATCTTGATTCCCTATAACCAACATCGATCCTATCAAAACTGACATTTAATTCTATGTGTAGAATAAAGTATGTTGGAAATGTGTTTTAACTAGCTTTCTTTGAGTTTTCTAGTGTTTTTTTTTTGTTTCTAAGAGCCTAAATGTTGTTTATCTGACTTTTTTCTTGTAGCATCTAGTGATATTTGTCAGTTTTAAAGATCTTTTATTAAACATATTTTTTTTGAAAAATAATATTCTATTTTCCTTTATTTTTTAGGCAGGAAATAACCAACATCAATCTTTATTAACCAACATCAATCCTCTGTGGACCGACTGACATTGATTTCATTAGACCAATGTCGATCCCTATGTGGATTGATGTCGATCTCTAAAACATACAAATAGAGAAACCCAAGATCCAAATTTTGAAATGTTATTTCCTGATTCACATTTAAGATTCTAAATAGGAAAATCCCCTCTTAGAAATTGTAGGACCTAAGCCTTTTTCAACTAATGCCAAGGAGCTAAAATTTCATAAACATTCCAATTTGGTGCATTAATATAAACACTCACACTTAGATACACATTCTTAAGAGTGTTTTTCTTTTATGCTTTTTCTTTCAAATTTGTTTATTTGTGCAAAATTATTGATGCATTTATGCTCTCCCCCATCCCCTTTAGGGAACTTGGGTGACCAAAAGTTCTTCTTTGCTTTGGTTGATTTTAGTCCAAAAAGCATGAAAACAACATTGTCAAGGCCTTCCTCAAATCTATATGAATTGGATGATTCAAACATGACCTTAAAGTCTTTTCACTTGTCTTTTATCTTTATACAATTTGTCTTGTAAGTAGGAGGTCATAGCCTCCTCACATGTTCTCTAGGGAAGCTTTGACCTAGTAATTCATCTCTCAGCATCATTTTAACCCTACTCCATGGTGGGGTATAAAAATTGAGGTTGAATTACTGAGACATTTATTTGAGTAGTTAAATAAACTTCATTAGTAAGATATTGCCTTACATCATAGGGGCAACTCAGACATCACACTATACTAAGCAAGTGATGGATGTAATGGTTGTGAAAAGGATAAGACCTTTTCATAACAATTTGGTTTACATGGATCCAAATGACATGAGAATATATTGTGTTAGCCACACTTGAAACCATCTAAAAACATGCAAAAATTTAGTTTTAGAATAACCCCACTTGTTTCAGATATACTATCAATGTAGGGCAAGTATCTTGAAGTTCTATGTCACCTTATAATATCTTGAGAGAAGGGGATGTAAACCCTACTTATTCATGCACTTTTATTTTTTGATTAACACTTAGAATACTATTAAGAGCATGTATATATATGTAATTTGATATTACTATGAAACCTTATCAATTTGAGGATCTAGGACATTACACTTAGGTGTTTATGTCATTTTATCCTTTTATTGCATGGTCTTGAGTCAAACTATCTATTTTGCTTGTTATACCACATAAAAACAAGCCTTGTTTATACATCACTCCATTGTTTTAATAGGTGTTATGCCATCCATTTTACACCATACCTTTGCCTTAATATTTTGACAAATCTTTATGTGTGTGTCACTTGATTGAAAAGGGTAACGTTACATTGCCCAACTCATTTTGAGTTGTGTGGCTTGGAGTCTTGAAACAAACTATTGATCATATATTTATACCATGCTAACATTATTACATTGTTCAAATCATTTCATAGACTTATTTGCCTTGTTTCCAAGTTTTCATTTTTGAGACCAAAGTCACGTGTGCCTTTTGGATCTTTACCTAGTGCAGTTATGCCATTCAATTTTGTCTAACTTTTTGTCCATTTAAAAGAAGCCTAGTTTTATACATTGAGTTTTTTATTAACTTTTATAAGTTCAAATTCAAACATTAATTTGTTTTTATTTATGAATTGTGTAATTTTAGCTTAGACATCGATCTTTGTCTTTTGGGTTGTGTAACTTAGGTTAATTATTTACCCAATTTGAAAACTATTATTTGTGCCTTTATTTGCAGAGAAACAACCTATCTTCCATATGCCATTTATTTCATGCCTTATACCAATTAACCATGTTCATGTCTAAATTTGAATGCCTAGTTTATGCTAAAATGTTTCAAATTTATCTCACATTGTTTATAAAATTCTAGCTTTTGTGCCATTTTTGGCCAATAGACCTAGCAATTTTTATTTTCTTAGATTAGACATGTTTGGAACACTTTTTACCTAGAGTTTGACATTCTATTTTTATTTCATCCACTTAAACTTTTTGTGTAAGACATTTGATGTTAGACATTTCAAGTTAGACATTTGACATTAGACTATATTGTACCAAGTTTTAGCATAAATATTTTTGGAGGCATAACTCCATCCTTTGACCAAGTTAGACCTATTTCAAACCATTTGTCCTTTGCACATTGTTTTTTTTAGAGCTTATATAAATCTAGGCCCTTTATCATGAAACATTCATCATTGATTTGAATATGTCTCACTGTACTCATATTAGAGCCATGTATAATCGAATATATGGTAAAGTGGTCACACAAGATGGAATTATTAAAGACCCATATGGTGATAATGCATTCTATGAGATGGATCCTTATCCACCTTACAATGCTCAATTGGGGAATAAAACCAAGATCCTTTATCTCACTTTTTGGTCAACATGCTTCCATACTCAAAGTAGGACTAAGAACAAATAATGTAGTACCTAGCCAGCATACCATTGATTGTGGGCCAAGTTCAATAATAACCATAGTACATTATGATGCTATCAGTTTATGATCCCTATTTGTTTGATCATCACTTATTTTTAAATAAGGACAAAGCTTTAATCAAATTTTTAGAGGTAGGGGCTAAGTTTCTAATAGACTTCCCCCACAAAAAATTTCCATGTCTAGTTAGAGTGCCTTACAACATACCTTATAATCAAACCAATGAATAGGCTTATTCTAGCAATCCTCAAGCTTTAGTGTCGATGTTATATCAGGATCCGTGTATGCTTATCATAGGAAAGGGTTCATGTAATATCACTTCATAAAGATGTAGATAGCATAACAAACCTATTTAAACTTAGTACATAATTGAAATAACATGACCATGTCAAATTCTACACTCATAGATCTATCTCTTTCAATAGGAGTCTTAATCGAATTGATAGGATAATAAAATTAGGGTATAAACCCATTCATATAAATCACTTCAAATGGTGATATTTTCAATGCCCTAAGTATCAAATAAGTGTCTACTACTTCTACATAGATGAATGAGCCAAACATAGTGGTAACACACAAGTGTCATCCAATCCAAATCAAAGTGATGTAACTGTACAGCCTTTGGTTAACACCATGAATGGTTCACAATAGCAGGGGATAGGAACTTCTACCTCCCAATCATAATGTGCTACCTCTAATCCTCAACCATATACTTCTTTAAATACATAACCACAAGGATTAAGTAGTTAAGCTCAAATCAGTTCCTTACGACATAACAATACATCAGAGTTAAAATATTCTTCCACCTTAATAGGGGATGACTAAAAGTCCATAATAATAGGCACAATCCAACATAACAATACATCGGATGTAAAATATTCTTCCACTTTAATAGGGGTAACCAATTTCCCACCTCTTTAGGTGGTGATGAATGTCCCTCTTCAGTTACAGACCAATATACCATTATAATAACAAACAATGTAAAATTAATATCATACATATATTAGTCAGTAATAAATGCCAAAACTCTACAAGCATCTACTTCACAACAAGTTTTTGTGAAACTAAGAGGTTCTACTATTCCACAAGTACTGATTAGTCAACAATTATCCTTTATTCTAAACATGCCACAAATTCAATGACATGGCCTTGTCTCACAATAAGTTCCCCTCATTCAGCCAAGTTTGACTAGTCAACAATAAATCCCTATTCAACCTCAGTAGGCATAATACTTCACTTAGATCTAGATCCATCCATCTCAGCTATAATTTCCCAAAACCAAGCCTATATACTGAACCCAAACCATAATATCACACCATAATACATGCAATTTCAATAAGTATATCCTAATCTATGTATGCATATTCCTAGTCAACTCCTTAACCAAACCAAAATTCCATAACAAACCATGCCTCCATTATACCCCAATCTAAGTAATCCACTTTTGACCACCCAGCCTCCACATCAAACTAATGTTTCTTCTAGTTTCCTATCATAATAAATGTAACAAATGTATGATGTTAGTGCCACCATCCAAGCTAGGAAATAGACTAAGAAGTTTATGTTGGATGGCATGTATTCCTACCCATTCAACATGGAGTATCTACAAATACCATTTCCTCAAAGGTATGAACCACTTAATTTTGACAAATATAAGGGTAAAAGAGACCCCAAGTCCTATTTAACATAATTCTTTATTGCTTTTCAACTAGTGGCCTATAGTGACATATTCCTCCTACTATTATTTCCTTTAAGTCTAATAGGATAAGCTTTAGAGTGGTTCCTAAAATTTCCAAAGAACTTAGTATATAATTTTGATGAAAGAACTTAGTATATAATTTTGATGACCTTTCAGATGAGTTTGTGTATCATTTATCTTACAATATTTAACATGATATTTCATTAGTAGATTCAACCCAACCCAAATAGAAGATTGATGAAAGTTTCATGATCTATCTACAATGATGGAGAGAACTTTCTAGATAATTCATTCATAATTTACCAAACAAGCAATAAACCATTGTGTTTACCAAGAATTTTCATAGTGAGATATCCTACCATGTGAAGCTATAGTGTG
Source organism: Torreya grandis (assembly GCA_037957365.1). NCBI lineage: Eukaryota > Viridiplantae > Streptophyta > Pinopsida > Cupressales > Taxaceae > Torreya > Torreya grandis. The sequence goes on from JARHVA010000865.1 coordinate 1,368,588, forward strand.
CACACACTTTCAAAGAAATCATTGACAAAGGTTTTTTAATCAAAAATTCCCTTATTAAGAAAGGGATTATCAATTTTACATCATCAAATCAATATCAGAATCAAAACCAAAGTAATGGATGAAACCAAAACCAAGTCTAAGTGCAAGCATTGAAACTAGCACAGGCTAAGAATTATGAAAAATCCAAGCAGTTTAATCATAATAAGAATGTTATTGTAAATGGAGTAATCAAGTAATGACATGTAAAAATAGTGCAAACACCATCTACTCAATCCATGTTGCACATGAAAATTACTCTAAACTAACAACCTATTTAGTAAGTACAACCTTCACAACAATCTAGACTAGCAAAATAAACACAACAACCTTTGCCTTTGTAAACCCCTCCTCTATGGCAAAATGGGGCTACTCATCATGTTTTCAATGACCTTAGAGAGCATATTAAATTTATGTTTTGAAAACTAGCTACCACTAATCTGATTAGTTGGCCCATTCTAAAGCATTATCCTGAGGGAAGCCCTTATCCATATTGGTATACACAAAATAAATTATGTGAATATCATCAAGTTAATGGACATAATTTGTGTTATTGTGTGAAGATTAAACATCTTATTCAAAATATTTTATAAAATGGGGAGATAACATTGGAAAATGGAGCTTCTACATCTAAGCAAAACCTTGATATCTATCAAAACCCCTTTCCACAACATAATAACCAAGATTAATAACAACAAAGGCTAGAACAATAGCGACAATAGTATCACTAGTCGAGATAAAAATAGTAGTATTAGCAGTATCAAAACTAATATCAACTAAATGGATGGAACTAAAGCTAGAATGATACCAAAAACCAACAGACATACCACACAGTTACACATGTTTACAATAAAGTTGTAGGCCACATTATAGGAGGTCACATTTATACCATCTCCATCAATCCAATACCAAGTGTTAACTAAATAAAACCATTGCTAATCAATCCTAACCAACCAACCTATGTTAGTGATCCTTCTTTGACTTGGGACCATATACAAGGATACCAGTAAGTAGGTATTACTACTTTTAGACCTTACACCAATAAATCATCATTGACCCATGATCACACATAAGTACACCAACAACTAAGACTTATCCTAATTATTCCCCCTCTATCATTATTTGCTAGCAATAATGGTCCTGTATCTAATCGTAATTATGTATTCACAACTTGGAAATCAAATATTACCATCCTAGGCCCATAGCCATTTGCCACTACACTCATCAAACCCATCATTATGGCTAGGAAAAAACCATTCACCATTGTATACGACAAGAAATTTGATTTTATGGAATAACTTTAGAATATTTTCACACAAAATTCCATTTTAGATTTGTTGTGTATGATAACCATCCATAAAAACATCTTGATAGATTTCCTTGGCTAATCACATGTTCCAAATGACATATCCCCAAAAAAATTCAATCTTTGGTTGGAAATCTATCCCTAGGCCATCAATTACCCTTTGACCAAAGTGATATGGCATCCATTGGCCCCCTTTATAACAATCCATTATATATCAAATTTGTCATCATATGGCATAAAGTGAAGCATGTCCTCATAGACAATGGATTGATCTTAAATATTATGTCTATAAATTTCATCAAGCACTTAGAATACACAATAGTTGATCTCTATCCAAAAAATATTACAATCAAGGCCTATGATAATGAATAATAGGAATCACAAGGTACTATCATCTTGCTAGTTATCCTTAGAATTTTGACCCATGATACATTAGACATGTGTTAGACCTTGATTTTTCATATAATTTGCTCTTGGGTAGACCTTGGATACATGAGATTCATGTAATCCATTCAATATTGCACCAGTCTATCAAATTCTCCCATTCATGTATGGAGGTCACCATTCATGGATATCTACAGCCCTAAAAATATTACAAGCATTTAGAGGCTGACTACAAAAGCTCTAAATATCATTTTGGCTTGAATCAAATTCCTAAGAAGGATAAGGGAATATAAATTCTTTTTGATTCTATAGAGGCCAATTGTATTGACCTGGATACCCTTTATTCATCTTCCTAAATGCCACCTCCTAAAATGTCTAATCATTTTACCATCACGGATAATGGCACAAGAGAGTATTTAACCCATGATACATTCCACATTGCCAATCTTCCATACAACCCCAAGTCCTATGGAAGATTTAAATTTAAAACACCTTTTATGTAATGGAAGTGCAAGGAAAAAATAAAATTGCATAGTCTAACACCTATCATTTTTAGCCTAGCTGTTAGCCAAGAACAAGACCCACTTGTAGATGGTGAATCCTAGTTATACAATGATAACTTGGTTGACTACTATAATAATGACAAATACCCCATTCTTAATAGGATCATGGAAAATCATGTCTATCAATGAAGATGCCTTGGTCTAAATCAATAGGGAACTCTTGACATAATATCCATGACTTGGTACAAAATAACCTATGGTCTAAGATTTAAATTGCCTGGGGGTGACGCCATGTATCTTATTTGTGTTCCAATGCCAACAACTAGTGAAGATAATACCAACAATGAAGTAGATTATAATCATAACCCTTATGAAGACCTAGCCAATACCAATTTGTTTGACACTCATGCCATTTAAACCCTTAGACCAGTTATCTATAATCTATTTCCTCTATATTACCCTCAACTTATAGCTTAGGAAAAATAAGAATCTAGAGTACTGGTAGATGAGTTTGAGAATGATGAAGCCTTTTGAAATTTTTAGGCCTATGAGACAATATTCCATTAAGAGACCACAAATAAGGGTTTTTGATCAAACTAGATCATGTAACCTATTTTGGAGAATGGGTGAACACCCTTATCCACAAATAATTAAATAAAACATTAAGGTCCTAAAGTGAAAACCTATTTGAGGCACTTTTGGATGAGGGAAAAATTAAAGAGAAAGGTCAGCCTAGTGGTGGAAACTCGTTTTAGATTTCATTAGATGGGGGTGATCAACCTTCCTCAAACATAGTTTAGGAGACCACCGATGATGAAATTGTGTGGGTTTGAGTTCAATTCTCAAGAATAGCATCCATTTGATCGAATCATTCAAGAGTTTCCAATAGTGTTTATCACATGGCCATACTTAACATTGGGAGATTATAATTCATCTTGCCTAGGGGAACTTGAAGAACCTATCCAAACAAAAGACTATGTCATCGTAGGCCAACTTAACTCATTGACAACCATTCTAGAAGATGGTTTAACTCTTCTTATGGAAGAGACTATAGAAGTTAACCTCAGGACTCCAAATGGCCTAAAATGGATCAAATTAGGTGCATCCTTCACTGAGGAGGAATGCAACATGTTTACATCCCTTATGAAGCAATTTGTTGACATATTTACATGGGCCTACTCAAACATGCTAGGTTTGGACATTACCTTTGTTATACACCACCTTGTTGTACATCTTAATGCCAAACCTATAAAATAAAAATTACATAAGATGCATCCTTGCATTAGTGTATTAGTCAAGAAAGATTTGGAAAAACTCTTGGAAGTGAGATGTATTTGATCAATCGACTACTTAGAGTGGATCTTGAATGTTGTACCAGTCAATAATAAGCCAAAATGAGTCACAATCTACACTAATTTTAGAGGCATAAATAAATCCTACCCCAAGGATGAATTTCCTCTACCAAACATTGACATGATAGTTGACTCCATAGCCAGGTATGAAATACATTCATTGATGGATGGATTTTTAAGATACAACCAGATTGAGATTACACTAGAAGACCAACACAAAATAACATTCACCACCCTATAGGGAACATTATATTATCAAGGTATGTCATTTGGTCATAAAAATTATGGGGCCACATATCAAAGAACCATGACCATCATATTTGACAATATAATGTATGACATTGTTAAAGACTATGTTGATGACATATTGGGAAAATCAAAGACCAGGGTTGATCATCTAGTAGTCCTATGAAAGATATTTGAGAGACTACATGAATACAAGGTCAAACTCAATCCAAACAAGTGTTTTGTTAGAGTTACTTTAGGAAAGTTACTTGGCTTCATTATGTCTCATAGAGGTATTGAATTCGATCCAACCAGAGTACAAGCCATTACCAAAATGCCACCATCATCCAATTTGAAGCAGCTTTATAGTTTTCAAGGCATGATTCAGTCTATCAAATGCTTCATTTCTCAATTGGTTGAAAAATGCCATCCATTTACACACTTTATAAATAAAGGTGTCACATTTCACTGGGATTGATGAATGTTAAAAAGCTTTTCAATGTTTAAAGGACTATCTTGCAAATATGTCTATTTTATTACCTCTAATGCCAAGAAAGTTATTTTTGTTATATCTATCTACCATGAACAAGTCCCTAGGGGCACTTCTAGCTCAGCATGATGATAAGGGAAAAGAACATGTCATGTACTATCTAAGTTGTACACTGGTCACATATGAGCATAATTATATGGCCATTAAAAAATCTTGTTCAGTTATGGTCTTTGTAGCTCAGAAACTATGACATTACATGTTAAATAATAAGACTCTAGTTATTTCCAAAGTAGATCCACTTAAGTATCTACTATCCAAAATATCTTTAAAAGGCCATATGTCCAAGTGGATCATGTTTTTTAGTGAGTTTGAGATTGAATACATTAATCAAAAGGCCATTAAGGGACAAGTTCTTACATATCATCTTGTTGAAGCTCCCCTTGTAGATATAAAACTACTAACATTCCAATTCTTACTCAAGTTCATTGTGACCATCATTGAAACAACTCTTGAGGATCATCACTGGAAGTTGTATTTTGATGGATCATTCACAACACATGGATCAAGAGTAGTCCTTTTTGTTTATAACACCATAGGGGGATCTTGTCCCTAAATCATTTTGTATTAGCCTTCCTTGTATTAAAAACATGGTCGAATACAAAGCACTCATTATAAGACTTCATCAGGTAGTATAATGGAATATTCAACATATAAAGGTTTATGGTGATTCTCATTTAATCATCAATTAGGTTATAGACTATTTTTAGACTAAGGATGACAAGCTAGTACCATACAAGGCCATGTTCAACATTTTCAAATAGCATAATAGAAGATACACCAAGGGCCAATAACATAATAGAAGATATTATGGCCATGTTGATGTGAAATTTAGACATACACCAAGGGCCAATAACATAATAGAAGATATTATGGCCACCATTGGATCATTGATTCATCATATGAACATGACAAAAGAATACCAATTCCTCATTAAAAATCCGCTAGCACCACCTCATGAACCTTCAACCATCACATTGATCTATGATATTTTTTGTCTCAACTCTATATGGTATTCAGACCTTTATGCCTATCTTTGTGACCACATTAGGCCACCTGACATATCATGCAAATAATCAAAGGCTTTTATCCACCATGCCCCATGATATACCTTACTTGGACCAACCCTTTACCATCATATCTTTGATGGAACTTTACTTCATTATTTAACATAGGTAGAATCAACATTAGAATTACAAGAAGTGAACAAAGGAGTAGGTGGAGCCCACACTAGTGTGGGAATCCTAACCAAAAATTTCTTATGTACCAAGTATTATTGGCTAATGATAGATGCAGATGTAGTTGTGTATGTTAAAAATTATGACAAATCTTAGAGGCATGCCAATCTGATTCATGCCCTAGCCAAGACTCTAAAACTAATGCTTACACCATTGCCATTTACTGCATGGGGCCTTAGTCTCATTGGGAAGATAAACCCCACCTCATATAATGGCTATAAACACATCCTTATTACTGCTAAGTATTTTACTAAGTGGGTCATTCAAAACCAATGATGTCAAATCACTATAAGCCAAGTACATAATTACTCATCATTTTCCCATAGCATATTACCCATAAAGTAATGGCTAATCAAAATCATATAACAAAACCATTGTCAACATCCTTAAAAATATTGTCAATGATGATGACCATAATTGGCACCTCCAAATCTTCTATGCCTTCTCGGCTTACTACACCAATTACCGTACCCTAATAGGAGCCACTTTGTATTCCCTTGCTTATGGCACTAAGGCCACTCTTCCCACTGAGGTTGAATTACTTTCATTGTGAATCTCATTGAATCATGTTTTGGATGATGAATGTTATCAAATAGCTCACCTGTAAGATCTAGAGTTAATTGATGAGAAACTCATAGCTATAGTTAATAATCTTCAAGCCTATCATAATAGACTCTATGTCCACTATAATCAGTGGGTCATACACATAGAATTCAAACTTGGTGATCTTATACTTAAATAAAACCAACAAAAATACCATGTTTAAGAGGAAGCACAAGGGAAAGTTCAAACCCAATTGGATAGGCCCATTCATATTATTGAAAATTATGGCACTAGAGCATACAGGCTCACTACACTAAATGGGTATAAAATTGATGAGCTGGTGAACATTATACACCTCAAACCTTACTGCACTTTAAAGACCTAGTATATTGTTTATGAGGCCTATTTCTATTATACCATAATATTGACATTCTTCTTTGTACCATTCCATGTGTTATTCTACCATATGTTTCCTATTGACCTGAGTTATTTTCACCCTCCCTACCCAACCATTTAACCTTGGTTTTATTCCACTTGGTTCCATGGCTACCTGTAGCATTAAGATTCAGATCAAATTTTAATAGTTAATTTTGTATTCTAGACAAAGGTTATATTTTGGAAAAGTATGATAGTGGTTTGGTAGTTACATCCTTCATTTTTTGTCATGTTTTATACCAAGTGTTTCTGATTATAACTACCTATGGGAAAATTAGTGTGTCACCATCATGATACTAGTTATAACCACCTATGAGTAAATTAGTATCATTGACATATACCATTATTTCCTAAACATAACTACATATGTGTAAATTAGGAATAATATTAGTTATCATGCCTTGAATTACCACCTTGTCATGCCAATCCTGTATTGTGTCTTTTGCCTAGTTTATGAGATTGTTCTTACCTAGTCATATTCCTCCATTGTCAGGTAGAACTATAGTGACTTATGGTCCCATCCCAGGACTATGTAGGTAGTATTTGATTCACATTGAGTTCAGGTCAGTCACCCTTTGCCATGTTCTTACTCTTTTATGATTAGTTTCTAAATTTGAAATATCTCACCAATTTATGAGCTTGGACCATTTAGTATCATATCATTTTCAATTGAGTTTATATTCTCTAAAAATTCTAAAAACATTTACAAATAATCTATAACATCATAAGCATCAACCACTTCTTTGCTTTAAGGATTCTAGGATCTTATTCTAGGTCATAAAAAACCACTTGTCATTTAGTTTCCCCATCCTTACTAGCTTAGTGTCCCATGATCTTGTGATTTTACAAGTTCATTCCCATATTATTCTACAACCTCCATCATGTGTTCTTGTCATCATTTTTCTTCTATCCCATAACTTAGGAGAACTACCTTTGGCCAGAAGTTTATATTGGATATTCCATCTGTGGAACTATGTGGGTAATGTCTACTTGTCTAGTGCATCTAGAGTCAACTCGGCTACCCCCTTCCATTTATTTCATTTCCCCCATTATATTTGTTTATTTTATTATCTCTTATTATTTAGGTCTAATGTTTATCATCTTCTATTCCACTATCTATTTTTTATTTCATTTTATTCTATTTGTTTTCTCTTGGTTTTGTTTTGTTCTTTCTTTTCTTGATGTTTTGTTTATTTGCTTGTTTGTTTTCCTTTTTTTCTTCTTTATTGGTGTGCCTTGATCTAGTCTCTATACATTCATTGGGTGATTCCTTATGCATTATTCTTTAATCCATCCATATTCATATGTTATCATTGTCATCATTTTTTTAATCATTAGTGCATTATTTTCAATGGTTAATTGGATCTCATGTCATTCTCGTATGCAATCGAAAATGCATCATGTCTATAAATTAATATTACATCATATAAGATAAATCACGCATACACTTTCGATTAGGATACACTTGTTAAGTGAGAGCATGACCAATATGGGGATCTACTAGACCTGATTAGGGGATCACTTGTATCACTTTTCATAACACATCATGCTAAGAAGGGTTCTAAAGCTTAGGATCTAACACAATCATACAACAACCCTAATGGAGTCCTAAGGTTTTAAATTTTCACTCTATTCTAATATCAATAAATAAAAATCTAATCTAGTACACACCAAAGCTTTTGGCACAAATTGGGGGTTAGAAGCAACAAAAACAAACAAATAAACTAAACATGTAATATAAGACATATGCTCACATCAATGTATATGGAATCCTAAATACATGGAAAGAATAATACAAATACATGATCTATCTACTCTTACAAAGGATAAATAAATTTAAGAATACTTACCTTTGAAGATGAACCTGTTGATCCTCAATTTCTACCTTGGCCAAGGTGTTTCACAAGAAATTATTGTGGTATGTAAGACTAACCAAGATAAATCATCTCTAGGCTACATAACCTATCTACGCATCTAAAATAATTGTCCATAAGACAAGATCCATATCTCTAAAGAAAGTATGGAACCCTAACCTTTATTCCTCAAGTAGAATGGTCAATAAGTAGATGCTCACTCGTACTTCTTCGCTAATAATTATTCTCTTATGAAATGGTGGGAAATGGCCTTGTATATATAGGTGGATATTTCCCTAAATCCTTTTGGGAATGTCAGTTGTACGGGGTCAACCTAGTTGACCTAGTGTGTTTTTGGGGAAAATTTACTAGGTTCATGCTAGGTCAGCCAAAAGGCTAACAAACTAAGAAAGTAAAGATTACCACCAAACTGTACTAGGTCAACCCAGTTGACCCAATACAACCAATAGTCAAAATGGATGTGAAGGTAAGAAAAAGAGGAACGAAAGGAGGAAAAAACTAAAATATGTAGGATTTGAGAAGAATAAGCTTAGGGTTCATAGTTTTTAAAGATAAGTGTGTAGATGACAAGTAGCAAAAGGGACAACAATCTTATGAAGCACTTATGGTCTACCCACATCATTCCTAGTACACCCCTTAAAGGCATGTACTCAAAAATATTGAGACTTGATAGGTTCTTACAAGATACAAAGTGTTAGTAATTAATAAAATTTTGAAATATTATGTGTATATAGGGCCTACCCCTTCACTTTACACACCATAGTGATAAGGGCATAAAGTATTTATCCATAATATACCATTAACCATACTTTATAATTGACTAGAGCATCAAGTCAGCTTTCCCCATGGTAATGAAACCCAAGTAGGTTGGTCTAAGGTAGATAAGATGTTAAAGTGATTTTTAATGTTTTTGTGATTTGTCTATGTGTGCATAAAATATAAATAGTGAAACTAAATGATTAATTAAAAAATCCCCTCATTAGATTATGTATACTATTCTAAACATGCAAGCAACAAGAAAATAAATGTGTGAGCTAATTACAAATAGATATGATGTTAATTTCAACTTTGAAATAAGGTATAGTGTTGACACTATATACACAAAATATAGAATAGCGTTGATAGGATCAAACCTATATTGTGGAAGCAAAGTCTAAAAATGAACTAGGTCGGTAGTGTCGATCTATTTATTTTAGATAGCATATAGAACACAAAATTGGGTTGGCAATGTTGATCTAGTTGACTATGCAAGAGTAGTTTTAAAGACTAAAAAATATGAAATGAAAAGATAGAAAGAAAATAAATAGAGAAGTAGAAAGGAACCTTGGTGGATCAGAGATGAAATGAATAAGATTGTTGGTCTAGAATTTATAAGTATGCTTGAGAAACCTACAATCTAGGTCGATAGTATTGATCAAGTTGTACAAGAACCTGTTGAAAAGTGCTAAACCTATAAGGGGTTGACTAGGTTGACCTAGTAGGTTGAACTATATGTCAAAGGCTAAAAATCTATACTAGGTTGACTAGGTCGATCTAGTTGCCTATTCCTAAAACTTGCACATAGAGAAAAAGAGCTAAGTCAATAGAATCGATTTAGAATGTCAAAAATATATGATAAAAATGATTATCAATATAGACAAAAAAAATTAAAGAAAAAATGAATAAATCTTGAAAGGGTTAGTTCACCAAAATGTATGCAATTGGAAATGCATCATGTCTATCAATTAATCCTAGATCGGATAAGATAGATAACACCTACACTTTCAATTGGGATACACTTGTTAAGAGGGAGCATGACCAATATGGGGATTCACTAGACCTGATTATGGGATCATTTGTATCACTTATCACAACACATCTTGCTAAGAAGGATTTCAAAGCCTATAGTCTAACACAATCACACAATAACCTTAATGGAGACCTAAGGTTTTAAATGTTCACTCTATTTTAATAGAAATAAAGTAAAATCTAATTTAGTTCACACCAAAGCTTGTGGCACAAAGTGGGGTTTAGAAGCAATAAAACAAATAACTAAACTAAACATGTATTACAAGACATATACTCACATCAATGTATACATAATAATAAATACATGGGGAGAATAATACAAATGCATTATATATCTACTCTTGAAAATGATAAATAAAGCTAAGAATACTTATCTTTGAAGTTGAACCTGTAAAACCTCAAGTCCTCCCTTGTCCAAGATGCTTTGAAAGAGATTATTGTGGTATGTAAGAATAGCCAAGATAAATCATCTCTAGGCTACAAAACCTATCATCTAAATGACTTATCCATAAGACAAGATCCATATCTCCAAATAAATTATGGAACCCTAAGCTTTATTCCTCAAGTAGAATGGCCAATAAGTAGATGTTCACTTGCACTTTTTCCCTAATAATTCTTCTCTTATGAAATGGTGGGAAATGACCTTGTATATATAGGTGGATCTTGCCCTAAATATTCCTAGGAATATCAGTTGTATGGGTTGATCCAATCGATCCAGTGTGCTTTTGGGGACAATTTACTAGGTTCATGCTAAGTCAACTAAAAGGCTAACAAACTAAGAAAGTAAAGAATACCCCCAAACTATATTGGGTCAACCTAGTATAACTGACAGTCAAAAATGATGTTAAGGAAAGAAAAGGAAGAATGAAAGGAGGAAAAAATTAGAATAAGTAGGACTGAGAAGAATAATCTTGGGGTTAATGGTTTTAGGAGACAAGTGTGTAGATGGCAAGTGGTAAAAGGGAAAACAATCTTATGAAGCACCGATGGTCTATCCACCCCTTTCCTGGTGCACCCCTTAAGGCATGTACTTAAAGAGATTGAGATTTGATAGGTTCCTACAAGATATAAAGTGTCAGTAATCAATAAAAGTTTGAAAATATTATGTGTATATAATTCTTTATAAATATCTTGACTACGTTATCATGGTGTTCTATCATGATGCATACCATCATGTGCTATAATAAAAATTAGCTCAAGAAGTCTTATAAACAATGTGGCCATGATATATCTCCTTGGCTCCTGAAAAAATCCTGATATACTCTAATCATTCTAAATATAGATTAATTAAATCATGAAATAATTTTAATCCCTTACTAGTTCGAATGAGCATCTCCCTACTAGTAAATTGCCTAAATTCATCTTTCTCCTCTATACCACTTTGCCAACATATTTTCCATAATTAGGATACCAATGATTATAATGGCCTCTAGGCAAATCATTTTATACCATCACACTTGTGCTCTTAATGTTTATAACTACTTATGGAAAAATTATTGTGTTTCACTCTATTTGAAGGTTAACAATTATAACTGCCTTTGGGAAAATCATTATCTTTATTCCACCCAACTAGGGAATGTTTTAATTTTGATAATGCTTCTAACTACCTTTGAGTAAACCATTATCTTTATCCACTCAAATAATACATGTTTTTATCTTACCAATGATTATAACCACCTGTGGGTAAATCATTGTTTTCCCTTTTAATGATTATAACCACCTTTGGGAAAATCATTTTCTTGATACCCTACACCTTTTTAAATGATTACAACCACCTATGGGCAAATCATCTTGTTTGTCTACCCAATTGTGGTAGCTCCATATGCCACTAATTATAACCACCTATGGTAAAATCAATCTTTTCCACCTCATTTTATCTTTTTGGTCCCATAGTTTCCACCTTTTGAGGGATCGATCACTAACCCTTTAACCACTCACCATCTTGAGGGGGCATCTATAGTTTATCCATTTCCATTGATTTCAAAGGTATACATGAACTTTTCATTCTTTGATAAGATGTTACTATGCCTATAGATTTTAATAGCTTCCCAGATAAGGGCAAACTATGGACACCTAAAATTAGACACAACTAGATTTTGACAAGACTTTAAATTGATTCCTACCAACCATTGCAAATTAATCCTAGGAATCATTGAATGTCCAAAATTTACTAGCACATAATTTATCAATGCTTTAAAATATGTTGAGGCATCACTAATTAGTGTATCCTATCATATGCAACAAAACCCTCTCATGAATTCATCCCTAACCACCTTGTGACATCACAACAATCAATTTGACCTATGGACCTACTAAGTGGGGCACTTGCACACTTAAATCAAATCTTGGAAATGCCTAAAAGGATAATTAAAATTAATTAACAAGCTAAACCAAATTAAATTCTTGGTTGAATTATCCATGTGTAATAATGAATAACTAAAAAATGAAATTCAAAAATTCAAAATATCCTAGCATGCCATCATTGCCTTTATGAGTTGTCAAGCTCTTTGAAAATATCTTAAAATATCTATTTTGGAGACCCATGCCTAGTAATTGAAAATCATGATTACTTTACAATTGTTAACTCTATTAGGGTTAAATTTAACTCACGTAGGTTATGTTTGAACCCATTTAAATCCTTAACTCCACCCTAAATCACTTTGGGTGAGAGTTGAATCCTTAGGCTATAAATATAAGGCCGTGCCTCTTCATTTTTAATCTTGGACATTGTAGAGTTATTATACAAGAATTATTTCATGAGACTCATAGCAATAGTGTTATAATGCCAAAATCTTGATCCAAGTAAGCATAAGCCACATCAAAGTCATGGTTTCAAGGAAAGAAGGAGCCAACAAGATTCATTTGAAAAAGACTTTTTGATGCACAAGCTGAGCAAGCCACTCAACAAATCATTTGGATCTCCCAAGGAAGGTAAAAGAGGTATATTATTATGTTTTAGTTGTGCTTTCATTTATCTTCTATTACTAATCTCTCCCTAAGTTCTAGGATTGGAGTGTAAGTGTTAGTGTGTTTTTATTTTATTTTTCTTACTTAAACTAACATATTACTAACTTTATTTCTTGGATTCTTATGATCACACACAACAAGAGGAAACGAGCCAATAATAGACCAACTTACCACCTCTATAAGTGTAGAACACTATGCCATCTTAACAAAGGTCAACAAATGTGTCATCACAATAAGCACAAACCAATAAGCCTCAACAATCACAAATGTTGCCTAACCCACAACCTATTTATTTTCATCAAAAAGTTTCACTTGGTTAAAAAAAAAAATTCAAACCCTAAACAAGTGCCCATCTAAAAACAAGTGTTTAAACAACAAAAAGTTTATTTTTATAATAGGTACTAGGTATTAGGCAATAGTTACCTTTCACCCAATAGGTATTACAAGTACAATAGGTATAAAACTTTTAACACCTTAAATAATAGGGTTTTATTTAATAATGTGTTTCATTTATACAATAAGGTTTGATAAAGAGGCAACAATTTTCTTCTCAAACCAAGTAATCCCAACACATACCACAAACATAAATTCTATTACCATAGTTGTAATTTGCCAACCAAGGCTATGTAGCCAATCTGAACTAGAATGTATTCCAATATTAATGTATTTTGTATCCATAATAAAATCCCAATTCATAAATATGCATACTTGGTTATTCGACCAATTCAACCAGCATTCAAAAATATGCCTAACCTGATCACTTTGACCATACAACCCCAACAACAATAGGACACTCTATCTGCATTCCTTTCCCAATAGTTGTAGCAAATGAAGGATGTAATTCAATCAATTTAAACTATAAATTAAACAAAGAAATTCAAGTTGGATGAAATATGCTCCTATCCATTCAACATGGATTATTGGTAAATACCATTTTTGTCAGGTTATGAGCCACCCAAATTTGAAAAATACAAGGGCAAAGGTGACCCTAAAGAGCATAAAAAATAATTCTTGGTTTTTTTCTATCTAGTGGCATATAGTGGCATATGCTTATTTCATCTCTTTCTAAGGAGTCTAACTAAATAAACCTTGGATTGGATTTTGAAATTGCAAGAGAATGTTTTACCTAACTTCAATGATATTTTATAGAAGTTTATATAACATTTTTCATATAATCTCAATCATAATATTATAGTTTTGGACTTGAGCCAATATAAATAGAAGAGTGGTAAAAGCTTCATTACATACTTGCAATATTAGAGAGCACTAGCGAGTTAGTTTACTCATAATCTGCCAAATAAGCAATTGGCCACGATATTTACTTAGAGATTACACAATGAGATATTTTACCATATAGATATATAATGTGCTCATACATTTAAATAAGTTATAGAGAAAGGAATACATGTTTAGAAATCCCTTGTTAACAAAGAGATAATCAAGCTATCTTCTTCCAACCAAAGACAAAATTAGCATCAAGGCTAATAGAACTAGAAATAAATTTAAAGTTAGAACCATAATCATAACCTAATTCAAATATTGGCTTCAATGCCACTTTAGTCCAATAATAATGGGAGACCAAAACCTTACAACTATAACAATTATGTTGTTGGCAATGGGGTCACTAAATCATGCCATGTTCAGATGGTGTAAACACTAGTTGTCTATTTACCTTTGTCCATTCAACAACCACCATATCCATACATTTAGCTAAGGCCTCCACAAAACCAATAGCCATAAAATCAAAAATAATTACAATCCCTTCCTCCAAGAAGAAGACCTCCCACTACAAAATAATTTAATGATCTTAGTGATGCTATTGAATTCATGTTCTAAAAATCAATTTAGGCAAATTTGATCAGTTGGTCGATAAAATATCCATTCCCTAAAGGGGTTTATTTTCTTCATTGGTACAAAGAACATGAATTTTTTCAGTGCCATCATGTTAGAATACATTCTATATGTTTTTTATCTAACTTAAGCATTTGATTGAGAATTTTTTGGATAATAGAGAGATACAAAGATATACCCATGCTCCTAAGACCAATCATAATTTGGGCATCTATTAGAATCCATTTCTCTAACATAATAATAAAAACAACTAATATAAATACTAACAACATAAATTATAGTGGCAGAGAATTCCACCTCAAAATCAATAGCAATAACACCAGCCACAACAACAATAATAAAATGGTCAGAACCAAGAACAAACTAACCAAACCAACTAAGGAGGACATCATGTCATTATGTATACCTATAACAATATTTTAGGACTTGTTTTAGGTAGTCATGTTTTGACTATTAACATTAACCATCAACCAACTACCAATGGACCTAGACCTTCACCCAATAATGCCTATTAGCCAAGTTATGCTTGCTAACCCCCTTATGTTGATAATTTTTATTTGAAGCACGTTAGCAACCAAAATAAGCACTACCCTAGAATTCCCATTCTAAGCCCTATTACATCCTCAACTAAATATTAAATCTAAGTACCAAATCAAGATTGCATAATCACAACATAACAAGCCAAGATCACTATCAAGGGACTGTAGCCAAAAATCATGAATGAGCCCATTTAACCTTCTATGCTTATCAAAATTAAATCAATTGAAAAAAAGGAGGGGAAAACCTATGATATTGAGGATCAACTAAAGAAGACTCCTACACAAATATATATCATGGATTTGTTGTGTATGTCTAACATCTACAAAAACATATTGAATGAGTACCTGATCTAATCCCTCATACCTGAGGACATCACTCGGGATAAATTTCAAGCCATTGTAGGACACTTGGACCCTAGCCAATGTCTTACCTTTGACCAAAGTGATATTCATCCTTGGTATCACTACATAATAACCCATTGTACATCAAGGTTAGTATAACAAACCATAGAGTTAAATGTGTCCTTGTAGATAATGGTTTGGGCCTCAACATTGTGTATCTAAAGTTGATCAAACATCTTGGATATAAATCATCTAACTTGCATCCAAATACCTTTGTTATCAAGGCATATGATAATGAATAATGGGAATGTCAAGGTACTATCATCTTGTCATTGGTCATTAGGTATTTGACCCATAACACTTTATGCCATGTTTTGGACCTAGAACTATCTTATAATCTATTATTAGGATGGCCTTAGATCCATGAGATCAAGGCCATACCTTCCACATTTCATTAATGTATAAAATTTTCCCATTTGGGAATGGAAGTGACCTTACCATCTAATCTTTAGGCA
Organism: Torreya grandis; assembly: GCA_037957365.1. NCBI lineage: Eukaryota > Viridiplantae > Streptophyta > Pinopsida > Cupressales > Taxaceae > Torreya > Torreya grandis. The sequence goes on from JARHVA010000865.1 coordinate 1,385,033, forward strand.
TATTAGTATTGTAAAAATCTCAGTGCTTAGTATCAGAGCTATAATTATCAATTTAACATGAATTATATGCCCATATATAATGAAGCAAGAGCCAAGAAAGTAAAATCCATTGAATCAAGACCATAAGCCATTTATATTAAACCAAAAAACATAGCATCTACCTCATCTATACCTCCACTAGACATTGCCAATCACTTCTATATAATTGACAAAGGTATCAGAGAATATAATACCAATGATTCATTCCATATTGCCAATTTTCCAAAACATCCAAAGTTCTATAGGAGACCTAAGGCCAAGACTACTCATATGGAGTGGCAAATTAAGGGAATATTTTAGTTGAATAAACCTATTATTTTCAAACTGACCTCTGGCCCATAATAAGACCCCTTAGCCAAATATAATTCATGGATTTACACTAATGAGTTAGATGACTATTACCAAAGTGCAAAGTATCATATTCCTAACCAGATTATAGATGACCTAGATTATGAAGGCAAAGTTTTGGGGCTACATCATCAAGGATCGATCTAGCCTATTTTAATGACCGAGTATAAAGGAACCCATGGTATAATATTTAGACTACCTGGGGGTGACCCTATATACCTTATTCACATTCCAACACCATCAACTAGTGAAGATGATGATGGAAACACTGTAGGGTCTAATTATAGCATCTATGATGACCTTATTATTATAAATTTATTTAACTCCCATGACATTTACACCATTAACCCTTTATCACCCATAATTGATAGACTAGGACTAACAAGAGTAAACAATGCCATTAGAAGAGTTTGAAAATTATGAGGCCATATGTGACTTTTTGGGATTGAGGAATCACATTCCTCTGGGAGATCACAAGCAATAATTTTTTTATCAAAATGCTTCCTACTACCTATTTTGGAGGGAGGGTGAACTTCCTTGGCCAAAAATAAAAATAAAATTTAACATTGAGGTCTAAAATTGAAAACCTCTTTGAGGTGATTTTTGACTAAGGTAAAAGTAAAGAAAAAGGCAAGTCTCATGGTGAAAACTAGTTTCTAGTGCCATTATACAAGTATGTTCACCCCTATTATGAAGCACAATAAACCTATAGTCCAAAGCCTATATATAGATTATAGATCAGTACTGAGGAGAGACAAACACAAATTGTTCAAGAGTGCCTTGAGGTATTTGTTTCATGGCCTTTACTAGTATTAGAAGATTATGATTCATCCTACTTTGGATAATTATATGAGACAGTCCATCTGGAGGACTTTTCCATTACCAACCAATTTACCTCCTTGTCATCTATTTTAGAATATGGTTCTACACTTCATATGGAACAAAATTTAAAGGTTAATGATGGGACTCCAAAATACCTGAAGTGGATTAAACTAGGTGCATCCCTCATTGAAGAGGAACATGAAGTTTTTACATCCCTTCTGAGGGAGTTTGTTGACATATTTTCATGGGATTATTCAAACATGATAGTTTTGGACCTCACCTTAGTTGTACACCATTTCATTATACATCCTAATTCCAAACCTATTAAATAGAAGTTATATAAGATGCATCCTCATATTATTGTGTTAGTCAAAAAAGAGTTGGAGAAACTCTTAGATGTAAGATGCATCAAGATAATCAACTATTCAAAGTGGATTTCAAATATTGTGACAATGAGCATCATTATATGTTGAACAACAAGACCATTATTATTGCCAAAGTAGATCCATTCAAGTATCTACTTTATAAAATATATCTACAAGGTAGCATGTAAAATTGGATCATGCTTTTAAGTGAGTTTCAAATTTAATGTGGTAATCATAAGGCCATTAAGGGACAAGTACTTGCAGATCAGCTTGTAGAAGCTCCTCTTGAAGATACTCAACCTCTCACACTTGGATTTCTATATGAGGCCATTATGACCACCATATAAGTAGAAACACCTCCTACGGTAGAACATTGGAAGATGTACTTTGAAAATTCATTCACATCTCATGGATTAGGTGCCATAATATACTAGCTTTACCTAGTACTATACAAGATTATAATTATAAAAAACAAATTGACCAAAATTTCAAAATTTTAGAACCTACACAAGCATCAGTTGGTAGGTGGTGGCATATTTTATTGTTGGATGATTTTTCATAGATGGTTTGGTGGGATTATCAAGGGTTCATCTACCAAGGTTGAAATGCTTGCATCGATGATGACCAATTCATCCTTGTAATACTTCTTATTAAGGAGAGCTTATTGAGCACAACATAAAAGATCATGTATTGGAGCTTAAGTGTCTAGTAATTGGTGAATATTCATTTTAGTTATCTCAAGTAGAGTAGATTTTTGGTTTTCATTTTTACGTGGATTTTTTCCATCTTATCTACATGTCTTTGTGCTTGCACACCAGTTAAGGAGTTTCACAACATTTGGTTCTATTAGGTCTACATACTCTTCATGACTATATCCCTCACACCAAGTTAGATTTGTATTTTAGCATCCATGATAGTGGGATTTACATTGGACACTGTGATTATAACTTGTCAAAAATTTGCTATGGCAAGTTTGGGTTGCACATTGGTCTAAACCTTATCCAATTCCTTTTTCCAATCTAGCATCTAAAGTGTAATTTTTTTTAATTTGAGTTGAATAGTATCTATTATGGCATGATACTCAGTTAGTAACTCACAGAGGACCTCAATCTCATCTTTAATATATTTCCCCTTTTAGATAATGCTCGCTCATTAAAGGTCTACCAATCTATAGTGAGTTTATGTATTAGAAGAGGAAGTTGTTCCTTATTTAAGAGTGAAGGATCTATAATGATTTATGTGTAGAGGTTAGGATATGCATCCTTAATAGTCTTCCTAGAAGTGCATAGCTATTATTTGACTTCAAAAGTGGTATCCTTAATCTTCTCTACATGTTTCTCCAATGTAACTACCTTCTAAAAAATAGATTCCTGCAACATAGTGACACCTTCAAGCTTTTCAGATAATGATAGTTGGGAAACATCCAAAGATGCTTCTATTATGGTTAAACATAGGGTGAGTCATGTGACTAGTGTACTCATAGGTGTCATCCTCAATAGTGCTATGGGAAAATAAAAAATGGTAAACCATGTAGAAATTATTGGCATATCCCATAGCCAAATGTTAGATAGCTTGGATGGAACACTGTCCTCTTGTGAGGCAACCATAGTGCCTCTCACCTATGTTTGGGGTGTCTTTTGAGGGGTTTTTTTATACTAAAACTTGATTATGTTGACATAAATTATGCCTTCACAATAGTCATATGGGTTTCCTTAGCACTCTTATTTGTAGCTTCCTCTTGTGCCTACTTTTCACCATCTTCTTGTGCCTTCTTGACAACATCTTATTATGTTGTCTTCTAATCAAATTCTTGTGCTTTCTTGGTAGCCTCTTCTTTCTATGCCTGACATTATTATTCATGGACCTCATCTTGATTATGTGTTTGCCTTTTCATAAGCTTATTCTTCCTTTGTTCCTTGGTTACTTCCTTCTATCTATGTTCTACTTCTAATTCATAATACTGGTATTATTGTTCTACCACTTATTATTGTTTGGCTTGTTCTATAATTGCAAATTTTTGTTGCATTTACTTATTTTCTTCTTCCTCTTGTTGTTATCTTGGTGCCTCATCATCCTTAGCTTAATTTTGAGCCTATGCTTTATTTGTGTAGCATTAGGCTTCCTCCTATTCCTATTTCTCTTCCTCTACCTTCCTTTTATCCTCAACCTTATCCCTGCACTTTTATTCTTTATGCAAGAGATGCTCAACATCTCTCTACACCTTTTCACATGTAGCTTGTTATTCTTCTATAGGCTTATCTTCAAGTACAAATTCCTATGTGTTGGTCTTGACCTCCTTAGAGTGTGATGGTGAGGAGATAAGGACAATATTTTTCACCTCGGCTTGAGAAACTTTCCCTTTATAAACCAAACATCTTTTTGGTTTTAGAGCATTGATTTCCTGCACTTTTTGTTCTCCCATCATAGAATCTCTAATGGCTTGTATAAGAATGGGTGAAGTGTTTACCCCAGATTATTGATGGATGTGTGGAGTCCACATATACCATATACATTATTTTGAGGGGATATCTTCCATAGCTCCTAACTATGATGGGCTCACTGTGGTTCCTCCTATCTCAAGCATTTATTGAATGCACTATAATTTAGCCTCTTTATCCACTATATCTACAATGATAGAAGTAGGGTAAGGGGGTAACTCAATCTAGTTATTTTTTAGAACTATATTTTACACCTATATGGTGTACATTGGTTTCCATAAAAAGAATTCTTTTTATTCCTCCTCATATAGGTCTTCAACCATATCAACCAACATTATCCTATAGACGTATTGCTCATCAGTGCCCATGTGCAGCAAGTCATAAATCCCATTGATTTTGGGGATTCTCAAGTCATCCAACTAGGTGATCTAATTATAACTCTTATACCTTAAAGGAGATGGATATCTTCTACCTTTAGGCACCTTGTGCTTCACTGTATCTCAATTTGGTGAGGTTGTTGTTGAATGTTGCATAGTTATAGTTACATGGTTTGGAATAGGTGGTGGTACTATTTGCAATGGGGTTGTTTTTATTTATATGATTTATTTTTATTTGGCCACCTTATTCTATGCCATTAACATGTTGATAAAATATGGGAGTGGTAGACCTAGTACCTTGGGTAATTCATGAACTTTTATGTCAATTCCCTTTGGTAGCTTCATGATGACCACATATTAGCCCACATAATGCATGATTTTAGGCAGTATGCATGGGTTGGTTATGATTACCTCCAAATCATTCCACTGATGGGTGAATTTGACTTGATGCCTAAAATAGGTACTCTCCCAAATCTAGGTGAGGTTCCTGAACTGCATATTTATCTAGTAATCAATGTCAAGATGAACTTTTCACTCAAGTGACTTCCATTGTGTAAATACTAATAGAAATACCAAAAATTGGTACTAAAAAGTTTGATTCACTATCATCAAGACTTTATCAATGTTTAAAGCTAGTTCATTGACCAAGAACTCAATCTAGTTGAATTCCTCTTTTCGATGGATCATTCAATGGGCAATATCAATGACCCCTTTTGTACATTGCTTCGCATCCTTAGTTGTCTAATAGAATATTCATGAAATGTGTTTTACCAATTTTCACTTTGACACATCATCAATGTCCTCTAGTGGAATTCCTCATGAGCTATGAGAGTAATTTTCCTAGATCTCTAAAAGGATTAGTGGCATTCTTGATTTATAATGGGCTATAAATCTCCCCGTTGTAGGCATTCTTGTCTCCCTTTCCATTGTAGCCATATTGATGTGAATGGATATATCTTGGGAAAGATAAATATTGCCCTTATTGTATCAACCCAGCAATACCTTAATACATATCTAAGTTTCCCAAAAGTAGGTAATCAGATCAACCAATCCACATCTATAATACAAAGTCTATATGGCTATGCTAATTCTGATGGTTGTGTCCCTTTAACTGGATCTAGCACAAACATTCATAGCTCTACATTGCAAATAAACTCATAATTATCTAGTTTTATAAATTGCATTTGTCATAATTCCATGTTGATTCCCATGTCTTATTTTTGTGCTTTTTTGAATCCTTTGATGAGTTATGATCGATAAAATCCAACCATTATGCATCATTTAATTTCATGTTGAAATAATTGCCTTGGATGTGTGAAGTCTAGACTTGCTTGAGAGTAACAATTGCCTTGAAATTTTGTAGTACTTCATTATACTTAGTAGTGGATATGAAATTAACTATCCTAGTGTCAAATAGTAGCTTCTCACACTAAATTCTATACTTTATTGTGTTAATTAGCTATGTTATCACTCAATCCCTCACACATGATCTTTGAATGAGGTGGATCCATTCTGGATGATGTGTAATTATTTTTGTTGATGTGACATTCAATTATGGTGGTGGTTGATGTGTTTTGACCTATCTCTTTAATTGGGCTTTGACCATACACTATTATTCTATTTTTGACACTAACTCATCACTTTTCTAATAGATTTTTCAATCTCCCCCCATACTTAATCATTAATTATAATGTCTTGACCATTAAACTCCACTATCTGCTCAAGATTTAAATGCATGTGTCCTTCTCATACTTAATTGATGTGTGTACACTTTATTCATTTTGTCATCATGTTGTATTCCTATAATGCATCCATATTAAAAGAACATTCTACTTAATCTTGGATCCCTCATATCCCTTACCTCTATACACACATACTTATATTTACCTCACATGCCAAAAAAACTTAAAACCCCAACAATATTGAAATCAATGCTTCCAATCATGACTACCATCTACTTAGTGTGATATATCACCTTTATTCCATGTTGTACTAAATTAATGGTGGTAATAATTCAACCTACAGCCATTTACCCACCCTAGTAAGACATTTCACTAAAAATCTTACAAGACCACTATGCCAAGATATGAAATTTCATGGATGATGTAAGGAAATTTTCACCAGATGTTAAGCTTTCTAGGGAAATTTCTTAACCTACTATCATACAAAAAAACTAGTTAATTTACCTAGAATTATTTTTTTCACATATTTTTATCATGACATGCATTCTAACTATTATTTTTATCACTTGGGCCCATACTATTATGTGTCTCACTTCATCCATGTGATTTAATTCCATCAACCTATTAGCCATTGACTCTTGATCACCTATTTGTAGCACATTTATAATTCATAGACTTGGAAGCACATATTCCATAGTCATCACTACTTCTAACCCATAGACTATTTAGAATAATGTAAACCATATCACACATTTATAATGCATGCAATAATCCCATATAAATATTAGAATCTTATCCTCCTATTCATCACACTTCACACCATAGATCTTAGTAAGCATATTTCCTATCACCTTGTTCATAGCTCGAACTTGGCCATTCACCTGTGGATGATAAGTTGTGATTTTATGATGTGATATCATGAACTTATCTATGAGGGTATTGATGGTCTTATTCAAAAATTAAATTCCTCTATCACTTAAAAATTAAAGGGGATAGTCAAACTTATTGATGATGTTCTTGTACAGGAACTTGGTTATGTCCTTCACACCATAATATGAATTTTTAGTAGCTTTTACTCATTTTGTAAATTAGTCTATCATAGTGATTATGTACCTTGCATTACTACATTTACTTAGAGGAATGATTGGTCTTACAAAATTAATCCCCCACTATTTAAATTGTTGTTATTCTAACATGGGTTGTAAAGGCATCTCATCCTATTGGTGTGGCTTCCCCATTATTTGACATACATCATAGTATTATGTTAATATTTTTGGATCCTAAAATAGATAGGTCCACCAAATTCCACTTTGAAATATTTTCCTCACAATTGTATCTCTTGAAAAGTTGACTCTTACGACTCCCTAATGCACTTCATCCACTATCTACATATGCTCATGATCTCGATCCACTCTATCTAGCACTTCATCTTTAATCTAAGTAGTAAAAAAATCCATTAAAATTATTATATAAAATATCTTAAGTGATTATTTATTTCTTATCTCTCTTTTTATAGTGTTTTGTAAATGTCTCATGTTCCAAAAACTATGCGATCACTTGTAATTGCTCTAAAATCATAGTCACCCTGAATAAATTTGCATTTGATAACTCATCTTGGAGTTCCTTAGGTTCCTTGTCATTATTAAACTATTTGAGATGGTCTTGGTTGACATTCTCCCAACCTGGTTTAATGTTAATCCAAAATTGAAATGCTTATAAAAGCATCAGCTAGTGTGATATTTATCCTTCCAATATTAGCTTTTTCACCAGGTATCATAGATCTTGATGATTACTAAACAATTCAAATGATGTGGCTAAAAAGTGGTGCCTTAAATTTTATAGTGTGAATAATATCACCAAGGCTTCCCCCTCAATTATTGTATAATTATTTTCTATGATTGATAACTTTTTACTTACAAAGTGGATCAAATTATCAAATCCTCTTTCTCCTAGATGTGTGAGTACTTTTCCAACTATAAGCCCTAAAGAATTCCCATGCACATGAAAATATTTACTCCAATTTAGGAAAACTAAGATAGGATTAGTCATTAGTATCTAATTTAAATCAATAAATGTGTCTTGATAGTCCTTTGTCTAGATAATATGGATTCCTTTTCATAGCAGCTTCTCCAAAGGAGTTGATATAGATGTGTAACATTAGATGAATTTCTAGTAGTAACCTATGTGTCTTATAAAATATTGCACTTTTATTAAAGTCTTGTGTGGTAGCATCCCTGAAATGACTATGATCTTAGCTTGGGCTACCATAATTCCTTTATTACACACTACATGACCTAATAAAACACCAAAGGGTGTGAAAAACCAACATTCCTTCACATTTAGTGTTATTTGTAGTGCTCTGCATCTGTCTAACATTAACCTAAGTTTTGATAAATGTTCCTTGAATAAAGAGAACATTACCTAGTCATCTAAGTACACTTCTAAGATGTCATGGATGAAATCATCAAATGTAGTCAACACAACCCTAGAGAACACTAAAATTACATTTTTTAGTCCAAATGGCATGAACTTGTAAGTGAATGAACCCCATTATATTTCAAATGTGGTTTTGGTCCTTAAATGAGAAGCTAAGGATAGTAATTTTCACATTAACCTGAGAAAGTTTCCCCTTATAAACTAAGCATCTTTTTGGTTTTGGAGTGTTGGTTTCTTGCACTTCATGTTAGCCCATCACAGACTCTCCAATGGCTTGCATAGGAATAGGTGAATTGTTTACCCCATATTGTTGATGGATGTGTAGAGTTTGTATATACCATATACATTATTTTTGGGGGCTATGTTCCATGTATCTTGACTATGATGGGCTCACATTGGGTCTTCTTATCTCAAACATTTATTGAATGTGCTATAATTTGGCTTCTTTATCCACTATATCTACAATGATAGAAGTAAGGTAAGGCAGTAACTCAATATAGATATTTTTTGGAATTATATTTTACACCTAAATGGTGTACATTGGTTTCCATAAAAATTAATCTTTTTATTCCTCCTTCTCATATAGGTCTTTGCCCAAATTGGCCAATATTATCCTATAGACATGTTGTTCATCAGTGCCCATGTGTAGCAAGTCATAGAGCCCATCAATTTTAGGGATGCACAAGTCATCCAACAAAGTCATTTGATTAAAACTATTCCACCTTGGAGGAGATGGATATCTTCTACATTTAGGCACCTTGTCCTTCCTTGTATCTCAAGTTAATGAGGTTATTATTGAATGTTGTATAGTTATAGTTGCATGGTTTGGAATAGGTGGTAGTACTATCTACAATGGAGTTCATCTTATTTATATTATTTCTTTTTATTTGGCCACCTTAGTCTATGGAATTTACATGTTGATAAAATATGGGAGTGGCAAACCTGGTACCTTAGTCAATTCATGAATTTTTATGTCAATTCCCTTTGGAAGCTTCATGATGACCACATATTGGCCCACATAATGCATGACATCAAGTAGTATGCATGGGTTATTTTTTATTACCTCCACCAAATCATTCCACTAATTGGTGAATTTGACTTGATGCCCAAAATAGGTATTCTCCCAAGTCTAGGTGAGGTTCTTAAACTACACATTTATCTAGTAATCAATGTTAGGATGAATTTTGCCCTCAGGTGGCTTCCATTGTGTAAATACTAATAGCAATACCAAAAATTGGTACTAAAAATATTGACTCACTATCACTAAGACTTTATCAATGTTCAAAGTGAGTTCATTGACCAATAACTCAATCTAGTTGAATTCCTCTTTTTTATGGATCATTTGATGGGAAATATTGATGACCCCTTTTATAGCTTGCTTGACATCCTTCGTTATCTGAAAAACCTTCATGAAATACGTTCTACTAGTTTACACTTTGACACATCATCAATATCCTCTAGTGGAATTCCTCATGAGCTATGAGAGTAAATTTTGTAGATCTCTAAAAGGATTGGTGGAATTCTTGATTTATAATGGGCTATAAATCTTTCCCTCATAGGCATTCTTGTCTCCCTTGCCATCGCAACCATATTGATATGAATGTTTATATCTTGGGAAAGATAAATCTTACACTCATTGTATCGACCCAGTAATACCTTAATACATATTTGAGTTGCCCAAAAGTAGGTAATAAGATCAACTAATCCACATCTATATTACAAATTCTATATGGATATGTTAATTCCATTGGTTTTGCCCCTTTAACTGCATCTATCATAAACATTCATAAATCTACATTTCAAATAAACTAATAGGTATCTAGGTCTATAAATTGTATTTGTCTTAATTCCATGTTGATCCCCATGTTTTCTTTTTGTGATTTTGTGAATCCTTTGATAAGTTACGATCTAGAAAATCCATCCAGTGTGCATCATTTACTTTGATGTTAAAACAATTGCCTCAGATGTGTGAAGTCTAGACTTGCTTGAGAGTAACAATTGCCTTGAAATTTTGTAGCACTTCATTATACTTAGCAGTGGATATGAGATTAACTACCCTAGTGTCAAATTATAGCTTCTCACACTAAATTCTACACTTTGTTGTGTTAATTAGATATGTTTTCATGCAATCCTTCACACATGATCTTTGAATAAGGTGGATCCATTTTGGATGATGTGGAATTATTTTTGTTGATGCAACATTCAATTATGGCAATGGTTGATGTGTTTTGACCTATCACTTTAATTGGGATTTGACAATACACTATTATTCTATTTTTGACACTAACTTATCACTTTTCTAATAGATTTGTCGATCTCCCCCCATACTTAATCATTAATTATAATGGCTTAACCATTAAACTCCATTTTTTTCTCAAGATTTGAATGCATGTGTCCTTCCTATACTTAATTAATGTGTGTACATTATATTCATTTGGTCACTATGTTGTATTCCTATAATGCATCCATAGTAAAGGCACCTTCTACTTAATCTTGGATCCCTTATATCCCTTAACTCTATACACACATACTTATATTTACCTCACATGCCAAAAAAATGTAAAACCCCAAAAATATTGAAATTAATGCTTCCAATCATGACTACCATCTACTTGGTGTGATATAGCACCTTTATTCCATGTTTTACTAAATTAATGGTGTTAATACTTCAAGATATAGCCATTTACCCACCCTAGTACTACATTACCCTACAAATATTACAAGACCACTATGCCAGGATATGAAATTCATGGATGATGTAAGGACCTTTTTGCCAGATGTAAAGCTTTCTAGGGAAATTTATGAACCTACTATCATACAAAAGAACAAGTTAATTTACCTAAAATTATTTTTCACAAATTTTTATCATGCCATACCTTATGACTATTATTTTTATCTCTTGGGCCCATAATATTATGTGTCTCTCTTCATCCATGTGATTTAATTCCATCAACCTATTAGTCATTAACTCTTGATTGCCTATTTTTTGCACATTTATGATTCATAGACTGGGAATCACAAATTCTATAGGCATCACTACTTCTAACCCATATACTAGTTAGAATAGTATAAACCCTATCTCACATGTATAATGCATGCAATAATCCCACATAACTATTAGAATCCTATCATCCCAGTCATCAAGCTTCACACCATAGATCTTAGTAAGTATATTTCCTATCACATTGTTCGTAGCTCCAACTTGGCCATTCACCTATGGAAGATAAGTTGTGATTTTATGATGTGATATCATGAACTTATCTATGAGGGTATTGATGGTCTTATTCAAAAATTGAATTCCTTTATCACTTACTAATTTAAGGGGATATTCAAACTTATTGATGATGTTCTCATACAGGAACTTGGTTGTGGCCTTCACACCATAACTTAAATTCATAGTAGCTTTTACCCATTTATTCAATTAGTCTATCATAGTGATTATGTACCTTATATTAATACATTTACTTGGAGGATTGATTGGTCCTACAAAATTAATCCCCTACTATTCAAATGGTTGTTAATCTAACATGGGTTGTAAAGGCATCTCATCTCATTGGTGTGACTTCCAAATTATTTGACATACATCACAATATTATGTTAATCTTTTTGGATCATGATATAGATAGGTCCACCAAATTTCACTTTGCAAGATTTTGCTCATAATTTTATCTATTGCAAAGTGGACTCCTGTGACTCCCTAATGCACTTCATCCACTATCTATACATACTCATTCTCTAGATCCACTCCATCTAGCACTTCATCTTTACCTAAGTAGTAAAAAAATACATTAATGATATTGTATAAAAGAGCTCTAGTGATTAGTTTTTTCATCTCTCTTTGTATAGTGTTTTGGGAATATCTCATGTTCCAAAAACTATACAATCTCTTGTAATTGCTCCAAAATCATAGTCACCCTGAATAGGTGTACATCTGGTGACTCATCTTGGAGTTCTTTAGGTTCCTTTTCATTATTGAACTAGTTGAGATGGTCTTGGTTGACATTCTCCCAACCTGGTTTGATGTTAATCCAGAATTTAAAATCTTATAAAAGTATCAGCTAGTGTGATATTTGTCCACCCAATATTGGCTCATTCACCAGGTATCATAGAGCTTAATGATTACTAAATAATTCAAATGATGTGGCTAACAAGTAGTGCCTAAAATTTTATAGTGTGAATAATATCACCCAATTTTCCCACTTAGTTATTATATAATTCTTTTCTATAACTGATAACTTTCTACTTATGAAGTAGATCAAATGATCCAATCCTCTTTCTCCTAGATATGTGAGTATGTTTCCAACTACAAGCCCTGAAGCATTTCCATGCACATTAAAATATTTACTCCAATCTAGGAAAATTAAGATTAGAGTATTTACTAGTCTCTACTTTAAATCAATAAATGTGTCTTGACAGCCCTTTATCCAGATAAATTGGACTCCTTTTCATAGAAGCTTCTCTAAAGGAGTTGATATAGATGCATAACCCTAGATGAATTTATAGTAGTAACCTATTTGACCTATAAAATATTGCACTTTTATTAATGTTTTGGGTGGTGGCATCCCTGTAATGACTGTGATCTTAGCCTAGGCTACCATAATTCCTTTATTACACAGTACATGACCTAGTAAAAAACTAAAGGGTATGAAAAACAAACATTTCTTCACATTTAGTGTTATTTGTAGTGATTTGCATCTATCCAACATTAACCTAAGTTTTGATAAATGTTCCTTGAATAAAGAAAACATTACCTAATCATCTAAGTACACTTCCAAAAAGTCATGGATGAAATCCTTAAATGTAGCCAACACAACCCTAGAGAACACTGCAAGTGCATTTTTTGGTCCAAATGGCATGACCTTGTAAGTGAATGAAACCCATTATATGTTGAATGTAGTTTTTGTCCTATCCTCTTTTTAAATGGGTGTCTAATGGTAATTATTGAATCCATCTATGAATGACAACACTTCATGCCCTACAACAACCTATAAAACTTTATCCATGAAGGGAATGGGAAATGGCTAATTGACAAAAGAATAATTAAGGATTTGGTAATCTCTATAGATGCATAATTCCCTAGTATTCTTCAATTTACTATAATGGGGATAACCTAGTCAACTTTCTAGACCAAGAAGATAATGTTTGCTTCCAAAATGATCAATTTTAGCTTTCACTTTCATCCTCACATTTAGGTTTCGCATATATGGTCTCTTCTTGATTGGTCATATGCACTCCTTTATCTCTATGTGCATCTCCCCTAAATAAGTATCAACACCTTTTATTTTTGTGAAGGTTTTAGGAAATACATCTTGATAGTCTCTAAGCAATTGTAAAACCTCTGAGATATCTACCTACATCTAATAGTCTTTAACATGCACTATTTTGGGTCCATATTTTGTGCTAATATTAATTATGTGTTCCTTTAATGTCTCTTATTATATCATGTGTTCTTATTCAAGAATGAATTCATAGAATATAATATCTCCTTCACATTCTAGGAACTATATATGTCACAGTTTTTCCTCCTCTATTTCCTCTGTGATTGGTTCTAGTAGAGGGTCCAACTCTATCTAGATTATATAGATACCCTATAGCTATTTATTCCTCATTGTCTATCCCAAAATATGATTCATCTACATATTATATCCTATGGTAGTGTTGAATCCATGTTTGGGCCTCACCTTGGCCAACTTCCTGAATCTATAGGATCTATGTCAAGTTTTTCTCTGTGACTTCATGTGAACCTGGTTCTTATGGCATTGGGAAGTCCTCAAATATTTTATGAAATAGAAAGGTTTTAATATTTTTTAAATTCAATTTTACTTGAGGATTATCACTCTCAAATATGAATGTTTGAATGAAATCAGATTGGATCTATGCCTAATACTTTGTTTTTCCTCTTCACTCCTGATGGATATACCATGTTCTAGGGAAAACTCCTAGGGTATAGATGAAATTATGTGTCCATTAGTTAAGAGTGATACTCTCTGACATCCATACCTCAATACACTTATACACCTGTAATTCTATGCATTCACCCTCCTAATAGATAGGCCAATCTCTTCTAATAGTTTGTGGTAGTTAGAATCAAGCTAATAGTAGTCTACACACTTTTTCCCATGTTAAATGATCATCCTTTCAGATGGTCCACTAGTTCATAGAAATTCCCTTCATCACATAGTCAAGGGTACTAACCCTCTAGTTCACATCTGGTACATACTATTAAAATCATAGGATGAACTTAGTAACATCATTCATAGAAAAATAGTGGTGTATTTATCACTTAATTCTAAAGAGAATCCAAAAATTTCATAGCTCATGATATCCTTTCACCCAATTGAGTAGATTAGTGTTTGAGTCTCCACTTATTGAAGAAGCTTTGTCCCATGGGATAATACCCTATGGATTTGGTTTTGTGTGGTCCTACTCAGTATGACCTATTTTATATATATAATATATATAATATTGTGTTGGAGATCTTACCATCATTGATCACACATCTTCTTCAACCTTTTGAGGGATATTCAAAGTATTTATCCCCATCTTGTCTAAGAGACATTTTGTGTTGAGAATATGAGTCTCTAAAATAGTGATTTTGTAGAGGAAACTATACTTTATTACTCACAAAGCCTTTTTCTTATCTTTGACTGCAACCTTCATCCAGTTGGCATTGACACCAATATAAAATGATCCTGGCTCTTTTAGAATGAAGTAAGGCCTAGATTCAATCTTGTTCAGACGAATGATAATGATCTTGTCATCTTGATGAGACTCTAACTAATTCATGACTGTGTTGATACTCATACACCCATCATAGGCCCACTTCTTCCCTATCAACATAGGGTAGTGAGACTCATCTATATTCATATCAATCACTATGAAATAACCTCATAGACTAATTTTTATGACTTTGATTTTTACATCCTCCAAGAGACCAATAGGTTTGACCCTTTCATAATCTTCAAGGCTGAGTATAATAGGACTATATCTCAACATAATTCTTCTCAAGGCTTCCCAAGTGGATTTGGGGATCATAGTTACATTGCTTCTAAATTTAAATATAGTGTTAGGTATTTCATACTTAGATATTTTTATGTTCATCCTTACATCGATGTTGTAAGGTTTCATGGTCTTTACAAACTAAACCAACATATCTATTTGTTATTGGACTTTATACATAAATTCCATCAAGTTATGGAGTAGGTTCATGATGTTTTAAGAGATATATTCATTCTGAAGCATATTGAGGAGTTTCATTATATCCATCAACATAGTCACAACACCATCCTATTTTAGTATATGCATTATATTCCCATACATTTGTGCATTAAGAGTTGCATCATCTCTTTCATTCATCCCTTATTTTTTTATTATCTTTAATATTTGTGTAGTTTCTTACATCAGGACTTTTTCAATGGTAAGCTCAAGATATATGTCTAATCTTGCCTTTTTAATACCCAAGTATTTAAGCATTTCCAATGGAGGTAACACCTATTATGCATGTTGTTGTTTAGTTATTTCCTATAATGTGGCATCCTCCCTCAGCTGTACATGGATCATGTTAAAATTTCTAATAGGTTTGTCCCTTTATTTTTTTTAAGACTAGATAGTCTTTTGTATTGTGTTGCTTTGTCACCCTATAGTATGCATAACCAGGTTATCTCTAGGGATTTTTTAGGCAATTTCTCTATAAATGGTTTAGTTCTCTATAGAAATAACAATGAATGGGTGGTCTAGGCCCATTATTTCCTCAACCTCCTTACACACCACCTTGATATCCACCTTTGTATCCTCCTTTATTCCCCTAAAATCCCCATCTACCTTGGTTTTGTTATTTCCCAAAATTTCCAATATTCTATGATGCATTCCATCTTTTATACTATCAATATTCATAAAATTCATCCACCCATGGTTATTGTGGATCTACAACCCAACCTGAATGCTACACTTGAGGAATCATAGGATTATATGGATCTTGGTATGGGTAGGTTACAGTCTAATATGGGAAGTTTTATGATTCAATATTCTAGTTTTGCATAGAAGGTAGGGTACCCACTAGTTTTTGTGGTTGCTACAAAGGGATCCAAGACATCATTGATGGATTATAACCTAGTATAATGTTCCCTAGGTTAAGATTAGTCTATACCACAACTATGACTTTTTTCATAATAACCATGAAGACATTCTTAGTGATATCTTCCTTCAATTCTTAGAGTGATCGATAATCATTATCATCACATGTAGGTGACTTATACAATTTATAGTACACATTATATGGGGTTTTAATGTACTATTGTAAAATATGGCATTGTGAGGTTGCATGCCCTATCACTTTACATATCTTATAGAACTCTATCTTAACCCTAGGGCATTCATTTCTATGATGCCCTTATTATATACACTCTATGCACTATATATCTCACTTATGTCTCTCAACCCTTCCCTAAAAGTAATCCAATCTACTCAAGATACCCTGTAAGGTACTTTTTACCTTAGATGATGGCATAACTACATCCCCATATTCTTTAATTTGCTCCACCCAAATTATAGTGTCTCTTGCATCTGCTTTATCTCCAAACTAAGTTTGGGCTATGGAAAATCTTATCATTGGTCTTAAACCCTATACAAACCAAGTAGATTCATATTTATCTTCCAAAATAAATTTTAATTTATTCATAACATCACAGAATCTACTATTGTAGTCACCAACGGTCTCCTAGGGTCCTTATCAGATCTCCTTCAAATCTTGTATTGTTTGGCTTAAACTCTTATTAACCTTTAACTTTGTGATGAGCCAATTCTTAACATCATCTAGGGATGCTCTATCTTTATTTTTCTTTAAGATGAGCTCTAGTACACATCCACTCAAAACAGTGATCTATTCAAACTTCTTTATATTGTTTTTTGGTGATTACTTTTGCTTTCCATTTCATGTCATAGGTACGTAAGTGTTGTTCAAGGTCCACAAATCCATCATAAGAAGTTAGGTGTATAAAATCACCCAATTTAACTACCATATTGGGGTTTCCTATAGGCATTAAAATTGATTATGTTGTAACTCGCATTAGGGATGGTTGTAGTTTTGGATATCTTTATGCACTTTGAGGTGGCTCCTAGTTTGGTGATGGTTATGATGTATCATATAATTCTATGGATGTGGTAGTTTCCGTTATATATCCATCATCTCCTTTTTCCTCTTTTAAAATTTGAAGTTGTGTAAGGAAATCCTTATCCTGTGTAAGAATTAGAGGATCTATCTCTATAGAAATCAATGTTTTTATGTTCTCTCTTGTCAATTTGAGAAACTCAGTGTAACTTCATGATATGCAACATTTTGTACTTTTAGGGTTTTTCTATGGACTTTTTCTAGAATTGATCCTTTCCAAATGTCATCTTCTAAATTTTTATAGAAATCATTATGATTTTGAAAAAAAATGGACTCAAGGGATGTGTGCTTCCTTGGGAAATTATCCTTACCTCCAAATATGTATCTCTCAAAACTTGAACCTATACTATGTTTATGAATATAAGGTAATCCTTGATTTTAATTTTTGGATAGCCTTTTTGGAAACTATGAAATTTTACTCATCTATTCTATTTCTATACTACTACCTTCTTCTTTCATCCATGCTAAATTTATATCACTTCCTTGTGCTCTGTCTCTATTTGGATCAGGTTCCTCACTATATTTCTATTCATTTCACCCTTATTTTTATCATCTACTTTCATCCAAATCATCAATTCTACTACTACTCCTCTTTTTATTTAGAGTTTCTTGAAATGAACTCTATGTATTCCATCTCTAATGTTGTTGTAACTCTCTTTCTAACTCCAGAGTTATTTTTTAGTCCTTTTCCTCTAGATTTTCCATGTTTTACTCGGGTTTAAGCTCTATCTTTTCATATTTTATTCATTCTCTCTTAACTTACATACACCCCCATATACCCAAAGTGACTACTCCATATTAGTAGGAGTGGGCACAATGGCCTTTCCTATAGCCAACATTCTGATCAATGTCAAGAGTCACTATAAAAAATTTCCTCTAATTTCTATTATAAATATATATTTCACTGCATCAAAGGATAATTATCCTTTCACTTTGAACTCATTTATATATCTGTCAATAGTGAAATATATCTAATGATCAATCATTGAAGTCCAATTTATCTCCAAATTCTATAATTATTCAATCTTCTCCTTGATCCATATAATTATGCTTGCTCATGGCCAAAAGTAGTGACATTCAATTTGAGACAACCAATAAACTAACAATCCTAATAATTCACACTAGAAACTCTCATAAATTTCACCATACAGGTGTTCTTGTATAATCTCTCTTGGAGTACACCCAATTCTTTGGCCTTCTCTCTCTATGAATTCAGTGATTTTATGGTCCAACCAGCTTGCCACATCTCTTTGGGTTGGTAACCATCACAACATATCCACACTCATCACACCATTATTAGCAAAGGTTCTTGGGTTTTCACCAAAACATGTTAATTATGGGGATAGAGTGTGTGATGTTACATCAAAATCTTATAGGATGGTTTAATCAAGACTTTGAAAACATATGCAAGGTTGATCACAAATAATTACACTTGTTTAATATCTCAACATATGATGTAAACTACTTATAAATATAAAAAATTACACATCAAATCAGAATAATAAGAGAAATATTCATAATAACATAGACAACTATGTGATTATACCATAAAAGAGTACAAATGCTTAGAATTCATAATAGAAGATCTAGTACCAAGGATTACAACAAGGAAACCTTCATATATTAAGGTTAGTTTTTGTTAATAAGTTATGCTAAATATCTCTAACAAAAATAACAATCACTATTATTTTACTCACATACTCATCAACCCTTTTATTGCATTCTTTACAAATACATATAGGCATTAGTACCTATGGTCGTAACTTCCAAATTTACCACATTGAGAAATAGTTATCCATATCGCATTTGATAGAGTGATAACCAATCTAGAGATTTTAATAATATCTCCTAACAACCTGTACCATTGGATGTTCTCATACATACAAATGATTTTACATTTATCTTTTACCGCTAATACTTTTGCATTTGATTTCCCTATACAAATAACATGTCTGAGTATGAAACACTCATTGCATGGATTCATCAAGAATTACATTATAACATCTAACATTTACTTATTTATGGTGATTCTCAGCTAATCATCAATTAAGTTACAGACCAATACCAAACCAAGGATGAGAAGTTGGTACCATATAAGTATGTGGTTAACACTCTCAAGAAACAAATTACCAACATTTAGTTTGAAATAATACCTCAAGCCAATAATATAATAATCTATTCCATGACCACAATTGAATCCATGATTATGATCATAGACAAAGAAATGGATTATCAATTTCTTGTAGAATATCTCTTAGCATCGATACATGAACAATCAGCCATAGAGTTTATGACATTATTGGTCCCACATCTCCCTATTAATCAAACATATATTTTTATCTTCATAACTAAATTATTCCACCTAACCTGTCACATAATAAATAAAAAGCCTTCATTCACAAAGCCTCTTGTTATACCCTACTTGGCCTAACCTTGTATTATAGAAGCTATGATGAAACTCTACTTCATTGTTTACCTTCTATAGAATCCAAATTAGTGTTGAGGGAATTTCACTAAAGAGTGTTTGGATCCCACACCAATGGGGAAATCTTAACCAAAAATTTACTACGTATTAGTTAAATTTAACTGACTATGGAAATAGATGTAATAGTATATGTGAAAAGTTGTGTGAAGTGTTATAAACATGCTAATTTGATTCATGCTCCAGCTGAGACACTCAAACCATTAATAATACCATGGACATTCTAAATTTGGGGACTCGATGTCATAGGTAATATAAATCTTATGTCCTCAAATGGCCATAAATGTGTCCTAACTGCTACTGAATAATTTCACTGAGTGGGTGGAATCCATTCCTCTTACTTACATCACTGGTAAGTAGATATCTAAGTTCATATTCAACCATCTCATTTGTTGTTATGATTTTCCCTCTAAAATTATATATAATAATGGAAGAACATTTACAAAAAAATATGTGAAATTAATTTGTACCCAATACCATATAAAACAACATTTCTCTACCACCTACTACCTACTACCTACAAGGCAATGGCCAGGCTGAGGCTTCTAATAAAACCATTCTCAATATTCTAAATAAGATTGCCAATGATGTTGGTTATAATTAGTATTTGTAGCTATTTAACACCATCTAGGCATATTGTACCACATTTGATACTCTAATAGGAGCTACACCCTATTCACTTATTTATGGCACTAAGGTTATTATTCATGTCAAGGTAGAGTTACCTTCTCTTTGGATTTTACAACAGCACATCATTGACTATGAGGATTACATATTATCTCATTTGCATAATCTAGACTTACTTGATGAAAATAGTATGGCCACCTTGAATAATATTCAAGCATATCATAATAGATTACAAGGCCAATATAATTAGTATGTTAAGCATCTTGAATTTAAGCTTAGTGACCTTGTGTTAAAAGAAAATTAGAATAATGTTAATGCCAAGACAAATAAAAAATGAAATCTCCAACCAAATTAGTTAGGGCCTTTATATAGTTATTGCTAACTATAGTTATAGAGCATACAATCTCACCACGTCAGAAGGATATGAACTTGATGAACTGATCAACATAATTCACCACAATATGTTTTATGCTTGAGGGACTTGAATTATTATCTACAAGGATCATTTAAGTTATGTCACATTATACCCATTCCTTGTACTATACCCTGTACCACTCCACCATGCCATTAACCCGTTGTCATCCATTTCTTTTTACCTAAATCCCACCTATCATGTTTGGCCCTAGTTTTGATTCATTTATACTCTAGGCATGTTTAATGCTTGATGACAGATTTAGTTTTGGTAGTTATTTTAGAATCAAACATTTGAATGGCATTATATGAAATCAGTATGACACTGGTCTTGGCAATTGCATCCTTCATTTATTGTTACATTCACCACTCAAATTATTAATTATAACTGCCTGTGGAAAAATTAGTACCATTGACCCTTTGTATTTATTTTCTAATTATAACCACCTTTGGGAAAATTAGGAATGATACATTTACCATAAATTGTCACATCACCTTACAATCATTATTTCCATTTGCCTATTACCTAAACTTTTTGGTACTTAGTCAAATGCCTTTTATGAAGGTGGAACTATAGTGACTTGAAGTCCATTTGGATTATGTAGGCAATGCTCGATTTATGTTGTGGTTAGCTCAATCATCCCTTTTCCATGTTATCATAATATAAAATTAACCTAAGCCATGGTTTCATCATTTTATGAGTTAGGTCATGTTGTATCTCATCATTATCCATTGAGTTGAGATACCAAAAACACCAAAACATTAGAACCATTCCCAAGATTTTGCTATTACAGGTAGAACTACAGTGGTTTGAGGTCCATTTGGACTATGTAAGTAGCACTCAATTTTTTTTGAGGTTAGTTCAGCCACCTTTATTTAAATTTTCTCACCATCTTATAAGCAACCCAAGCCATGCTCTCACCATTTTGTGAGTTGTACCACTTTATATCTCATAATTATTGATTGAGTTGAGATGCTTATAAAACTCTAAAAACATTTGAGATAGTTGGAAAACCCCTAAACATTTAAAAAGACCTAATAAAATCATAAAAATCACAAAATCATGAAAATTGGCTTAGAATTTCCATATGAGATATAAATCCATAAAAATTTTCTAGGATGGACTATCTTACTTATTCAGTTTCATTTCTAGGCTACTTGGCCTTTTTCCTCCATTTCTAGGAGAACTACATCATCTTGAGGTCCACACAGACTATGTAGGCAACATTTGGATACATGGGGTATCTTGGGTTAACTCAACCACCTTCCTTTAATTTTTGACCACTTATTTACCTTAACAATTATAAAACTCTTAACTATTTCATAAGAAACCACTTGTCCTTTAGATTCCCCATCCTTATGGGCCTTAGCCGTATGTTCTCATTATTTTATGAGCTAATGTTGTCAGCATTGTGTATTCAAACTCAATACACTAATGACCACTTGACTTTTCTTACACTTTCAAGGTTTTGTGATTTATATTTTAACACTCTCACCATTTTGTGAGTAACTTCAACCAATGTTCTCATCATTTTGTGAGCTCATTCTCATTCCAATCCATAGATATAGTAAACACTATGAATTACAAATTTAGTTTATTAATGGATACTCATCTCTTGTCTTTTAGTGTGGTTTTATCCTAAACCATGCTCTTACACTAGCGTGATTTGTTTGTGTTGATGCTTACATTAATGTGAATATCATACCCCTTTTTCTCTTATGCACTCCTTTTTTTGTGAGTCCATTCTTATTTTCCTCTCCAAGTCAATCATGTTTTTTAATCATTAGTTTTATTCTATCCCATATCCTGGGAGAACTACATTTGGCATGAATTTCATGTTGGACCCAGTGTCCATAAAAATATGTAGGCAATGACCACTTCCCTAGTGAATTTAGAGTCAAATCATCTACCCCTTCCTTTTCTTATATTCCCCTGATTTTGTCTATTTGTTTTGTTGTCTCATTATAGCCTAGGGGAAATTGTTAGTCTTTTATTCTTATGTTGTTTCACTTGTGTCAATAATTATTTGATTAGGGGTCACCTTATCACAAAGAGTAACACTTCTATTACACATACACAAATAATTTGTATTCTATTTATACTAATAATGTATTAACCATTGTTTGTATATTATTGTTTTGTTACGTTTGTTTATTTGCCTCTATGTGTTTAGACTAATTCATTTGTAAAACTTTTCTTTACTTTGTATTGTTTTATTTTTTTTTATGCATTTTTTTAATAGGACCTCATTTCTTCATATATTTTTTTTGTATATAGATTTGTTTGTTTGTTTGTTTGTTTTATTTTTTGTTTATTTTATTTGTCTCTATTTTGTTATGTTTGTTGTGTCTTGTTTATATTATTTGTTTTTTTATTTATTTTGTTTTGTTTTTCTAAGTTTTTTATCTTGGCATGTTTATTTTATTTGTGTTTTGTTTCTTTATTTTTTATTTGTGCTTTATTTTTTATTATTGTTTGTCTATTTGGTTGTTTGTGTTTATTTGTTTATGTTTGTTTGTTAGCCTTCTTTATTTATATGGAGTCTTGGAGACTCATTAAAAGTGTTTAATGATTGTTGGTGAGTTATTAGGTATGGGATATTTCTTAACTTATTTTTCCATATCTTATTAATTTGATTTTATGTCTTAAGGTTTATTATAGACAAGTTGGAGCACTCTATTAGTTGACATAGTCTAGATAAAGGAACTCAAAATTATGTTTAAGTGCATGTGGTAGGATTTTTAAGATTAAATAAGGATATGTAACTATTTCAAAGGTTGAGACATGGTTTTATAGACCTTATATAGTCATTATATCATTTTTATAACCCAATTTCTATGCAAAGGATCAAAAGTTTACTCAAATTGTAACATAGTCCAAGAAAGAGCACCTAAAAACCTATAATTTGACCTTTTAGAGTTTTTTAATAATTGTTCAAGACCAACTAATTATTTTAAAAGGTTAAGGTAATTGGGTCAGACCTATTCTAGGTCTCATAATTACTTAAAGTGGATTCGTATTCAATAAACCTATTTTGTTCCCTCTCAACCTTGCATGGGCTTGTGTTCTTAAGACCTAGGGTTTTAAAATAAAAATTGGAATAAATTATGTTCCCATAATCAAAAAATATTTAAAATTATTAATATAAGATGTTTTTATGTTCCCAATGAGATTCAAGTGGTTTTAAGTTAGTACAAGTCTGTACTGTGTGTATTTCTAGATTGTCTTTAATTAGGCCTAAAAGATCTAATTGATAAGGAGGTTGAGTGAAATAACTAACTTCCCTTTAGAGTTGTAGATTAAAATTTTAGGAAAATATATAACAAGATAAAGAGTGTCTAAAAATTCCCTTAGTTTTTCTAGAACCCTAGCATATTGTTTAAACCATCTAGGTTTATATATAAACAAGACTACAAGGATTAAACCTTAAAGAGAGGAAAAGTGTATTGTATGAAGAGCCTTTGTTTCAGGTTTGGGATATTGGTTTGGACCTGTAAAATGATTTTACATATGTATATGAATGACTATAATATATTTTTTGAGAGTTAAAGAATCATGAATCTAATAATGAGGCCTTTAGGCCTATGAAACTACTCGAAGAAGAAACATGCTCTTGAGAAGAAGGGAGACCATAGAGATGAAAGATGTGAAGGAGATAATTATGGTTATGAAATATATAATGAATATAATGAAAAGATATGGATGATGGGTTTCAATCACATCAATAAGGAATATTGATAATGAAGTAGAATTATGAGCAAGTGAGTGCAAGAAATTATTTAAGAGTACCAAGGACAAGAAATGTACCTACATGACAAAGTAAAATTAGAGTCATTGAAGTTAGAAATTAGAGTCGGGGATAAAAAAGGAAGTTTTCGCATAGTCCCTACATCATTTTCACATGATATTATTATCATATAAATCAAAAACTCCTATACACAACTCATGATCTCAAATAGTTCACTCTCTTCTCCTACAACATCAAGATCTTCAACACACTCTTAGGTTGATATCAAACTTAGCTACCGCATATCATTTTTCATATATACACTATAAGTTTTCTTATCCTTAAGTATAAGATTCTCAAATCCTCTATCATCCTGACTACTCCTTAGAATAGTTCTCATCTACTCCTTTGATAAATCATCTTCACTTATCATCCTCTTAATGTCAATTTTAAGAAAATTCCTATCTTCTTTTATCACAACATCCATGTCATGTGTAATTAACCTTTCACTCTCCTTATCCATATGATTATAATGCATACATTGACTCATAATAGTTTCTCCTCCAACATATTTATGTGTTACTAACACATATGCAATAAATATTTCATCTTTTAGTTCTCTTGGTAGAAACATGTCCACCATCTCAATATCCATATCCTTTTTAGTAATTGCACATTAAACAATAATATTAATGGAATGAAGAGTTCCCAAAATCACTTATTTCATCTCCTATTCACACTTCAAGGACATAATGTCCAAATATTCTCTTTTGCTCACTATCTTCTCACATATTTCTCCATCATGATGGATTCCCAAAGGCCCATTTTGAACAACCTCCATGGTTTTTCTCTCCTCATATTTATTTATGTGTTTTTATTCTTCAAAAGGATGGTCTTTAACCATACTCTCCTTGTGTGCAACAACTTACACAATAACTACCTCTATTGTTTCATTCATGAAAACTTAAACTCTTCATGGTTGCTCTCTTCATTCACCTCTATTATTTTCTTCATGGAAACGTGTATCTTTCTTTAGTTTTATTAACCCTTATACCCTCCAAATACATAAAATATAGATGCATTTCCTTAATTAAATAAGGATGGTTTTGATCTTTCCCACTAATGGAATACTCCAAATTCATTCCCATCATCAAATAATTGGTCTCCTTATTTCTATTCAACTACTATCACCTCCATATCCTCTTACATGAGGATTTATTACTCCATAGGTTACTCAAAAATCTCTTTCACCTTGTTGTTTTCCAAAAGAAACTTAGACTTCTTAGGTGGAGACTTCACCTTCTTATTGTCTTCCAATACAACATTCTCCTCCATATCCTCTTACATGAGGATTTATTCCTCCATAGGTTGTTCACAACTCTATTTCAACTTGTTGTTTTCCAAAAAAAACTTGGGATTATCATGTGGATACCTCACCTTATTATTTTCTTCCAAGACAACATTTTTATCCACATATACATCCTTCTCCTTGTTAATTCTCAAACTAGACTTTATCTATGCACAACAAAACTTCCCAATCTTATTACCTCTCTTTGAAATCTTCTTCTTATTTTATTCTCTCTTAAGCCTCATCACATGAAGGTTATTCAACAATTCTATCTATAATTTTGTGTGTAAAAAATTACCTAATAACTTGGATATCATATGTTTCCAACCACTCAACTTTATATTTCCTTTTCCTTATCTCCTCACTTGGAGATATCTCAAATATATAGTTTCACTTCCATAGTCTTTTATTTTTAGCCTTTACCCTCATAGGGTCTTCAATATTATCATTTTAAAAAATCTATAACTCCATTATGCATTTTTAGAGCTTATCAAGATCTCTTTACCATACAATAAAATGACATCACAAGTAGACAAAACTCTTTCTTTCACGATAACCTCTATTCGTCTCTTCTCTTTTCCAGTTGATATTTTCTCTAAGTAATCTAACCTTGCTTATAGGGAAAACAACCCCATCATATCTTACTCATAATATTCACTCATAACTAAAACATCTCCACTTTGTGCAGTCATTTCCATCATATTTAGTCTTACCTATAATTCTTCAACATATATGTCTAGTCTTCCATCTCTTGTTCTCTTCCTCCTTTATTTATCATATCTTATCAAAAAAAAGGAATCTCTTTCACAACCTGAAACAACCTCAAAATATATCCTCTCAACTTGAAATACTTATCTCACACCTACAATAAATTAATGCAAGTTTCTATTTCACAACTCATACCACACTCATGCAAACTTCTCTTTTGGCAGACTATAACAAACTCATTCAAGGTTTTCAAACATAACCTACAAGGAAAACCCTTTATTTGATACCAATTTTTTAAAACACAAAAGAGGAGGTCCACATAAGGACTACCTTCATCTCTATGTTTCAAGGTTAATCACTCTATCATGGTCACACTTTTAGAACTTAATATACTTGACACATTTAACACATCTTCATTTCATTCATATTAAAATATCACAATGGAATAAATTCACACTCTCAAATACATAGACACTCTCACACATCCCTATATAGTATTATTACATTACATGAAATCATTCTAGACTCTCATACAGATCCTATTGAAATGATACAACTCTTTGTTCTACTCCTAGAGAGTTATACTCCTTCATAGGTCATCCCTCTCTCTCAAAATTCCTTCCTCTCTAAATATTATATCTCTCTTGACATCCAAGCTTCATGGGGTGTATCTTAAACTTCCCTAACCTTAACATAATCTACAATAGTTTGTAATCTTTTAATTTTTATGATTAATTGCCAAACTTTTATTAATTGCTCTTGAGTACATAAGTGGTATTTTCAGGCTGAACAATAATTAAAAAAAACTATCATAAATTTAATTTTGTTTAACTAAATTGATATTAAATTTTAAATTAAATTTTTACACTATTATTCCTACCATCCAATTCTTACCTTAGGTTTCACAGGCAAAGAACCATCTTACCAAGTCTTGCAAACTAGACAGATAATGCAAACTAGAAAAAATAGATGGTATAATATATTTGTGGCTCAAAATGATTTGAAATTTTTCTCGTATGTTTAAAGTGTCATTTTTTGATATCTCACAAAATTTGGTAATCCAAAGATTAATGAATTAAGATAAAAATCCTTTTTAAGTGTTATGAAAAAACCACACGATATGCTTTTATGGTGACTCTAAATGATATTAAATTTGGTACAGAGGTTTAAAGTGTTAAGTGTTATGACCTCACCAAATTTAATCATATATTTATTAAAAAAAATTAAGTACCATTTCTGACAAATGTCTATGAATTAATAATCCACATAGACTAATAGAATTAGACAAAATATCTCCACATTTTTTCTATGGTAAATGAATTTTTTTACAACATAACTCAAAGAGGTTAAAAAACTCACACCAATAAAGCCACAACCCAAAAATATAAAAACACACACCACACCTTTTTTTATTGATGAAATATTACATAAACCCTTGGATTCTCCTAAATCAAAATAATTTTAGAATTGACACACCTAGGCACAGTAATTGGATTCTAATAGTGGAAACAAAGTATAAAACTATCATTAAAGATATCTTTAATGTTTGACTAAAATTTCAAAAATGGATAGAATACCATAATTTTTTATTTTAACCTCGGATAAAATCAGCCACCAATTTTTACCTTTTGTTAACTATTTTGACCTTCATCTACAATTATGTTCTCTATTAATTTTCAAGTTATGGATTCTTTTGGATCACTTCATAGGCATATGATGAGTATATTTTTGTCCTAACTTCCTTAGGTTGATGGGAATATTGTCTAAAATAATTATTTATAGTTGGCCTAATTCTCAGTAATGTTTCAA
This sequence comes from Torreya grandis, assembly GCA_037957365.1. Classification (NCBI taxonomy): domain Eukaryota; kingdom Viridiplantae; phylum Streptophyta; class Pinopsida; order Cupressales; family Taxaceae; genus Torreya; species Torreya grandis. The sequence goes on from JARHVA010000865.1 coordinate 1,413,819, forward strand.
TAATAAAATATGTGCAAGGGTATGTGGGTTGGGAACCCTCTTGTTAGGATACATGTACATATCCTACACATTTAGAATTAAGGCTTAATGAATTTATAGGGAAATTTAGTGTTACCAACCCAAATTAGAGAAATGGATTCACTTCATCTCCCTATATAATCAAAAATGCAACTATATGCTTTGCTATAAGAATTGGTAAAGTATGTGATGACATAAGACTTTGATTGATGTTGATGAAATTTAGTCTAAATGTGTAGACTCCTTCACAAGTGTACAATGCATAAATTGAATGTGTGGCTTAATAACTTGATGCCTATGAGGATATGAGAAGATAATAAATCTATAAGGGTATAGTTATATACATGTGTGTGTGTGTGTGTGTGGGGGGGGGGGGGGGGGGGGGGGGGGGTGGTGGCTCTCTAAGACATATACACACATAGGTCATCCATGGGAGATAGTGATAATAAAAAATAATGGCATGGGGATTCATGCCAAGGTGGAAAGTACCCACAAAAGGATGAGGATTAGAATCAAAAAACCACCAATTATGACCTATTTAAAATTATTAAACCATTTATCAAAAGCCAAAATAGAGATCAAGCTTATTGGGCCCCTATTTCATCAAGTATGGGATCTATGCCAATTCGATAGACACCTCAGTTTGAGGTAATCACTTGGGTAGTAATTGGCATCTTGGTGTCAATTGGAGGAATTGGCATAGATCTTATGCTAGCTAGAAGGTGGTTAACTAGTGCCTAGATCTTCAGGGTATCTTCTAAGAGTAACAACATGTAGTGACTATAGCGTGAAGGGCACAAGGTGATGGAGCTGATAGAATGATTACTTGACATCTAGAGCTCCAACCTAGAAAAATATGTTCCTATAGGCCATAAAATCAAGCTCAAACTAGTGAAGCAAGAACATGAATTGCTGTAAAAAAGCTCTAGAGAAATAGAACTAGATTGTTAAGACTTCCATTAGTATTAAGAATAGTATGGATGCTTTTGAGGCTCTAAATTTTAGTTCCCAAGCTCTCTTGTCAGCCTCTAGGCCATTAATTACTTTGAAGTTAAACATATGCTTTGTTTCTCTTAAGTTTTATGGACTCTATTCTAGATTTTAAATTTCATTAATGAATAAGGTTTTTATTCATCATACAATATTCATCATTTATACTTACTTGATGTTGATTAGTTGAATGCACAATGAATGAAATGGTCATAATATTATAATTCCATGTCATTTATGTTAAGTAATGTATATTCAAGTTTTTTGTTTATGATGTTAATGACATTTCTATAAATTATGATAATGTCATCATATTATGTAGGAATAGCCTAAATGCAAAAAGGGTCATGCATCAAGTGTTCCCTTACTAAGAAGCACTAGCCTAAATATGAATAACTAGAATGATAATAAACCCTTAACCCTTCAAATCACCTAAATGGTGCTAAGCTTACTAAAATAAAGGTTTGTACCCTTGAGACTATATAACCTCTCTGATATAGGTTTGTGCCCCTGTGACTAGAAATAGTCACCCAAAATAGGCATGTGCCCATAGACCATCAACCTTAGCCCAGAAAAGGAATGTGCCAATGAATCTATCAAAAACATATGTTGAGATGAACAAGTCCTATATGTGATGCATTGCACTATGGCATAACTATCCCAACATGGGCCCTAATTCTTTCTCTACTCCACTTTAGGTGAGCATATAAGGCTTTTGCCTTATGTTAATTTATGTCAACACAATTTAGTGATAAATGTTGAGTGTTATGGGAATATACTATGTTTGTGCCTAGTTAGAACAAGCCTAGAACTAACTTGGACAATCAATGAGCACTTGACTTAATGACATGATATTTTAGCCCCCTTTTCTAAAATATTTTGGTTCCATTTCTAGGACCCATGTTAAATTTTATTATTATAATGGTGCAATAGAATAATGCTCTAACTGTCCCTTGAGAACATCAAGCATTGGTTGTAATATATGGGAGATAGATTCATGTTGAAACATATAACTTGTAGAGGAAAAAATCCAATAAAGTGGGTTTAGAATAACCTATATGATGTTATGTATGAGGTCTTCTTTTATAAATTGCTTGAGCATGGGTATTGATGGTTAGCTATATATGCAACCCATAAAAGATGAATCTATGGGTATCAATACAAGTGGATGAAGGAGTGCTTAGAGAGGCTTGAGACTCTAGATATAACTTGGACTAGAGAAGTAGATAAGTGGTGGTAAGGAGCATTGAATAATTACATGCTTAAGTTCACAGTGTCAACATAATTGAGCCTTGAAGAAGCATAGTATCAGTTTTTTCATGAACCAAGATGCATGTTTATGAAAGAGTTCAATGTAGAACTCAATAAATTAATGGTGGATTATGGCTTTTAAACTTTGGGAATATAAAGTTAAAATCATTTTTCATGTGTGTAGTGTAATGGGGAATAAGGGGATGTGTAGGTGAAATGTAATGGAAGGGGATGAGTAGATTGACACCTAAGAGCTCAAGAGATAGATTTATAATAAGAGATGGTGTCGGTTGATGGAAGATCTAGAACTTAGAAGTGTTGAGAGATCCCATAGCAAGTGAAAAGGGCATAGGGAAGGATATTTTGAAATGTATTAGTGCTAAAAAGAGAAAAATAATGAAGCCATTGGCTGAGCTCAATAATTTATGGGTATAAAATGTATTGGGTTCCTATATAAGTTGATAACTGAATATGCATCAGATGTGCCTACCCCCTTTGAACCTATGGTGTAATCTCATGCACTAGATCATGTACCTTAAGAAATAACAAGAGTGATAACTAACCCTATTGTAAATATAAACTTTAGATGTTTTACAGTCTTAGAATATAATTTTATGATTAAACAAGTTATTCTTTATGAGTTAACTAAAGATACCTCTAGACTAGTGGGTGTTAGGTCACCAGAATAGAATATGAGTGCAAGCATACCAACTCATCTAATTTTAACTTTATAGATTGAGCAACAACCTATAGGAAGTGGTTCAACATCGCAAGTCATTAGTACTACACCATCAACATTAATGGCACTAATAACTTTAATGGGGTCGGTACCTAACCTAGTGGCTAGAGGAATTGGAAGACCTCCACATAGATAGATGCTAGGAGAAAAAAAACCTTAGATGTTAATTAAACCCCATAGCAAATATACTATGAACTCTCCATACACTTTCCAAAGTTATATAGCATGGAAAATTCCATAGAACATGTGCTGAAATGTAAGCTATAATGGCACACATGGAGCATAACCCAATATGAGCACAAGGTAACTTAGGTTGTGATAACTTTCCTAAATCGCACCCATACATGGTATAAGAAATGTGATCCTAATTAGGTTATGGATGACTATGACACCCTAAAGGAAGCATTCTTGAAGGAATTTGACATACCAATGTTTGAACCAAAGATCATCACCATGCTCAAGGAGATTAACCAAAGACTCTCAAAGAGTGTGCACTTATATAACGCAAGGTTCAAGACTCTCTTTTTCAAGCTTCCTTATAACATTCACAACTCCCAACATGCATAATTGTTCATTAGAGGATTATTAGTGCCATTCAAAAGAGTTTTATCCATGAAGACATTCATAAACCCTCATGAAGCACTTGAAGCTACACTCAAATCCAAGGTAGTTTGAAGCACCAATATTGGGATCATCCCATTCTTGGAGGTGCAAATACATCTATAACCTCTCTACTCTAAAATCTTATTGCTAGTTCATCATAAGACACTTGAAGTGGGTTATGGTGTACCGACTAGAAAATGGAAGGTCATAACATGAATAACTACCCTCAAAATAATGTGTACACATTAATTCTAAGCTATGAGGTCTATCAAGAGGTGCATGATGTTTAAATTTTCCCTTTATTACAATGTGACAATTAGGTTAAAACAACCATCTATTATCTATTGTGTGATTCCTACACTCATACCATAGTTAATTGTTGAGTGATTGATGAGATGTATGAGAACATGGAGAGGGGTGTGAGGTAGGACATTATAGTAGTCAAAGGGTAGGAAACCTAAGGAAATGAGGTCTATGGCTAATAAAATGTAATATATGGCATGTAACAAGGTATGAGAGGGAAAGGTGGAGGACATGGTCATGGAATGCTGCCACCCCACTCATGTTACAAGTATGTTTCCACATAACACTATTAGCATGACTACCCTACACATCCAACATGTGGGTATTGTTAAAGAACCTATAAGGTCAAGGAATGCCCTGACTTATATAATAAATAGACCTAAGGCAAGCCTAGCATACACAAAGGTGTAGGAATGATCAGGCATAAACTAAAAGTAAAGAAGTGGATTTTGAAGGTGCAAGGGACCTACGTTGAGCCAATCAAGTTACATGAAACTACTCATAGTACACTCATAATTCAGTCTCTAGTTTTACCAATGCCTGAGTTGTACCTAGAATATGGGGAATAGAGTCACACCAAGCACATTATGCATCCTGAACCCAAAGTTATGCCTTACCTAGACCCTACATACTAGAAAGATGTAATACATCAGGTTATGAGAGTTCTCCATAACTTACAAGGAGAGATAAAATTGGCATTAGACCTCAAAGCACAAGCTACCACCTCCCATAAGAAATAAGATAACCAAGAGGCTGAGATACAAGATCTAACAAAGATCCTACACCTCCTATCGATAGAATGAATGGAGCCCTTTTTGAATAATGTAGTCTTAGATAATGCAAGGCAAAATCTAGTTGAAGTCACTATGCCATATATGGAAAGGGTGCAAGAAGTGATGCATACATAGAATGCAGACTCTAATTAAGAACTCCTTGTTAATGACACCATTGATGGTTGGTCTATATGTGAGGTCCTTGTAAACACAAGCATCGAGGTCAATATTTTGACCAAGAATGCATTGGAAAATATGGATAGGTCAGCCTTGAGGCCTTCCCCTCATGTGTTTTTCATGGCTAATAAGACCCAAGTGCTGCCAATCAAAATTCTAAAGAGTAAAGTTGTAGACATCATGGGAATCTAATTTTACACAAACTTTAAGGTGATCAAGTTGGTTCAATAAAACAATTATCTATTGCTCTTGGGAAGGCCATAGTGCTATGCAAAAAATGCAAACATGTGCTTCAAGAGGCACCACATGACCTTTGAAAATGGTAAGGAGAGGGTATTTATCCCCCTCTTAAGTGACTAAGTACCCCCCTATGTATAGAGTGCTAACCTTGAGGATGATATCAACCACATATACAACATCACGACTTAAGGCATCAAGACTCTCAACCCAAATGACCAAGGAGTGATTTTTTGGGATGATGAATAATCAACCTTGAACACCACTGATATTACTTAAAAAAATTTGGTTAAAGAAGTGTATAAGACAAGTGATCGAAGGTGCCACTTAGTATGTTCAAAGGTGCCAAAACTAGTAAGGATAGGCTAGATCCAAATTGATCATGCTTTTAACTGGTGGGTCCTTTATGCCAAGAAGAAGGGAAAGAGGGTGTTTCACCTAGGTAAAGGTAAAATTATCATGATCCCATGATATGGGGGGAGTAATCCTATGGAAAATTATGTCTGTGACCTCAAATTTTGCATCCCAAAAGAAGTAGATAGAATGGGTGTACTAGTGTATACATTAAGAATCATTGTCGCTCATTGGTGAGTATTACCAATGCCTAACTTGCCAACTTGGCAAGACATGAAAGTAGACATATGTACTAGATTTGGGAAAATAAATGAGGACCTAGGCATCTATGCCTACTCTAATAATTTTTACCTGATAGTACATGTGCACTTGTGTGAATAAATGTGTATTATCTAAAATGAGAATGCCCCAAGGAACCTGTGGGTGCATACCTTCTATAGTACTTTAAAGATGTGGGTGTGATCATGGTATATCATTAATGAGATGCATCACGATATGGCCAATTAAGATGAACTTAAGGACTGGTTTGTGCACACCTTCTCTTTTTCCTCATAGAACTTAGAATTGATCAAGCCACTATAAATAGTTTGCAAGGCAATGTTTGAGGACACTAAAATCTTAAAGGAGCACTTGAAAGACATGTTCAGTGAAAAGGGGTTATGAATCTTGATGTTATTTGAAGATAAATTTATCAATAGTGATTTAAGTGAAGAGGATTAGGAAATAAGGAAGGTATATAATTGGACAAGCCTAACATGCAAAAGGAAGCTTGTACACCAAGTAGAGGATAGTGTTCCAAAGGAAGAGGACCCTACCCACCTTTGAATAGAAACAACTTAGGGTAGTAGGAAAGTTGAGAATTTACATTAGGAGAGGAATGAGCCCTACCATGCACCACTTAAAACTACCAATGTAGACATCATCTTAACAGGGGAACTAAATTGGGTTCTTTAGGCACATATTGGTCTGACATAGAATTGACATGAATTATGGATCTCTTGAAAGAGTTCCAAGACTTGTTCCCTTAGAATTATAAATATATGAAGGGAACCCCACCCATCCCTGGGGAGATGAGCATAAATATAGTTGACAGGATGAGTCCTATCAAGAAGTGTACTTATAGAATGAACCCCAATCTCTGTGTCAAGGTCAAAATAGAGATTTATGATATACTAGCTATAGGCATCATCTACCCTTTACAAAAATGTGAATGTGTGATCCTTATGGTTATTAGAATCAAGAAGGATAGGTACATTCATATTTTCATTGATTATAGACTATTGAATGTTGCTTGCATCATTGACCCCTTCCTGACTCCATTCACCAACAAAGCCTTGGATTATGTCATAGGCTATGAAATATACACTTTCACTTATGGGTTCTTAGGATACTATCAATTCCAAATTAAAGAGGAGGATAATCCTAAAATGACCTTTGTGATAGAATGGGGTTGTTTCATATGCAATATAATGCCTTTTGGACTCAATAATACACCAATTGTGTTCTCTAGAGTGGTGATCATCATATTTAAGGACTTCACTCATAAGTTCCTCCAAGTATATTTAGATGACTAAACTATGTATGGGATTTTAAAGGACCATTATGATAACTTTCACCTCATGTTTGAGAGGTGAAAGTAGTTACAAATATCCTTGAACCTCAATAAATGCATCTTCATGACACCATTTGGTACCTTTCTCAAGTACATCATCTGCAAAGATGGTTTTCTCATTGACCCCATGAAAATTATGATTATCCTACAAATATAGACCCCATCAACATAGAAATACATTCACACCTTCCTTGGCTATTGAGGCTATTATAGAAAGTTCTTAAGGATCTATGCAAAGAGCACGACATCACTAGAAGAGATCTTGCACAAGGATGTCCCAACCTATTGGGATATAACACAATAAGATGCCTTTGAAAATCTTAAGATCAAATTAGATAGCATGATAATATTATAATTTCTTGATTCCATGTCCACATCAACACAACTAAATCTAAAATTGGCACCATTCTGTACAACTGGGTGAGGGCATAATAGATCATCTCATCTCCTTCACAAGTAATAAAATATCCCAAGCAAATCAAAACTATACGACAATTAAGCATGAGGAATTTACCATGGTTGATGCCCTACATAAATTTAGGAAATACTTATTGATGACCCCATTCATCTTATTCATTGATCATGAATCATTTAATTACCTTGTGAACAATCCTATTCTCCATGGGCACATTTGTAGATGGAAGTTTTGTTTCAATAATCTAGTTCTCAATTGTAGTGAAGCCTAGAAATTATAACTCATGCTCAAACCATTTATCCTACAATAACCCTTGTGATGCAACAGTGCCTATTGAGGATGAAATGTTGGATGCATAATTCTATAGGTTCTAGCACATCTTTGAGGACTTGGAAATTATTACTACTTTTTAATGTTTGAGTTTGTGTCCCAGACTATGAAAACCAAAGATAAAAAGTAGCTCATATTTCATGCCACCTCCATTCAATTAATTAGTGGGGAACTACACAAATTGAGCCACAATGAAGTCCTACACCGATGTGTCTTAGAAAATGAAAGGGAATATGTCTTACAAGAGGTGCATGATGGGATAGCAGGAGGCCATTATGTTGGAAATGCGATGGTGCACAAGGTACTATAGTCAATCTCATGGTGTCCAAGTCTATTTTAAGATTCAAAAGACTATGCCAAGGCATGTGACATTGTCAGTGTATAGGAAAAACCAACCATTTGGATGAGATGCCTCTCATTCACATTCTTACCCAAGAACCATTCAAAAAATAGGCCATTGATTTTTTTGGACTGATCACTCCTACTACAAGGCACATAGGTATGTGATACATTCTGATGGACACATATTACTTCACCTAGTGGGTTGAAGCAGTTCTAATAAAATACTACACAGTCACCACCACAACAAAGTTCATCTATGAGAACATTATTAATCACTAGTGCTTCCCACTTAGTCTGACTAGTGACTATGGTATGTACTTCATCAATGAAATTATGCACAGACTACTAATTGAATATATGGTGGTGCCATAAGATAGCACCTTACCATCCCCAATAAAATGGCATCATTAAGGCATTTAACAAGATATTAGGGATGTACCTCATAAAGATATGTGATATTAGTTACAAGGATTGGGATGATCGAGTATCATCAGTATTTTGGACCTATCATACCACATATAAGTGCCTGAATAAGGCTACACCATTCCAACTAGTGTTTGGAATAAAGGCCATTTTACCAATGGAGTTCATGTTTCCCTCACTATATATTATACGTATTGGTCATTTGGATGACCAAGAATCTTTGAGTGCATAGGTGGAAGACTTGGAACACTTTGATGAGACACATGCCCAAGCAAGATAAAACTAGTAGATAGAGAAGGCATGATAGAAGTTATGACATGATAATCATATTAAGAGAAAAGTACTTATTGAAGGAGTGTTGGTCTTGCTCTATGACTCCAAGTATCTTAAGTACCCTTTTAAGCTATAGATTAGGTGGACGGGACCATATATCATCCATAGCATATTGGAGATAGGTGCATGCAAGTTATGCATGTTGATGGGTAAAATTCTCCCTAGGAATTTCAATAGCAATCGATTGAAGCTTTATAGGTAATAGAATGGTACTTGCACCATCAAACATTGACTTCCCAATCACAAGCTAGTTATGTTATGCTAATCAAAATAAATTTTGGCACAAACCAAACATTTTCTTATGTTTTGTGTTGTGTTTATGTTACATGGATAAGTGAGGTGCTTTCAAGCCTACAAAATAAATCTTCTAGCACTTCCATGTATAAATCTAGTTGGGTGAGTCAAGCATGGTTATTTTCTAAGTGTTTGAGGCTAGACTCCTAATTTTTTGGGTGCGTAGAGTTTTCTAAACTTGGGAAAATGTGAGTACCAAGTGAATAAATAGGTACACATGATGCTAGTATTCAAGAGATAAAAAAGAGGTGCACCAAATTCTCATGCACATGAGATCAAGAGAAACCTAGAGAATTAAGCACTAGAGGATTAGTGCAAGAAGTTGTATGGGGTAGGGAAGGCCAAGGAAAGAGATAAAAAGTGAAATAAATCAACCAAGGAATGGGAATCACACTTGAAAGGAAGCATAGTTGGAAGAGAAGATCAAACTGAGGAGGATGAGTCACACGCATGTGAGGTTCTACACCTAGGTTTCCATAACGAGGGAAAAGGTTGTGCCAAAGTGAAAGAATCATAGGAGGAATATCATCAATAAAAGATGGCATCCACCCAATTTTAGGTGATAAGTGACTCTTTAAATTCCTTATCACTTCATTGAATAAGTTGTTAAGAGAATTGAATGACTTTAATGGTGGAGAAATAAAGATATACAATAAATTCAAATGTGGTTGTATATTTTTGTGGATTTTTTGGGTTTATTACATTTTAATAAATCCTTATTTCATCATGTCATTACTCACTATCCATTAATGGGGTAGTTGAAGTTAAGGTATACAGAGGTAGTTGGTAAACTAGACTAGGTTACAAACCTTAAGTGAATTTGAACCCAAAATGTAGATCAGAACTAGATATAAAGAAATAAAAATACCACTATAGAGAAAATTTATCACCCAAATCCTCCAAACAAGAATTGTTACAAAGAAAAATAAATTGCATTCCAGTTGAGATTAAAATAGAGGTGTGTGGGGAAAGAATTGGGAAAGAACATGACAAAATAAATTGATAGTGACATCAAGGCCACCATTAATTATGAATGAATATCAAGAGCCAAAGTCATAGTCATAGACCCCATGACTATGAAGAAGCACCAAAAAACATTACAAGTTTCAGCAAGATCAATAGATTATGCTTCAACACTAGCTAGTTCAAAATGGGAAAGAAACAATTAAGTTCTAATCTATCCTAGGTGAAAAAGGATGCCAAGAGGGTATGGATGGTAGAAGAGATAGCCTCTATAAATAAGAAGACATAACTGATTAAGGGAGTTAGCATCATTGAGGTTGACTTTAGGGCACTCACTAAGATGTCATATAGAGAAATGTAGTTTCCCCCTGAGGTCTTAGTGGAGACTTGGGTGTCCTTCACACACACCTACAAGTTAAAATAATATAACCACCACACATCAATCAATATAAAGGAGCTAAACCAAGATTGGGTGCTTGACACAGGAGAAAAGATGAAGGTGGGAATGATGTTGGTTGACATCTCCATCTGAGACAAGTTTCTAACCATCAATGCAACCCATCTATATGAGTTACCATGTTTTGGCAAGATGGAAGAACTCATGTAATTCCTCCTCTCATGCATCGATGGAGATCACTTCTAATTCATAGGGAGGATATCAATGTACCTCATCAATGGAATCACCAAGCTCCTAAGATTAGGTGTAGATATATGCCTGATGATAGAAGATGACACAGAAGTAGAGAGGTTTGCAAAAACTCCTTGTATATTACAAGGCAGGGTTTAAATTCATAATCAAAGACATAAAGGACCCTAGCATGAGGGCCATAGTGTACCTCATGAGTACCAAGATTTTCCCTAATAAAAGGTGGATGGACATTAGTAAGGCCTACTTGTTCATCACCCACCACATGGCACAAGGGGTCAAGTTTAACATTGATAAATTCATTTTTGAAGTGATGGTGAATAATGTGTTGGAGTGTCACAAGGTGTGAGAGACCTTCAGGTTGGGGTTGATGTTGATATTAATAGTGATGGAGGAGATCAATGTGCTCAATGATGATAAAGATAATCTTTGGGTATTCTCAGTGTATAAGGACTCTCTGGTGTTAAAGTACCAAGACTTCATCTACCCACCCTCTTTCTCCCAAAAATATAAGATAATGGTGCTAGGGTGGTGTGCTCAATATATTGAGGCATTCTAGATAGAATTGTGCATCCTATAGGAGCTCCCCCAGTACATATTTAGAATGGCAACCTTTGTCATCATATCACATTTTTGTGTAATGCACCTTGTGCTCATAGATAGAAACCTATTTGGCTCACTTAAACTCCATTACACATTTTTCAAAAAATATTTTAGGGAGGCACTAAGGAGGATTCCCAATGCATAGAAACTAGATATCCTAACGAAGGTCATGGATTTGGAAAGGAGAAAGTTGAGGTGTTAGTATGTGAACCTAGGAGAGAAATCCATAAAAGACAAGGAAGATGACTCTGATCATATGGACCTCCATCCCCTCCAAAGTGAAGTGATAAAAAGGTGCATCTTCATGTTTTATTATGAGATCAAACCATGGAAAAAGGGCACAAACCCTCAAAAATACTAAGATCTCCCCTATAAATCAGTGATGAAGGAAATCCAGTGTTGAATTTGTCATAGAAATCTCCCCAAAAAAAGTGGGGAGAGACACTCAAAGAAATTTAGGAGTGCATCAAATTTAGGGTCACCTCCAGTGAACAAGCAACACCTCTAGCTCCAAAGAAGAAGCATGTAACCTTCGTATTAGATATTACTTCCTCTAATAGTAAGTAAAAGAATAAACAGTCTCATGTACCCATTACACTTCTTATAATAACTCTGGTAGAAATGGAGGCAAAAGAGGCCTGTGTGCATGAAAATGAGGAAGAGACAGAGGAAGAGGTAGAACAAGGCACAAAAACTTAAATTATGTAAGAAGATGAACTGGGAGAGGATCCCAACATCGAGGATGTTCAAAATGCCCTCTAAGGTGGCACTACTACTATGCTTAATGAAGTAAAAAAATCATCAAGTGCCTCATCCTAAGATCCCTCCACATAGCCTCTCCAAACTAAGGAGGAAAATAAAAGGTTGTGGAAGAAAATGGACCATAATGAAGAAGAAATTGAGATGGCATTGGCATTGGAGAAGAGGAGGAAGGCCTAGAATGAAGTCGATATAAGTCATGTAGATATAGAGAAGGTTGAGGCTAAGGAAGAGAAGTCCAAGAGAGAGAGGAAGAAAAAAAGGTTCCCACAAGCATGGGTCTAGCCATTGAGAAAACTAAAAAGGTGCCTAGTGCCCCCAAAAAAAAATTAGATGAAGCTTCACAATAGGCATGCCCAAGTAGTGAAGGGGTGTGTGAAGAAAAGGAAGGTGATGTTGGTGCCTTGGAAAATAAAAAGGAGATTGGAGATGAACCCTAGTAGGAATAAGAACAATTCAAAATTAGTACCAAGGAAACACACCTAGAGCTGAGCATTGATAAACCTCAGGAAGAAGCAAACAAAGGGGAAATTTTGAGGAAAAACCCTTTTATAATAAGAAGAAGAGTCCTTAGAGGAAAGCATTAAAGAAAGTGGTGGCACCAATGAGGATGATGAAGAGCAAACAGAGCTAGTCATTACAGAGGAAGAAGGTATAGAGTTGAAAATCAAAGAAAACAATGCATAAAGGGTGGATGGAGGAGGATTTATACATGTTTAAATTCATGCCCCTCAAATCCACCATAAATAGGATGCACAAATAACTTGCATTTGCATTTTATAGTTACATGGATGAGCCTCATTTTGAGGTACCTTGAAAGGCCATATTGGGCATGGATGAACCTGAGGAGGGGCATGATTCCCTCATCATAAACCCTCATGCCATGAACCCAATTTAGTCTAGGAATGAAATTATTTTAATGGCCATAAAAGTCACATGCAAGAACATCATCAATGATGGTAGAGAAAATAAATGGAAGAAACTTTTTAAGGATGCCAAAGATGAAGTGTAGTCAATAAATTTTAAATTGTAATAGCTATGTGAGTGCATAGAGATAACCAAAACATCCCTTTTGGTTGGTGTTGATACATCAAACCTCTCAAATTATGATAAAGTATATGTGCTAGTGGAGTAGATGATCCCAAGGATGAAAATAAAGCTAGTGCAGGAAGAAGAAGAATAACACCCATGTATTATGCTATAAGAGCTATCTACCAAGCTCGAAGAGGTAGAATATCTCTTCAAAAAACTTTAAGAAGGTGCAAATGTAATTAACACCATTTTTATGAACTTTTCCAACCAAGCATCGATCATAGATGCATGACTCAAGAAAGCAAAGGAGGAAAAGGAGGAGCCAATGATGAAGGTGAATTTTATGAGTAGGTCAGAGCACATGCAGATCATGAGGAAGGTTAATGAGCTAAGCACCCAAATAAAGGACCAAGAGAAAAAATTGAAATAACTCTTTGATGCCTTGCAAACTAAGGCCTACAATCAAGGAGAAATCTTGGATGGAGGAGTGATAAAGGTTAAGATAAGTCTAAAAGCCTTTAGAAAGGAATTAGATAAAATTGATGTGCTCACATTTAGCACTGCTTCATAGAAATAGATAGAACCATTGAGGAAATCAAGATCACTATCAAGGGTTTTGATGACTTCAATATCGAGCTTAGAGAGAGTGCACTCAAATTTTGCACATCAAAGGCTTTGGAAACCTAGTCTAAGGAGAGACTATAAATTTTATATGGGATAGTGTTGGGCCCCTGTTTCATTAATTATGGGATATGTGAAAACTTGATAGACACCTCAACATGAGACAATCACTTGGTGATGATTGTTATTTTTGGCATCTTAGAACCAACTATAGGAACCAATATAGATCTTGCATTATCTAGTAGGTGTTTAATTGACACCCAAATCTTTAGGGCATATTCTATGAGTAATAACATGTGTTGACTATAGTGTAAAGGGCAAAATGTGATGGAACTAGTGGAATTATTACTTGGGCTCTAGCTCAGTACCTAACGTGCACAGCTCCAACTTGGAAAAAGATGTTCTTAAAGGCTATAAAAGCAAGCTCAAACTAATGAAGCAGGTATGTGAAGTGATAGAGTGAAACTTTGGAGAAATAGAACTAGATTGTTAAGACCACCATTAGTATTAGGAATAGTATGGATGCCTTTGAGGCTCTAAATTGTAGTGCCCAATGTTTTTTGTGAGCCTTTAGGTTGTTAAGTACTTTGAAGTTAAACATGTGCTCTATTTCTATTAAGTTTTATGGACTATGTTCTACATTCAAACTTTCATTAATGAATAAGGTTGTTATATATCATATTAACCATCATTTCTATAGCCATCCTTTGAATATCATGTAGTTGTTGCATTCACTATATTAATGTATAGAGGTTGTAGTTTGCCAAAAACTTCACATCCCTTATGTTGCAACATTTTTCAATGGATATTACATTAGAGGGTATAAACCTTACACTATATATTAATTTTGTTATGTAAGGGTATTATTTTAACCTTTTAAGACTTAAATGAATGTAAACCCTATATTTTTAAAGAACTGAGTAGGGTAAATTAGGGTAAAAATATGAAATAAATATACACATTGATTTATTATAGAATTGACTAAATTTGACCTTTCTAAAAATAGCAATAAATAATGTAAATGAGAACTTATCTAAAAATGATTGAGACAGATGATTTGGAGGTTAAAAACTAAGGTAGAATTTGGTCTAAGTGTCACAAACATGATATAGGTGTTAAAACCCCTTCTAGATAGTAACACCCTAAGTAAATAGTAGAGCCATATGACAATTGTGTCCCTATTTTGGTAGTAATGTCTTCTTTTCATAACTATTCCAAACTTCTAAGTGCACCTGTGTTTAGGTTTATCAAGCCTATTCCTACATGCATGAGTTTTGAAACCCTGTATATGACCTATTTTAACTAATTTTATGAGAAACCCTAATCTTCCATGTTTTTAGAGCATCTATCTGATACAAGCATTAAAGTGTTTTTTTAGTGGGGTAGGTTAGACATCCTCAACACCCAACTATGATGAGAGTTACCTACATACCAATACTCCAAAAAGGGATCAAGCGTGATGTAGTTCTCCCCATTTAAGTGCTAGTGCAAGTATAAGTGAAGCTAGTGTGATTATTTATTTAAGTGTGTTGAATGTGCTTAAAACTAGAAATCTAATTAATTTGACATTATAAATTATGTATATGGTTATATGTAGATGTAGGGTATAATAGGGGTTGATAACCTTAATTATGCATAACTTATTCTACGTTTATATATGTAATTTGCATTTGATTTCCATCTAATGGTTAGAGGGCATATATATATATATATATATATATATATACACACACTATTTTAGTGCTTGTTTGGGTGCTAAAATATGTCTAGGCCAACCCTAGGTGGTTTAAGATTCAAAAATATATCCATTTATGTAAAAATAAGGGAAAGGATAGTAGTTGCAAAATTGAGACACTAGCACGATGTGGCACTATTGTCCTTATTATGGCATTAGTGTCTAGGTGGTATAACTTGAGGCATGAAGGGCCAAGATATGATAATGAGGATTTGAGAATACTTTAGGGATGACTAGGGATGCTTATGGCCCACATGAAGGCTATATAAGTATGATAATAGGACCTAAGATATGTTTAGGGATAATCTAAGGATAGGTAATCTCAAGTAGCACTCTTAGCACTCAAGTGTCATTTTTAGGTGGTTACATTTCCCCCCTTTATTCAATAAATGGAACAAAGTGAAATGACTAAAATAAAGAAAAAAAAAGTATACCTAGATTCACCTAAGAGGTGAATCCTATGAATCTATATCTGAGTATATGAAACATGATTCATTACATATCCTACAAATGAAACATGCATAAATCAATCCTTACTTAAGAGGTATCAAAAGACAAGACAAAACTAATTAAAGAATTAAAACTAAATAAATGAATCAGAGAGAGGAAAAGAAAGAATACACCTCACTATGCGCATAAACCAATGCATAAACCTGGGGACAACTTGTGTATGTGCATATATAGTGATCATTTGGTGAATAACATAGACTGAGTTGATGGTTTACTCAATCCTCATGTGTGGGTGGCTCAATAACTCAATCTAATTTTGACTCCATCATTGCCCACACCTATTTGGTGGATCATGACCTATGAATATATATGATTAGACTAATGGTGTGTCCAACCCTCTCATGTCGGTGGATCAAGAATTCAATTAGACTATGAATCCATTATTACCTAACCATGTGTATCATATGCATCTAAAACTAAAATTGTAGAGTGTAACTAGAAATGTCTAATTGGATATGTAAGCTCTATGGCCACTCAGGTATATTAGGTGGCTTTGGGTCACTCAAGAATGCCAACCATTGAAGATGGAGTAAGGCATGAATCTAGTGTGTAAATTCAAATATGGTGTCTAATGTGTACATATTATAGAATGATATAGAGTTTTTTATTCCATATAATCAATCAATGTATAAGTGAGCATATTGAAACAATGCACCATACACATACCCCCAAATCTGATATCTAGGCATATGGATTATAGACTGAGTTGTAATAATTTGTATTTGAGCAACTGAACTAAAAATGATAATGGTCATGTTGTGCATGATGTCTCCAATCTAAGAAAATTGGTATAAATCTATGCTAAAATAAATAAAATTAGTAAATTTTGTAACTAAACCTGTGCAAACATAGATTGTACCTATTATACTTTCCTAGCCAATCAAGATTTTTTTGAAACTAAGGCTACTAGATAGTAGCACCATGTATTATATAGTAGCACCATATGGTGTATTTTCCTAATTTGGGCAATAATGTCTAATTTTTTTATTTATGTATAACTGTAACTAATCTTTTTATCACCATTTCTCACTATGTTTACCTGAGTTTGATTTCTATATTCTAAGCCTATGTGATAAAATTTTTACTTTGAGTGTATTCTGATAGCCTAATCAATGTGAAAATCCCCTATGAATGACCCTCTTTTAATGGGAGATGTTGAACCTGTATAAGAACTATCCTCAAAATAAAAATCTCTAAAAATTATGTGTTAGCTAGAGCATATATGATATCATCATAATAATCCAATATAATGTGCATACATAATATTAGAATGTAAGATAATCTAAGCATAAATTTGTAATATGTGATGTATGTTAGGTATAGCATTAAAAGGTTTGTCAAGATAGATATAACAATGTATGTGAATTGCAAATCTGAGGAATAACTAAATAGCTACCTAGGGGATGGGCCATGATGTCCATCATGGCACCCAAGTAGGAAGGGGAGATGCATGAGGTACCTCATAGCATATAAATTTTGAGTGTGTAATAATCAAGAGTCAAGTGTCATGGCCATGACACATATAATAAAGCATACATACAACACACATTAGGCACACAAAGTAGGCTAAGGGGCCATAATATAAGGGACATGTGCACATGTCACTAAATTTGAAAAATTAAGATATACAAGAACATGTTCAAATGTCTACATACACAAACAACAATCAAGTTGGATTAGAACCACATAGAAGGACATGTTTAAATGTTCACATACACAATCAAGAAGGCACATATAAGGACATGGGCACATGTCCAAACCATACATATAGTGAAAAGAAGTGGCATAGAGCCAAAGATTAATGGCATATTTAAATGCCCTTGAATAGAAGAAGCATAGAGATAAAATCAAGTCTAAACTAAGAAATCTAGAAATAAAAGTATGCATGAACATGTAATACAAATCTATGTAAGCACCAAGATGTACATATATTGAGTCTAAAGTAGTAGTAGCTAGTAAAAAATCTGAGTAAGTTTAGCATGATCAATATCAAGATATAAAAATGCTAAATTTGTTATGTATAGTTTAGAAAGATGTGACCTAGTAATTAAAACTATGTACAGGGTGCCCCTTAAATGGGAAAATGTGTCAAATGAAAAACCCATGTATCTATGCATATGATCCCAATGGGTAGAAAATAGCAAATTTGGATCAGTTTAGTGGACCTGAGTCTTGTAGTAATCTACAGGCAATCAACAAGAATAAGTGAATCATATATATATATATATATATGATAAAACTGAATATACTAAAATAGCTAGCATATGTAGTGTCTAGAAAATATAATAAATGTAAACATGGAAATGCATACAATCTATAATTTTGTGTTTTCTGAGTAAATATTTAAATGTTTTGGTGTTTTTGAAATATTATATTATTTTTTTATTTTCTAGATATAAGCTAAGTACAAGCAATGTGAAAATGAAACTATATACAAGGAGTAATAAATACGGAATGTATGTACAAGAAAGGAGGAACAATACTAACTAATGAGTCTCATGGGAGAATCGGTATCAATGTGGCCTATGTCAAATAAATGAATAATGATCATGTGTGTTGTATGAATAGGTAATTTTTATCCCAAAACAAGTTGTACTAAGTAATCTATAGTTGGCACTACCTATGAAGTGGTACTAGGAATTTATGAAATTGACTATGGTGCTTTATGAACTATAGGGATCTTAGGGACCCATCTACTAGAAATTGTTGTAGCTAACATAAGTTCCCTATGTTGAGAACCTTGATAACTTAATAATACTGATATCAAAAGGAAGTGAGTAGATGGAGTCCCTCTAGAATCTATAGTAGATCTCTGGCATAGGGGCCTCTCTAATAATGGTTTATGTGGGAGAGTATGCATATGTGGCAACACTATGGGATTGGACCTCATCTACACTAGCAGCTCTCTTGAAATATATGGTGTACTAATATGAACTATGGTTAGAGCTATAACTGGTAAATGAGTTGTAACTTGTAATTATAGTAAATACATGTGGGATAGGTAGAGGATACTCATATGAAATACCCTCAACTATGATCACCTTATTTGCATGTACATATTTAAGGCATATATACATGGTGGATGGGATGGATCACAACTACTATATCTATGTCTTACACAGTAACATGTCAAATTTGCTTTCACTAGGGATTAATAATAATCTAGTGGCCACATGTGCTATTCCAACCTATAATGGAACTACAATTTCCCTGATGGAGCTCTAAACATGGCCAATGAAACCATGAATAAATTCATTTATAGGAGATACATCCTATTCTGAATACCCAAAATGTTGTATAAGTCTGATAGTGCACATTTTAATTCTTGACCCAATATCAAACATAACACTCTAAATAAGATGATTATCTATGTAAGCTTATACAAAGAATGCATATAAATCTGAATCATCATCAACAATCTCCTATTTTGAAAAGGTGATGAGTGGTCTAGTTGGAAATTGCATTAAAATAAATCATAAATGTTAAGAAATTAAATAATTATGAAATCTAAATCTAATCTAAATTCAACCTAAGATAGATCAATAAACAAATAAAGTAATAAACATAAACTTATACCTCAAATATGCAAGTTTCTTCCATTGTGATGTAAACTTGATTTTCTCTTCAAAATGTGGTTGCTCACTCTTCCAATGCAAAAGAGAAATGGGCAATATTTTGATATGGAAAGGGGTTTTTATATTCTTTGATTCTCTTAGATTTGTTTTTGAATTTGATATCACTTCGTTAGCATAAGTTAGGATGATGAAAATGATGGTTTTCATGCTTATTTAAAGATCTATGGAGGAAAATCAAAAGATGGAGGATTATTTGGATATTTTAAATGATCCAAATAATTAATAGTGGATAATGAATCCTCATCCATGAATAGTATGACCATTTTAAATGGTTTGGATAAGTTTGGGAATGATTGATCTAAAAATGAGTCAAAATTTTTGACAACTCAAGGGATGACTCAAATGAGGTTAAAGAAGTTATGGGTTTGGTTGGGATGAGTCAACATGTGAGGGATAATAAGGTAGAATATTTTGGGTGAGGTATAAAATAAAGATTTAATATTTAAATAAGGATTTAAAAGTGTGAATAATTGATTAATTTGATTTATTTAATTGTTTGAATTTGGAGGGAGATGTCATGAAATATATTAATAAAAATGATTAATAGGTTTTAGGTGTATTTCGACACTAAATGTAATTTAAGTGTATTTCGACACTAAATGTAATTTAAGTTTTTACGTTTTCCCCTCTTTGAAATAGTATTATGAAGAAATACTATTTAGAATAATAATAGAAGTAAAGAGTTGATTACTAATAAGAAATTTACCCTAAATGAATGAAATGAGTCTGATAATTACCCCTCAAAGGTTTGTGTGAGAAAATAGAGAAATGCTCAAAATATTATGAAAAGATGAAATTGATAAAGCAATTTAGATGAGTAAGAATTGAATTTCTTATGTAATTGATGTCAAACTTACAATATTTAGGTTGTGTAAATAGGTTTAAATATTGATCATAAAAATAATATGTTGTACCATTCAGAGATTGTACGCATAGTGTTTACTAATGATGTAGGGGTCAATTAAGTGGTTTTGGGAATGATATATCCTACCAATAATAAGCTATGGATTTAAAAATATCAAAATATATTGATTTTTTAATTATAATGAAAAATTTATGCCCATTAATTATTTCAAGAGTTTGAAATAAATCCGGAATAGGTTTATTGAATGTGTCCTAAAAATTAAATCAAAATGGATGAAAAATGGAGGGATGTAAATTTTTTGAAATGGGGTAAAAATATAAATAAAAGATTTGGGGTGAATAAATTCATTTGTGACATTTTATTTTCAAATCTATTGGATAAGATAATTGGATTGGAGATATTTGCTCTGAGACCTTGGAAGAAAATGGACTGCATTCCACACCATGAGTACCGTGTGGAGTGAGTGATGAGATTTCATAGACCTAAGACGAGCAGGTTTCTGATAAGTGAGATTTTTTTTTTTAATTTTTGAATTTAAGGTCATTTATTATGGCTTAAAGTTGACTAAAATGAATTCATAGATGAGCTATCTATGAATTCAGCACTGAAAGTTATAAATTCACTATAGCAAACTATGAATTCATCGACCAAGGCAATGAATTCATAGATTAGGCATGATAAATTATGTTAGGGGTAGAAATTGGGTAGAAATGGTGATTTTATAGTTTTGATGTTATGAAATTATAGAATAGAGAGGTGAAATCATAAGAATAGGTCACAAAATTGTTAAAACATGATGTGAATTCATTTTAGAGCAAATTGTGAAAAGGGAAGTGTAGAATTGAATGGTTTAAAAGCAAAATTTAAAAAGGGACGATCTAAAATGTTAATTGTATAAGTGAAAATGGGATTTTAAAGATAAAAAAGAAGAATGTAAATAGAATGAGGTTGTCATAATAATAGCATGAGTAGAAATGTTGATTTTAGAGTGTGTTTTTTTTTATTTTTAAATGTTTTTAATGTAGTTGTAGATGGAATATTATGTTGAGAATTAAAATTAACTTGATGATAATGTGGTTGTTTACAAGAGGTATTACCAGTGTTGATGACATAGGATCAGAGACTAGGTGCATTGGAAAGGATGTCCAACTTCACAAAGTATGAGTTTAGGGTTGTATAGGCTATGGGTTATCCTATATTGTATAGATGCTAGAGATATGAGTAGATAGGGCTTAATTAATAGCACTTGATGAGAGATTGCATAGTGAGACTAGTACATTTCACTTATTGATATGATAGATGATAGTTACATTAGAGGATGTTTATCAAATTATGGGAATTCTAATATGAGGGAGAGGAGTATACTAAGGGTAGGGTCCATAGTAGATGACATTATATAAGATCTTTAGAGATGGATTAATTCATATTATTATGAAAAGAGTGGATGTGGATTATTGTACTAAATTAGAGATGGATATTTTGACTATTATACTTATGTTTTTTTAGTGACATTATGCTACCTGACAAGAGTGGGAGATTATGTCGAATTAGGTTATTAGATGTTATCAAAGATATGATAGAACTGGGTGAGTGATTTGCAATGGGGGAATGCATATTAGCATACCTATACAATGACTTTCATCATACAGTGTGTATAGATAAGAAGGATAATAGGCCATCTACATTACTATAGGTATGGTGTTGGGGGCATATTACTATAGAGTTGCTAGTTGGTCACATGAGCACTGAGTCTGTGGATGAACCATTTGGCCTATGGATGGCATATGATTGTTAGTACTCATAAACCACATTTGGGTGACCTAGAGTTATGTAAGAGGGTTAATTATGAGTTAGGTGATGATTAGATCACTTGAAGACCTTACAGAGAGATTGTATTTTAGTGGCCACATGATGCTTTACATATGGACTATATGATGACTCAATGTTATATTATTAGGACATATGACTACATTATTGAGAGATATCACCTAAATAGGGTGATGAGGTAGTTTGGGCTTAGGAAGCACATTCCAGTAGGGCCACACATTTTTTTAAGATTGGTGAGAGAGATAAATCATAGTGGGGGATGATAATTGATTCAGTGATAGCTAATCATAGCTAGTCATAGATGTATATAATGAGATGGAACAATAGGAAAGATGTTATTGATGCAAGATTTTTTGATGGTTATGAAGATTGGTAAGCCTGAAAGTGGTCATTAAGATTGACTACACCATATTCACCACTATGTACATGGAGATAAAGACTGGTGGCTAGCTTGAGTAGGCAGTCATAAGATATAAGATTGGGAACCCAAATTAAGAGAGTTGTTATAGGAGATAGGTGCAAACATGAGCAAGAGGTAAAGGACATGTTATGGAGATTATTTATTTGTATTATGTTAATATTATTGATATGGAGGATGTGGATATTTTATGTTAGGTATGGGTAGATATAGATGTGGATATAGATATACAATGGAGATAGAACATAGAGTCAAAGATGAGACTCTACTAATAATTATTGATATTAAGGGGCATAAAGATGGGGATCACATATTTATGAGAGTAACATAATATACTTGGATAGATAGAGGGGATATTATTTTTTCTTCACACACTACTAGGTCTCAGGAGGAGTAGGGACTGATTGATAAACTATGCAAGGAGATCAGATCTCAAGACAAGAAGATAGATGGGTTACACAGGGAGGTATCTAAATTAAAAGGAGCTATAAATAGTAAAGGGGATAAGACATCTGAGATTATATGATTTTAGGCTAAGTTTGACACATTATAAGCTATAATTGAGAGTATGGAGAGGCATGTCATGACTACATCAGGTGGAGTTGTGACACATGACATTGAGATGTAGAGTCTAGATCATATGACATTGACACAATGTTATAGATAGGAGAGAGACACTATCAGGATTGAGTTAGTAGAGGATAGGTTATTACTAGTAGGATAGGGATATATTAAAACATTAGATAGGGTGATGAGGGCCATGAAGTAGGCCACAAGTTACATGATCTTATACAAGGAGGCTATTCCATGCATTCAGAGGGAATCATCCTTCAAAGAGTATTCTTTGAGATAGTCTACATTAGGGATATTGGTA